>JANHMN010000012.1:21042400-21073367 GCA_030674055.1 Rhabdomys pumilio | reverse complement strand
TGGTTTTTCGAGACAGGGTTTCTCTGTGTAGCCCTGGCTGTCCTGGAGCTCACTCTGTAGACCAGGCTGGCCTGTGAACTCAGAATTCCGCCTGTCTCTGCTTCCCAAGTGCTGAGATTAAAGGCGTGCGCCACCACTGCCTGGCTGCAGTCAATCCTCTTAACACTGGGCCATCTCTCCAGCCCCTCTACTAAGTTTTTTTAAAAATGGAATTTGTATTTGCAGGGAATCAGAGGAGTGGTGATCTGGGGACAAATAGTGATCTCTAAAAGAACCTGAGGAATACTCACAGATGGTTAAGAGTAGAAACTGGACCATGGCTAAGCTGATGGCCCATCAACCTCTAGAATGTCAGCGGAGACATCTTTGTGGAAAGTGCTGGAAATATCAGGACACTGGGCTACCAGTTTTTATATTCATGAGCGTGTACATGTTTGTGTGTGTGTGTGTGTGTGTCTCTCTCTCTCTGAGTATATGTCTGTCTGTCTGTCTGTCTGTCTGTCTGTCTCTCTCTCTCTCTCTGTGTGTTTCAAAGGACAACTTCTACCTTGTTCTAAACAAAGTCTCATCCTTAACGGGGGAACCAGGCTGGCTGGCCCTAGAACTTGAAGGGATTCTCTGGCCTCACCTTGGGAACAACAGAATTAGAGACAGACCTGTGCTGCAGAGTCCGTCTTTACATAGGTTCTGGGGTCCAAACCCTGTCCTTGCCCTTGAGCGGCAATTGATTTCCACACTGGGCCATAACCACCATCCATCATACTTGTTTTACGTGCATGGGTGTTTTCCCTGCATGTGTATCTATGCCATGTGCCTGGTGTCTTTGGAGGCCAGAAGAGGGCATCAGACTCCTGCAGCTGCAGTTAGAAGGAGTTGTAGCCCCCATGTGGGTGCTATGACTTGAACCTCAGAGAGAAAAACACATTCTCTTAACTGCTAAGCCATCTCTCTAGCACCCCTCACTCAGATTTTAAGCACTTAACAGAGCAGGCTTACGATTACAAACCTGCAGTCAATGCCATAATCAGCCTGGGTTTAGTTTATCCTTCAAAACAACCAGTCTGTCCTCTCTTACCGAAAGCTGTTCATTCCTTTGGTTTTGTATGGGGGCAGCATTCAGGAGCAGACAATAAAATTTTCACCATACATTCACTGATTGGACAGAAAGCCTTCTTCCCTCTCTATGGCTGGGGGAAAGCCATGGACAGAACCCATAAAGCCTTTAATACTATTTAAATCACTCAACTTATTGACTGAAATAGTCTTCCTAGGTAGACATGATTGTCCTAGAACTGCCTTGGATTTGCATGGATCCTCTTTGCTCTTCGTTCTAAGAAATAGGACTGCCAGGCGGTGGTGGTGCACTCCTTTAATCCCAGCACTTGGGAGGCAGAGGCAGGCGGATTTGAATTCGAGGCCAGCCTGGTCTACAGAGTGAGTTCCAGGACAGCCAGGACTACACAGAGAAACCCCGTCTCGAAAAAAACAAACAAAAAAAAAAAAAAAAAAAAGAAATAGGATTATAGGAAACAGGGTACATGGAGGAGTTAGGGGAAGGACTGAAGGAGCTGAAGGGGTTTGCAACTCTATAGGAAAAACAACATCAACCAACCAGACACCCCCCACCCCGAACTCCCAGGGACTAAACCACCAACCAAAGAATACACATGGAAGGACTCATGGCTCCAGCCGCATATATAGCAGAGGATGGCCTTGTTGGGCATCAATGGGAGATGAAGCCCTTGGTCCTGTGAAGGCTGAATGCCCCAGTGTAGGGGAATTTGAGGGTGGGGGAGGCAGAAGTGAGTGGGTGGGGGAGCACCCTCATAGAAGCAGGTGTAGGGGAAATGGGATTCTCATATGTCTTGTTAACTCTGTGATCTACATGACTGCACGCCTGTGAACATACATATAAAAGGAATAAATGTAATTAAAATTTACTTTTAAGGAGATTCTGGTCAGACAGTTGCTATTGCATGCCTTTAGTCCCTGCATACTCAGGAAGCAGAGGCAGGCAGATCTCTGTGAGTTCAAGGCAAACCTATTCTACAGAATGAGTGAGTTCCAGGACAGCAAACAATGCACAGAAAAACACTGCCTTGGAGAGAGGGGGAAGGGAGAGAAGGAGAAAGGGAGGGAGGGAGGGAGAGGGGGGAGAGGGAGATTAATTTTCTGAACTGTGACCCACAAGGAGCATGGACAGGCTGGTTTTTGGCATCTTCCAGCACTCACTTGAGTAGTGACTACTGCTCCCAGGGGGTGTCAACTCAGACAGGTGTCCTACCAGAAGTCACAAGTCTCAATTACTTGGGGGATGTGGGGGGAGAATTAACCGTCCTGATTGAATGGCTTGAAACTATGTCTGTTACAGCCTGTTCACTGTGCCTGTTTTGTTCATCCTTCAGAAGCAGGCAGCCCAAGGACTAGGATTTTTTCTGCTGAAGCATTGCAGGTGCCAAGCCCAAGGCTCTATTTAAAAGTGCCACTCCCATTACACGGAACAGGAAACCCAAGCTTCTGGAGGTCACTAGTTGAGAGGTGTCAGCACGGACGTCCCATAAACCCAATCACTGAAGCTCCGGGTTGTAAGGGTGGGGATGAGGAGGAGGGGAACTCAGGAACCTGGGTTTGGCGGGAGGAATGACTCAACCGCCCCGCCCCGTGCGCCCTGGGCCGATGCAACAGCCATCCTTATTTTCGCTTAAGTACCCCATATTCTTGTGTCCCAGACCCTGATCTGCAACTGGGTGCGAGGTTAGGGGTTCAGAGCCTGGGACAACCCTGTCTCAAACCAGCTCACTCTAGTTCCCCGTGCTTTTGTAGCTGGAGCCAATTGCTACACCTGTGTCCAGCTAGTAGTTTGGCCTGAGTCGGGACACAGACGCCATTGCTGGAGAAGGCGCGTAAAGGGAACGCAGACGCACGGTGGCTGGGTGGCTGTGTCCGCCGCTTTGTTGGTATTTTTTTCTAATTTGTTTTGTTTGGTTCGAATGTGTCTTATTCCTAACCCTGTTGGTCCGGAACTCCTTAATGGAACCCAGGCTGCCTCGAACTCTCAGCAATCCTGCTCAGCCAAGCGCTGGGATTGAGGCTTGAGCTACTACACTCAATAACGCATCGAATTTGAAATGAAAACGAAAAAATACTTGGTGTGTATGTGTACTCTAAGAGTTTCTACTCCGCCCAGTACGGGAACTGTAGGGGACAGTGCAGCACCCGAGTGTATGAGCGGCTAGTTAGGGGTAGAAAGGGAGAGGGTGTGACCACCAAGAAGAGGAGACACGGAGGTAAACTAAAATCCTGGAGGTTTTTTATCTACACAAGGGTGATAAACACAAAGGCGGTGGCTCCGGCTACTTCCGCAGAGGAGGGCCATCACCCCCGGGCGCGGGCTGGGTGTAGCCACACCCAGATACCTGGGCAAGCGCCGGTCCTGCTAGGGTAGCGCTGGGGGACCCGGACTCGTCCTTCCATGCTGGGCGGGGGTGGGTGAGTGGGCAACCATCTCTCACCCGGACCTCTCACGATGGTCTAGGTCCTCCTGCGGCTCACCCAGGTCAGAGGGCTCGGCTTGAACCTGGCGTGCGCGCCGCAGCTCCGCCGCAAGCCATTCTGCGCACTCGCTCCCTCCAGGGAAGCTGGTCACGTGCCCGGGGTGGGGGTTGGGAGGACGAGCAGCAAGAGCCCCAGGGCTGCACGTGCCGAGCTAGAGGAGGGCGGAGCTCCAGTGTCTGGAGCTGCCTTCTAACCCCGGGATTCGCAGCAAGGTGGCCTGGCCGCCTGCCTCCAGCCTGCTGTTGGCTGCTGGGCAAGCTCTCTGTCCCCTGCTTGTATCAGAAAGGTTTAGCGCTGGGGTCGCACTCCAAAAGAACAGCATGCCCTCTCTAAATTGTTCCTGTTGTACCGAAACCTTTCAGTCCAAAACAAAGAGTTCCTGTCGGTGAGGAGGGTTGCGACAGAGCAGTGGTTCATCTGCGGCTTTCTGTTGACTTGGATTAGGAAGAATTTCGAACATGAACCAAAGTCACGGTCCTAATGCGCCCCCCCCCCCCCCCCCCCCGCACATCTAGATAAACAGTCGGCTCTTGACAATCTGGTTTTGTCCACCTCCCTCCCACCCCCACCCCTGCCCTTCCCGGGGATTGTGAAACAAATCCCTGACTGTATATTTCGGTTTACGTCTGGAATGATTGCTGGGTTCTGTTGAAAGTTTTATTGTGTCTTTAGAAACCTTTCTTTAAAATCCCGGTAGATTAAACAGCATAAAAAAAAGTTGAAATAAAAATGGAGGGATAAATTTTTTAACTCTTTGTCGTGTACATGAACATCGCGGGCAGGAATCAAGAAAGACGTAAGGAATATCAGCAAGAGACGTTTTCTGAGCCATCCGATGGCCAGGCTGGAGTCGGGTGTGGACCTCAGAGCCGGTAGAAATAGGCTTAATTAAGACTACTAGCTGGAGAGTGAAAGTGACCATATTAGGTGAGGGGCTGGACTGGGGTCTCGAGAAAATGAAAGCTTTAAGGATGAAAAACGGAACGGGTGTTGGAATCCTAAAGTGAGATGAGGACTCCCGGGAGTGAGCAGCCGGAGAATGTCTCCCCTACCCACCTTGGAACTTAATTTTTTTTTTTTTTTTAAGTGTGTGTGTGTCCCTGTCTGTGCGCGGGCCGTTTGTTTATAGCTGTCCGAAGAAGTCAGAAAAGGGCTTCAGATCCTCGGGCGTTACAGGAGGTTGAATTGCCCAACATGGGTGCTGAAAACTCAGATCCTCTGCAAGAGCAATAAATGTTTTTAAACGCTGAGCCATCTCTCCAGCCTCTGCTTCTTTAGTGTTGTTTTTGTGTGTGTGTGTGTGTGTGTGTGTGTGTGTGTGTGTGTGTTTATTACATTTATTTGTGTATGTGTGTGTTCCACTACAATCCCTCTGAGGTCAGAGGATGTCTTTGTTTTTCGAGACAGGGGCTGGCTTGGAATTCACTATGGAGATTCAACACCTTTCTCTGCTTGCTGGGATTGAAGGAGTGTGTTTGTTTTTGAGACTTCATTCATGAGCTGATTCTCTTCTATGAGATCTGTCCCAGAGATCCACCTTGGGTGCTTTTTGGAAGCACGTTTGCCTGCTCAGCCAACTCACCGGTTCTGGCCATTTTCTGTATCTTTCTTTTATTTATTGATGCAGGTTCTCAGGTAGCAGACCCTGACCTCTTGATCTTCCTGCTAACTACCACCTTCCTAGTGCTGAGATTACAAAATAAACCACTATGCCCACTGGCCTGACTGTCCCTCAGTCAGACCCTCTGTCTGTCTGCAGGGTCTCCTGTAGCCAGGTTGACCTGGAATTAGAATTTTTTAATATATATAAATGTTTTCCCTGCATGTATCCCTGTGAACCATGTGTATGCAGTGACCTTGTGTGTGTGTGTGTCTGTGTGTGTAGGCTAGCATCCTTCCAGGCTCCGTCCCACAATTACCTGGTAACAGCCAGGTATGCCTGACTCACTATAAAAGGGACTGCTTGCCCCCTCCTCACTCTCTTATCCTCTTACTCTCTCTCTCTCTCTCTCTCTCTCTCTCTCTCTCTCTCTCTCTCTCTCTCTGTCTCTTCTCTTCCTGACCATTCCCCTTCTCTCCACATGTTCCTGTTCAGCCTCTCATCCCTCCCTCTACTCTCTCTGTGCCTTCCTCTGTCTCTACTTCCTCCTCAACTCCCCTTCCCATGCCCTAAATAAACTCTATTCCACACTGTATCCATTGTATGGCTGATACCTCAGCGAGAAGGGATGCCTGAACATGGGCCCACAGAGCACCTGCTTCCACCTCACCATGCCATGCCTCTACAAAGCATAGCATAGCCTGGTTCTCTTTCTTTCTTTCTTTCTTTCTTTCTTTCTTTCTTTCTTTCTTTTCTTCTTTCTTTCTTTCTTTCTTTCTTTCTTTTTTTTAATAAAACACAACAATGGTGTGTGTGTGACATAGCCAAGATTTGCCTTGAACTCCTGATCTTCCCGCAGCCACCTCTTAGATAGTGGGATTTCAGTTTTTGACACTGTTTCATTAGGATCCTGTTTCCAAAGTAACAACACCAACCAAATCAAGTGGATAGAACCATATAACTCAGTATTCCCCTGTGCTGATCACCCAGAAGCAGCTGCTACTGTTGGGTTTTAGGAGTTGAGGTGAAAGGCACAGAAAAGGATGTCCCCTGTTATATACAACACGGTATAGACTATGATTCAGCCATCAATAGATCATGCTAGGGCTGGGGTGAAGCTCAGGGGTAGAGCATTTGTTTAGCATCCAGAAGGCCATCGGTTCAGTCTCCCATACTAGACAATGTACCCATGAGGCTGTGTGAGGGTTTGGAAGGAGGAGTAGCTCCTGTGGTTGATGCAGGTGTTTGTAGTTCCCTGCTTCTACAACTTTGAGCTCTGATGAGAAGTTTTTGCCGCCAACTGTGGGGTGTTTGCCAATATCAAGTGGCACAATATAGTTCCACTGAACTGGGATCTGAATATTTGGTGCCCTTCGATTAGTGAATGAGGACTGAGACAATTTGCACCCATTACCAACTTGAATTGTTATGCAAAGAAAAGCTGCGGCATTACAGAAAGCTCTGTGTAGCGTCTCCTAGAACATCCATGTCCAACAGAGTGGGATGGACTGAGCATGGGGCTGAGGAGTGTCGAAGAATGCTTGCCTAGCTTGCATGAAGCCCTGGGTTTGATCCTTAGTGTCATGCCATGTGGGAATATTGACCTAGGCTATAATCCCAGTGCTTAGGAAGTAGAGGCCTCAATTACAACAGACAAACAAACAAACGGTGGGAAATTAAAGCAACCTTAACAAAGCAGGACCATTGTGAATTCAGAAACTTTAGAAATGAGCCGGGTCAGTGGTAGCATGGGCCCTAAATCTCTGAGTTTGAGGCCAGCCTGCTCTACAGAGTGAGTTCCAAGACAGCCAGGTCTACACAGGGAAATGTGTCATGAAAAACAAACAAACAAAAAGGATATGGAGTTTGACTAACTCATCTATGTAAAGAACCCTAACTTTTTTTTTTGGTGTTTTTTGTTTTTGTTTTTTGGTTTTTTGGTTTTTTTGTTTGTTTGTTTGTTTTTTGAGACAGGGTTTCTCTGTGTAGCCCTGGCTTTCCTGGAACTCATTCTGTAGACCAGGCTGGCCTCAAACTCAGAAATCTGCCTGCCTCTGCCTCCCAAGTGCTGGGATTAAAGGCGTGTGCCACCACTGCCAGGCCCGAACCCTAACTTCTTAAATCATAGCTATGGGTGAGCAAACCATAGATAGAATAGCAAAGATATTTATGAATATTAGCTGATTTCTTGTGAACGTTAACAGACCTGCTACAGGGGACTGTAGTGGTGGTATACCTTCACGGAGCCTTTATACTTTATACTTTATTTATTTATTTATTTATTTATTAACAATATTATTTTGGTTGGTTGGTTGGTTGGTTGGTTTTTCCAGACAGGTTTCTCTATGTATCCTTAGCTGTCCTAGAACTCACTCTGTAGCCAAGCTGGCCTAGAACTCACAGAGATCCTCCTGCCTCTGCCTCTGCCTCTGCCTGTGCTGGCATTAAAGGTGTACCCCACCACAGTCCAGCTATATTTTATTCGTTATGTGTGTATAAGGATGTGCTAGAGAGTGTGGGTAGGTGGATTCATCCCATGACTCACCTGTGGAAGTCAGAGAACAACTCTCAGGACTCAATTCTTTTCCCATCACATGGGTTCCTGGTATTGAACGCCTACCATACTTGGCTGAATTCAGGCCTGCAGGCTTGGCAGCAGAGGCCTGTATCTGCTGAGTCATTCTATCAGCATGGAGTCTAATATTCTGTTAGTCCCACAGCTTCGAGGGAATATGCTTCAGAGTAGAATCAATGTCAAATTAGTTAGACTATATTTATTACTTTGCTAGAGATCAAACTTTCTTGTGCACACTCTAGGCCCGCTTGCTACAACAAAACTGTGCCCCTACCCATGAGATATATTGGTTTTACGGGTTTTTTGTTTGTTTATTTTTAAAGAAAACCTCTCACATTTGTAGCCCTGATTAGCTGGAATTTACTATGTAGGCTAGGCTAGGTTCTAACTCATTGGAAGTCCACTTATATCTGCCTTCCAGAGCTGGGATCAAAGGCAGATGCCACCAGATCTGGCCAGATGTGGTCTATATTACAATAGAAAGCAAGAAAGCTAGTCTTAAGATGAGAATGTGGCCTGCCATCTGTCACGGATGAAAATAAATTGTTTCAGGTTACCTTCTTGGTAGCTAGATCCAAGCCAGATTCCAAGTAGCCGAGGCTGTAGTAGTCTGTTGCACAAACCATTCCATCTGGCATAATGCTGGGTATGGAACCTTGGACACCCCACACATGAACCCCTTTCCCTACGTGCTAGGTGAGAGCTCCATTCCCAATCTTTATTATCTCCAGGAATTGTGAAGTTGCTTCCAATTGTCTATGAAGCCAACAAGGGCTCCAACAGTTTAAGACACTTGATTTGCTTGTTTGAGGTGTGCTTTGTTGGGATAAGAGGTGTTATAGTCACTGTGATCTTCCTGCCTCAGCTTCTCAAGTCCTGAAGTTACAGGCATTTGTCACTTTGCCCAACTGTTCTGTTCTGATCACTCAATCAGAGGTTTGAGAAATGATCATAGTTCCCCAATTCTATGTTCTGTCCTCACTAGTTTCTACACATCTGTTCCTCTGAGGGGGCTGTGCGGGCAGCTGGCCTTCCTTGAAATTCACACTTGCATCCAACAGCCAGCTGTAAGAGAGCCAGAAATTCTTCCATCTTGGGGAGAACAGTAAAGGAGGAATTAAGGACAAAGAGACCCTTTGGGGATGTTGAACAATTTCTCTTGCTTTACCTGGTGTGACACACTGGTCCTTCTTCAAGAGAACCCAGCCTTCCCTTTATTAAGTAGGTTTTAAGTATAAGAACTAGCTCATGTCCGCTTAGGAGGTGGCATTCTCCCATCAATGGCTGACATCAGCCATCAATTGAGTCTGTCCAGAGATCTGTGTAAAGACCACCTAGTGGTGCCAAGCAGTGGTGGTGCACACCTTTAATCCCAGCACTTGGGAGGCAGAGGCAGGAAGATTTCTGAGTTTGAGGCCAGCCTGGTCTACAGAGTGAGTTCCAGGACAGCCAGAGCTACACAGAGAAACCCTGTCTCGAAAACACCTTAAAAAAGGTTCCACTTCAGATCTGTGAAATGTCCTTCTCTCCTTTTCCATGTATGGTGGGTTTTATAAGGCTTGGTGGCATGTGCCTTTACCCACTGAGGAGCCCCAATAACCTTTTAAACTGTCCCTGGTCCACTGTTCTAAAGTGGTATGCTGGATCATACTAGTCAAAACTCTAAAGCTCTTTTGCTATGAACTGACCTTTGCATTTGGTTGAGAAACCTTGAAGGTCAGGGAAAGGCCTTCGAGGAGGGCAAGGAAGATATTTTTTCTCCTGAGCCCTTTGCATGGTCTACAGGCAATGTCAGGCTGCTGCCCTAGTGCACAGAAATGGCACGGGTGAATCTGGGCATTAAGGTTTTCAGCTGCATCTACCAAAAGGTCATACACAGCCCAGCTCAGGGCAACCTGCATGTAATCCCAGAATTTGTGAGGTAGAGGTACCAGTTCAAGGTCATTCCCAGCAACATAGCAAGTTACAAGGCAGCCTGAGACTCGTAAGACTTGGTTTTTGTTTGTTTGTTTGTTTTGTTTTGTTTCTGGTTTTTGGTTTTTTGGGACAGGGTTTCTCTGTGTAGCCCTGGCTGTCCTGGAACTCACTCTGTAGACCAGGTTAGTCTCGAACTCAGAAGTCCGCCTGCCTCTGCCTCCCAAGTGCTGAGATTAAAGGCGTGTGCCACCACTGCCCTGCAAAACCTGTATTTTTTAAAAAGGAGCTCGGTAAGAAAGTGTAGTAGGTGAGGGTACCTACCACCAAACCAGAGTTCAGTCACTAAGGCCTGAAAGGTAGAAGGAAAGACCCAATTCCCACAAATTGTCTGCTGACCTACACATGCACACATACATACATACATACATACATACATACATACATACACACATACATACATGCACACACACATACCTATGTACAGTATGCACATAAAATAAAGAAATGATGGAATTTAATAGTGCCTCTCACACAGCCTCCTTGGAAACCTCAGTCCCAGCCTGTGGGCTACTGCTTGAGGCTTCCTGGGCCTTTCACCTCAGACTCTTCTTTCTGTTTCCCTCCCAGCAGTGAGAGCTTCTTCTTGCTTCACAGCTGTGCCTGGCATGTGGATAGCCTCAGCTCCCTCCTTCACCGTCCCTTGTCAGTGTTCCTCAGTAAACATTCTGCTGACTGTCACTGCTCTCCTAACATTGAGACTGGCTTGAATGTTCCTGGATAGACATCTTAAAAATCTCTGCAGATCGAGGCTAGAGAGCTGGCACAGTGGTTAGGAAGGCACACTTCTAGAAGACCTAATTTCAGTTCCCAGCACCCACACTGTGTGTCCCACAACGGCTGTAACTTCAGCTCCAGAAGATTCAATGCCTCTGGCTTCTGTAGACACATGTACTCACACACACATACCCCCACATAGGTACTATTAATAATAATAAAAAGAAAGCTGGGCGCTGGTGCCCACCTTTAATTCCAACACCAAGGAGGCAGAAGCAGGTTCATCTCTGAGTTCGAGGCCAGCCTGTCTACAGAGCAAGTTCCAGGACAGCCAGGGCTACACACAGAAATTCTGTCTTGAAAAACCAAAAAATGTAATAATAATAATAGCAACAACAGCAACAGCAGCAACAACAACAATAATAGTAAATCTCTGCCTAGACTCTGCTCCATTCACCTTCCTACTCATACAGCTCCATCCCTCAACCTTTACCTGGGATGTCCTTTTTCTCTTTCCTTTTTTTTTTTTTTTTTTTTAATTTTTATTTTAAGACAAATAATATAGTCCTGGCTGGCTTGGAACTTACTATGTAGACCAAGCCACCCTAGACCTCAGATCCACCTGTCTCTGCCTCCCGACCGCTGAGATTTTAATCGCCCCTTTTGCAGTTTCCTTCAAAATTTTGGAGGAAGTGCTTTAAGAAAGGAAGTAAACAACTTAAAATAGCTTCAGGAAGTCCCTGAAACCGACCCAAGGGCTTTACCTCGGAAGAGTATATAAGCGGTAAAGACTGCTGGGATCCACCCTCAGACCTCCTGAGCTGCTTCAAAAAGGCACAGGCTGAGCAGAAACAGAGAGCGGCTGAGATGCCCACAACACTGGATCTTAACCTGAGGGTTGAGACTCCTTTGGGGAATGTTAAAAGACCCTTTCACACATATTTAAGATTCATAACAGTCGAAAAATTACAGGTATGAAGTAGCAATTTTGTGGTTGGGGGGTTACCACAACACAAGGAACCATGTTAAAAGGTTGTAGCATTAGGAAGGTTTCAAATCACTGGCCTCTAAGAAACAAAGATCTGCCTGAGCAGACTCAGACCCCTGAGCCACTCCAGGCTGTAGAGCCACTTGCAGGTTGTCCAGTGTGCTCCAGCTTTCATGAGCTGTCACCTGTGCTGAGGAGGGTGCAGCTGTCTGAGTCATTTCTTGGTCTGGAAGTAACCCCTCACCCCTATTCCTGGAAGTGACACTCCCCCCCCCCAAAAAAAAAAAAAACAAAAACAAAAACCAAGCCTCATCAAATTGGACCTTGGTGGTATGAGTGCTTTATTCTGCTGGTGGTTTCACATCTGGGGTGGGTAGATGGTTGTTCATGTTCCCAGAAACAGTGTTTCATAACAACCACCACACCCGCCTGGCTCCGGCTCTGAAGACAAGGTACCATGTAGCCTAAGCTGGTCTTGAACTCTTGGTCCTTCTGCTTCTTCTCCAGGGTGCTAACAAGCACGGATATTGAAAGCAGCAGTTGCTGTGGAGTCTAATTCTTTTTCTTCTGATTCTTTTCTCCCCTCTTCCTCTTCTCCGCCCCCTACCCCCAGTTTTGCTGTGTATCCCTGGCAGTTCTGAAACTCACTCGGTGGTCTCCAGCACACAGCCATCTGCCCACCTTGGCCTCCCCAGTGCTGGGATTAAAGGCATGTGACACTACCACGTGCCTCTTCTCCTTTTTGAGAGAGAGTATGTGTGTGTAGTTTGAGCCAGCTTCAAAATTGCTACCCAGGGCTTCTGAAATTGCTCAGCAGGTAAGGGTATTTGCTCTGCAAGCTTGGGGATCTAAGTTTGATCCCCAGAAAAAGCTAAGAAGTTGTTCTTTGCACTAGATGTACCCCTCCCCCATAATACAATATATATATATATATATATATATATATATATATATATATATATATATTTAGAATATTTGATTTTTATTTTTAGTTCTGTGAATATGTGTTTTTGGGGGGTGGGTATGGGTTTTGGTGCAGGTACCCAACAGAAACCAGAGGTATTGGATTCTCCGGAGTTGGAGTAAGAAGCAGTTGGGAGCTATTAGACGTGGGTGCTGGAACCCAAACTTGGGTCCTCTGGAAGAGGACTCGCATATAAACAAACAAACAAACAATCAATATGTGCTAGTCCTCCCAAACATTAATGCCAGGTGTGTCAATCACTGTTTTTTTTTTTGTTTGTTTTGTTTTTTTTTTTTTCCTTTTTGAGGGGAGAGAGAGATGAGGTGTTTGATACAGGGTGGCTGTCCTGGAACTTACAGTACTATACACATCCCAGGCTGGCCGGGGACTCTGACTTCCGGCCTCAGCATCCTCATTGCTAGAGTTGCAGATGTTCAAACAAACAATATACAAACAAATAAATAATTTGCTGGCTTTGAACTAACTCTCTTCCTGCTTTAGCCTCCTGAGTGCCTGGGTTACAGGCGGTGCTACCATGCCTGTCCTGGCTGTATCTCGAGGCAGCAAAACTCTTGATTTTCTGTCAAGACCTTTCTGAACTAATCCCCTCTCTTTTGCCTGACTGGTTTTCCCAAGCAGAGTGATTTCCGCTTTTCAATTTACATATGCATACATGCAGCTATTGTGTGACTAGTCTTAAGCGCCTTTGTGTGCACTGGCTCTGCCTTCCTTTAGGGTCTCATTCATCCCTGTACCTTCTTGCCTTCATTCATCCAACAATTCTATTTTTGAGTGCCTGTCTATCCCAAGCGTGGGAGCAACTCAGTCAGTGACTGCTGGAGGCATGAATGGAGTGGTGAGAGCTTGTTACCCCAGTGGATGCTGGGTTGCTAGGTTACAAACTCTAGAAGAGGGGGTGTGACTTCGAGTGTGTGTGTGTGTGTGTGTGTGTGTGTGTGTGTGTGTGTACAGTACCAGCACACATTTTCATACGGGATCAGGAAAAGCAAGTGGGTGGAAATTCTATGTTTCATTGTGGCCACTTAATGCTTTCATTTTGGTTTGGGCTTTCTTTTTAGTATAACAGGGCCTCGATGTATAACTCATGGCTATCCTCCTGCCTCAGTCTGACTTACCACACCTGGTTTTTCGTTTCGTGTTTCTTTGAGACTGGGTTTCAATTTGTAACCAGGAACCAATATGCAATCCAAATCTGACTTCAAACTCATGGCAGTCCTCCTGCCTCAGCCTCATGGATGCTGGACAGACTTGTGTGAGCAATTATTCCAGGCCTCTGATTTTTCAGTGTTGAAAAAAATAAAGCAGGGGACTCATCAGGTTCTGGTGTTCCCCTGGCCCAATGCTACTTCCTGGATGCTCTAACATGCACTTCAAACAGAGAAAAACTTTTATCATGGATGTCTTCCCAGCCCCAAACAGCCCCTGGTGCAGGGTGGTTGAAGGCAGTCTCCACCATTGGCTCCTACCATAAGTCTGTAGGTTGCCTCCTTTCTGTGCCAGCTTCTGGGCCCATAGCAGATAACAGTCTCCTCTAGCCGGTGAGCATTCCAGGGACTAAGAAGGTTCTGCTTGGGTTTAGTTGATTTGGATTTTCCCCCTTTCTCTCTTGTTGATGCTAGGGGCTGGTTCCAGGGTGTTGAGTGTACTAGACAAAAGCTTTACCGTTGGGCCGTGCCCCAAGCCTACAAGATGGACTTTATTAGAGAACATGAGTTTTCCGTTACAGAGGCCTAGAAGTCTCATGAGAAGCTGCATAAATGCTAAATAGCCTGTGAGACCCGTTGTGTGGTTCTGTCACAGTCTAAAAGCTTCAGATTGAACCAAGGAGACCAGTAGGGTAATTCCCACTCTAAAGCTGAAGCCCTGAGAATCCCAGGGAGTAGGTGCTAGTTTAAACTCTGGAGTCCTGAAGTGAGATTTTGTCCAAAGGCAAGAAGGGGGATTGTGTCCTGGTTCCATTGTGTCTTTTTGTATTCATGTATTCATCTTTTTTTCTTACATATGTTTGTTTTCTTTGGCTCCAGCTGATTGGATGATGCCACCTACACAGGGGGTGGCCTTTTCAGACCCACCCAGAAAACAGGCTTGATCGTCTCTTCAAGAGAAGAGCCGATCTTCAACCTCTTCAAGGTTTTGTGAATCTCCCCACTTGGTGTGAAGGAGTAACTATCTCAGGGGCAGTTAATAGTGATGTTTAGTTTTTAAGTTTTAAATTTTGTTTATTAATCTGTATGTGTGGCTTTTTAGAAAAAGTCTGTTGTGTAGCCCCAGCTCTTGCCAATGCTCCTGTCTCAACGCTGTAAGTGCTAGGATTACTCAAGTGTGCCTCCGGCATGGCATGTTCCTGTAGACACATCCAGAAGGAAACGACTTGGCAATGAGGTAGGTGGCCTGGACGGAGAAAATGAGCTCAGAATCCAAGAGATGTCCTGAGAAGAGAGAGCCTGGCCACCACCAGAAGTGAGGGAAGAAAGCTGAGCTGCGGGAGGGCTCAGGTAGACCAACCACACCCTACAAACAGGGCAGCTGTGTCTACCATTCACCCTGAGGTGCTTCTTGGGTGATGGCATCACCAAAGTCTGAGAGAGTCCTTCTGGGCATTAGTGTCTTTTCTGTAGCTGTGATAAAATCTCAGGACCAAGGCAACTTATAGGAGAGAGGGTTACAGTTCCACTGGGTTAGAATCCATGATGGAGGTGCCAACACATGTCAGCAGGACCGGGAAACTGAGGGCTCATATTTTAGCCTGGGATGACAAAGCAGAAATAGTTAACTTGAAATGGTATGAGTCTTTAAATTCCCAATGCCTGTCTCCAGAGACATACTTCCTCCATTAAAGCCATACCTGCTAAACCTCCACAGTGGCTACCAACTGAGGCCAAGACTAATGAGGATAGCACATTCATACCACCAGAGCCACCATGCCTCCTCTGTTAGGTCTTCCCTCTGATGGTTTGATTGTCTGATAGGATGGAGGAATAACAGAACTGAGAAAGTCTGAGCCTCCAAAACAATTGTGTGGTCATCGTTGTGTTCGTGACTGAACTTAGTGCTTCTCATGTGCTGGACAAGGAGTTTGTCCTTGAGCTTTGGGTGTAAACCCCACCTTCACCCTTCTTGAACGAGAGAAAGAAAGAAAGAAAGAAAGCTGAAGCAGTGTTGGTTCATGCCAATAAGTCCAGCTCTCTGGAGGTAAAGGCAGGTGGGTCTCTGTGAGTTTGAGGCCCAGCCTGTTCTACAAAGAAAATTACAGGACAGTCAAATCAAGAAACCCTGTCTCAAAAAACCATTCTCTTCCATTCTCTTCCATTACATTCTGTTACATTACATTCTGTTCTCTTCCATTGCTCACTGGCTCTCTCTATGGGTCTTTAAGATTTAAGATAGGGGCTGGAGAGATGGTCAGTGGTTAAGAGCACTGACTGCTCTTGCAGAGGTCCTGAGTTCAATTCCCAGCAACCACATGGTGGCTCACAACCATCCGTAATGAGATCAGATGCCCTCTTATGGGGTGACTGAGGACAGCTACAATGTACTTACATATAATAAATAAATAAAAACCTTTGGGCCGGAGCAAGCAGGGCTGGAGCAAGCCAAGCCGGATCGAGAGGGAGAACGGAAGGGGTTAAAAAAAAAGGGTTGGCCTGTAGGACACTTTCCTTTTTTTTGTTTTTTGTTTTTTGAGACAGGGTTTCTCTGTGTAGCCCTGGCTGTCCTAGAACTCACTCTGTAGACCAGGCTGGCCTCGAACTCAGAAATCCACCTGCCTCTGCCTCCCAAGTGCTGGGATTAAAGGCGTGCACCACCACCGCCCGGCTGTAGGACACTTTCTTAGTTAGTGATTGATGTGAGATGGTCTAGCTCATTGGGGATGTGTCATTCCTGGGCTAGTGGACCTGGATGCTCTAAGAAAGCAGACTGATCAAGCCATGGAGAGGAAGTCAGTAAGCATCATCCCTCCATGGCCTCTGCATCAGCTCCTGCCTCCAGGTTCCTGCCCTGATGTGGAAGTGTAAGCCAAATAAACCCTTTCCTCCCCAACTTGCTTTTTAGTCATGATGTTTTATCACCGCGATAGAAACCCTAAGACAGCATCAAAATCCATGGAAATGGAATTTAAGATGCTTGGAACCAAATCTGACTCCTCAACCACTGAACCATCTTTCCAGTTTCCTCTCCCCACCCCCTTTTTTTGAGACAGGATCTTACTATGTAGCCCTGGCTGACTTGTAACTCACTCTGTAGACCAGGCTGAACTTGAACTCACAGAGACCTGCCTGCATCTGTCTCCCAAGTGCTGGGATTAAAAGTCAATGAGAAGCTATGTCTGGATCTTCATTTTTCTCTTATTCATTTATTTACTTACTTGTTTTTTTCAAGACAGGGATTCTCTGTGTAGCCCTGGCTGTCCTGGAACTCACTCTGTAGACCAGGCTGGCCTCAAACTCTGTTGGCCTCTGCTTCCCAAGTGCTGGCATTAAAGGCTTGTGCTACCACCTCCAGGCTCTTGTTAATTTTTTCTGTTTGTTTTGTTTTTTAAGAAAAAGGATTCAATGGCGCAGAATTTTCAAAAACACCGTATAGTGAATAGCGCCCTCAGACTCCTTGTCACTGATGTAGCCTAGATGGGTGGTTGCTTGGCAACCACATTTGTTAGAGAGAAAACCTCAGAACCACAACAAAGGAAAAGCTGAAACCTGTGCTCTGTTAGGGGTTTATGTAGTAAAATAAAGCCCTGGGTCTGTCTCTGAGAGGATGCCAGCGATCTCCAAGAGGAGGACCCAACTGGCAGGGCCTCTGCTCAGGACAGGGTGTGGGGGATCTACAGGATTTTGTCTGTACTTCGGTAGATTCATGTAGGTGTGTAAGCCAGAGATAGGACCGCCTCATGCTAAAGTGAAGTCAGAATGCTGTGTGGACCTAACTGTCACAATAACAAGGATTCATAGCATATCCTAGTTTCAAATCTAAGGTGTATTACATTCTTTTTGTTATTTTTGTTGTTGTTTTTTTGTTTGTTTGTTTGTTTGTTTGTTCAAGACCAGACTTTCTCTGTGTAGCTCTGGCTGTCCTGGAACTTGCTCTGTAGACCAGGCTGGCTTAGAACTCAGAAATCTGCCTGCCTCTGCCTCCCGGAATGCTGGGTCTAAAGGTGTGCACGGTACAAAAAGCTTGAACTTCCTGTGCCTAGAAACACAGATAAGGAGAGGTCGAATGTTACATTCTTGGAGAATACTGCCACACACCTCTGATTCATTTTGAGTTTGATTTTGAATTACTTTTGGGTAGTTTGGTTGTGGGTTCAGACACCTTTTGCTTTGGCTATATTTTTCACCCAAAATAGTTCCATGATCCCATGGGAGGTCATGGTCCACAATTTAAGCTGATCTGAGCCATGGGGTGGTGGCCTGAGTCTGAGTGAGCCTGAGCCATTCATCCCAGCACAGGGGAGGCAGAGGCAGGTGGATCTCTGTGAGTTAGAGACCAGCCTGGTCTACGAATCGAGTTTAGGACAGTCAGGGCTTGCCACACAGAGAAACCGTGTCTCAAGAAAACAAACAAACAAAAACTAAAACAAAAACAACAAAAAGTGCAGACTGCTTTTGTAGAGCACCCAAGTTTGGTTCCAAACACCCATGTTGGACAATTCTTTTTTGAATTCAGTTTCCAGCACCAACATCAGGCAACTCACAACAGTCAGTAACTCAAATTCCAGGGCTTCCAATGCACATTTCTGGCCTCCATATGTGTGTTTATGATACATGGTTGACTAGAGAGCCAGGGTTATTGCATACAGCTGCACAAGGAGACAGGATTATTGCATACAGCTGAACAAGGAGGCAATTTAGCTACTCTTGGTTGGAGCAGTCTCTTCAGGGGAGCAGACTTTAGGACTGTCCTGGCTGGTTTTGTGTGTTAACTTGACATAAGCTAGAGTCAGCACAGAGAAAGGAGTCTCAGTTGAGGAAATGCCTCCATGAGATACAGCTGGAAGACATTTTCTCAATTAGTGACCAACAGGGGAGGGGCCAGTCTATTGTGGGTGGTGACATCCCTGGGTTGATAGTCCTGGGTTCTATAAGAAGACAGGCTGAGCAAGCCAAGGGAAGCAAGCTAGTAAGCAGCATCCCTCCACGGACTGAGAGTCAGCTTCTGTCTCCAGGTTCCAGCCCTGCCTGAGTTCCTGTCTTGAGTTCTTTCAATGATGGACTATAGTAAGCTAAATAAACTCTTTTCTTTCCAACTTGCTTTTTGGTCGTAGAGTTTTGTCGAAGCAATAGAAACCTTAAGACAAGGAAATAAACATGGGAGAGGAGAAGAAAGCTACACAGGACATATTCTGTCCGCACTGAACATTCACACTCAGGCCAGATGAAGGCTTTGCATCTTTGGGGTCCCTCTGAGTCTCACCTGGGAAAGGCTTTGCCAATCCCTTCGGGCAGAGGCACTAGGGTCCTTGACACACACCAACATCAACAATACACATGCACTCAGAATTCACTCACTCCTTGCAAAAGAGTAGGAGAAAGCAAGTTTCCTTTATTATAAGAGTATAACATAATAATTTTGTGACAAGAGCTCACTATATAGATCAAGTATGCAGAGATTCTTTTGCTTTGCTGCAGTTTCTTTTTCTTTTTCTTTTTTCTTTTCTTTTTCTTTTTTTTTTTTTTTTTTTTTTTTTTTTAGATAGGATCTTCTACCTGGAGCAGCCTGGCCATGGTACAGCGTACAGAAAATGTAAAGGTAAGTGGAGTATATTGCATGCCTATGATTCCAACATTTAGCATGTAGAGGCGAGAGAAATGAATTCAAGGCCAGCCTGAGCTACCTGAGTTCCTGTCTCAAACAAACAAACAAACAAAAGGGCTGAGGGGATGGCTTCAGTGCAGGCACAATTTCAGATCCCAGCACTTAGCTCAAATGCCAGCATTGGTGGAAGTGGAGATAGCCTTGCCTAACCAGCAAGTTCCAGGTTCAGTGAGAGACTCTGCCTCAAAAAATAAGGTAAAGGGCAATGAAGGTGATATCTGTCATCTAATCCCGGTCTCTGCAGGGTTTACAGATACCCCCCACCCCCCCATCCCCTGGTACCCCCCCCAACACACACAGTTAGAAGAGGAAAATTCATGGTAAGTTGTATTCGTTTCTATTTCTGTCATGAAGCACCACAACTGTGACAGTTTCTACAAGGAAGGATTGGCATTTACAGCTCTAGAGTTCACGTTGGCAGCAGGTATGACCTCTAGAACCAGCAGCAACAAAACAGAGACCTGGGAAGAGCAAGTGGACTTGAAACCTTACCAGAGCTACTTTTCTATTTTTGATAAGACACCAAGACCAAGCCAACACATAAACATATTTATTTGTAGCTTACAATCTCAGAGAGTTAGTTCAAATCCACTACTATCACGGTGGTGAGCATGGCAGCAGATAGGCCAGCTTGGTGATGGCAAAGTAGCTGAAAGCTCACATCTTGATCCATACGCAAGCACAAGGAAGATGGAGATGATTGGGAATGCATTGAGCCTTTGAAATCTCAAAGCTCTTCCCTAGTGAGCCACCCCCCTGCAACAAAGCCACACCTCCTAGTCCTTTCCAAACAGTTTTGTCAATGAGAAAGGGGCAAGTTTTCCATTCCAGGCTCCCATAGGCTTCTGGCAAATGCATCTAGTCCAACCTTGAAAGTTTTTATAGTCTTTCAATCTCAACACAGTTTGAAAGTCCAAAGGTTATTTGGAGAATCAAGGTAATCTTGTAATTGTAACTCCTGTTTTGTTTTGTTTTGTTTTGTTTAAAGTGAAAATCACAATCTTTTCAACATACAGTGGTATAGAATATAAATTACCATTCAAAAGGGAGGAAAGAGATATCAGTGAGGAAAAACTGGTCCAAAGCAAGACTGAAACCCAGAAGGACAGACTTCAAATCCCAGCTGGAACCCTATGGTCAACTTTACCAAGTTTGGCTACCCACTTGGTGCGGAACCAGGTCTTGAATAATACTTGAATTATATTTGCATAAACTTTGTTTTGTTGTTGCTTTTTAGGAGCAGAAAATTCCTTTAGGATCAGAAAAAGCTTTTATCTTTCTAAATTGCAGGACTAGCAATGTGAGTCCCCACCCCCACCCCAGGGTATCAATCCTCTTATTCCACTTCAGGTCAGACCTCTCCTTATCTCTATCAGCATAGGCTTTCTCTCTGAGATTACATTTTCTGGTGCCCTTTTTCTTCTCAAACTGTACATTTTATATCATTTTAGTCCCACTTGCTCTTTCTCATTGTAGACCTGCAGAAGAGGGACCACGGATAATCACACTAGGCTGTCTTGAAATCTCCTCTGCTAAGGAAAACAGTCCCTTACTTTTCAGTTTAGCTTGAGGGAGATTCTTAAGATAAGGGGGAAAAGCAGTCACGTTCTTTGCCAAAACACCACAAAAATTTAGCTCAGTCAAGACTGTTGTTCCCCTCTGAGACATCTTGAGCCTGGTTTCATTACTCTACATTACTCTCAGCATCCTTGTTCAAACCAGACTGCTCTGTTAATCCACATTTATAACATCCAAGAGTTTTCCTAGTTCAAAGTCTCAAAGTCTTCCATATTTCTCCAAAAATCTCCCAGCCTAGTCAGGCTGACATGGTAACAGCCCAATTTCTGGTACCAATGTCTATCTTTTTTTTTTTTTTTTTTTTTAAAGATTCATTATTTATTATATATGAGTATACTGTTGCTGTCTTCAGACACACCAGAAGAAGGCATCAGACCTTACTACAGATGGTTGTGAGCCACCATGTAGGTGCTGGGAATTGAACTCAGGACCTCTGGAAGAGCAGTCAGTGCTCTTAACCTCTGAGCCATCACTCCAGCCCACCAATGTCTATCTTAGTCATTCTTCTATTGTTGTGATAAAACACCATGACCACGGCATCTTCCCCCCCAACCCCAGACAGGGTTTCTCTGTGTAGCCCTGGCTGTCCTGGAACTCACTCTGTAGACCAGGCTGGCCTTGAACTCAGAAATCTGCCCACCTCTGCCTCACAAGTGCTGGGATTAAAGGCATGCGCTACCACTGCCTGGCGACCACGGCATCTTATAGAGAAAATAGTGTAAGAGGCAAAGCAAGCTAACTAGGAATGCCATGTGTTTTGGAAACCTCAAAGTCCACCTCCAATGACACAGCTCCTGTAACATGGTCACACCTCCTAATCCTTCCCAAGGAGTCCAACTAACTGAGAGCCAAATATTCAAATATACAACCCTAAGGAGGCCATTCTTATTTAAACGACCACAAACCTCAAAGCCAACCTCCAGTGATATATTTTCTCCAGGAAGACCACATCTAAAAAGCCTCTCCCAAGATGTGCCACTCAACAGGGACCAAGCTCTCACATTCCAGAGCCTTTGGGGGGCATTTCCATCCAAACTACCACAAAAGCCCAGCATACATGCACTAAATGACCAGTGAGTTCACTGTCTCCTAAAGTGCACTTGTTCAAGATATATCCTGCTGCACCAGGCTCAGGCACTCTCATCTCATAAGAGTTGCTTATATGGGCACCCAATTCTTTGATGGATTTCATCTCTGCATTTAGGGGATGAATCTCTATGATGTCACACAATTGATGTTCCTTTAGCCAGTGGTCAGTTTGCAATTACAGTAAAGTCAGACTGTCACTTTTCCCCAGTTTGGTATATACTCATTGCACACAGCAGGCTTCCCAGGGGACATAGTCTGGTTCCTGATTCTGCCACCGCAACGGTCTGAAGCTTCACCAGTTTCTCTGAATGCTCCTTTTCCTTCAGACTGGTAAAGAAAGTATTTAATAGCTGGGTGGTAGTGGTGCACAACTTTAATCCCAGCACTGGGGAGGCAGAAGCAAGTGAATCTCTGAGTTCGAGGCCAGCCTGGTCTACAGCACAAGTTCCAGGACAGCCAGGTCTACACAAAGAAACCCTGTCTTAAAAAAAAAAAAAAAACAAAAAAAAAAAACAAAGAAGAAGAGGAGGAGGAGGAAAAGAAGAGGAAGAGGGAAAAGGAAGAGGAGGAGGGGGGGAGGAGGAGGAGGGGAGGAGGAAGAGGAGGAGAAGGAGGAGGAGAAAGAGAAGGAAGAGGAGGAGGAGGAGAAAGGAGAAGAAGAAGAACAGCAAGAAGAAGAAGAAATAGCAGCAGCAGTAGTAGTATTTAACAACCCTCAAAGCAACATTACTGGGATCCAAACAGTAAGACACAGAAAGAGGTGACTGCAGGTTGATCTGACAATTGTTGGTGGCATTTCAGTCCTGAGGACAGTTCTGGTATACTGGCAGAGGGGACTCTGTTGTCATGGCCACAGATAGGTGAAACGTGATGATTAGTGTTAACAGGATCTAGAATCATCGGAGAGATGGGCTTCTGGGTGTGCTTGTCTGAGATTACATTAATTAATATGTGAAGAGCCATCTTGACTATGGGTAGGACTATAGCCTGGGCATTGTGGACTGCATAAATGAAGAAGGGGAAGGAAGCAGCTGCATGCACTGTTTTCTGACTGATCTTCTGACTGATGATGAAAGACAGCTAGCCGCTTCAAGGACCTGCTACCTTAACATCTCTGCCATGGTGGACTGCATCCTGAATTATGAGCTTAAAACAAAGGCCCACTTTTCCTTAAGTTGCTATTGTAAGATTATTTTATCATGACAACAGGAAGAGAAAGTAAGACAAGAGACATGGTGGTGGAAGACTGACTCTGTGGTGTAGTCCCAGGGTGCTGGAAGTAGGTGGTGATGGTCCATTGGCTGTGACCTGTCAGCTGGAATGTTTTGAGTATTTTCTGTTCAAGCAGTGTTGAATCAGAACACCACAGTAATTCTCTGTGTAGGTTTCTGGTTTTATTTCTGAGATGAGTGTCTTGTTATGCAACCCAGGGTGGCCCTGGACCTGTGAGTCTCCATCCCTAGCTTCTCAAATGCTGAGATGACTGGTCTGTGCCACACTATAAATCTCTCTGTGTATAGCACTAGTTAGCCTGATGCTGGTAGACCAGGATGGTCGTGAATAATCAGGATGGCCTTCTGAGTTCAGGGAACACAGGCTTGACCCACCTCTCTCAACAGCACTTTTCAACAGCACCCCCTCCTCCTTGCATATGTGTGTGCATGTGTATACATGTTCACATCTATGTGTGTGCATACATGTGTGTGCATGCATTTGGAGGCTACAGGTTTATGTTGGGTATCTTCCTCAATCATTCTCCACTTTATTTACTGGTAAAGAAAGTATTTGGCAAACTTCTTTGAAGCCACTTATTGGGATCCAGATAGTAAGACACACATAGTATATCATGACTCCAGGTTTCCAGGTTGTTATGGCAATTGACAGCAGTAATTCAGTAATTCAGTGATGGGTTACGTGTTCTCTCTCTCTCTCTCTCTCTGGCAGGGACTCTCAATGCACCAAGAGCTTACCTAGTCAGCTTGCTCCCTCCTCTACTTTGTCTCTGCCACTTGATATCTAAGATTTATGTCGTCCACCTTGCCTGGGACCCCAGTCCTCACACTTGCCTTGTATGTTCTTGTCTGTGTAGCTGTGTTCTCAGCCTCTGCACTGGCTTCTTGTAGTGATGCTGAAAGGTATGTTATACTAAGACCTGCCAGTTGGCTTAGTGATGTTTAGTTCTGTTTTGGAGGTTGTGGGAGGTCAGGGACCAAACGAGAGGTTGTAGAGAGCACTGTCTGCCATTGAGCTCTGTCCCGAAGCCCAAATGCAACTCTTCTGCAGGAAATTCAGTGATAGAGTTCTCTGTACTGAGAACTGTGGTTTCTTTAAACACACACACACACACACACACACACACACACACACACACACACACACAGAGAGAGAGAGAGAGAGAGAGAGACGTATGGATGCAATGGGTACACTCTGAGATGCAGGTTCCTCAGAGACTTAATCCCAGGATTGCCTCTCACTGCTGTTATGCCTTTCCTATCACTATTATATAACCTAATACTTCCTGGGCATCAGCTCATCCTATTGGGCAGATTTTCTGCAGAATCAGTATGAAGATGTACTTTCATGTAGTAACGCTGTGTAGACGAACTGATGGTTTCATAATTCCTGACAATGATTTTATAGAATTCCCAGATTAATATAAGTAATCTCAAGGCCCCTATAGAATAAAAGCTGCAATAGAGCTCTGTAAACCTTTATGTGTCACAGGCTGATTGCACTAAGAAAAGAAAGCAGGCTTGGAACAAATTTACGATCGAGAAAAACATTCCTTCTAGGTTAGGAATGAGGCCACTATCTGGTAACTAAAAGTCATAAACTGGGAATGGCAATTTATTCTAGGTGCAAGGACAGAAAATAAATAATGGACTAGTTTATCTACACAAGACTTCAAAATAATAAGACACAAGGCAGATGACTTGTCTCTTGTCAGATTGTGCTAACTTATGATATAAAAAATATTGCTTTAAACTTATAATGAACTTGTGGAGCTTGTAACTGATAATGAATATTTAGTTAGGTACTAGTCTTAATGGAAAGACATGTAAACAATTCTGCTGTAACTCCTTAAGTCTTATCAATCTATGACATGAACTATTGCCTTAAACTCACTATGAACTTATGGGATGTAAAAATGCTTAGAAACCCATGTGATCAATTATCCTGAGAAAGCATATAAACTAAGAACAATAATTAAGTGGTAGTGCAGGCTTCCACAGCTTCATCTGGTGTGCGTGGTGTCTATGTGTGTCTTTCTTCCTTCCTTCTTTTCTTTTCTCTCTGGCTTAGGAAGAGTTAAGGAATTTCAAGCTTCTCACTTGGCCAGCCAGAGGCTTGAGTCAAAGAGAAATGCAGCCAGGTAACTAAATTTCTTTCCACTGCTACTATCAGCTTTTGGCTCCACATAGCAAAAAAGAGAGAAATTGCCAGATGCCAGTAGCTTTTTGGCCCTGGACTAACAAGAGAGTTAAATAGCCAAAAGTAAGCATCAGACTTCATACCCCTTCTTGGCCTGCCTCTGTTTGCCCTGTGATGTCAAGCCGGTCCTTGACAGTTGACTAAAAGGAGCATTCCATCTGTGCAGCTTTTGAGTATTCATGTCATCCGTGCTGGAGGGGACTTTGCAGCTGTTTCAGGGTCATCCACACTTCTATAAGTTCTCACTCATGCACATGTAAGTAAGCTCAATAAAGTCACTGGGCCACTAACACGGAATAACTGCTTTCAGCTGTCCTTGATACCCTATCTAGCATGTTTAGATGTTTGCTTACTGACTCATAGAAAATGTCTCAGTAGTAGTCTATTATGACGTGTGTGTGTATGTGTGTGTGTGTATGTGTAAAACACCCATTCCCTTCAGAAGGTAATATCATATACCAAAAGGGAAAAGTTTTAGTTACAATAACTAACTATTTATACATATTTCAAGGATATTTCTTTGATATTACAGTAAAATGTAATTGATAATGTCTTTGTAAGCATCTATCTATCTATCTATCTATCTATCTATCTATCTATCTATCTTTGAGGCAATGTATTACTATGGATCCCTGGCTGGCCTGAAGCTAGGATAAGTAGACCAAGCTGGCCTAGAACTCACAGAGAACTGCCCTTCTTTGCCTCCCAAGTGCTAAGATTAAAGGCACAGGCCACTATGCCCTAAGTATTTAAGATAGCTATAGCTATGATTTGTTGGGCATAGTGGTTTACACTCACTATACTCAAAGCATTTTAGAGATAAGGGCAGGAGATCAGGCATTAAAAACCATCTTTGGCTGGGCCATAGAGACATGACAACTCAGTGGATTAAGGCTATTGCCACCAAGCTTGACAGCCTGAATTCAACCTCAGAGTCCATGTGGTGAAAGGGAAGGGTGAAAGGTGAAAGGTTCCACCTTTCAAAAAAGGAACCCATCCTTGGCTATATTGTAAGTTAAAGCCAGCATGAGCTACATAGTAAGAATCAAACAAAAGGCCAGCAGAGTGACACATGCCTTTAATCACAGCACTCTGAAGACAGAGGCAGGTGGATCTCTGAGTTCAAGGCCAGCCTGGTCTACATAGAGTTGTAGGATAGCCAGAACTATCTAGAGGGATCCTTTACCAGAGCCAAACAAGACAAGAAACATAAAGTTAATCAAATTAGAAACAATAACAACAAAGTAATTATAGGAACGAGAACTAGCAGTTTATGCCTGTATCCCCCTCCTAGTATGGAGGCTGAAGCAAGAGAAACAGGTTCATATCTAGCCTGGACACAATAAAAAGCAAATAACTCTGGGGATGAAGCATTTGTCCAGTATGTGCAAAGCATGAGGTTCAAACCTCATTATACATGCATAAAAACTGAATGATTTTCTAATCAAAATTATACAGTAATAGGAGTAGATGAAAGCTGATGATTAGGGACGGCTAATTATGTGACACCATTTCTTCGACCTCAGCAGAATGCTAGGTAGCCATTGCAGAGGAGACTGAGACAATGTTAGTTCCTATTAATATCATGACCAAAAGCAATTTGGGGAGGAAAGGGTTTAGTCTGCTTACATCTTCACATCATAGTTCCTCACTGAAGGAAGTCAAGACAGGAATTCACACCTGGAGGCAAGGGTGTTGCTTACTGGTTTGCTCCCTGTGACTTGCTCAGCCTGGTTTCTCCTAGAACCCAGTATCATCAGCCCAGGAATGGCACCACCTACAATGAACTGGGCCTTCCTCTATAAATTCCTAATTCAGAAAATGCCCTACAGGCTTGCCTGCAGTCCATTCTTTCAGAGGCATTTTTCAGCTGAGGTTCCTTCCTCTCTGATAACTCTAGTTTGAGTCAGGCTGACATGAAACTAGCCAGCACATATAGCAAGACTTGTCTCAATAATAAATAAATGAATGACAAACCAGAAGGATGGAAAGAAGGAAAGATACACAATGTGTGCATGTATCAAAATATCACTTTGTATACTATGGACACACTCATACATACACACTTGGTTTTCTTTTTGATTATTATTTATGTATGTATTTACTTATTTATCTAATGTGCATTGGTGTTTTGCCTGCATGTATGTCTCTGTAAAGGTACTGGACCCTCTGAAACTATAGTTACAGACAGTTCTGAGCTGCTAGGTGGGTGCTGGGAATTGAACTTGTGTCCTCTGGAAGAACAGTCAGTGCTCTTAACCACTGAGCCATCTCTCCAGCCCCCATCAAAACAACTTTTAATTATTTTGTTTTATGTGTTTGAGTGCTTTGCCTTTCTGTAGTTTGTGCAGCACATGTGTGCTGGGTCCCTTCAGAGGCTGGGAGAGTGTTGAGGACCGTTCTGCCCCTCGCTTGGTGCCACACTGTTGTGGACCGAGCTGCTGTTCTGGTCAAGGGGTCAGGGTCACGAAGAATGGAGACAAGGCAGAGGTACTGTAGTCAAGTCTCAAATCTCCTTTATTGTTTCTCTTCTATTGGCGCATATTCACTCTTGTTCACTCCTCTTAACCCTATTTATCATATACCTCTTAACTCTATTGACTGTATATATTCCTCTTAACCCTATTACAAGGAAATCCTGGGTATTTATAAGCACACGCAGGAGAACACAGGTGAAAACATTTTACCACGTGCACCAAGCAGCTGGGGTCACTAAACAGCAAAACAAGCTATGTGGGATAAACAAGATATTTGTTAGAGTGTGCTCAGCTGTTGTAGGCTGCTGAAAAACCAAGTCTCTATCAGGGTAAATGGTTCCAGATGGCTGCAAAGATGATAGCTGCTTTCTAGCCGCTTTCTGCTTAAAGTCGGCTCCCTACAGGAGAGGGTATAGATTGGAGATACAGTGGCTCCATGCTGTTCCTGGACCTGTAACCCAGGGCCTCTGGAAGACCAGCCATTGCTCTTAACCTCCTGCCCTCTGCCCTCCACATGTGCATGGTGGCATGCCTACACAGAGACATACGTGTACACACCCAGTATAAATAAAGATGTTGTACAACTTAAACTTTTATTAATTGGCAAAAAAAAAAAAAAAAAAGTAAAGCCTATAATTCTAGCACTAGGGAGTCTGAAGGAGAAGGAGTGTTTGTGTTAGGGTCCAGCCTGGACTATAAACCAAAACCAAATCAGCAAAATATCTTAAGACCAGATCTTGAATTTGTGCTTTTCTTTGAGCTCAGGCTGGCCTCAACTCATCCCATAGCCAAGAATGCCTTTGAATTCTGGACCCTGCTGCCTTCACTTCCCACAGGCTGGGATCATAAGCACACACAGTCTGAGTGTGGACCAGTACCTTTGTTTTCTACTCTCTCCTGCTTTACTTGCCTTTATGAATCTACTGGTTAAAAAAAAATTACTGATACTATAAATAGTTTTTTTCTTTCCTCTGCCCATTTTCCTTATTTAAAAAAAAACAAAAAGTTGTCATTACCAACCTTTCTGTGTGAATGAAACAGGAACAAAATAAATGGCCTGGAACCCACTCTCTTCAGATAAAAGTAAAATCCAGCCTCCTAGTGTCCTGCAGGGAATGTACCCTGGGGCTACATTTACATCTCATCCTGGCTCCAGTTTCCCTAGCTGAAGAGAGCTGCCTGGGCTCTGGGCTCGAAGCTCAAAAAGCCTGTGTTTTGAGCATTAGTGGAGGTTTTCCGATTAGTTGTTTCCGGTTCACACTAGCTTTCTCAGGAGAGTGTTAGGCAGATGGACATAGGAGAAGGCTTATTGGTCTCCCTGTCCCCATAGTAAAACAAAAAGTGACACACACACACACACACACACACACACACACACACCCGTTGTAGCAGACACTCCTGTGCCATCTTTTACCCCAGCCCTATGGTGCTCTATTGTGTGGGCTAAAGACCCTTGGTTGTTGAAAAAAACATTTTCATGGCAAAGATTCAAAGCCCAAAGCAAAGCTACTCCTGGCTTGAATGCAATGGGTAATGTTGACGGGAGGTTCCCGGGCCCAGAGCCCATGCTTGTTCCCTGCCCCCACCCCAAGGAGCAGTGCTGAGTGGATCCTGCTGCAGTCATTAGTGATTTATGACCCAGCTGTTGGCCTTGAATCACAGCTGCTCAAGGTTCAGCAGGTCCTGTGTGAGGGACGTGACAAGAAATGGCCCTATGCAGTCGTTCCTCTCTGGGCTTCCGGGGGTGATTACATTGCCAGTACCATGTTCTTCCTATCTTAACCCCAAACAGGGCTTCTCTGTATTGCCCTGGCTGTCCTGGAACTCGCTTTGTACACCAGAGGGAACTCATCATGTAAATCTGCTTGCCTCTGCTTCCTGAGTGCTGGGACTAAAGGTGTGTGCCAGCATACCTAGCCAGCTAGTGCCATCTTAAGAAACTTGGTGTACCTCCCCCACCCCCACCCCCAAGTGAAGACCTAAAGCTCTGCTTTC
This sequence comes from Rhabdomys pumilio, assembly GCA_030674055.1. Lineage (NCBI taxonomy): Eukaryota > Metazoa > Chordata > Mammalia > Rodentia > Muridae > Rhabdomys > Rhabdomys pumilio. Next base: position 21,043,589 of record JANHMN010000012.1, on the reverse strand, counting down.
CATCTGAATTGCCTGGCTGTAATTGCTGAGGGCGCTATTCAGAAGACATGGTCCAGCTGGGCTGAAAAGTGTGGGTTGTAAAGTTGTTCCCTCAACCGGGTGTGGTGGTGCATAGCCCAAGACCTCAGCATTGGGAAGAGAGAAGTAGGAAGATCAGAAGTTCAAGGCCATGCTCAACTTCATAAAGAGTTGGATGAGAGAGAGAGAGAGAGAGAGAGAGAGAGAGAGAGAGAGAGAGAGAGAGAGACAGAGAGAGAGAGACAGAGAGAGAGAGAGAGAGAGAGAGAGAGGGAGAGAGCAACATGGTGAGTTGGAGGCCAGCCTAGGCAGTGTCTCAAAATATGAAAATCCAGCTGGGTGCTGATACATGCCTTTATTTTTTATTCTTATTTTTTTGGTTGTTCGAGACAGGGTTTCTCTGTGCAGCCCTGGCTGTCCTGGAACTCACTCTGTAGACCAAGCTGGCCTCGAACTCAGAAATCTGCCTGCCTCTGCCTCCCAAGTGCTGGGATTAAAGGTGTGCACCACCACTGCCTGACTGGTACACGCCTTTAATCCCAGCATCTGGGAGGCAGAGATAGGCAGATCTCTGTGAGTGAAAAGCTCACAAGGGCTTTTCTGAGCAAGGGCTGAGAAAGACAAGAAGGGACCATCCAGTTTTTTTGTTTGTTTGTTTGTTTGTTTGTTTTTTGTTTTTTGTTTTTTGTTTTTGTTTTTGTTTTTGTTTTTTTCTGACTAGGTCTCAAGTGGTGCAGACTGGCCTCAAATTCACTCTATAAATGATAACCTTGGACTTCTGGTCATCTTATCTCCACTCCCCAAGTGCGGAGATCATAGACATGTGCTACTCACTCAGTTTAATGGAGTGCTGAGGAATCAAACCCAGGGCTTTGTGCATGCTAGGGAAGCACTCTACCAACTGAGCCACACTTCCTATCCCAGGAACATCTGACTGCAAGACCTTATGTGCTCCAGCCCCTGTCTAAATGCTGTGGTAGCAGCTTCTCTTGTCATTCTTACCAATAAGCCTGTGAGAGAATCAGAGTAGGTTTACTCAGTATTTCATTAAATGGAAGGCCAGACAAGTTATAGGAAGTGATCCAGTAACACACAGCTAGTTATCTGTCTGAAGAGCCAGAACGTTTTAACAACTACTGGGCCTGTTCTAGGTAGCTTTTAACAACTACTG
>JANHMN010000012.1:21026717-21040387 GCA_030674055.1 Rhabdomys pumilio | reverse complement strand
GTGTGTGTGTGTGTGTGTGTGTGTGTGTGTGTGTGTGTGTGTGTGTGATAATCACCATATTTTTTTGGTAGAACTGCTTGCTACACTATTCTCCATAGTAATATGCCATTTTATACTTCTACCACTCACTGATGAGAATCCCATCTTCCCTGTATCTCCAACACTGATTATTGTCTTGTTAAAACATATATATTTCATTGTTTATGTGGGTGGATAGGTGTGGGTGCCTGTGGGAGCCCACAGAAGTTCACCAGGCCACTTGGAGGTGGAATTACAGTGGTTGTGAGCTACCCTCTGAAGATGCAGAAAACCAGACTTGGGTTTCTTAACCACTTAGCCATCTCTGCAAATCCTGTTCAGTTTTTGTTGTTGTTGTTTGTTTTTGAAGCAGAGTTTTACTACGTAGCCCTGACTTGTCTGGAACTCCCTATATAGACCAGTCTTTCGGCTTTGAATTCACAGAGATGTGTCTGCCTCTACCTCCTGGGTGCTGAGGTTAAAGGTGCTTGCCACTACGGCAGGCTCCTGTTTAGGTTTTCTGCATGTCTGATTGTGTACCATCTGCATGCCTGGTGTTTTCTGCAGGGCAGAAGAAGGCAGTTGATACCCGGATCTAGAGTTATAGATGGTTGTCAGTTGCCATGTGGGTGCTGAAAATCAAACCTGGGTCTTCTGGAGGAGCAGCCAGTACTCCTGATTGCCAGCTCCCGTATTTAGTCTTTTGATGAAGTCTAACTGTGAACTTCTTCTCTGACCTGGAACTCGGGATTTTTATTTCCCAATGCTGGTGTGAGCTACCAGTACTAGTATTTATTTGTTGGTTTTGATAGGGCTTTATGTAGCCTGAGATAGCCTCAGCCTTACTATTGAGCCAAAAACGACTGTGAAATCCTGATCCTCAGGCCTCTACTGGGATTACAGACATGTACCTCCATGCCTAGCTCTTTTTAATATTTTTTAAAGTGTGTGTGTGTGTGTAGAATGTATAGCTTATCTTACCTGTGCATGGTTATGTGGAGGTCAGGGTGGACTTCAGGTTTCTTCTGTTGCCCTCTATTTGTTGAGATAGCATCTCTCACTTAATCTAGAACTGATTCTTACTGAATCATGACCCCTTTGAGGTCCAATTGACCCTTTCACAGGGGCTGCCTAAGACTGTCTGAAAACAAAGATATATACATTACGATTCCCTATAGTAGCAAAATTACCGTTATGCAGTAGCAACAAAAATAAGTTTATAGTTGGGGTCACCACAACAGGAGGAACTGTATGAAAGGGCATAACGTTAGGAAGGTTGAGATCCACTAACACACTGATCACAGCTTCAGCTACAGTGGCCGCCCAGGAAGCCTCAGAACCTGCCTGCCTTTGTGGCCCCAGTGTTGGGTTATAGGCACATGTTGCCTTGCCTGGCTTTTATGTGGTAGATCTGAGTTGAGGTCCTTAACATTTACACAGACAGTAAGCACATTCCACAGCGAGCCGTTCCCCAGTTCTGTTCTGGTTGTTTTCCTTTGAGACAGAATTGCAGTGGGAAGCTGACACTGTCCTAGAACATTCTGAAGTGGCTTGGCTGCTCCTTCCTCAGCGTCCCAAAGGAATCATGTGACAGGTGTGTGTGTGTGTGTGTGTGTGTGTGTGTGTGTGTGTTAGTTATCAGGGCAACCTGGCTTCTAACTGCTCAGTTCTCCTTACAGACCTTGTCACTGTATCAGAACCACCCAAATAATTCAATGCAATCTCATTTGACATCTTTAATTATGTTTACAAAATTCCCTTGGAGAGTGTGTGTGTGTGTGTGTGTGTGTGTGTGTGTGTGTGTGTATGTATATGTATTATATAATTAATATATAATATTTATGGGTTAGGGCATTGGTATATTTTTTTCTTTTGGGTTGGACTGGCTATATAGCCTAGGCTTGTTAGAAGTAACACTGCGGCCGGGCGGTGGTGGCGCACCCCTTTAATCCCAGCACTTGGGAGGCAGAGGCAGGCAGATTTCTGAGTTTGAGGCCAGCCTGGTCTACAGAGTGAGTTCCAGGACAGCCAGGGCTACACAGAGAAACCCTGTCTCGAAAAAAACCAAAAAAAAAAAAAAAAAAAAAAAAAAAAAGAAGATCAATTTTGGTTGGCCTGGAGTTCCATATGTAAACCAGGCTGGTCTCTAACTCAGATATCTGCCTGTCTCTGCCTCCTGTGTGCTAGAATTAATGGCCTATGCAACTATACCCAGCCCAGATTATTTGATTCTTGAGACAGAGTCTCAGTGTGTGGCCCAGGCTAGCTTCAAATCTGTGGCAGTACACTTGCCTCAGCCGGATGAATTCTGGGATTATAGAATGAACCACCCTGCCATACTGGCTTTTCTGAAAAGCCCTCACTGTGAAATATAGTGGTGTGAAGCTGTACAGGCCTTTATCATCTCAGAACTAGGGAGGCAGAGATGAACAGATCTCTGAATTCAGAACTAGACTTGTCTCCTTAACTATACAAGGACTTTCAGGACAATGGCTACATAGAGACACCCTGTCTCAAAAACGTACATACAGGCCAGGCAGTGGTGGCACATGCCTTTAATCCCAGCACTTGGGAGGCAGAGACAGGTGGATTTCTGAGTTCGAGGCCAGCCTGGTCTACAGAGTGAGTTCCAGGACAGCTAGGGCTATACAGAAAAACCCTGTCTCGAAAAACCAAAAAAAAAAAAAAAAACAAAAAACCAACAACAACAAAAAAAACCCCATAAAACAAAACAAAAACAAAAACCATACACACACATATATCTACACCTACATATGTATATATGTGTGAGTGTGTGAGAAAAGCTTTCTTTCCTATGCTAGGTAAGCTAGCCTGCCAATGACCAGACGCTCCCCTATCTTTCAATGTGCCTCTTTGTCTAACACATGAACTATGGCCAACTTCTCCTTCACATTGATAGCTAATTGGGAAAGATTGTGAGGTCGAGCTCCTGCCAATGGGATGAGAGTTTCCTCTTGCCTTATAATAAAAACTAAGTGAATCCAGGTGGTGGTGGTGTGCATCTTTAACCCCAACACTTGGGGAAGTAGAGGTAGGTAGATCCCTGTGAGTTCCAGGCTGGCCAAGTCTACACAGTTCCAGGACAGCCAGGGCCATACAGAGATACCTTGTCTCAAAACAAACAAACCAACCAACTAACTAACTAACTAACTGAAACTGTTGCCAGCCTTATGCCTGATGGGCAGGAATGGGTAGTTACACCCTTTTTTCTGAAAAGAAATTGCCTTGCCAGGTTACTCTCTTGTGTTTTCTTGTGCAACAATGAGAATCTTCCTTTCCAACAGTGGCAAAACCTAGACAGTCCCAGTACTTGAGAGGTTAAGGATCATGAGTTGAAGGGGAGCCTAGGGTACATAGGGACATCCTTCTAAACAAACATACAAACAAACAAAACACCCAAACAAACCAATAAACCAGGCATGATGGTACCCAGCCACTGCCTCCCCAGGAGCTGGAATTCCTGGAATCCCTGACTAGTGCCAGGAATCCCAGGTCCTCAGAATGTATGTTTCCTGGAACTATTTCCATATAGGCTTGGATCAAAAGTTAGTGACAATACTGGGAACCGTTCACTTTTCCCAGTTCTCAGTTCCATTGGCTCCATTCCTGATTCCTATACTATTATTTCTCACTGGAGCCGGCAAATTAAAGACTTAAAATAGAAATTTACCTGCTCTAGGCAGCCAGAGTCACATCGTGAACTGTCTTGGGTTATTGTATTTAAGAGTGCTATGGCGGCACACACCTATATTCCTATATGCAGGAGGCTCAAATAGAAGGGTCGGAGTTTGAAATCAAGCTAGACATGGCATGGACATGGTGCTCACGCCTGTGTCGCAGCAGCTGGGAACCTGGGGCAGGATTGCCATGAGTTTCAGAATCCGATCAATTAGTGAGACTCTGTCTCAAAAACAAACAAACAGGGAGGCGTTGGAGAGAAAGCTCAGGGGTTGAAGTATTTGCTATTCAATCTTGAAGACTGGAAGCTGGGCTTCCCAGAACCAAGAAATGCCACAAATTCTGCGTATGGTTAGTGGCTTAACAGTAACTTAACTGTAAGGTTGTTTTGTTTTGTTTTTTTGAGACAGGGACCATGTAATGTAGGTTGGCCTTACAGTCACCACGATCTAACTGCCTTCTTCTGCCTTCCAAGTGCTGAGGTTAACTGTGCTGTCATGCCTGACTCTGTTTTCTTCCTTCACATAAGCACCTATGATTGTGCCCCTTATAATTCCCAAGCACATCTTTCCCTGTTTCCTCATGCTGCCTGTCTGCCTCTAATGGTCTTCTGCCCCAAAGTTCTCTGTCACGAATGGTTCGCCTATGAAGGAAACTCTCCCTGCTTGTTTGGTTAGACTTCTCTCTATGCTGTGTCTCCTAAGTGTCCTGCACCCAACATACTGTCTTTTCGATTTTTACTATTACTATGTACGTACATGATGTATGTGCAGAGGAGGGGTATTGTTCATACCACGATGTGGGCACATGTGGTGGAGGAGTGTCAGTCATTCCATGATGTATGCGTGTGGGGAGGGCAGGGAACAACTTTGTACAGTCAGTTTCCCCATTTCACCTTGAAGCGGCTTCTGGGCTTGAACTCAGGTCTTTAGGCTTGCATGGGATCTTAGTTAGGTTTCTATTGCTGTGCTAAAAAAAACCATGTCCAAGAACAATCTGAAGAGGCAAGAGTTTATTTTACCTCACAGCTTATAGTCCTTCATGAGGGAAGTCAGAGCAAGACCTGGAGATAGGAGCTGAAGCAGCCCACGGAGGAGCCTGCTTGTTGGCTTGATCCTCCTGGTTTGCTCTGTATTCTTCCTTCCTTCCTTCCTTCCTTCCTTCCTTCCTTCCTTCCTTCCTTCCTCCAGTTTAGTTTAGTTTAGTTTAGTTTAGTTTAGTTTAGTTTAGTTTAGTTTAGTTTAGTTTAGTTTAGTTTAGTTTCTTTCAGCCAGGGTTCTTCTGTGTATCTTTGACTGCCCAGTAACTCTCTTTGTAGACCAGGCTGACCTAGAACACAGAAATCCACCTGCCTCTGCCTAAGGGGTGCTGGGATTAAAATTTGAGCCTCTATGCCAGGCCTATTTGTTTTCTTATACAACCCAGGCTCCTCCTACTATGGCCTGGCCCCTCACACATCAAGAATTAATCAAGAAAAATGCTCAGGCAGGCTTGCCTAAGGCCTTTCTTAGGGAGACATTTTCTCGGCTAACCTTTCCTCTCCCAGATCACTCCAGCTGGGTCAAGTAGACATAACACTAAGAAGCACATATGGCTAGTGGTTTACTCACTGAGAAATCTTGCCAGCTCCACCCTGCTTCTGTACAGCACTGGCTCACTAGACTCACTCTAATCCTGGTCACTAAGTCTCCTGAGGTCAGGGATAGGGAGGGTCTGGTTTGTCTCTGTGCTCCTGGGCTTTGCCTGTGTTCATTTATAACTGTGGTGAGATGCCTGACACCCGAAAAGAAACGAAGACTGGTTTTCGCCTCATGGTTTCATTCCATTGTGGTAGGGAGAGTGTTGTAAAGATGAACAGGTCACATAATTGGTACTGGGAGGTTGGGACAGGAGGTGAAGAAGGGAGAAAAGAGTAAAATGGGAGAGGAGAGAGGAGGAGGGAAGAGAGAATGAGGGGGGAGGGGGAAAGCAGAGGGAGGAGGAGGTAAAGGGAGAGAGGAGAGAAGAAAGGGGAGGAAGGAAGGAGGATAACTGCTTCATCTGGTAATGTCAGAGGATGATGCTGATCACATTCTGGTGACTCTTCCCCTCTACAGGGTCATCCTCTCTGGACCTTTGGTCCCAGACACATCCAAAGGCGAGTTTTAGGTGTTTTAGTCATCACCTCTTAGCCATGATTCAATCCATTCAGGCTGAAGGTTAGCTAGCAAGGTAGACCCTGGCACACAATGTTTAGTGATATCTGGCAGACCAGGACACAAACATTGGTTTCCTTTCCTACCCCTCCCTCCTTTTCTTTTTCCCTCCCTCCCTCCTTCCTTCTTTCTCTCTTTCCTTCCCTCCTCCCTCCTCCCTTTCTCCCTTTCTCCCTCCCTCCCTTTTTATAGGTCTCACTATATGGTCCTGGCTGTCTTGGAAACGCCCATGTAGACTAGGCTGGCCTCCAATTCATAGAGATCCAGAGATTCCCCCCCCCCCTTTTTTTTTTTTTTTTTTTTTTTGCCTCTGGAGCCCTCATATTAAAGAAATTCAAAGTCATACTCAGGTACTTTGGTTTCTCACCAACTGGTTTTCCAAACGAAGATTGCAGATTGTTGCTGGAATTATATCTCCTACAAACAGTAGTTCATTCTGAAAGCCATCTAAGGGCCAGGCCATTCTGCCACATGCTTTTAATCCCAGGCCCCTGGAGGTAGAAGCAGGTGGCTCTCTGTGAGTTCTAGGCTAACCTGGTCTGGTCTACAGAGAGAGTTTCAGGGCAGCCAGGGCTGTTAGACACACACACACACACACACACACACACACACACCCTGTCTAGAAAAGCTAAACCAAACCAACAACCAAACTAAAGCAAAGCAAAATAAAACAGAAACCAAAAGCCTATCTTATCTTCACTTTCTTCTTAGTCTCTCAGACTTTGCTTTCTTTGATTTCAGCCACAGTTGATAGGCTAATGATGTACCACAGTTGACAGGCTAATGATGTACCAGTCCCAGTTCTCAACTCAGCAGTGTCTCTCCAGCTCCCCTCTCTCTCCCTCTCTTGCACCAGCAGTACTGTATGGTACTTAATCCCTTGGGCATCAGGCAGAGGCTTTACATATTCAGATGCTCACATTCCCCTTTCAAACTTTTTTACTTTCTTGGATTTTCTTTTGATAAATAACATTTGGATAGGGGGATGGCTCAGCAGGAAAAATGCTTGCCCTGAAAGCTTGAGGACCAGAGTTCAGATCCCCAGAGCCCATGAAAACACCAAGGCACAGCTCTTTGTGATCCGAGTACAAAGTAGAGATGAAATCCCCAGAGCAAGCCACCTAGGTAGACTAGCTGCATCCTCGTGCTCTGGACTCAATGGAAAGATCTTCCTTCAATGAAGAAGGTAGAGAATATTCAATGAAGACATCTGATGTCAGTTTTGGGCCACTACATGATCCAGAACACATATGTGGTCACACACTTACAAACACATACACACATATGCAACACATACACCCCACATACATAAACACATGAAAACTAAGATCATCAACTGTTAAGTTATTCAGACTTGAAACCTGGGTGTCACCTAGGACATCTTAGGCAATGGGTTAAAAGCCTGAACTTGGCAGTTAGACAAATGGCTTTAAATATTATTTCTAAGAAAATAAATATTCTGGGTAGTGGTGGCACACAGCTTTAATCCCAGCATTCAGGAGGCAGATTTAGAGGCCAGGCTGGTCTACAGAATGAGTTCCAGGATAGCCAGTACCACACAGAGAAATCCTGTCTAGAAAAAAGAACAGAAAAGAGAATACTATCTACCACATATCACAAGGAAGTTTCTTATCCTCCTTAGCTTTGTTATGTTATTTTTTATATTGCATTTATTTGTTTGATTGTTTGTTTTTTTTCTGGCAGGGTCTCACTATGTATCCTTAGCTGGCTTGAAACTCATAGACTGGCCCTGAACACATAGAGATCAACCTGTCTCTACCTTCTCAGTGCTGGGATTAAAAGTATGTGTCACCATGCCTGGCTTGCTTGCCTGTTGTTGTTTTGTGACAGGGTTTCTCTATCTAGTCCTGGCTGTCCTGGCTGTGTACACAGCTGGTCTCAAACTCACAGCGCTCCTTTTATCTGTGTCTTCCAAGTGTTGGGATTATGCCCAGCTATGTCTTTCTTTTTAAAAAAAAAAAAATTTATTTTTACTTAAAAAAAAATCTATGTGTTTGTTGCACAGTGGTTAACGAGGTGGCAGAAAAGTGAGCTACAAGAGAAATTCTCGTGTTACTACAGAGTCATTCCAGGTATAAGCACCTGGATGTGGGCCTGGACGTAACCCTCTGATGTTGGTGTTGGTAGCAAAGCTTGGCCTGTCAGAGTCTCCCAGGCTTGGGCCTCAATTTGTGAACAGAGTAAAAAGTTGTACCATGATGCTCTGAGAAGGCAGCAGCCAACTGATGCTCCTTCTGGTGGCCTCACTGTCTGTTCTATGGCCCTCTGTCATCCACAAACATTTGAAAACCTCTTACAAGCTCCCAGGTGATGCTTGGTTCAGGAGTCAGTCACAACAGGATGCTATTAGTTCAGTGATTTCCTACTTGAGAGCACCATGTTCTAGCTTCTTCTTGAAAGCTGAGGTGCTACCTAGCCTACATGGCAGAGATCAGCTGACAACGCCTAAATTTCTGGAAATAACGTCAAGCCTTAAAGACCTGAGTATAGCATCTCCTGTCATTGACTAGTGCAGCTTCTAGAAGGCACCACATTGCTACAGGAGCAAGAAGGGAAAGGAGTATAGGAAAACTCCAAACCCCAGAGGTTTCCTCCAATCATGGAACACGTCTTCTTTGTAGCATCCTTTCCATGTGCTAACACTGACCAGGGTATAGGCAGCCTGTGGTCACCTTTGATTTTTTTTTTTTGGTTTTGGTTTTGGTTTTGGTTTTTTTTGAGACAGGGTTTCTCTGTGTAGCCCTGGCTGTCCTGGAACTCACTCTGTAGACCAGGCTGGCCTTGAACTCAGAAATCTGCCTGCCTCTGCCCTCCAAGTGCTGAGATTAAAGGCATGCACCACCACTGCCTGACTGTGTGGTCACCTTTGAATGCAGGGTCTATTTACTTATTTACTATAGACCAGGGCTAGCATGGAACTCAGTATGTGAAACAGACTGGCATCAGAATCACAGAGATCCACCTGCCTCTACCTCCCAAGTATGGAGGTTAGAAAGTGTGAACATGTCTGGAAGGTTTGGTTTGGTTTGGTTTGGTTTGGTTTGGTTTGGTTTGGTTTGGTTTGGTTTGGTTTGGTTTTTGAGACAGAGTTTTTGAGACAGGGCTGTCCTGGAACTTGCTGGGTAGACCATGGGGCAAACCCTCAGAGATCTGCCAGTCTCTACCTCCCGAGTGCTGGGATTCACAGTGTGCACGTCACTGCTGCCTGGTTCCTATTTTTTTATTCTTTAATGACTTAATATATTTGGGAGTAGAAAAATGACTCAGAGGCTGTCTTAGTTGCTGTTCTGTTGCTGTGAAGAGACACCATGACCACAGCAACTCTCATAAAGAAAAGCATGTAATTGGGACTGACTTACAGTTTTTAGAGAGTTAGTCCATTATCGTGGCAGGAAGCATAGTAGCCTGCGGGCAGGCGTTGTACCGGAGAAGGAGCTTGAGAGTTCTATAGTGGACACATAGGTAACAGGAAGAGAGAGACCTGGAACTAACTTAAGCATGGAAACTCCTAAGCCTGCCCCCCCCCCCCCCCCCCCCCCCCCCCACATACTTACTCCAATAAGACCACACCTACTCCAACAAGGTCATACCTAACCATTGTCAAGTAGTGTCACTCCCTAATGACCAAGCATTCAAATACATAAGCCAATGGAGGCCATTCTTATTCAAACCACCAGTTGAGGTTAACAATTGCACCTCACGGCAACTAACAACTGTCTGTAACTCCTGTTCTAGGGGATCTGTGGGCCCTAGCCACTCAAGTATTGCATATATATATTTATTCATTTATTTATTTATGTGTGTGAGTATAAGTAAGTGTGTAAAAGTGTGAGCACGGGGCTGCCATGGTGTGAGGCTGGAGGTCAGAGAACAGCTGTGAGCCTGTTCCCTCTACCACCCTGGGTCCTGAGGCTTGATGCCAGGTCCTCAGGCTTAGTGTCAGGCACCTTCACCCACTGAGCTATCTCATAGTCCTCTTTTAGGTTTTCTACATTCCTCTACCTCCAACAAGGTCACACCTCCTAATCCCACCAAGTAGTACCACTCCCTAATGACCAAGCACTCAAAAATGGAGGCCACTCTCATTCAAACCAGCACAGAGACTGAACGCAGAGGCTGCAAAGCTTTTTTTTTTTTTTTTTTAAACAGCCTGTGATGCACACTCAGGAAGCAGAGGCAGGCAAATCTGAGGCCAGCATGGTCTACAGAACAAGTTCCAGGACATCCAGGGCTAAGCGGAAAAATCCTGTCTCAACAAACAAACAAAACACTTTTTTTTACATTTATTTATTTATTGGGAGAGGGCAGCCATTCCAGAATGGGTGTGTCAGAGGACTGTGAAGCATCCGCTCTCTCTCTCCACCACGTGGATTCCAATTACTGAACAGTTACACCAAATTATTAGACTTGGTGTGAACAGCCTCACTGTTCTTTCTGAAAAAGCTGCTGCTTTTCCTCCTCTTCTTCCTCTTCCTCCTTCTCCTCCTCTCCTGCTCCTCCTCCTCCTAAAGCTGCTGCTTCTCTTCCTCCCCCTCCTCTCCTCCCCCTCCCCTTCTTCTCCTCCCCCTCCTCCCCCTCCTCTCTTCCCCTCCCCCTCTTCCCCTCCTCTCCTCCACCTCCCCTTCTCCCCCTCCCCCCTCCTCTCCTCCACCTCCCCTTCATCTCCTCCCCCTCCTCCTCTTTCTTCTTTCTGCCTTCTTGTTTTGTTTTTGTTTGTTTGTTTGTTTTGGGACAGAGACAGAGTTTCTTTGTGTAGTTTCCAGGCTGTCCTGGAACTCTGTGGATCAGGCTGGCCTCAAACTCAAGAGATCTCCCTGCTTCTGTCTCCCAAGTGTTGGGATTGAAGGTGTGCACCACTACTGCCCTGCTCTGAAGAAGCTTCTTAACTAATTTTTTTCAGATTGTTTTTTTTTCTGTAATACAAGCTGCCCTAGAACTCACTATATAGTACAGACGCCTTTCAAATTTACCACAATCCTCCTGCATCTGCCTCCCACTGGCTGGAATTACAGGCATGCAGCACCACACCCAGCTGGTCTTGTCCCTTTCGGGTTTTTTTTTTCTCCACATTATACCTGGGTTCTTACATGGCTTCTTCTAAACAGGCTCATGTCTACTTCCGGCTGCACAGAATTTCTTTCAGTTCCTCAAATGGGCTTTGGTCTGTTCCCTCCAAAAATGTTGTTTTCTCTACTGGAGCTTTTCTTCCTTTAAAACCACTTCCACTGGCTGGTTTTCTGTCTCTCTCTGCCTCTGTCTCTCTGTCTTTCTCTCTGTCTCTTTTTCTCTCTGTCTCTATGTCTCTCTGTCTCTCTCTCTGTCTCTGTCTCTGTCTCTGTCTCTCTGTCTCTTTCTCTGATGCCAGTCTGCTCCCAAGACCACTCCAAGTAAATCTTAGGCCTCCTGCCCACCTATAAGACCACCGGATGTCCCTGCTACCTGTGTCTTTGTGTGTCCAGTCATAGAGCTTATCACAGGTAGCTGCTTTGCTGGACTCAGTGTGTGTCTCCATGTATTCATGTTTCCTGTTTAGTTCAGTATTGTGCCTTCAGACCTTAGCCGTAGCCTGGCCTGTAATAAGAATTCAGCCAGGCAGTGGTGGCGCATGCCTTCAAACCTAGCAAATGGGAGACAGAAGCAGGCTGATTATTGATTTTTGTTTGGTTTTGCTTTGTGTGTGTGTGTGTAACATTCCTTCCCAGGAGAAGACATAAGCAATGAAGAAACAACTACCCCTTCTCCTAAGGTCCCAATGACAAATCAAGGCACAATTCAACCAAAGTTCATTCTGGAAAACCAGTGAGTTCATTGGGCTTCCTTACAGAGAGGTTACTCACAGGAGTGTCGGTGCCTCTCCCCCCAACAGGCCGTACCTGAAAAGCCATTACCTAGCAGGGATGAAGACTTTTCCTTAACCCAATAGATGAAATTTTCTTTAGTTTTCCCCAGACCACATACTATAGCCCTACCCTGATGCCAAGTTCAGTTAAGGCACAGTTTGGAATAACGTGTGATAAGGAGGCGCTGGATACTCTATACTCTAGAGTCCCACAACCTCCCACCCCTCTGCTGGGAGTGTAAACAGCCAACAGGAGGTCCAGCTGGGTCTTTTGGAAGTGGGTGAAGCTGACTTCTCCAAGATGGTAGTTGCTTGAAGGATAGTCACGAACAATGAATGTGTTTGTTTGTGTGTGTGAGTATGTGCAAGTATGCTTGTGTGTACTTGCTCATGCAGAAAGCCAGAAGTCTACATCAGGTGTCTTCCTCTGCTTTCTTTTATGAGAGATGGATTCTCACTGGCTTGGGACACACTGATTGGTCAGACTGGTTGCCTAGGTAGCACAAAGGTCCACCTGTCCTCACCCAGCAGCATTATCATTACATACAAATTAATTATACAAGAAAAGGAACATCTCCCAAGACATATGCTATGGGTAAGGAGAACTAACTGTACTGGTGATACAACTCAGTGGGAGAGTAGTTGGCCAGTATGTACAAGACCTTAGGTTCAATCCCCAGCACTACAAAAAAAGAAAATAGGCAGACAGAAAAAGAATACTGAGGTTAGAGAGATGGCTCAGTGTTAAGTATACTAACTGCTCTTGCAGAGGCCCCAGGTTCGGTTGCCAGCACCCAGGCTGCTCACAGCCATGCCTACGGCCAGTGCCGGGGAGTCCCAACACACACTTCTAACTTTCTTAGGTACCAGTACACATACAATGCACAGCCATACACATAGGCAAAACAGTCATACACAGAAAATAAAATAAATGAATCTAAAACAAATGTATTGGATTCTTTATTTATGTATTTATTTTATTTTAGACGTAGGGTTGGAGATAGGGTTTCTCTGTGTAGTTCTGGCTATCCTGGAACTTGCTCTGAAGACCAGGCTGACTTTGACCTGAGATCTGCCTGCCTCTGCCTCCTGAGTGCTAGGTTTAAAGGTGTACGCCACCACTGGTACCACTGCAAGGCAGATTTTTTTTTATTTTTTATTTTTTATTATTTTATTTTATTTTGGTTTTTCTAGACAGGGTTTCTCTGTGTGGTCCTGGCTGTCCTGGAACTCACTCTGTAGACCAGGCTGGCCTCGAACTCAGAAGTCCGCCTGCCTCTGCCTCCCAAGTGCTAGGATTAAAGGTATGAGCCACCACTGCCCAGCCAGCTAGTGCTTTTAAATGCAAGTCTGACGACCTGAGTTCAAGTCCCATAGACCCTTGTGGGGAGAGGGAACCAACTTCCGTTTGTTTTGTCATCTTGGCTGTTCTGGAGCGCCAAGTGTGGTGTGGTGAGCCAACGCTTAAACCCTGTCTTCTGAACTCTGCATGCTTTGTAGTATGTGCTGTCCCATACTCAGACACAACAATAACAGGTTTTTTTTTTTTTAAACAAATAAGCTGTTGTTGTCATTGTTGTTTTGTTTTGTTTGTCTGCTTTTATTTCTTTTTCTGTGTAGTCCTAACTGTCCTGGAACTCTTACAGACCAGGTTGTCCTTGAACTTAGAAATCTACCTGCCTTTCTTGCCCAAGTGCTGGGATTCAACATGTGGGCTACCACTTCCCAGTTACAAATGATTTAAAAGGAATGATTAAAAAACCTCCTCCTTGGCACTCTTTTTAAAGAACACTAAACTCAGCCATGTGTGGTGCATGGCTTTAGTCACAGTACTAAGGAGATAGTTAGGTAAATATCTGTAGCTTTAAAACCAACCTGGTCTATATAACAAGTTCCAG
>JANHMN010000012.1:20880769-21026707 GCA_030674055.1 Rhabdomys pumilio | reverse complement strand
TCCCTTTGATCATCCTTTGTTTTCAGTCCTTGTGAGAAAGAAGCAGGTCCTCTCTGTGAGTTCTAGGATAGTCAGGGTTGCAAGAGCTCTTCTGTTAAACAAACAAACAAACAAACAAACATACATAAAATAAAAACACATGACAAACTAGTAACTACAACAAAAGCACAACAAAGGCAGCAGTTCTTGCTCTTTGGAGTGGTTAAAATTAACGAATTTGAAACACCAGGCTGGATGTGATGTCTTGTATCTTTGATCACAGCACACTCAAGAAAGAGACAAATAGATCTCTCGAAGTTTGAGGACAGCCTATATAGTTTACAAGTGAGGTTCAGGATAGCCAGAGCTACATAATAGAAACCCTATCTCAAAAAAAAAAAAAGGAAAAAAAGGAAGGAAGGAAGAAAGAGAAAGAAATTTGATGGGTCATTTTCTGTGGTTTAAATTCATCAATACTCAGGAGTTTGATATTATCTAGAAAAAAAAAGATAGTGATATCCTATAGCTGACCAATTCCGCCCTTAACATATATGTTCTTTAAGTCATGTAAATCTGTGTTCAAAGTTATATGGTCTGTAACCCAACAAAAACAGGAAGATAGTTTGTTAATTTTTTTTGGTACTGGGGATCGAACCTTGGGCCAGGGTATTGTGCATGCTACATATATTCTTTGCTATCAAGCTTCCCAGCTTCCCCCAGAGTTATAAGTAAGGTGTCAGCTAGCTTTCTTTGCATGTGCATGGATGGGAACACTCCGAGTTTGTACTGCACTCGGATGCATGAGTAACAATGCTTGTTTAGCTTAGTCTAGGGTGGAAAGATCGGAGGATAGCCTCAGCTACCTTTCCTTCTCTCTACTTGTTTGAGGCAGAATCTCTTCCTTGCTTCTAGTTGTGTAGCTCTTGCTCCCAGTTTTTTGTTTGTTGTTGTCAGAGACTCTCTCTCTCTCTCTTTCTTTCCTTCTTTCTTCCTTTCTTTCTTCCTCTAATGTATATAGGTATTCTATCTGCATGTATGTCTGCATACACCAGAAGGAGGAATCGGATCCTGTGGGATATATAACTACATCTATAACTACAGTTATGGATGGCTGTCAGCTGCTTTGTGGGTGCTGAGAATTGAACTCAGGACCTCTAGAAGAGCAGCCTTTAACCGATGACCCGTCTTTTCAGCCCATTTGTTTTTGTTTTTTTTTTTTTAAAGATTTATTTAATTTCTCTTTATGTGACTGTCTATCTTGTCTGTCTGTATGAATATATTCTGTGGGGGAGTTGGGGGGTGGGATGGTATTTGCAGACGCCAGAAGAGGGCTGTAATTTTCTCTAAGGCCTAATAGGTCTCCTGGAAAAGTCAAGTCTTAAAAACTGAGCCAACACTGGGTGGTGGTGGCACACGCCTTTAATCCCAGCACTTGGGAGGCAGAGGCAGGCGGATTTCTGAGTTTGAGGCCAGCCTAGTCTACAGAGTGAGTTCCATGACAGCCAGGGCTACACAGAGAAACCATGTCTCAAAAAACAAAAACAAAAACAAAAACAAACAAACAAAAAAAAACCAAACAAACAAAAAAACTGAGCCAAACACTCCAGCTACCTATATGTTTTT
Source organism: Rhabdomys pumilio (assembly GCA_030674055.1). Taxonomy (NCBI): domain Eukaryota; kingdom Metazoa; phylum Chordata; class Mammalia; order Rodentia; family Muridae; genus Rhabdomys; species Rhabdomys pumilio. Next base: position 21,025,105 of record JANHMN010000012.1, on the reverse strand, counting down.
TTTTTGTTTTTTTGTTTTTTTGTTTTTTTTTTTTTTTGAGACAGGCTCTTGTGAATTCCAAGGTGGACTGGATTTAGTATGGAGGTCATGGGGCCACCATGGCACAGTTACTGTTCTGCTAGGTAAGTATTCTACAAACTGAGCTACATTCAGAGCTCTAATATCCTGTTTTGTATCCCAGGCTAACCTGGATCTCTACATGGTCTGGGCTAGCCTTAAACTTGCATTAAACCTTCAACCTCAACCTCACAAGTGTTGGAATTATGGATGTGTACTCTATATCTGGCCCATCAGATCTTCATAGAAAGCTGAGCTGTGACAAGGCACAATTGAACCAAGAATTAACAGTGGGTGGCACACTCATGCCTTTAAGCCCAGAACTCAGGAGGCAGAGGCAGGCAGAGACCACCCTTGCTCTGTACAGTGAGTTTCAGGCCCACCAAAGATGCATCATGAGACCCTGTCTTAGAAGTAGAATGGGTGAGAGGGATTGGACTGCAAAATGGATCAGCAGTTAAGATGGATTAGTGTGTTCTTGCAGAGGGCCGGTGTTCCTTTCCCAGCAGCCATATTTGGTGGCTCATAAAGGCTATAACGCCAGGAGATCTGATACCTCTGATCTTTGTGTATACCTGTATTCACGAGCACACACAAAGATAGGAACACACACACATTTGAAAAAAAAATCTTGGATGAAGCCTGGTGATAGCAGTGCACACCTTTAATCCTAGCCCTAAGGAGGCAGAGGCAGGTGGATCTTTTGAGTTCCAAGCCAGCCTCTTCTACAGAGTGATCTCCAGGACAGCTAGGGTCATGGGACAGCCAGAGAAGCCCAGTGTCACAAACCAAACCAGCCAAACAAAGAAAAAGGATGAAAATGTTGATCCATACTTAATTTGAAATTGTTTTCTGTTTTAAAATGTTACACTGCATTTATTCTTTTATTTTTGTGTGTCTATGTGTGTGCCTGGTGGGTGTGCATTCGTGCAAGTCAGAAGACAACTTGTGGGAGTCAGTTCTCTCCTACCATCTGGGTCACAGGAACCAACATCATAATACTTGAGCTATCTCTACCCCCTTCCCTCTCTCCTTCTATACAGAATTTTGCTTAGTAGCCCAGGCTGATTTAGAACTGTGTATCCCAGACTTGACAAGGCCTCCTGATTTATGCTAAGGTGAGTTAAGAAAGTAGTTTAAAGGGTTAACCTGCAGTAAATCTTGTGGTTAGGAGGATAAGTAGAGGGTTTTTTTTGTGTCACCTGAACTTGTACCTGATGTCACATGGTCTGGGGTCTTTGTCGAAGTGAAAGTGTGGTTCCATACAGCTTTGCTGTCCTGCGTGCCTCTAGTGACCCTTAGGCCATGCATTTAGCTCCCCAATAATCCACATCACCAATGTCCATGGTTCAGACTAAACACTTTGCCCACATGGATCCAAAGAGATATTTCATTATATCACATGAGTTTTTCCCAGTTTTAAATAAAATTTAATTTAAAAACTATTTATTTATTTAGTTCAGGTTTTTTTTTTTCAAGACAGAGACAGGGTTTCTCTGCGTATCCTTGGTTGTCCCTGTGTAGACTAGGCTGTCCTAGAACTCATAGAGATCCACCTGCCTCTGCTTCCCAAGTACTCGCATTAAAGGGCTGTCCCACCACTATCCAGGCAAATCTATTTTTATTTTAAATTACATGTCTGTGTGTCTGTGTGAGTATATGCACATGGCTGCATGTACCTGAGGAGTTCAGAGGCATAGAATTGCCCTGGAATTGGAGTTATAGGTAGTCTAGTATCAGAATTTCCAGGCCAGGGGCCTCGGTACATTGTCCTATTGTTGGCTCTAGAGTATTGTGGCTGATATATTGTACTCAGACTGACTCTGTCTGACTCTAGCAGATATTTCAGCACATGGATTTTCTAATTTTACTACTGGACTGTCTGTCCCATGGCTGAATCCTATATGAACGTCCAGCAATCATGTCGCCATGTCCAATGCTGAGTGCCTCTGAAGCATTCCTCAAGGGAGGTTGCACATTGGGTCCACATTGTGCCCAGTAAAGCCATTATTCTATCAACTGTCCTATGGTATTGCTCCTCATTTGTGAGTTTGTCGTTCTCTAAATGACCAGCAGAGGAAGATGGAAAACAGATGACTTTTGTTAACTTTGAATCTGGAGCCCAACTCCAAGTTCACAAATGTCCAATGAACTCACACTAGATGGGTTTTTTGTTGTTTGTTTGTTTGTTTGTTTGTTTGTTTTGTTTTTGGAGACAGGGTTTCTCTGTGTAGCCCTGGCTGTCCTGGAACTCACTCTGTAGACCAGGCTGGCCTCGAACTCAGAAATCCACCTGCCTCTGCCACCCAAGTGCTGGGATCAAAGGCATGTGCCACCGCTGCCCGGCTAGATGTTTGTTTTGTTTTGTTTTCTAGACAAGGTTTTTCTGTGTAGCTCTGGCTGTCCTGGGACCCATTAGACCTGTCTGGCCTTGAACTGTGATATCTGCTTCTGCCTGTGAATTGCTGGGATTAAGAGGAATGGGCCACCCCACCACTGCCCAGCTAGAACTAGGTGTTTGTTTGTTTGTTTGATATTTTTATGTCCATGTGCTCCAGGGTCCTCCTGAGATGCCTTGGGTTATATCTCCTGCTGAGGACATTCCAGTTACATTAGATTCTGGGAAAGATGCTCTTCCAAATGCCCTCTGCCCACCCTCCCCCTTTGTAGGCTGGGATTAAGGTTGAGAGCCAATAGTTTGTCACATAGCAACAATAGTAAAGAATGTGCTATTCTGATTGGAGCAGAGGCAGCCAGCCACAGCAAGCAGAGCAGAGCTATTTTGAGATCTTTTAGGTAGCATCTCAGTCTGATAGGTCCACACATTGCAGTCATAGTTACCATGCATAGCCCGAGCTAAGGGGCTACAAGGCATCAGAAAGACATCTCCTTTGCATATGTTTCTTTTACCGTCCGTTGAAGCTCTCTTTTGATTACACAGGAACAATTCTGAATCATGGTTTTGCTTATTTTGAGTCTATCAGAATGTATTTGCAATACATTTAGTATATCATGTGTGTGTTGTGTGGTGAGTGTGTGTGTGTGTGTGTGTGTATTCATTCATGTCTGTGCTGCATGTGCCTGGGCTGGCTAGTTTTATATCAGTTTGATGCAAGCTAGCATCATTTGAAGAGGGAACCTTGGTTGAGAAAAGGCTCCCACTGGTCTGGCCTTGCTATTTTCTTAATTGATGATTGATGTAGGCAGGCCCAGTTCACTATGGGCGGTGCCACTCCAGGCTGAGTGAATGAAGAAGCAAAGCATGCAGTATTCCTTTATGGTCTCTGTATCTATCAGCTCCTATCTCCAGGTTCCTACCTAGAGTTCCTGCCCTGGCTTCTCTGGATGATGAACTACAAGCTGTAAGATGAAATAGACCCTCTCCTCCTCAGGTTGGTTTTAATCATGGTTTATTACAATAGTAGAAACCCTGACTAAGATAGTACTCCTGTATGGGGCAGTGTGTGGGGCATGTGCATAGGCCAAGGGTTGATGTTGGCTGTTTTTCCTCTTTCACTTTTCATATTATTTTTTTGAGACAGGCTCTCACTGGATGTAGAGTTCACTAATTAGCTAGACGAATTGACCAGCAACCCTCCTTCCTCTGCCTCCCAGCACTGGGATTGCAGGTATGTAGTATTTGCTTCCTAGATTTTCTTGTGGACACTAAGGGTCCAAGCCCAGCCACTCATGCTGTGTAGAAGGCACTTCATTCACTGAGCATCTTACTGGATCCACTGGTTTTTCATTCTTTCTTCCTCTCTTCCTTCCTTCCTTCCTTTCTTTCTTTCTTTAAGATTTATTTTATATATATGAGTATACTGTCACAGTCAGATCCCATTACAGATGGCTGTAAGTCACCATGTGGTTGCTGGGAATTGAACTCAGGACCTCTGGTTTTTTTGTTTTTGTTTTTGTTTTTTGTTTTTTGTTTTTTGTTTTTTGTTTTTTGTTTTTGTTATTTTTTTTTCTTCTTCTCCCCCCCCCCCCCCCCCCCCCAGACAGGGTTTTTCTGTGTATCCCTGGCTGTCCTGGAACTCACTCGGTAGACCAGGCTGGCCTCGAACTCAGAAATCCGCCTGCCTCTGCCTCCCAAGTGCTGGGATTAAAGGCGTACGCCACCATCACCCGGCATGGTTGTCGAACTCAGGACCTCTGTAAGAGCAGTCAGTGCTCTTAGCCGCTGAGCCATCTCTCCAGGCCTGGATCCACTGTTAATAAATTTTATTTATTTATTTTTTTGAGGCTGTATTTCCCTGTGTGGCCTTGACACTCCTTAAACTCACTATGTATACCAGGCTGGACTTGAACTCACAAAACTCTGCCCATCTGTGCCTCTCAAGTGCTGGGATTAAAGGTGTGTCCATTATGCCTCTTTTTTGTTTGTTTGTTTGTTTGTTTTCCCCAGACAGGTTTCTCTGTATAGCCTTGGCTGTCCTGGAACTCACTGTACAGACCAGGCTGGCCTCGAACTCAGAAATCCCGCCTGCCTCTGCCTCCCAAGTTCTGGGATTAAAGCCATGTACCACCACTGCCTGCCTCTTTCTTTTTTTAAAGTGTTGTGTTTATGGGTATTCTGATTGCATGTGTGTTTGTGTACCACCACATATGTGCCTGATACCCTCAGAGGCTGGAGGTCAAAAGGTTTTGAATCCTTTAGAACTGGAGTAGAGGGTTGTGAGGGGTCATGTGAGTGTGGGTGCTGGAAATCCAACCCAGGTCCTCTACAAGTGCTCTTGAGTGCCGAGCCATCTCCTTAGCCTGATAATTGTACAAAATGTGTACTGTATATGTGTGTTTATATACAAAATATTTCATTGGGCAGTGGTGGTGCATGTCTTTAATTCCAGTGTTGGTGCATGCCTTTAATCCCAGCACTTAGGAGGCAGAGGCAGGCAGATTTCTGAGTTGGAGGCCAGCCTGGTCTACAGAGTGAGTTCCAGGACAGCCAGGGCTGCACAGAGAAACCCTGTCTCGAAAAACAGAACAAAACAAAACAAAACAAAAATTTCTTTTGCCTCTTTTCCTCCCTTTCATCCTAGTTTTTGTTTTTTTCCAGACAATTTTTCTCCTTGTAGTCCTGGCTGTCCTGGAACTTGCTTTGTACATCAGACTGGCCTTGAACTCATAGAGATTTAACTACTGCCTCCTAAATGCTGAGATTTAAAGGTGTGTGCCACCAATTTAAATATTATTTAGGTTTTTTTTTTTTTTTTTTTTTTTTGAGATAGGACATAACAGGTGTGGTTTACCATATAGACCAGGCTGGCCTTGAACTCACAGAGATCCACCTGGCTCTGGCATTAAAGGTATGGGCCACCATCGCTCTGCTAAAAATCCTAGTTTTAAAGACAGCTGTGTCTGTTTCCTAGGCTGGCTTTGGACTTTCAGACTTTGAGTCTTTTGCCTCTGTCTCCTTAGTGCTGGGTTCACGGGTATGCACTTGTTTTAAGTTCATAGTTCAGTGCTCTTATATGGGCTGGAGTCATCTCCAGCATTTTACTTTCCCAAAATGACATTCCATATCTAGTAAGAACTCTCCACAGTCTCTCTCCCTGTGCCCTATGAAGAACTGTTCTCTCTAGTGCTCTCAGGTATTCACTAATCCAGATATCCTTAAGTAGCAATTGACTAATTTCTGGAGGTGGTTCATTAAGAGTATTGAAATACAGCCAGTGGTGGCACGCACCTCTAATCCAACATTTACTGAAGCAGAGGCTCTGTGAGTTCAAGGCCAGCCTGGTCTACAGAGTGAGTTCCAAGGACAGTCAGGGCTGCACAGAGAAGAAACTTAGTCTCAATTAACCTAAAAAGAAATTTAAAAAAGAAAAAGAAAGAGAGAAAGAAAGAAAGAAAGAAAGAAAGAAGGAAAGAAAAAAAACCAAAGAAAGGAAAGGGGGCAGGAGGACTGGACAGAAATAAAATATGACCCCATGCCCATGGATCATGTGGAGATATCTTGGCCAAGTTTAACTGATGTGAGCACATACAAGGAGATTGTGTTCCCTCTTCTGTCTAGGGTTCAAATCTATGGCAATCATCAGGGTACTTGCAAGGGTTCATGAGGAGGTTTCAGTGTTAACATATCCATGCTGTTCCATTTTTCATTCTTCCAGTAGCTGGTGTCACATATGCATGAGTATGTGATTGTGTGCACGTCAATGTTGGATGTTTTCCTCTATACCTCTGCACCTCAGTGTTACTTTTTTAAGGCTCTTCAAAGACAGGGGTTCTCTGCGTACCCCCTTATTTTTTGAGATAGGATCTTATTAAGCTTGGAGCTCACCTGTCTGGACAATTTGTTGCTTAATCGAGGTCCGTGCTTCCTCTCGTGTCTTTGTCCTCCTCAGTGGTAGTGTTACAGGTATGTGCTCCCCTTTCTTGGAAATTTTATTTCAATGAGTGATGGGGATCAAAGCTTGGGGCTATGCTTTGTGGCAATCACTTTTCTTCCCAGTGGGTCATCTCCTTAGGGCTCTAGTGCCTCCTCTGAGTTACATACACTTCTTACCTTTTCACTGATTTAGTATTCAGAGTTTTGAGTCTATTATCTAGGCTGGTCTCAGACTTGAGTACTTCCTGCCTCCATCCCTTCTGGATTCCATAGGATGGTGTAAAATGGTAAAGGTATATATTGAGTGGTCACTAGGTACCAGGCATTATATGTGGTATCACTATACTTCCTCTACCTAGTGATAGGGATAGAGGCCAAGGCTTTGTTGCAAACTAACTCCATGTTCTACCTCTCAGCCATAGAATAGAGTAGGCCTGATTATGAAACCCATCTTACAGGCGATTAATCAGCCTAAATCTTAAAGCTTCTAGATGACAAAGCCAGACTTGAAGTCCTCCTGGTTCTTTCTGGCTTCACTGTCTCAGTTCTTACCTGCTACTCTTCATTGTCTTCTTGGTCTACTAAATGACAATAGACAACTTCTTTTGCATAAATGTTTTCCTCTTTTTTTTTTTCAGTGCTGAGAACAGATTCTAAAATTCCCATCAGCCCTCTACTCTATCACAGAGCTGTATCCCCAACCCAGTGATCAGTCTTTTTCTTTTGGGTGTTTCTATGTAGCCTTGGATTTCCTGGTAGACTAGACTGTCCCTGAACTCCCAGATACTTGCCTGCCTCCATCTCTGGAGTGTTGAGATTAAAGACATGTCTCACCCTGCCTGACTACCACAATCTAGACATCTAAACCTATGACTTATTAAATCTCCCTTGATGACATTAGATGTAATCCTACTTTAGGAGTGTTTTGTCTACATGTATGTATGTGGGCCATGCCTGGTGTTTTTGAAGAAGAGGGTATAGGGTCCCCTCAAACTGAGGCTCTGTGAGTTCAAGGCCAGCAGATGGTTGGAAGTTGCCATGTCGATGCTGGAAATCAAGTCTGGAGTCTTCTGGAGAGGGTGGTCTTTCCAGCCCCTAAAGCCCCACAGTTTTGTTTGTTGTCTCAAAGTAAAAATCGACTTGCTTCTCTAAGCCAACCCATGGCTTCAATACTCAGATTCTGCATCCCCCAATTCCCCCAACTAGTTTGCCTGAACTAGGTTTAAAGATCACAAGGCAGGATTCCTATGGCAGGCAGCTAGAGTTGATACACAGGATCAATCCCATCAGTCTTAGATGCCTGCAATGTTTCAGAGCTAGTTCTCATTCTACCACATGGTTCCTGGGGATGGAAATCTGGTCTTCACCTCACCAACTTAGAGGTCTCTCTTCTTGGAGAAAGGGCTTGTCTGTGCAATCCTGGAACCTGCTCTGGAACTCAGAGACCCACTGTTCCCCCCTTCCCCCCCAGCGAATTCAAGCTATACTCTTAGAAGACAAACAGCAGAAACAGAAAATGCCTTCCCACTAGCAAAACAGGTTAAGATGTGAAATATGAGAAAATTAAGACCTGACGAGACAGTTCAACAAGTGTAGAACCAATTGCTCAGCCTGAGCTTTTGGATGGATCCTCGGAACAATAACAGGGATACAGAAAGAGAAATGTCTCCTCCAGGTTGTCTTCTGACCTCCCCATGGGGGTCATGGGTATATATACATACCTACAGAGACACACACATGGTAAATATAACACAAATCTGAGAAAAACATTTATTTTTTTGGTAGTACTGGTGACTGAACTTTTAAGGCCACAGGAATATTAGGCAAGTTTACTACACATCCAATAGGTAATGTCTTGAAGGTTTCCTTCAGTGTCACATAGCACCTTGGTACTTTCCTTATATTTGAGGATCCTAAACACAGAGAAATCCTGTAATTTGAGAACTCTAAAAGCGTGCTCTCTGCTTTCTGCCTGGAATTGGGCTGCCCTACACACTAGACTTGATAGCATTTCCTCACTTTTTTCTAATGGAACATTATTTTTAGCACCTAACATTTTTTTATCCTCTCCCATATTTATATTTAAGGCACTGCATAAAGTGGTCTTTTATTAAGCTCATCTGCTAGAAATACGTGGAAATACCTTCAAAAGACCTTGGAAGTTTCAGGCAGGTTCAGAAAAAGAGTTCTCAAGGATTCTTTAAGAGTGGTAGCTGGTAAAGATGTGTAGACACGTGATAGGCAAAACTGTATGTAGGGTCTAGCCCTGAATAGCCTCCCATGCTGTGGTACCCACCTCCCCCAGGGTTTTTCTAACAATCTTATCGTAGCCCAGGTTTTTCATTTTTGAATCAGACATTTCAGAGAAAACTTAAAGGACTAGCTAGCAATGTGCGTTTGAGATATGAACTGCTCCTTTCGAAAAGGCTATGAAGAGGATGGAATGTGTTTTTACTCTGAAACACAGGGGCTTGGCAGATTTAATGGGGCTCTAAAGATCAACCTGAGAGGGCAAAACCAGGGCACTCCGACCATGGTGAGCTCTGACTACATTCTACGCAGAGACCCAGCCCAGGCACCTAAGTGTCCACCGACTGAAAATACGTTTTAAGAACACCCCCGACCCCCCTCTTTCAAGACCTCCCCTTTAAAGGGAGCCACCGAGTGACGCCGGGGGAGTTTGCGGAAGCGCCTACCGCGTTGGGCCCTTGGGCGGATCCCGTGATTAGGGCCGGCGCCGCCCCCCGGCGCCGCTTCCCCCATTGTGTGAGCTGCAAGGCAGAGGCCCCGCCCTCGCCCCGCCCCCGGTTCCTCGGCCCCTCCCCTCTCTGCTTCCCCCCCCCCCCCCCCCATCTTGGCTCATTTCCGGCCGCCGCCGCTACCGCTATCCTGTAAGGAGGTTTCGGCAGAGGCAAGAAACAACAGCCGCCATCTTGTTTGTGTGCTAGCCTGTGGGGGGGTGGGGGGGAGGAGAGTACTAAAGGGACCGGGCGAGAGTCGGGCAAGCGGGACGCCCGGCTGAGTGCGAACTGTGCGAGCAGGGAGTGCGGAGGATACCTGGCCGGAGCGACCGAGACAGTGGTTGGGGGCCCGGGGCGCAAAGGCTGAGGCGACCCTTAGCCCCCTCCTGCCCGCACACACCCCCACCGCAGCCCGGCCAGCGTCGACGCCTAAGGGGGGACCATTACATAACCCCGCGCCCCGCGGCGCCTTTGCCCGCCGTCCAGGGCGGCCCCCGAGCCGAGCCCCCGGGGGGGGGGGGGGCGGGAGCTCCCGACACCTGGCTGCCGGGGGTGAGGGCGAGAGGCGGCCGTACTTATTTCTCCTCCACGGGCTTGCGAGTGGAGGCGGAGAGCGCGGCGCGCGGAGAGGCCGCGTCGGTGGGCTTGGCGTCAGCGCGGGCTTGCGGGCGGGCGGCCCTGCTGGGCCCGGCCCCCTCGGCTCTCCGGGCCGGCGAGCTCCACGCTCGGCGTCGTCGCCGCGCCTCCGCTGTTCGCTGCGCGATGTGAGGTGGCCCCGGCGCCAGTCTGGCTCTCGGCTCCGGTGAGCTCAGTGCGGCCATTAGGGGCCGGTGCGGCAGCGGCGGCGCGGAGCGCAGCGGCAGGAGGAGGAGGGCTCGCAGGGTGGGGGCGCAGGCCCGGGAGGGGGCACCGGGAGGAGGTGAGTGTCTCTGGTCGCCTCCTCCTCTCCCCCTTTTTCGCCCCCGCCTCCTTGTGGCGATGAGAAGGAGGAGGACAGCGCCGAGGAGGAAGAGGCTGATGGCGGCGGCGGAGCTCCGAGAGACCTCGGCTGGGCAGGGGCTCGCTGTGGCGGGCTGGGGACTGCGTCTGTAGAGCTGTGAGTTCCCGAGAATTCGCTGCAGCGGACGTGCTCGTGGGATCAGTGTTGCTGTACCCTCCTCCCGGCCTGCTTTAGGCCCGGCCCCTCGCACTTGCCCCTACCATTTCTGTTGAGTCCGCATCCCTCTCCGGCCACCGCAACCAGGCGAAGAGAAAAAGGAACTTCCCCCACCCCTCTTGGGTGGCGGCGGAGCTCCGGAGCCCACCCTTAGGAGCGGGGCGGGGACCCCGTTTTGAAGAAGAGAGATTTCCTCAGGATTCTCGTTTTTCCTCGGTTGTATCTCCGAAAGAATTAAAAATGGCCGAGAATGTGGTGGAACCCGGGCCGCCTTCAGCCAAGCGGCCTAAACTCTCATCTCCGGCCCTCTCGGCGTCCGCCAGCGATGGCACAGGTTAGTCTCGGGACTCCCGGCCTTCCATAGTTCCCTTCTGCTTTTCTGCTCGTTGCACCTTCATTATAGGGCATTTCTGTGTATCTCTTCTTATTTCTCTGCCCGGTGTTTAATTTTAAAGGTTTTTGAATGGTCGAAGACGTCCAGTAGCCCAACCATTTTCTTTGCCTCCTGATACATTCATTGCAACACTGTGTCATGTCAGATCGTTGTGTGTTCTGGAATTAAGAGCTTGGAAGTGTGAGCTGCATGGACCTTTATTGTTGGTTCTATGCAATTTAATTTGGGAAATGCCGATACAATTGTGTGTAAGGGCTTTTATACTTTTATACACTTTTACTATTTTGTTACTGGCGAGTGAGGGTTTTCCAGGCTTTCTCCACTGTTGTACTTAATTCTTTTTTTCTCAGCTTTCCCATCTTTAAAGATTTTTTTGCTCCTGTGAAGCAGATTTTCTGTTGAGGAATGAGGGAGGAAGACAAATCTTGGTGTCTGTGATCCAAGGTTTTAAGTGTAACGTAAAGTTCAGCAAAATATCGTTAAGTCCCCTCTCTCCATCCTTGCCTTAAGAAGCAGTATGAACTGCAGTTTATTTTGTATCTGTTTGGTTTGAAACTAAAATGTCTCAAACTGTGTGTTAAGGTGAGGAGACCTGAGACGTTTCTTTTGCAGGTTGTCACTTTCTTATTTAGCAGAGAAAGAGAAAAGATGAAGCCTTTCTGCAATTAGGTACTTAAAAATGGAGATAGTAAGTTGGACGAGTCCCAGTCATGAACATCCAACTAAAGTTATTGTACAAGTTTAAAAGTGTACAGTAGGTTTTGTACTTGCATGTTTGTTTTGTTTTGCTTTTTGGTCCTTTGCAACTTCAGTTTACAAGATCATGGAATTCGTTTCTTCAGTCTGCCCTTTTGTTAGGAGACCTTCAGGGAGACTTTCCATCGTCTGTTCTTTTTTTTTTTTTTTTTGCTTACTGTCAGTTTAGTGTTATGATTCTGATGATCACTGACCTGGTCTTCTTTTGCTGTCTGACTTGTTTGAGAGGCCAGGATAATGAAGAATAATGGCTGGTCATCTGACAGTTCACAAGATGTTCCCCCTTACTACAAGCATCCCTTTAACAGGCTCAACACCCCTCCATCTGCCACTGAGAGTGTATAGTAGAGTTAAACCTACCCTGCAAGTTGTAGAGAACCTGTGGGCCATGTTTCTGAGTAGGATTTATATTAAGGCATGAAAATAAGGTAGAGCCAGTGCTCTACTCTGCTTTTTAATAGCTGTACTATGAACCATGAGTTTTGCTCACCTGCAACAGTTGGGAAGGATGAGTCTTGCAGTGTAGCTTTAGTTATATTGAGCATTTACCTGTGAAGTTCCAGTAGTCTTAGCAAATTTTTTTTTTAAAGTATGTCTTTGAAATTCATGGGCATAGACATTAATATTGTAGACTCATTCACTTTGCAGTTTTGTTTCATCCCCTGGCCCCATAATAAATGTACTTTTGTAACATGTTCACAAGTTACTATATTTGATATAGCCAGTAGCATGAAATATTGTATGGAAAACTTTTTAAAATGAAATTTTTGATGTTCTGATTGAGAGACTTAGTCTTAAAGTCTGTTCATACATTTCTGTTGAGGTGGAGGACTACTGTACTTTTTGATCTGTGTATTTTGCTAAATTGTATATCTTTTGGCTAACTTTCATGGTTAAAGAAAGCAAAACTTGCTTTGCAAGTCTTTGAATGCAGTTACTAAAGTCCTTTTTTGGGGTAAAGGGTAGGGTCTGGGGTTTTCTTTGTGTAGATATGGATGTCCTGGAACTCAGATCACCAGCCTCTCCACCCCCTAAGTGCTGGGATTAAAGGCAGGTGCCACTACTGACCTGCACCAATTACTAGTCTTTTTTTTTTTTGTTTTGTTTTTTTGTTTTTCAAGACAGGGTTTCTCTGTATAGCCTTGGCTGTCCTGGAACTCACTCTGTAGACCAGGCTGGCTTGGAACTCAGAAATCCGCCTGCCTCTGCCTCCCAAGTGCTGGGATTAAAGGCGTGCGCCACCACTGCCCGGCTCTTTTGCTCTTTCATTAGGCTTTTTTTTTTTTTGTTTTGAGACAGGATTTTTCTAGCTCCGACTGTCCTAGAACTCTTCATGTTGATCAGACTGGCCTTAGACTCAGAGAGCCTTCTGCCTCTTCCTCCTGTTTGTTGGGATTTAAGGCCCATGTCAAAGGACTGGCTTGTTTAGGTTTTTTTTTCCCCCTTTTTAATTTGATACAGGGTGTCACTACATAGCCCTCACTGGTCCACAGTTTAGACAGAGATGATTGCCTCTGCCTCCCTCCCTGGTGGGATTAAAGGTGTGTGCCACCAAGCCCAGCAGGTATATAATTTAAATTATACCAGCCTAGTTTTCTTTGTTTTGTCAGAGCTGGGAGAATGAATTTACCATGAGGGTGCCATTACATTTTGGTAGTTCTTTGGATCCAGAAACGTGGTAGCAACGCATTTTTAGGCAGCTTGTAAGGAAGCATTTTACATTTAAAACATGGCAGTGTTTTTATTTGATCATTCCCTCCCCCTCCCTGGCCCCTCAGGGTTGTGGTCTTGGTCATCCTGGAACTCATGTGGATTGATAATAAAAGATCTGTCTGCCTCTGCCTGTTGAGTGGTGGAATTAAAGGTATTGATCACCACTGCCTGGCTTGCATTCCCCCCCCCCCCCCCAAGACAGGGTTTTTCTGTGTAGCTCTGGCTGTCCTGGAACTTACTCTGTAGACCAGGCTGGCCTCTAACTCAGAAATCCACCTGCCTCTGCCTCCCAAGTGCTGGGATTAAAGGCGTGCGCCACCACTGCCCGGCTTGGCTTGCATTTTTAAGATGTCCATTGGGTATTTAATAAACATGAAAGTTGGTTGTTGTGCCTGATTTTAATTTTATCTAGAGCTGGCCAAAATTCTAAAAAAAAAATTTTTTTTAATTTGCATTGGTGTTTTGCCTATGTATATTTGTGTGTGTGTGTGTGTGTGTGTGTGTGTGTATATATATATATATATATATCTGTGTGACAGTGTTGCATCTACTGTAACTACTGTTACAGGCAGGGGTAAGCTCCCATGTGGTTGCTGGGAATTGAACTCCTGTCCTCTGGAAGAGCAACCAGTATCATTATTGCTGAACCATCTCTCCAGCTGGACCCTACAAACTTTTTAAAAAGTAAATTAGGCTTATATAATGTGTAGTGTATGTATACCTATCAAATATTTGAATGCATTTTCTTTATAAGAAAACACCTAAATTTGTGAGTTGGTGAGCTCGGAAGTATCACAAAACAAGTAAGTATTTACGCCAACTTGTGACATGCACACACCCCCTTCTTCTTATAATCTTTATTTTGGGCTTCTCAAGACAAAGTTTTTTTGTGTAACAGCCAGTCTGGCTTTCCTGGAACTCCTTATGTAGACCAAGCTAGCCTTGTGTTCATAGAGATCTGTCTGTTTCTGCCTCCCATGTGCTTGGGATTAAAGATGTGAGCCACCAAGTCCTGCCAACTTTTAGATTTAGGTGGCAATGCAGAAATAAGAGGACCCCAGGTACATTATGAAATTGCCATGTTGAGTCCCAAGACTTGATTTATTGAAATGGGAAAAAATGAAAGCCTGTCCACCTTTTTTCCTTCCTTTTTTCCTTTCTGTCTTTGTTTTTGTACTTCAGTATTTTTTCTTTTCTCTTTTCTGAGGTAGAGACTCATTCTGTAGCTCTAGCAGTCCTGGAACTCACTGTGAAGACCATGCTCACAGAGATCTGTTTGTTTCTTGCCTCTGAGTATCCTGCTTGAAACTTAACTTTCTTCTATTCTTTCTCCCCTAGAAGAACATAAAAGCTATTTGTAAACTTTTTATATATATATAATTGTTCACAGAAGTTAATAGGTAAGTTTTTGAATACTTGTTGAACTGACTATTTCGACTGATCTTAAATGATGGCAGTGATGAGTGTGATCTTTTTCCTTCATTGCTTAGTGAACATTTTGTCACTGCCTGAAAATCACTTAAAAGACACTTAAGAGCAGGCTATGTAAAGATGAGTAACAGTTTTAGAACTTATCACGGTTCTGTAGGGTAAAGATTTTCTTTTGTAGCCCTACTGTGTTGATAACTGAACTGGCTTGGATTTATGTTACAAACCAATCTCTCTACCCCAGTTTCAAAGGCACTAAAGACCCAGTATATGAAGTTTACTTTGAATTTTGACCACTAGGTTAATGTATGCCCTAGAGAACTGGTAAAGATGATTATTTTGCTACAGCTTTTTTGCCTCTGCCTCCCCAGTGAGGGATTACAGAGGCAAGACACACCTTTTTTGTTTTTTGTTTTGTTTGTTTTTTGAGACAGGGTTTCTCTGTGTAGCCCTGGCTGTCCTGGAACTCACTCTGTAGACCAGGCTGGCTTTGAACTCAGAAATCCACCTACCTCTGCCTCCCAAGTGCTGGGATTAGAGGCGTACACCACCACTGCTCGGCTTTTTTTTTTTTTAACTTTTATTTTTTTCTCACGATAACACTGTATAAAGTAAATGACTTACTATTCTGCCTAGAATACCTCTGTGGAGTTGTGTTTTATTTTTGCTCAGATCTTGGCATTATGCTTTAATTTTTTAAAATTGTTTTGTTTATAATTGCAAAATGTGTATATTAGAGTTGCTTTAAAATCAGATAGGTTGAACATTCAACCCCATGGTTTAGTGAGGTATTGCTGTGCTGACTGGTGAAATATAGCAGAACACTTTTGCCCCATACCTTAAATTTCTCAAGGCCTTGTAAATTAAGTTGATAGCACCTCAAACTGATTGCCTGGTTGGCAGTGACTATAGTGTGGGTGCCTTTCCCCAGCAGGAGACTGTGTTCAGTGAGAGAAGAGGGCCAGTGCCCTCCAGCACTTAGTTTTCTACCTCCTCTTGTCTATTCAACTTGAAGAAAATAATTTAAAACATTTGAAGATGAATGCGGAGTGGTGTTTGTAGACATACTAAATATTGTCTGATAAATGGGAGTATAAAGTAATTATTTGTGGTAAATTTACAAAAAAATTTAGATGTCATTTTGCCAGTTTATAATACCCAACAATTAATTAATAAGAAATAGGAAATAGTCATTTTGTGGTTTTGTTTTCATTCAGTTTTCTTTTTTTTTTTAAAACTTTCAAGATGGGGTCCTGCGGTGTTACCTAGGTGGTCTGAAAACTCTAGGGTTCAACCAACTTTCCAGTTAAGCCTCCTTAGTAGCTAGGACCACAGGCATGCAGCATTACACCTGCTTGAAGCTATTGTGAGTGTGAGGAACTTTAGTGAAACAGTTTCTACTAAAGATTAAGACAAACCAAACAGTTAATTTTGTGCTTGTTTTGGCTGCACATATACTAAGATTGGAATAGTACAGAGAAGATTAGCATGGCCCCTGCATAAGGATGGCAGGAGAATGAGTTGGGCATGATCATTTGTACACACCTGTAATTCCAGCAGTCAGGAGGCTATGGCAAGGGGGATTGAGTGTTTGAGCTCAGCCTTGGTTATAATGTAGCAAGGCTCTGCCTACCTCAAAACAAAAAAATGAAGAAAACAAAACATAACTGGTGGGGTTTTTTTTTTTTTCATATGATGGCCTAGTTTCTGAAATTTTGATACTTTTTTTCTGTTGCTCATTTCTTGAAAAGACTATTAAAATGGGACTGTTAAGGTGGGTGAATGGGTAAAAGTACTTGCTTATGCAGTCCTGTAGATTTGAGTTCAATGTATAGAACCTATGTAAAAGTTAAAAAGGAGAGCCAACTCTACAAATTTGTCCTGACAACCACATGCATGGCTGTGACTAGCATGCATAGATAGACACAGTGGGGAGCTAAGAGAATAAATACTGATTAAGCCTCTTAGCAGTTTAGTATTTTTTTTTTAGTGTTTTATTTTTAGATTTATTTTGTATATTAGTATTTTGCTTCCATGTGTATGCCATGAATGTGCCTGGTGTCCTCAGATCAGAAGAGGGTGTGAGACTGGAGCTGTCATGTGTGTGCTTGGAACTGAACCCAGATTTTCTGTAAGAGCAGTAAGTGATCTTAACCATCATGCCATTTCTTCAGCTCCACATATAAAATTTGTTTTTAGGTAACATTCTTTTTATATGCCTCTAAGAACAATCCTCAGGTTTTTTTGAGAAGATTCTTAATTTTGAGAATTTTGGTCCGTCTACATAGCAGGTTCTAGGTCACCTAAGGATATGTAGTGAGAGCCAGTCTCAAAAAAACAAAACAAAAACCTGAACAACAAAGATGAGTTGTGAAAGAGAATGGGCATTGGAGTCAGTCTTTTACAACTGAGAATCCCATGCCTTTATTAACTGAATCAATTTACAGTTCATCTTTCTTACCTGTCGCACCCACTATTACAGGGTTGTGGTAAGGAATAAATGAGAGTGTTGTATACAGTGCTTAGGAAAACTGCAATCCTAAAGCTCTGGGAGGATCAGACTATTTCTAGTTAGAGTCTAGCCTGGGCTACAAAGTGATACTGCTACATAAATGAGTCTGAGACAAAAGAAAACTAAAGGTCAGGACAGCGCTTGATGTTGTGCAATGTGTACACACATGAAGTGTTAACTAGTTACTGCCAACTCCACCACAGGACATTAATGGCAGACTTTTATTTTAATGAACATAGATACGGTTGATAAAGACACAGGAAAGAACTTAAGAGTGTAGAGCGGTGGTGATCAAGTGAGTCTTGTAGCAGACTTTTATATCACCCACCTAAATATTAAGTCTTCTAGCACTATAAGAATATGGGGAGCAGAGAGGCAAGCCTAAGAATAAAAGCACTCTTAATCATGGTGTACCTATAATCTTAGAATTTGGGAGTTGGAAGCAAGAAACTGCAAGTTTTCTAGGCAGGAGTGGATTAAAGTTAGAGTTTGTTCTAAGAAAATTAAACAAAGCAATGTATGAGTTTCCTACTACAGTGTTTTGTATCTAAATAATTAAAAACTAGTTGGTATTTTTAAGCAGTATGAGAAAGGGGAATCAAATTGTTCTTATTGGCAGCATTCAAAGTCGGATTTTTTTTTTTTCAAAATTTGGTTATTGGATACTAATTTTTTTCAGTTTTTCAATTTTCATTTGCTAGTCTAGATGGATTTTATTGTATATTTGTTTTTATTTTGATTATTTTTATTTATGTGTGAATGTTTTGCCTGCATGCATGTATGCACACTGTCTGTGTCTGGTGCCCATGAAGGCCAGAAGAGGCTATTAGATCCTTTGAAACTGAAGGTACAGACAGTTATGAGGTACCATGTGGGTGCCAGAAATTGAACCCTAGCAGTAGCAGCAAGTACTGACTCCTGAGCCATCTCTTCAGGCACTGTTTTTGTTGTTTTGAGACAAAGTCTCATTTTGCACTACAAGGTGGCCTGGAACTCACTGTAATAATATCACAGTAGCTCAGACTCTGCTTCTGCTTGGCCTGGCATTCTGAGGTAGAATCACTGTGCCTGTCCAAAAGATTTATTTATTTATTTATTTATTTATCTATTTATTTTGAGACAGGTTTTCTCTTTGTGTAACCCTTGCCTTGCTGCCCTAGAATTCACTCTATAGACCAGGCTGGCCTAGAACTTAAGATCTGCTTACTTCTGCTTCCTGAGGCATGATCTACTATCACCCAGCCAAAAGATACTTTCCTATAAAGAGGAAGAAAAATGTAGTGCTTTTTAGTTTTTTTATCACACCAAGACATACAATCATATGTACATACATATATACATACATGAATGGCAGACTCATACTATAAGTCAGACTGACTACAAACTATGACAATCCTACCTGCTTCCTGTGTGTCAGGATTACAGGTCTGAGGCATCAACACCTAGTTTAATGATTAAGAACTATATTTAAATGTAAAGCCAGAAATTTTGGTCACAGTGTAAAATTTATTATTGTGTGTGTACATGTGTGTTTGTATGTTAGTGTATATGTCTGGACCAGTGGGTGATTTTTTGGCTGTTTTCTGTAAACACACTTCGCCTTATTTTTTGAGATGGGGTCTCACTGAATCAGAAGCTCATTGTTTAGGCTAGATAGGCCGGGCAGCAAGGCTCAGGGATCCTCCTCTCTCTACTTCCCCAGTGCTGGGAATACGTTGGGAATATATGTCACTACTTGGTTTTTTACAAGAGTACTGGGGACTCAAACACGGGTCTTTATGCCTGAGTAGCAAGCATTTTACTAACAGAAGCCATCTCCCCAACCCTACTGATAAATGGTATTTCCTCCCTTCTGCCTTAGCCTCCTTGAGTGCTGGGATTACAGTGATGTGCCACCATATCCAGGTATTTAGTTTTGGTTTTTCAAAGCACTGATGCTACCACCCCCTTGATGAGTTTCATGACCTATTGTTAGCTTGTGAACCACAATTTAAAGAGTATTAGAAGTTAACAAGATGGCAGTAAGTAGTCTTTTGGTCTAATGTTTTTTATATACTTGTATGCTGGGTGTTTATGCTTGCTTGGTTTATGAAACACTCCATGTTCAAACAGACCTGTTTTTGTTGTTTTGTTTTCCCTTCTCAGAATTTACAGATACAGGGTAAAAGACTGACATTGGAAAAGTTGGATGTGACCAGCATGTATTTGGGAAGTATAGAAAGGAACAGATAGGTGGATATGAAGCCTAGGTAGTAGACACTGGTGGGTGTCTGTGAGGAGTTTGTGTCTTGTCCTGGAATCTCATAATGGCTGAACAAGGGGAGTACATGAGGCTAGAAAGTGTGATCATTCTAATAACCTGTATATCCCAATTGACTGGAGGAATAGTAAGTCTAGAGATGATTAAGGAGTTAGACATGTGTGGCTAACAATATTTATAGAAACTTAAACTGTAGCCATTTAAATGGATGCAGAGTTATGTATGCTTAAGATATTAAAGTGAGGTAAGACTTGGAAAGAGGCAGTAAGAGAAATGAAATGTAAGGGATTCTGGCTTTAGTAAGGATGGTCTTTATCACAGAAGATGGAAAAAGTGGTAAGGCTTGACAGGTGGCTGAGATATAATGTGGTATTGATTCCCCATATAAGTAGCCAGGTGGAGAAATCTACGATTATTTCCAAGTTTCAAGTTGGAGAAGATGGTAGGGTAGTTAAGAGATTATAGGAAGAGAGGTGAGTGGGGGGGGGCGTTATATGTATGTGTTGTATGAGCAAATGAAGGAACAAATGGATACACTGAGAAAGTGAGTAAAACTTGGACACTTGCCGGGCAGTGGTGGCGCATGCCTTTAATCCCAGCACTTGGGAGGCAGAGGCAGGCGGATTTCTGAGTTTGAGGCCAGCCTGGTCTACAGAGTGAGTTCCAGGACAGCCAGGGCTACACAGAGAAACCCTGTCTAGAAAAACCAAAACCAAAAAAAAAAAAAAACTTGGATACTTGAAGTTGCTTCTGAATTGAGAAAGGCACTTTCTTCATTTGATGTTTATTCCTTTGTAGCTAGCTGTTGCTAAATATTTACCAAAGATTAGGCTTTTGGAACATAAAGATGAACCAAGGTAGTTTCTGCTTTTGTGTAGGATCTTCTAAGGTGGTGGTGTACAAACAAACACGCACGCGCACGCGCGCGCGCGCAGTTTCCTTACAAACAGTGCACTGGTAATCTTTAAAGGTACATGATAGGGGCCAGGCGGTGGTGGCACACACCTTTAATTCTAGCACTGGGGAGGCAGAAGCAGGTGTATTGAGTTTGAGACCAGCCTGGTCTACTGATTGAGTTCCAGAAGAGCCACAAACCTGTAGGCCTGGTTTAATGAACACTGCCTTCCCCAACCCCCCCCCCCCCCCATAAAAAGGTAGCTGATAGAGATATTTCAGATTTCAGACATGGGGCTTGGATATTGCTGGTAAAAATTCATATAACAAAACATACATTTTAACAAAAGTCATTAGGGTTCAAAGTACTTAGCTTTTGTTAGACATGAGGAGGGGTATTTCACATAAATGCAAATGATGTCACTAGAATGTATGTTGTGTGGTTGGATGTTTTCATGGAGACAGAAGTGAATAAGACAAACATGGTAAGGAATTTGCCATTATTGGGTTTTCACAACAAAAACTGTAGGAGTAAGAAAATGGTTGGAGAAAGACTGTTCTGATGGCCGTGTATGCAGGGAGAGAACCTGATAGCAGAATAGCTGTTCTAAGACTCCCTTTTAGACCAAGGTGGACTAGAAATCAAGAGATATGCCTGAGTATATTAAAGGTGTGTGCCACTACTGCCTGGTCAGAGGGTTTTTATTTATTTTTATAGAATCTACATTTGGTGTGTAGGTTAGAGAACTTTGTGGAGTTGTTTCTTTTACTTTTATATGTATTCTAGGATTTGAATTCAGGTGGTTGGGCTTCTGGGGCAAGTTTTTTTTTACCTACAGAGCCATCCATCTATCTTTCTGGAGATTTAAAAATAAATGATATGACACTTTCTCTGTTATTGAAAATCAAGATGTTGTACAGATAAATTAACACAAAGTTTGGGTTTAATGTGAATATACCATTCACTTGATTTTTAAAAAGACTATTTTTGTTTGTATAAGTAGGTGCACCTGTGTGTATGTGCGTGTGCTTGCAGAGACCAGTAGAATATGTCAAATCCCCTGGAGCTGGACTTAGGGCACTTGTGAACTGCCCACTCTGGTGCTGGGAACTGAACTCAGGTCTGTTGCAAGAGCAGCAAGTGATCTTAACCACCGAGCCTGTTTGTAGCCCATTCAGCTAGTTTTTATTTACTTTTTACATGTGTTTGCCTGTACATATATGTGTGTGTACCATGTGTATGCATATATGTTCTTTGAATAGAACTGAGTCTTGTGCAAGAGCAGCAAGTGCTTTTTTTCCCTCTGAGCTGTCACTTTTTTTTTTTTTTTTTAATTTTTAAGGTGAGGTTTTACTATGTAGCCCTGGCTGATCTGGAACTCCCTGTATAGACCAGGCTACTCTCAAATTGGAAGAGATCTGCCTGCTTGGTATTTCGCTTATTTTTCTTTTGTGTGTATGGGTGTTTTACCCCTATGCATGTCTGTGTACCGTGAGCATGAAGTGCCAGAAGAGGGTATTGGATCCTCTGGAACTTTAGTTACAGATGATTTTGAGCCATCATTATGTTGATACCATAAATTCAATTCGTTTCTCTGTAAGAACTGCTATTGCTTTTAACGTCTGAGCCATCTCTCCCGCCCTTGCAATTTATTAATTTGCTTTAGGTTGGTTGGTTTTTTTTTTTTTTTTTTTTTTTGAGAGAGAGAGAGAGAGTCTTTCTGTCCTGGCTGGCCTTGAACTCACAGAGACCCATCTGCCTCTGCCTCCTAAGAACTGGGCTTAAAGGCCTGTATTAAGCACATACATGTAAGTAGTAGACCTAAACTGGAATTCTGCAAGAACAATATGCTCACCTGCTGAGCTATCTGGCACTCTTCAAGACTAGTTTTGTTTGGGACTGGGGAGAAAATCTACCCATCATGTGTTTTAAAACAATTCCTCTAACAACTGAGCTGTATTTCCACCCCTTAGGGTGTTTGTTTGTTTGTTTTAGTTTTTTTGAGACAGGGTTTCTCTGTGTAGCCCTGGTTATCCTGGAACTCACTCTAGACCAGGCTGGCCTCGAACTCAGAAATCCGCCTGCCTCTGCTTCCCAAGTGCTGGGATTAGAGTCGTGCGCACCACCACTGCCCAGCCACCCCTTAGTTTTTAAATGGGTTTTCTTCTCATGTTATTTGTGTGTGCCATGGCTGGACAACTTGCGTGAATCCAAGTGTTCTCTCTTTCTACCATGATGGTTGGGGTGTCAGCTCATTTTCAAACATCCAGGGTCGCCTGCCTTTACTAGCTGAGCCATCTTGGTGGACTGCCCTGGCTATTTTTATTACTGTGTTTATTTGGTGATTTTTTTCCATAATTTGTGACATACATAAATTTTAAGTAGTTGAAGGTTATCTTTCTTAGTTCCTTCACTATGTTCAGTATGCTGATAGTAGACTATTTCCTTGGATATTCCAATGTAAAGTAAAAATAAAATTTTTAAATAATCTTAATTTTTCTTTTTTTTTTTTTTTTTTTTTGGTTTTTCGAGACAGGGTTTTTCTTTTAGCCCTGGCTGTCTTGGCACTCATTCTGTAGACCAGGCTAGCCTTGAACTCAGAAATCCGCCTGCCTCTGCCTCCCAAGTGCTGGGATTAAAGGCGTGCGCCACCACCTGGCAATAATCTTAATTATGTAAATATCAAGGATGTAATGAAAAAAATATTAGTTTGTTAAGTAATTTTTGAATGGTAGCTTTAGATCACTTTCATTCAAAATTTATGTTCCAAAACTATCCATGTTTTTTTTTTTTAACTAATTTTTTTTCATTATCTGTATATCTGTGTTTGGGGTTTGTACACATGAATGTGCTGCTTTTGGAGGCCAGCAGAGAATGTCAAGTCTCTTAGAATTACAAATGGTTCTGAGCTTCATGAATTGAGTGGCTTGCACCCTCTGCAGTAGTTGTGCACACTGTCCTCTGAGCAATCTCTCTAGCTCCTGCATGGCTCCTTATTATGTGTTTGTGGTGGAAGAAAAGAAAACTCAAACTCTTGAATGTTAAAACAGGTCAATAAGATGTCCATGTCTGGAAACTTTGGTTTTTGGCATTGTCTCATAGGCTAGAATGACCTTGAACTCCTTATCGGGCCTCCACTTCTCAGGTGCTGGAATTATAGGCTCATACTATAACTATGGGCTAAAATAATACTGGCCACATGTGCGTGTGCGTGTGCATGTGCAAGTTTTGTAGTCAAATGCAGAGAAAAGTATCTGAATATGTTAAGAACCATTGAGATATTCTCCCCTTGCCACACAGTAAAGCATTTGCTGGTATAGAATGCTAAAAAGTACCAAATTGAGGAGCCCAAGTCTATAATATGTACTATAGTTCTTGGCTGATGTAGAGAGTGGCTGACAGCCCGTCACCTGTGGCTCATACTATTCTGATTCTATTCTACTGCATCCAGACTTGTGTTGGTTGTATATGTATTACAGTACTTAATTTTCATTTTAACTTTCTAAGGAACACTGTAATTGCCTTTTCTAATTTCAAAAGTTAAAGGTTTTTGTTTTGAGACAAGATTTTACTCTGTAACCCAGTAAGTTCATTCTTTCCTCTGTCTCCTGAGTGCTAGGGCTATAGGCTGGAGCCATCACACTGAATTTAGATTAACATTTAAAAACAATTATTAAAGGGCTGGAAAGAAGGCTCAGTGGTTATAAGCATCTCCTGCCTTTCTGCATCTTAAGTTCAGTTTTTAGCACCCAAGTTAGACAGCTCACAACTGCTTCTAATTCCATCTGCAGGGAAGATGCTCTTTTCTGATCTCTTGACGGTACACACATAAACACTAAGAAGTAATAATTAGAAAACAAAGTTTTTACATTAATTTGTCTGTATACATGTCTTTGTGGTCATCCTTGTGGGTGTGAAAGTCAAAGGACAGCTTATAGGAATCATTTCTCTTTATTCTTGAGGGTTCTGGGGCATGAACTCAGGTTGTCAGGCTTAGCTGCAAGTGCCATTCTCTAGTGAGTCGTCTCTCTGACTCAGCATATCTTTTAATGCTTATCAATACTAAGTTTTCAGCTACTCATTTAGTAGGTGCTGTGCCAACACGCAGTCCTCTTGACTTGGTGTTATGCCTCAGTTCTTAGGCTTTGAATTGGGTTTTGTTTGTTTGTTTTGTTTTTGGTTTTAGTTTGCTTTTCAAGACAGGGTTTCTCTATGTAACAAACCCTGGCTGTCCTGGATTCTTTGGAGACCAGCCTGGCCTCAAACTCACCGAAATCTGCCTGCCTCTGCTTTCTGAGTTCTGGGATTAAAGGCACGCGCCATCATACCTGGCTAGTTTTTAAGTTTTATAGCTTATTTGGCTAACGAAAATTAACCTTTTAAAAAGAATACGATACTATTTTAGTATATGAAAAGCTTTTTCTTTGGAGAGTTGTAGATGTAATTAATTTATGCTTCTCAAGAACTAAATTGTCTTAAGAGGTTCTGATTTTGGTTGTGTCATGTTTAACCTTTATCTTTTCTATTTGATTTTAGATTTTGGTTCACTGTTTGACCTGGAACATGACTTACCAGATGAATTAATCAACTCTTCGGAATTGGGACTCACAAATGGTGGCGATATTAGTCAGCTTCAGACAAGTCTTGGCATAGTACCAGATGCAGCCTCTAAACATAAACAGCTGTCAGAGTTGCTACGGTCTGGTAGTTCCCCTAACCTCAGTATGGGAGTTGGTGGCCCAGGCCAAGTTATGGCCAGCCAGTCCCAACAGAACAGCCCTGGATTAAGTTTGATAAATAGCATGGTCAAAAGCCCAATGGCACAGACAGGCTTGACTTCTCCCAACATGGGGATGGGCGGTAGTGGACCAAATCAGGGTCCTGCTCAGTCCACAGCAGGTATGATGAACAGTCCAGTTAATCAGCCTGCCATGGGAATGAACACAGGGATGAGTGCTGGCATGAATCCTGGAGTGTTGGCTGCAGGCAATGGACAAGGGATAATGCCCAATCAAGTCATGAATGGTTCAATTGGAGCAGGCCGGGGACGGCCAAACATGCAGTACCCAAACGCAGGCATGGGCAGTGCTGGCAATTTATTGACTGAGCCACTACAGCAGGGCTCTCCTCAGATGGGAGGACAACCAGGATTGAGAGGCCCCCAGCCACTTAAGGTGAGTACTGTTTGTGTTTGTGTATATAGTACCCTTTTGACCATTTTAGTGATGTAGGAAGAGTTGCAGTTATTTGTTTATTTTGTATTTATGTACCAAGGATCTAATGTGTTAGTTCAAGTCATAAGCTGTTTTACTACATTTATTGAAAATATTTTTATACTTGACTGGTATCCTGTACCATTGTGATTCTTCCAAAATGGTGGCCTATGAATTCCTAGTCTTTCTGGCCTCTATTGGAATATGTTTATCTCCTTTTAGAATCCACATTATCCTTGCAGCCTCCTTATAAACGTACAATTTTAAGATAGTAGGTATTAACACTGTTTAGGTAGAGAATTCATTTGTTCTACTTCTTCAGTGCCTGTGTATTTGTATGCTTGTGTGTGTTTATTACAAGACTAGATTTTTGGACTTTTTGGGGGGGTTTTTCAGACAGGGTTTCTGTGTATCTCTGGCTGTCCCGGAACTCACTCTGTAGACCAGGTTCGCCTCAAACTCAGTAATCCGCCTGCCTCTGCCTTCTGTGCTGGGATTAAGGGCATGTGTCACCACTGGATCTTGGGCTCTTCTTACAGAACACTAGAGTCCAATTCCTAGCACTCACAACAAGTATCTCACAACTGTCTGTAACTCCAGTTCCAGAGGATCCAGCTCTCTCTGGCCTCTGCAGTTACATGGATATGTATACATTGTGCATAAAAACTAATCAAGCACATACACATATCCACAAATAGAAATATATTTTTAAAAAAGCTGGGGGTGATGTGGTGGTGAAATGACTCAGAGGTTAAGAGCACTGACTGCTCTTCCAGGGGTCCTGAGTTCAATTCCCAGCAACCACATGGTGGCTTACAACCATCTATAATAGGATCTGATGCCCCCTCTGGTGTGTCTGAAGACAGTCACAGTATAGGCATATTTTAATAAATAAATAAATAAGTAAATAAATAAATAAAGGCCAAGGTGTTGATATATATTTTGGCTAACCTAGAATTCACTATGTAGACCAAACTGACCTGAGTCTTAGTGGTTTTCCTGCCTCTGTCTCCCCTGATCCACTGATACTGGTTTAATCAGCTCCCCTTCCCAATCTTAATTTTTTTTCTTCACCTTAGCCTAGCATTCAAGGGGTATGGGAGAGGTGAGAGAGGGTAGTTCTGTCTTTCACTTTAAACATTATTTATAGTTGATTGAGAATTAAAAAGCAAAAGAAACTTAAGAAGCTTAATAACCAAATAGTTGTTTTACCTTGTTTGAGTTTTTGTTGTTGCTTTGAGACAACGTTTTGCTTGTATCCTTGATTGGCATGGGATTCACTGTGTAGATTAGACTGGTCTCCAACCCAGAGAGCTGCCACTCTCTGTAATATTGGGATTGACAGTATGGGCCATTGTACTCAGCTTTTTGTGTCTTAATTGTTGTTCTTTGTGACCTACTGAGTTTAGTGTCACTGGAGCATGAGCAACTGTCCTGTGCCCTCAAGAAAATGAATTCTCCTTTCCCAGCAACCATTAACTGCCAGTAATAAACTTTTCCCTTGTCTATGATGAGAGGTTAATGGGCTCCATCTTGTACAGGCATCCCTTTTCCTCGTGGTCCTTCTCACTTCTTTTAAAAATATATAATGTGAGTGTGCATTGCATGTTACAGCAGGTGTATGAAGATCCCAACGACTCTGGAATTTGTTCTCTCCTTTTCACCTTAATGTGCATTCTAGTTGAACCCTGTTATCCAGCTTGTATGCACACAAGCTCCTTTACCCACTGAACCATTTTACTGACTCTGGTGCAGGTCTTATTCAGGTTCATTACTGTAGCAGTCATATTGTGTCTGGCATTTTACAGAGGAGTCGTCTTTCATGTTTCTTGAGTCTAGGGGTGATGAAGTATCCCATTTGTTGCTTAACACTCAACAGTCACTTTTTCTCAGTACCTTGACCAGTTGTAATTCATGCAACTCTGCGTTAGTCACTCTCCTATGCAAAACAAAGCTTCTCTGACTAGGGACCAAGGCTTACAGCAGCATTGGTATGTAGGTATAAACAAAAATATTAAGAAGGTACTTTGGCGCCCTATTAATTTGGTTAGCAAATAGCTATGGGCTACTACATGAATGAGACATGAATTTCCTCCCATGGAATCCAATCAAGAAACCTGGTTTACCCTCACAATAGGATGCTATTGCAACATTGGGGACATCTTACTTGGAAGCTTTGTTGTAGCTTGCAAGGTGCATGGCTTGGTAAGACCATTGGTGGCTTTACTCCCTAGCAGCCTGCTACATTTTACCTCCTAGCACATGAAAACTAGTCAGCAGGGACAAGTCTTCCAGCTCCATTCCATCTCCATTCTCCATGTTCTGTAACAAAAGTGTTTTTCAGAAGTAGTGTTCTACCATTTAGATCAGGTGGACTGTTGAAACAACGGCAATAGTCGATATTGGTGCTTCTGGAGCATCTCCGATTGACAAATGAGAGTTTCATTTAGTAACCTATGGCTTTGGGAGCAGACTTATGCACAATACTTCTGTTTAGATTTTTTTTTTTTCCTGGCAAGAATGGTGGTTACATCTTTAATCCCAGTACTTAGGAGGCAGAGAGAGGCAGGTGTATTTCAGTGAATTCCAAGCCAGCCAGGGCTCTACAATGAGACACTGATTCCAAAAACAACAACAACAACAAACCCAAAAAACAAAAACAAAACACTTTTTTTTCTTGTTCACACTTAACAGCTGTATTTTTAATGTTTTTGTGCATAAGGGTGGGCAGCATGTTTAGTATTAATAGGTATTTAATATGTGCTAAAAATAAGGCTCATTTTAGAATAGGAAGAATGATACCTTGAAGACTTTTGTAGGGTAGAGGGTGTTTTTTGCTTGTCCTTGCCTGGTTGTTGTGTGATACAACTTTCCCTGGGGAGACACAACACACAATGGCTACTTACCCAAATAGGTAATCACAGACTAAAGTATAAATATCACCAAAATCCAATTTGGTGAATCAGCGAGCTTTATTAGGGTGTTTTACCAGAGAATGAGTTAAGGAGTTACAAGAGAAGTGACTCCAAGACAACTGCATTACCAAAGCCCATCCATCCTGGGTAATAATTCACAAAGCTGGGAACCTAAACAAGCCTGCAGGCAGCTCAACAGCTTGAACAAAATCATTTCCACATGCCTCAGTTGGTCTAAGCCTCTTCCAGACAGCTTGGCTACTTTCTGTCTGTCTTCAGAGTCCTCTTTTGAAGCTTTTCTCTCAGCTGCAGCTCAGCTTCTGTCTGCAGAGAAACTCAGCCTTTTGCTTACTCTGGCAGGGAGTGATCTAGTGAATCTGATCAGTTTCAGGAAGTTCCTGAAGCTATTTTTAATTGATTGCTTACTTCCTATTTAAGGAGCTCCCAGCAGGGTGGAATGTTTCAATCTGGGATTACAACACTGGCACTTTCTTTGCCTTTTCAGGTCAGGTCAGTGTATTATGGTGGGTAATCGGACATCAAGAACTATCAGCTATAAAAGGAAGTAAAATCAAATAACTGTGTAGCAGACACAAATGTAGTCTTATCTTAATTCTCTTTGGTGAGAGAGAATAAGGCTTCATTAGACAGAAAGTATAATAATGGGAAGGTGGCAATTCTGAGATAGAACACCAGTTTGTATTGAGATATATGTAAATGCAGGCATTATACTTATTTATAGACACTGAGGCAACTTACAAGTGTCTGCATTTTATTTACTTCTGTAAACTTCTAAAAACATTTGTTATTTGTTCTTTTATTATGCCATTCAAAGTTCTTTCATACTATGTCTCAATGAATTTCCATTTTTAATTAAGGACACAATTATAAATATATTGTAATTCAGTATAGTCATGGATATTATAATTATTTTAGAATAAATATTACTACTTTAAAATCCAAATAAGCAAAGGATTGAAGAGGACCCAGGCACTATTCCCAGAATCTGTGTTGTAGCCAACCCTAACACCAGTTGCAAGGATCTGATGCCCTCTACTGTCCTTGAAAAGCACTGCATGTAAGTGGTACACAGGCATACATCCAGGCAGAACACTCACTCACAAAATAAGCACAGTTGTGGTGATACATGTTCATGATCTACCCTTGGGAGGCTTAGCAGGGGGTTGCCCTTCCAAGGCAACCTTGGTTACATAGTGAGATTATGTCTTAAAAGAGTGTAAGTGTACTACTTAAGAAAAAGAAAAGCATTTGCATTATTGTGATCTTAATATTTCCTTTACAAGTTAATATTAGGTAGTCACATAAGAGTGAGAATGTGACTGGCATGGTACTTGTAATTCTGCTTCTCTTTCCTAAGTACTAGGATTATAGACTTCACAGAACCAATCCTGGTATGAAAATGCAGTTGGAGTGGGGTTAAGAAAGATTATTTGGTTAAATACTTGCCAAAAAAGAACAGCAACTTATTAGTTACCAGCACCCTAGTAAAAAGCTGCCTCTGGTGCCATTTAATCTCAACAATGGAGAGGCAAAGGCCAGACTACTTGGCCTAGTCAGCAAGATCCAAGTTTAGTGAGAGACTTGCTTGTGAGATGTCTTGGTAGGTAAAGACACTTGCCAGGCATGATGTCTTGACTCAGATAGTGTTCTAGCTTCTTTACATGCACTATGGTAAGTGCTTGCAAGTGTATATGCCTGGTGGGCACAAATGAATACACAAACAAATTCAGTGTAAAAACCTACTTAACATTCTTCACTGTATAGTAGGATGGCTCCAGATAAACTGAGCACAGAGAAGATAATGTTTCTAAAAAAAAGTTTTATGTAGCCCTGGCTCTATAGCTGAGGCTGACCTTGACATTTTTGATCCTGTAGCCTCTACCTGTTGCTTAGCTTTTTTTAAACCTTAATTTGTGAAATACACTTTGATAAGCATACACTTTTATTCAGTGTGTTTTTGGGTTGTATTTATTTTGATTGTATAGGCATTCCTTTTTTATTTTAGAACTATTTATTTTATGTATATGAGTACACTGTAGCTGTCCTCAGAACACCAGAAAAGGGCATTGGATCCCATTGCAGATGGTTATGAACCATCAAGTGGTTGCTGGGAATTGAACTCATGACCTCTGGAAGAGCAGTTAGTGCTCTTAACTGCTGAGCCATCTCTCCAGCTTGTATGTGCATTCTTAAGAGCATATATACCACCCAGGTGTAGCGGTTAGAGGACAGCCTTGTGGAGTCAGTCTTCTCCTTTCACTTTTACAAGTATAGGGGATCAAATTCAGATTGATAGAATTTTGCAGTAAGCACCTTTACCTGCTAGACTATGTTCCTGAGTCTTTCAGTATGTTTTTTAGAATAATCAAAGGATTTTTTTGTGTGTGTTTTCGAGACAGGGTTTCTCTGTATAACCTTGGCTGTCCTGGAACTCACTCTGTAGACCAGGCTGGCCTCGAACTCAGAAATCAAAGGGTTTTGTTTAAGATGATTTTCTAATATAGAACATGAAGTATGGTCATGGTGATGTCTTAGTAATATAGAGAATGACACTTTGTTTTCTAATTTTATGTAGATGGGAATGATGAGCAATCCCAGTCCTTATGGTTCACCATACACTCAGAATTCTGGACAGCAGATTGGAGCAAGTGGCCTTGGTCTCCAAATTCAGACAAAGACTGTTCTACCAAATAATTTATCTCCATTTTCAATGGACAAAAAGGCAGTTCCTGGTGGGGGAATGCCCAACATGGTGAGTACTTAGCATTGTTTCGTTAAGACTTTTTCTTCTTGTCTTTTGTTTTGTTTTCTTTCTTTCTTTGTTTTTTCCCTTCTTTCAATTTAGTTTT
This sequence comes from Rhabdomys pumilio, assembly GCA_030674055.1. NCBI lineage: Eukaryota > Metazoa > Chordata > Mammalia > Rodentia > Muridae > Rhabdomys > Rhabdomys pumilio. Next base: position 20,993,861 of record JANHMN010000012.1, on the reverse strand, counting down.
TGGAGATGTAGTTTCTCTGTGTAGCCCTGGCTGTACTGGAACTTGCTCTGTAGACCAGTTTATCCTTGAACTCAGAGGTCTGCCTGCCTCTGCCTCCATCTCTGCCTAGCTTTTTTCTCATTTTAACATTTATGTACATACAGAGTAGATGTGTGCACAATACCATGGTAAACTTGTGGATGTCTGAAGTCAGCTTGCAGAAGTTAGTTTTCTTCTAATGTGACTCTTGAACCGCAGTTAGGTCATTACAATTACTTACCTATTGAGCCATTTTGTGAGCTTATTAGATTGGCATTTAGGACACTGGCATTTAGTATATATTTATTATATATACTCGCGTCTTAGGATACATGATGTATATCATCCTTGTGCCTTGGAATGGAATTTTGCTTTGTAAAATTTCCACATGGAATTTTATTTGCTGTGCCTATTGATCAGTTGGAAGACTAATTCAGAATAAGACTAAATGTGTGCTACTATGAGAATCCTTCAGCAGGCTCTCTGGTAAGCATTGTCACTGAAAGATAGGAAAATAGAACCTTTCTGCTCTTGGAGACAGACTCTTATGGAAAGGCTTCTCTCAAGGACTCTGAATACTAATTTTACTTCTCTTAGTGTAACAAAGTAAATTTTCTTTTTTCTTTTTTTTCTTTTTTTTGGTTTTTTCGAGACAGGGTTTCTCTGACAAAGTAAATTTTCAATTAACAAAATGTTTTTTTTTTTTTTTTGTTTTGTTTTTTTTGTTTGTTTTTCTCTGTTGGAATGGAACCAAGTGCATGAGTGGCTACCCTTAAGCTTCATTCATTAGCATCTATAATGGACAATTCTCATATGTCTAAAATTTCTAGTAAGGTGGCTCTCAGTAAGCTTAGGTCAGCCATATCTATGTAGGAAGTTCCAGGCCATCCTGAGCTAATATCAGACCTTACAAAAGACAAAAGGAAGGGGACATGGTAGGCATGGTAGAGCACACTTTTAATCTATGGAGATGGAGACCCACAACTGTGGAGGTGAATCTGATTTGGGTTTCTACTTAGGAATTCAATGGTTTGTTTTTACTTTTTTAAAATTTGTTCTAGAGCAATTTTATCTTTCTTTTACAAGTTTATAGTATTTTGTTTACTTTTTTTAACACTTGTGTTTTGTTTTAAGATTTTTTTTCTTTTGTGTGCGTGCGTGCGCGCATGTATGCCCAAGTAGGCTAGAAGAGCATCTTGGGTTTTCTAGAGCTGGAGTTATAGGAGTCTGTGAGCTGGATATGTATGCTGTGAACTGAATGCAGTTTTCTGGAAGAATTAGCAAGTGCATTGAAGCAGTGTAACATCGCTTCAGCCCCTGTGTGGTTTTGAGGCAGGATTTGGAACAGGCTGGCTTCATACTTGCTCTGTAGAAACAAGAAAACAAGACTGGCCTTTGGTCTAGATCATACTGTTCCCTGTGAGCCTGATACTGAGAATGTGGAGTTTACCTATTCTTCCTTTTGGTTTAGTTCTCTGTGTTTAATACATACATAACTTTGACTATTATTGAGAGGTGTTATAATTTATTTTCTTATTGCATTAATCTTTCTGATAAATAAGAGCTATTTATCATGTATATATTGAATTCTTCCCATCCAAATGAAAGAATGAAGTCTGCCATATAGTAGATCATCACCACCAAGGGTTTAATTTGAAAATACCTAGTCTCTGTTAAAAGATGGCACACTGTTAAATGTATCTTTGCTACATTTGTTAGGGCCAGCAGCCTACCCCATCGGTCCAGCAGCCAGGCCTGGTGACACAGGTTGCCCCAGGGATGGGTTCTGGAGCACACACAGCTGATCCAGAGAAGCGCAAGCTCATCCAGCAGCAGCTTGTTCTCCTGTTACATGCTCACAAGTGCCAGCGCCGGGAGCAAGCTAATGGGGAAGTTAGGCAGTGCAATCTTCCTCACTGTCGCACCATGAAAAATGTTCTCAATCATATGACACATTGTCAGTCAGGCAAATCCTGTCAAGGTGAGTAGCTTTTAGGATATTTTATTTAGTGCTTTGATTATGCTGATGACATTTTAGACACAGACATGTTCTGACAGTAAATTTTGCTCTCCCTTTTTATAAGTAAAGCAACTTGGTGCACCAGGTGCACCTGATCAATAAACTACAACTTCTTAGTGTATGCTTTCTGTCTGTGTTGTTCCTGGAAACTGAACCCTGAGCCTTGTATGTGGCAGAGCAGCACTCTATTGCTGAGCTACATTTCTACCCTTAACTTTGCCAGAGGCTACTGAAGAGGCTACTCTGGCTATCAGCTGGTTTGTTCTGGGAGTTCAGTATCACCAGCTCCCACGCATTGGGGTTAACATGACATAGTTCAGGTCCTAGGGTCTGAACTCCGTCCTCATGCTTGTATTGCAAACCCTTGACTGCCTGAGCTGTGTTTACAACTTGCACATTACTCATTTGCCTCTCATGATACCTTGAAATGCTACCATGTGGATGAATTACAGTCTATGTGCTTTGTTAATTGTATTGATTGTATTTTCTTTGGGAAATTATGACGATAGCTGCTATATGACAACTAAAAAATATTTTTATTAAATAGTGCATGCTAAAAGAGGAAGTTGTGATATTCGTTCATTGATTTGTTCCAGTTTAGCCATATCTGCAATTACTCAACACAATACAGTTTTGCCCAATTGAATACTTTTATGTCTGGTGTCACTGTTGTATAGGCATGTATTCTGCACTATAGCTTAGAATATCTTTACATTTGGAGCACCTATTAAGTTGTATGTCATTCCTGTAAATAAAAACTACAATATTTTGTTTTGTTTTAGTGGCACATTGTGCATCTTCTCGGCAAATCATCTCACACTGGAAAAATTGCACGAGACATGATTGTCCTGTGTGTCTTCCTCTCAAAAATGCTGGGGATAAGCGAAATCAACAGTGTAAGTGATCACATTCTCCTTTCAACCAAGTATTCTGAGCATAATAGTGCCCTTTGACAGAGTGTAGACTATTGCTTGACTTTTGAGACTTTGGTCCTGCCATGCCATTCTGAATGAAAGGTTTTCTATTTCTCTTTTAATTAGTAAAACCAAAAAGGAAAAAAAAAATGCGAGGCAATGGTGGCGCACACCTTTAGCCCCAGCACTTGGGAGGCAGAGGCAGGCAGATTTCTGAGTTTAACATCAACCTGGTCTACAGAGTGAGTTCCAGGACAGCCAGGGCTGCACAGAGAAACCCTGTCTTGGAAAACCAAAAACAAAACAAAACTAATAAGTATTCTTTATTCTTGGGATGGAGAGAGGGCTCAGTGGTTAGGAGTACTGACTGCCCTTCCAGAGGTCCTGAATTCAATTCCCAGCAACCACATGGTAGCTTACAACCATCTGTAATGGGAGCAGATGCCCTCTTGTGATGTGTATGAAGACAGGAATAGTGTACTCGCATATGTAAAATAAATATTTTTTTAAAAAGTGCATCTGCCATGTTTTTTTGTTTTTGTTTTTTGAGACAGGAACTCAAGTCTGTAGACCAGGCTGGCCTTGAACTCAGAAATCCGCCTGCCTCTGCCTCCCAAGTGCTGGGATTAAAGGCGTGTGCCACCACCGCCCGGCTAGAAAATTTTTTAAAAAACCAATTGGAGACATCTATACTACTCACTTTATTAAATGAGACTTTTATAATTTTTATTCAAGTAGTTTAATATTTTTTCTTATTAACTATAGTAGTCTAATACTGTGTTTTTTGTCTTTTCTAGCAATTTTGACTGGAGCACCAGTTGGGCTTGGAAGCTCTAGTTCTCTAGGAGTGGGACAACAGTCCACCCCTAGCCTAAGCACTGTTAGTCAGATTGACCCCAGTTCTATAGAGCGAGCTTATGCTGCTCTTGGGCTACCCTATCAAGTCAACCAGATTCCACCACAGCCCCAGGTACAAGCAAAGAATCAACACAGTCAGCCATCTGGACAGTCTCCCCAAGGCATGCGGTCCATGAACAACATGAGTAAGTTGCATCTTTCAGTCCAGAGGTGATACTGGTCAAATGTATAAATAGCATGTAGAAATCAGAATTAACCCGACTGTAGGCATGCTTCCTTTCCCCTCCCTGTCCCTGTCCCTGTCCCTGTCCTTCTGTCTCTGCCTGCCTCTGCCCTTCTCCCTCCCTACCTTTTGTCTCTTTCTGTTTTGTTTTTTTACTAAATGATTTGAGGGATTGAGATTTTTTAAGTTATAGCATAAAGAGCACTCTTATAGTCCATATGCGGAAAACAATTACTACCAATGCTTGATACCTTTTTGATACCTTCCTTCTTCCTTCTCTTCATAGTTGTTTGAATTTACAGAAATTAGAACCTTTCTAATAATTTATCATCATGTGTCTCATGGACCTTTACCCCAAATGATCTCATTGGCCAACCCTAGGCATTCTTGTCTTATGTCTGTTTTTTCAGACAGTATCTTTCTCTATGGTCCTGGCTGTCCTAGAGCTTGTTGTATAGACCAGGCTGACCTCAAACACCTGCCTCTGCCTCCCAAGTGCTGGGATTAAAGTCATGCACCACCACGCCTGGCTAAGCTATTCTTGTTTTTAAACTGTTAAATTTTGGTTTGCTGGGATACCAGCAAGTGTTCTTTTTGGTTTTGGTTGCTGCCTGCCTGCCTGCCCACCTGCCTGCCCGCCCGCCTGCCCCCTCCTCCCTCCCTCTGTGTGTGTGTGTGTGTGTGTGTGTGTGTGTGTGTGTGTGTGTACACGTACCTACATACATATACACAATTTTTTTGTTGTTGTTGTTTTCAGACAAGGTCTCTGTATAAACCTAGCTGTTGAGTGACTCTGTTCACCAAGCTGACTTCCAACCTCTGAGCCTTTTGTCAGTCCTACTTGTCCAGATTGTTTTTTCTCCTCCCCTTGCTTGTATGTCATTGTTCTACATGCATCTAGAGTCCAGAAATGAGGTGGCAGTACCCTGAAATGAAGTTACCGATGTTGGGAACCACTGTGTAGGTGTTGGCAATCAAACCCAGGTCCTTTTGAAGTCAGTGCTCTTACAGTCTCCAATCTCTGATTTGTTTTTAAAGGTGTTTTTACTTTCAGTATTTTTAAATTATCTTTATTTTATGTGCATCAGTGTTTGCTTGCATATTTTTCTGTGTGAAGGGGTTAGATCTATGGAACTGGGGTTCCAGACAGTTGTAAGTTGCCATATGGGTGCTGGGAATTGAACCTGGGTTCTCTGGAAGAATAGCCAGTGCATGCGCTTAACCGCTGAGCCATCTCTTCAGCCCCTACATTTCACTATTTTTATTTGTAAGAGTGTGTGTTTGTGGTTGTGTGCAAGCATGCTTTAGGGTCCACCTCCATGTTTATGTGTGTCTGTTTCCCAGTCCATAAGTGCATGTGCGTACATGTGCCCTTAGAGGTCAGAACTACTGAATTTTGAGTGCTGATACTCGTGGTGACTTTGTTTTTTCTGTAGTTTCTCACTGGGACCTTCAGCATGCTCTTTATGCTCTGCTGACTACCTACAGTGTTCCAGAGACTGGGTTGTCTTTTCCTTCCCATCATTGAAATTACAAATATACATACTATATCGTAGGTGGTGTGGAATCTGAGCTCAGAGAGAAATCCTGTTAGCATGGCATGCATTCTAGATCAAGCCCTCTGGTCCTGTTTTTGCTTTTTAATTTTTTATTTATCTAGGATTTGCTTGTTTCTGCATTATTAAATTTCTTGGATTAGAAATTTTTATGATTGTGCACTGTCATGTGTTAGGAACTGAGCCCAGATACTCTTCAAAAACAAGTAGTTTTTACCTCTGAGTCAACTTTCCAGCTTCCATGTTTGTTTGTTTGTTTTGAGAAAGGATCTCACTGGATAACTCTGACTGTCCCGGAACTCACTTTGTTAGATCAGGCTGACCTCTGACTTACAGAGATCAGCTTTCCTCTGCTTTCTAAATGCTAGGATTAAAAATGTCATACCCCTGACACCCTGTTTTGAGGCAAGGTCTGTGTTTTTCTATTTCACTCTCTGCATTATTTTTTGAGTCCATGTCTTCTTTATTAGCCTGGAGCTCCCACATTGGCCAGATTGGCTGACCAGTAAGGTCTGGGGATGATCCCTTTTGGTAGTAGGTGACATTGGAGCATCACCACAGCCATGTTTCACATATGTACATGAGATTTTGGACTCTGGGCTCCAAATCCAAATCTCTGCAGCAACACTTTACCAGCTGAGTCTTTTTTTTCCAACTTCTGTGCCTCTTTTTTTACTTCATATGTTAGTCTTTATATGTTGTTAATTGCATTGTTAATAACATGTAATAACTTTTTTCTAATTAGACATTTTTCTTTGTTTATAGTGGCCATTATATTTATTTCTTCTGTTGCTTTGTTTTGCCCTAGGTGCTAGTCCTATGGGTGTAAATGGAGGTGTAGGGGTTCAGACGCCGAATCTTCTTTCTGACTCCATGTTGCATTCAACCATAAATTCTCAAAAGTAAGTTTGGGCCCTGAGTCCCTTCAAATTCTTAAGAATTCCTTGAGTGTTTTATTTAGTTTTTTTTTTTTTAATTTGCAGGTAGATTTTAGGACAGGAATGAGCAGGATGTCCACGTACAGCCTTACTTGACTTTTGAGTCACGTACTTGGGTTAATCTGTACCCTCCAAAAAGAAAAGGGAGTTGCAGTGTGGAACCTCAAGTGCACTCTTCAGTGATGGGTACCATCAGAATGCACTGTGCACAAGGATGAGGTTTCTCTCAGTGTTGTTTTCAGTTAATTGCTTAATAGCTTTTGTGAAAGTTAACGAGTGTCCACATGGCAGCACAGCCTAGCAACATGGCTTGGATTTTAAATAAAGAACTCATCCTCTTCCTTCATAAGGAAATGTAGTACTTTTCTTTACTGAAGTACACATACACAACGTGTAGTCTCATACACATGCCCCTTACATAGACTCAGTCACCATTAATGGCAGTAATTACTGTTAGCTCTAATTAAATGAAGTCTGTCTCCAATACTTTTTCACTCAAGCTGTTTTCTCTTTCATTTTTAAAGCCCAATGATGAGTGAAAATGCCAGTGTGACCTCCCTGGGTCCTTTGCCAACAGCAGCTCAGCCGTCTAGTACTGGGATTCGAAAACAGTGGCATGAAGATATTACTCAGGACCTTCGGAACCACCTTGTCCATAAACTGTAAGTAAGACTGTGCATGGCATGCATCATCCATAAGAGCTGTGCCAGCTGGGAACTGTGCAATGCATACATCATCCATAAGAGCTGTACCAGCTGGGTCGTGGTGGAGCACTCATTTAATCCTAGCACTTAGAGGCTGAGCTGGACTACACAGAGAATCCCTGCCTCAGAGAAAAAAAGTTTTCATGAAAATAATGCTTCCAGGGGACTGGAGAGATAGATGGTTCAGTGATTAAGAGCTCTAAACATTCTTCCAGAGGTCCTAAGTTCCATTTCTAGCAATCACATGGTGGCTCACAATCATCTGCAATGGAATCTGATACCCTTTTCTGGTGTGTCTGAAGACAGCGACAATGTATTCATAAATTTAAAAAAAAAAAAAAAAAAAAAAAAGATTTATTAAAAACATATAATGCCTCCGCCTCCAAAGCGTTGGGCATATTAGCACCAATGACATTACTACTTTTGTGTAACCAAGCTGTTGATAATTTACTTTTTATATCTTTCTCTCTTTTGGGGAGGAAGCAGGTTGTGAGAGGGTCTCTATATATCCCAAGTTAACCTTGAATTTCTGATCCTCTCTTCTGGGTACTTGGGGTTGCTGTGTGCATATGTATGTCATAATGACTGGCTTCTTCCTTCTTTGTTTTTCTTAATTTTATTTTACAAGTCTTCATTACCATATAAATTAATGTGCCTAGATTCCAGAACAACTATCTTTAAATTTACTTTAAATTTGTTATCTGATGTTCATGATATGGCTCAGTTGGTAAAGCTCTTACTGTCAAGTCTACCCCCAGACTCACATGGTGGAACAGGAAAATTGACTCCTGAAGAGGTGCTATGCTCTGGCCTTCACACTAATCCCATAGACTGCACACGTGAACAACAAACAAGTTGAATAAAAATTGTTGATTTTTGGGTCTAGCAGTATGGCTCAGTTGGTAAAAATTTACTTATTTTATGTGTATGAGTTCTCTGTCTTCATTTACAACCTGTATACCACAGGAAGACCAAGAGTCAACTGACCTGGACCCTTGGTGGCTGAGCCACCAAAGAGCATACACCCCAACATATGTAGCAGATTCGCAGCTTGAGCTTGCCTTGTCTGGCCTCAGTGAGAGGAAGTGCCTAGTACTGGAGAGACTTGATGTATCAGGTTAAGGGGATACCCAGGGAGGACTCCACCTTCTTAGAAGAGATGAGGAGGAGGAAATGGAGAGAATGGGAGAGGGGACCGAGAAGTGGGAGCAATGATTAGTATGTAAATAAAGAGAGAGAAAACACCCCAATAACAACTCAAAACATTTTAAGAACTCATAAAGGAAGAGCAAAGATAATGCAAATTAGCTACTGTAAAATTTTCCTATTGTAAAGTTGGGTATGGTGGCTGCCATCTTTAATCTCAGTACTCAGCAAGTAGAGAGGCAGAAGAATCTCTAAATTCAAGGCCATCTTGGTTCACATATCCAGCTCCAAGATGACTAAGACCCTACCTCAAAATACAAATAAACAGGTATCCACTATATTAACTCTTATTTCATTTAAAAATGTGTGTGAGTGGGGCTAGAGATATAGCTCAGTAGTTAAGAGCACTGTCTGTACTTCTAGAGCTCAATTCCCAGCAACAACATATGGTCTGTCACAACATCTATGAATATATGGTATGTGAATATGAATGGCAGACGGTGTTTGATTCATTGGAGCTGCCTGATATTGGTACTAAGAACTAAACTGGATTCCTCTAAAAGAAAGCAGTCCAGAAAGTATTTTTATGAGGATACTTTTGATGATTACAATACCTTTTGACTATCACCAATAAGTGTTCTGTGTTGTGAATTTATGTAAAGCTGACATGTTAGTTACTACAGTGGGTCTATTTTATGTTCTAGTGTTCAAGCCATATTTCCCACTCCGGATCCTGCTGCTTTAAAAGACCGACGGATGGAAAACCTTGTTGCATATGCTCGTAAAGTAGAAGGGGATATGTATGAATCTGCAAACAATAGAGTGAGCATGTAATTTTTTTTCTTTTCTGAAGTAGGACTGCTGAGTTTTAAATGACTTGTCTTTGTAAGGCATGGTAGTATATGTGAATTTGAGGCCACATAGTGAGAACCTGTCTCAAAGAAAATGCCAAAACATAAATTTAGTTGTCTTCTATAAAATTATAATCTTGGGTTTCTTTTTTCTTTCTTTTTTCTTTTTTTAAGGAGGATTCTTTTTAGTTTTGCCCTTAGCTTTACTGACCCATCTTTATAATACTGAACAGTCAAAATAACAAAGCAGTTTATTTTATTTGTTTGAGACAAGTTCCCATGTAGAATTTGCTGGTTCTCCTGTCTAACTCCCAGTTGCTAGGATTTCATGTGGTCGTACTAAGCTTGGCCAACAAAGCAGTGTGTTTAAGTATGTCTTACCTTTTATATCCTCATTCACTCTCTCTTCCTTCTCTATTTGTCCTTCCCCATGTTCCATGGCCGTCCTGCAACTAGCTCTGTAGACCAAACTGTTCTCACACTCAGATCTGCCTCTCCCTTCCTAGTGCTAATGTTATATGCCTGTGCCACCGTGTGCAGCCTATCTTGAAAAGTCACTGTACTGTTAATAGTTCTATGCTGTATTTTATATATGGGGTGAATAAGTCAATTCCTTGATGTTTTTTTATCAAACAGTAATTTTTTTCTGCATGAAATTGAACCTTTTAAAATTTGTGCTAAAATGTAGGCTGTTTATTTTATAAATAGCCAGTTTTTATTTTGTAAATATATTTCTTAAAGTTTTATTTTTTTTGTAAGTTCATAGTGAAATTACTAGTCACATGTAACATGTCATTATAAGTGTGAGCTCATTTATTAATGACTTTTTGTTTTTGTTGGTGGTGGTTTTTAGTTTTTTCAAGATAGGGTTTCTCTGTGTGGCCCTGGCTGTCCTGAAACTTGTTCTGTAGACCAGGCTATGTTCAAACTCAGATCTGCCTGCCTCTGCCTCTACAGCCTGCTTTAGTTCTTGCCTGTTGTTTATATGAAACCAATATTTGCTTACTTTATTTTTTAATGTTACTCAGTTTTTCTTTTCTCCTTTTTACTTAAAATTTTTTGAAGGCGGAATACTATCACCTCCTAGCTGAGAAGATCTATAAGATCCAGAAAGAGCTAGAAGAGAAACGGAGGACTAGACTACAGAAACAAAGCATGCTACCAAGTGCTCCTGCCATGGTTCCAGTGCCTATGAATACTGGGCCTAACATGGGACAGCAGCCAACAGGAATGACTGCCAGTAAGTACTTTTAATTATACATAATAAAAGGAAAATAATACATTCAATTTTTAAAAAGATTTGAAAAATAGAACATTTCTGAATATGATAATTGGCATAAATCGATAATCTACAATTGTTTTTACTGCCCAAGGGAACCTTTCAAATAGAAATAGCAGCTTACATGTTTCTATTGGCTCTCCCTAGCATCCACTGTCTTGTGTTTTAGGTAGGTTTTGGTATACCAACTATCTTCAGGGCTCACTCAAAACTTCACTAATTGCTTTTTATTATTCAAGGGTTTTTTGTTGTTTTTGTTGGTGGGCTGGTTTGGTTTGGTTTGGTTTGGTTTTTGCTTTTAGTTTTTTTGAGACAGGGTATCTTAGTGTTCTCTTTCTATAAAGAGATACTATGACCAAGACCAAGAAAACTTATAAAAGAAAGCACATAACTTGGGAAATGCTTTAGAGGATTAGTCCATGATCCTAGTGGGAATTAAACATGTGTAGTACAGGAGCAGGAGTTGAGAACTTTACATTCTGATCCACAGTGGGAGAAATATAGAGACAGAGACTGGATGTAGCTGTGATTTTGAAACCTCAAAGCCAGTGACATATCTTCTTCAAGGAGACTATGCTCATTCCATAAAGGCCATACTTTCTACTCCTTCCCAAGTAGTCCCACTCACTGGAAGCCTGTGTGGCTGTTTTCATTCGGACCACTGCATGGGATCTCACTATGTAGAGCAGGCTGTCCTTGAGCTCAGAGTTCTGCTTGCCTCCGCCTCCCACCCACGTGCTGGGACTAAAGGTGTGGACCACCATGCCTAGCCATATACTTCAATATAAACAGCTTCATGTTCCAATAACATTTTACTGTATATTCCAAGGCTAAAGACAATTCACTTGGTAAAGGTATCATTTCATAGCATGTATTAGCTCCATTTCTGATTTAACACCATTCTGACCTGTTAAGTAATCATACATATATATTTATATGACTATTATGAATTATTTAATTTATTTTCTGATGAACTTCTAGATTATGAGTAGTAAAATACAGAGTAAGAAGTAGTTGGGAAGATTAACACAAGGTGCTTAAGTTATGTAGTATCTGTGTGTTGAGGAAAACAACAGGCAGGCAAGTGTGACTCTCAGCAGCTGTAGGAGGATGGAACAGGAGGCCATGCCTTTGTCAGTGGAGGTCAGCAACAAAGACATGTACGAAGTGCAGAGAAGAGCTTCAGCAAATAAGTGTAGAAACCCGAAGTGCCCTGGGAAAGCATGCTTTAGGCTTAAGTTTTTCGCTAGTTAACATAAGGAAAACCATTGAAGTATGAAAGCTGGCAGGCTCTGTATAATGGAAGGTCTGCAAGCAGCTCTTGTTTTGTTGTTTGTTTGAAACTGACTCTTAAACTGGACTTGAACTCAGAATAATCCTTCTTTTAGCTTTCTAAGTGCTTGGTTAGAAATTTAAGTCCACCTTACCCAGAACAGTAGAAACTGCTGATGGTGATTGACTTGAACACACTATATAGAGGTCAGAGGACGACTTGACAATAGTCACTTCTCTACTTCTGCCCTTTGGGTCCTGGGTATCAGACTCAGGTTATCTGGTTTAAAAAAAAAATACCTTTATTCAAACACCTGTCTTATTGGGCAGCACACTATTCTGTGCACCTTGTTGAAAGTGTTTAAACTAGAAGATATAATCTAACAAGATACCAAAGTTACATGTTTTAATCTCATTTTAAGTTTTATATTTAAGAAGCATAAAAGGGAGCCGGGCATTGGTGGCGCACGCCTTTAATCCCAGCACTTGGGAGGCAGAGGCAGAGGCAGGTGAATTTCTGAGTTCAAGGACAGCCAGGGCTACACAGAGAAACCCTGTCTCGAAAAAAACAAAACAAAACAAAAAAAAGGCATAAAAGTGTCTAGGTCTAGTATAATATGGAGGCCATTTCTTGAGATTCTTGTCTAGTTAGAGATTATTAATTTTGTTGTTTTTAAGAAACAAAGGGATATTTAACTATTTATATTTTTCACTCCAGATGGTCCTCTACCTGATCCATCTATGATCCGTGGCAGTGTGCCAAACCAGATGATGCCTCGGATGACTCCACAACCTGGTAAATACTGAAAGAAAAAAAATACGTGATTGATTTTTTTTTTTAAGAGTCTCTGATGAAGAACAAAATGACTATTGCCACCTTAATTCCTGATTTAACCCAGTAGCAAGTCTTGTAATTTTCTGCTCTGTGGAAAGAGTGAGAGAATTAGGCTGTCTGACAGGTCCAGGAGTACAACCCAGTAAGTAAGCAAGCATCTATTTAAAGCCAACTAATTCTAGGCATAGTGGTGCTCACCTCTAACTCTGGAGTCAGAGGCATGTGGATGGCACTCTTGTGAATTCAAAGCCTACTTGATCTATATAGTGAATTCTAGACTAGGCAGAACTAAAGAGTGAAGCCGTGCCTCAAAAATGAACTAGAATAATAATACCAATTTACTAGCTGGCAGTGAGCGTTTGAGAGGCAAGATCATGCCGGGCTGTAGTGGCGCACGCCTTTAATCCCAGCACTTGGGAGGCAGAGGCAGGTGGATTTCTGAGTTCAAGGCCAGCTTGGTCTACAGAGTGAGTTCCAGGACAGCCAAGGCTATACAGAGAAACCCTGTCACGAAAAACCAAAAAAAAAAAGAGGCAGGATCATGTAATGTGGATGTCTTGAGTTCAGGCACTACAGAGTGAGACTCTTTCAAAAATTTAAAGTTACAATTAATTTAGCATGTTGCAAAATTTAGTTCAGAAACTACCAACAATTCTCTTGCTTTGGGTAGAGAATTGGAACAGAATTGGCTGCTGTTCCAGAGGAACACCATTATGGCAGTTAGACAAAGAAACAAACTAATAAATCAAAAAATAATGTCCAATGGTGGTGCACACTTTTTTTTTTTTTTTTTTTTTTAAGAACTATTTATTTATTTTTATGTGAGTACACTGTAGCTGTCTTCAGACCTGCCACAAAGGGGCATCTGATCCCATTACAGATGGTTGTGAGCCACCATGTGGTTGCTGGGAATTGAACTCATGACCTCTGGTAGAGCAGACAGTGCTCTTAACTGATGAACTATCTCTCCAGCCCTGGTGGTGCACCCACTCAGGAGGCAGAGACAAGCAGATCTCTGTAAGTTACAGGGTTACATAGTAAGATCCTGGCTGGAAATACATACATACATACATACATACATACATACATACATACATACATACATACATACAATGCCCTTGTTTAGCTTGTATGAATGAAACAAATTGATTCAGAGTTTAAATATTACTTTGTTGGTCCTGAGAAAATGAGCAGAATCTCATCTGAACTTATCTCTTTTTCTTAAATTCAACAAAGTATTGAGATATAATATTTTACATGTATTCACAGGTTTGAATCAGTTTGGGCAGATGAACATGCCACAGCCCCCTATTGGACCCCGGCAGCCCTCTCCTCTTCAGCACCATGGACAGTTGGCTCAGTCTGGGTCACTCAATCCGGTTAGTTTTATCCTTTCTATCCTTTTTCTTTGTTAGTATTTCAGGAAACACTAATGTTCATACTTGTCTTAAGCAGAACACTTTAGTCCATGAATAAGGTGTGTGTTCCTGCAATGTTTATGCAGAAGTCTGAGTACAGATTAAACAAATTATCTCTGTCCTTTCATGTGTTTTCCATTGATCAAAGTCAAGGGTCTCAATCTTAGTGACAAGTGCCTTTTATTTCTGACACATCTTGACTACTTGGGATCTTTTTAAATAATGTAGTTTTCTTATATTTGGCCTTTAATATTACACAGTTGTAGCTCAGATTGTATCTCAGTAATGGAGCATTTATGTAGCTCTTGGAAGACTTGGTTATCTCCTTAGCACCATAAAATAGCCCTCAATCCCAGTTAAGTAGACTGTATTTTAGAGATGAGAATAAGTTTAGTTGTTTGTCATCCAGGATTTCACTACATAGCTCTTACTGTTCTAAAATTCTTTATGAAAACCAGTCTAACTTCAAACTCAGAAATCCTGTCACTGCCCACTTCTAGAGTGCTAGGATTAAAGGTGTGTGCTATCATGCCTGGCTAAATACAAAATCTGAGAAAATCTGGGAGAGCAAAAATTAATATACAGCACAATTGATTTGTGCTATGGAGATGGTGTGAAAGCATAAGCAACTGAGTCCAGGTCCCCAGCAGCCTGTAAAATCCAGGCTATGTTGAAACACACTTTGAACCCCAGTGCTACATTTGGGGATTTCTGAGAGCTCACTGACTATCCATGCTAGCCTAAAATGTGAACTCCAGGTTTAATGTGAGATCCTGTCTCATAAAAGGAAGTTGAGGACCCTGGGTATTTGCTTAGCTAATAAGAGAGTTGTTGTTCTTGCATAGAATTCTGGCTCAGTTATGCTAGCAACAGATCTAGGGTATATGATAACCCCATCTGACTTCCTCGAGTTCTTGGCATGCATGTGGGGTGTGTGTGTGTGTGTGTGTGTGTGTGTGTGTGTGTGTGTGTATGTAAGTAACGTATACACATAAAATATATCATAAGAAAATAGCAATAATTTTTTTTTTTAAGTAAAATGAGGTGGAGAGAAAGTAGGAGGTACATTCTTATTGCTATGGTAAAATACCACGACAAACAACAGCTTAAGGAACAATTTTGGCATATGATTCCAAGGGCTACACATGTATAATGACATGCAAGGTATGGCAACAGGAGCACAAATCTGAGGCTACATTTCAGCCACAAATGAGTAGAGTGTTCCAAATAAATGGGGATTAATAAGTCTATAAACTCTACCTTCACCTACTGACATACTTTGTCCTACAAGGCTGTACTTGATAAAGATTTCATAATAGCGCCCCTAGCTGAAGACCAGATTTTCAACTGCCCAAGACTGTGGAGAGACGTTTCTAACTCATTACCATAGTTTCTTAATTCTCCATGTTTCCTTTTATTAAAGGTCTAGAATCACGTAAAGCAGTTTTAGAAGGGAAAAGTGGAACGGTCTCAGCCCGTTTGCTGATCATGAATACCACATTAGCCAGTAGTCATGTGATTTTTGCTTGTTTCCAGCCATTTAGGTTTGTGCTGTTTCAGCACCAGTAGTGAGAACAGAGAACTCAGGCAGTTACTGATTGATTTTTTTTTCCCTGTGTGAAGAAAATACTCATTTGTTTGTTTCTTACTAGAGTTCTAGATATCTCTGATGCGTCTGTCTCTTCACCTTCTTTTTTCTTGACCTTATGTTGGTACTTACAATCCTGTTGTTACTTGTTACTCTTAGTTTTTAAGTGATTGCTAGTTCTTTTACTTCTTATATTTCTCCTCCTCAAACTATTGTCTTTTATTTTTCTCTGTGCAAACATCTGGATAGCAGAACAAGAGTAATTGACAATTACAGTTGGAGAATAATTGTAAAGAAACATTTGGTGATCTATGGTTTGATGTGGGTTTTTTTTTTTTCCCCCTCTATTTTCAGCCTATGGGCTATGGACCTCGCATGCAGCAGGCTTCCGGCCAAAACCAGTTCCTCTCCCAGACTCAGTTTCCATCTCAAGGAATGAATGTAACAAACATGCCTTTGGCTCCATCCAGTGGTCAAGCACCAGTGTCTCAAGTATGTTTTTACTATTTAAAATGATGCTTAGTGTGCAAGTATAGGCCCACAGGGCACACATACAGGACAACAGTGTGTACTCTACTCTCTCCTACCTTTATGTGGGGTCTGAGGATTGTATTCAGATTCCCAGGCTTGACAGGCAGACTTTCTTTCTTGCTGATAAGTTTTCATGAGAGATGTGCCATAGAAATAGTCTATTTTTTCTTCTGTTTAAAGACAGGTCTCACCATTTAACCTTGGCCTTTAACTCAGAAAACAAATCTTTTCAAAAATATTTATTTGGAGTTTTGATAGTAGATCTCATGTATTTCAAGTGAGGTGTGAACCTCACTGTGTAGCCTAGGATCACTCTGAATGTCATACACTTCTGCTCACCCTCCCAATTCCCAATTGCTAGGATTCTTTCTAGGTTTACCTTATCATAGTTACTCTGTTTCGTACTTATAGTGTCTTGAGCAATAGGCAGCGGTTTTATAATATTAAGCTAGACATTTCAACCTTTCAAAAAAAATACTTTTTTGGTAGTATTAGGGATCAAATCTAGTATGTGCATATGCATTGAAAGTATTGTACTTGGCGCACGCCTTTAATCCCAGCACTTGGGAGGCAGAGGCAGGCGCATTTCTAAGTTCAAGGACAGCCAGGGCTACACAGAGAAACCCTGTCTCAAAAACCAAAACAAAACAAAAAAAAAAAAAAAAAACAAAAAAAAAAAAAAAAAGGAAAGAAAGAAAAAGTATTGTGGTTTATGAACAAATTTCAGTATAACAGCTCAGGATAACACTTAATTTTTTTCAGGAAGTCTAAGTTAGTCTCAATTCATGATCCTCCTGCTTCCTCTCAACAGGCTGGGATTAAAGGCCTGTACCACCAGGACTGGCCAAGGATGAACGCTTAAAAATAAAATCTTAGAGTTGTTAGAGATGGCTTTGAAGTTAGGACCACTTGCTGTTCTTCAAATAGACTCTGGTTCAGATTCCATCTTTGTGTCAGGTGTCTCACAGGTGCCTGTATGATTTCCTCTTGTGGCTTCTTTCTAATCAGACATGCATAAATTCTAACCCTATATGATTTTGAATGTTCCCCCTTTGAAAACTGATTGTGTTTAGGTATACACATCTTTAATCCTTGCTCTGGAGACAGAGGCAGGTGCATGGATCTGTTAAGGCTAGCCAGGTCTACATAGTGAGACTTTGTCTCAGAATGAAAAACATTTAGTATGGGTTTTTGTTTATACTCATTGTGTGTACTAAGTACTATATGTCCTGCCTTTGTAATACTGTATATTTTTCATTTTCACAGGCACAAATGTCCAGTTCTTCCTGCCCAGTGAACTCTCCTATAATGCCTCCAGGGTCTCAGGGGAGCCATATTCACTGTCCTACTCTGCCTCAACAAGCTCATCAGAATTCACCTTCTCCTGTTCCTAGCCGCACCCCTACTCCTCATCATACTCCCCCAAGCATAGGGACTCAACAACCACCAGCAACAGCAATTCCAGCACCTGTTCCTACACCTCCTGCCATACCACCTGGACCACAGCCCCAGTCTCTACATCCCCCATCTAGACAGACACCTACACCACCAACACATCTGCCTCCCCAAGTGCAGCCCTCACTTCCTGCTGCTCCTTCTGTTGACCAGTCCCAGCAACAGCCTCGCTCACAGCAGAGCACAGCAGCTTCTGTTCCTACCCCAACAGCACCATTGCTGCCTCCTCAGCCTTCCACTCCAGTAAGTACATGTAGACTGGAGTATCCTTAGAATAAGTTAAGCTCCAGCAGTGTTTTTGGTTTTCTTTCTCATTGTTTTGTTTAATTTTGCTCCCCATTTTGCTTTATTCTATGTTCTAGGGCCTGAAGACTCTAAAGGTAAAAAAGTATGTCTTTACAGTGTACTTTATTTTCATAAAGATACTTTGAAACCGATTAAGTTGCAGTACTGAGAAATTAAACTTAAAACATTGTGGGACTAATTACACATAAACACACAAGTCAGAGGACAACATGTAGCAGTCGGTTCTCCACTTCTACAATATGGGTCCCAGGGATCAAATTCAGGTTGTCAGACTTGATAGCAGGTGCCTTTACCCAGTGAACCGTCATACTGTCCTCAATTTTATTTTTTAATACTTTGAAGTTTCTCTGAGGAAGCCATCTTTGGAACTAACACCAAATCTTTGTAGCCATTCAGGTAAAACCACCCTTCCAGCATTGGCAAACGTTGTACCTCCAATTCTTCAGATGAGCTGAGGAATAAAAGGAGTCACCAGTGGGTCCAGTGGCACTGCTCCCAACAGAAACGGTCACTGCTGTGCAGCTTAAAGTTAAACTCTGATTGAGCAATTGACAAGCTTTTGTGTGCTTTTCTTTTTTTCCCTTCAGCTTTCTCAGCCAGCTGTAAGCATTGAAGGACAGGTATCAAACCCTCCATCTACTAGTAGCACAGAAGTGAACTCTCAGACTATTCCTGAGAAGCAGCCTTCACAGGAAGTGAAAATGGAGGTTAAAATGGAGGCGGGTCAGCCAGAGTCAGCAGATGCTCAACCTGATGGTACAAAGGAGGTGAGGTTCTGTTAGGAAAGGAGATTGTGGGTTTCCCTAGTGGAGAGAGTAAATAAATAAGGTGATGGTCACGGACTTAGTCCCAGGGCTGTGTCTGTGAAATACTGAAAGTTCCTGACTTGTCTTTCAGACTAAAGCTGAGGATGGTAAAGTAGAACCTACAGAAACAGAGGAGAGAGGCCCTGAGTTAAAAACTGAAGTGAAAGAGGAGGAAGAGCAGCCGAGCACCTCTGCTACACAGTCCTCCCCAGCTCCTGGGCAGTCAAAGAAGAAGAGTAAGTAAAGGCACAGAAGATTGTTTCATAAACAATCAAGGTTTGAATTTGTTTCCCCCAATTGTGTGGATACACCAGTTAGTTGTTTACACATCTTTAATCCCAGTGCTTGGAAGGCAGAGGCAGAACAATCTGAATTCAAGGCTAGCCTTGTTTACTACACAGCAAATTCCAGGTAAAGCTGAGGTAGACAGTGAGACCCTGTGTTATAGCTGAGCATTGTGGTACACTTGTAATTTGACTGCTGGGGAAGTAGAGATTGCAGGTTCCTGGAACTTGCTTGTTAGTTCAAAACTAAGACTCCCTTTTCCCAGGGGTTGGGGATAGAGGATGGAGAGAGCTAAGAGTCTTTAACAGCTTTTATAGAGGGCCCAGATTTGACTCCCAGCAACCACATGGTAGATTATAACTACCTTTAACTCCAGTTCCAGGGACCAAACACCCACATTGTCCTCAGGCTTTAGCACATAAATTTATTCAAACATAGGAACACATAAAATGAAGTATTAAATGTGAAAAACAAGGTTATTAACCTGAACAAAAACACTCATCTAATGTTGACCCTTGGTCTACAAACACAGAGAGACACAGACATATGCACATGGCAGCAATGCTGCAAAGAGTGTTGACTCCTGCAAATTGTTCTTTGACCTCTACAAATGCATTTTTGCACAGATACACAAATCCTCACTGAAAAATAATAATATAACTTAAAATTTTTAAATTATTGTTCTCTTATTTACTGAATTCTTCATTGCTTGCATTCCGTAATCGGACCTTGATGTGTCCTTAATCTCTCTGTATCCCACAACCTTCCCTCAAACATCTTCCTGCCTGGTGTTAGGAGTGCTCCCATGTGCAATCATACCAGTTCAAAGAGGACATTTCTAGCTCTGCTTGACAGAACCCTTCTTTCCACAAACCTTTTGTACTGCTTTTTTGAGAAGTTTCTTCTTGTGTTTTTAGGAGCCTTTGATTTCTGTTTTTATTTGGCCAAGTTCATTCTCAATAAATCTGCAGCTGGAAAAGTAACTCAGCTAGAAAGGGATGGAACAGCTCTGTGTTCCAGGAAGTGGTCAAGTCAGAGTGGGAATTAAAACGAGAAAGTGAGCCCTTAGTCAAGTTTCTCCGAGGACAGTGTCATTTTAGTGTTCTGGGACACTTCAGGTGCTTCTAGAATCTTTAATGTGAATATGGTTTTAACATCCCTTTGTTGAGTCAGTAATTGATGTCAATGGACTCTCCTTAAAGTTTTCAAACCGGAAGAATTACGCCAGGCTCTGATGCCAACATTGGAGGCACTTTACCGGCAGGACCCGGAATCTCTTCCCTTTCGCCAGCCTGTGGACCCACAGCTTCTAGGAATCCCTGTAAGTATTTGGTACTTTTATTATTTCCTTTTAGATGGAGAAACAGCTTTATTAGCATGAATCATGTTACAGAAGTTACCCTACTTACCATGTACAAGTTTTAGCATTTTCATTGTTATACAACTATCACCGTGGTTTTAATTCATTTTCAAAACTTCCCCAAAATAAACTCCACCTCCATTAAAATTACTAGTTGCAGCGCTCTGACTTCCCTAGCCTTAGGGCTGCCTAATTCCTCTGGATTCTTGTAGTTTGGTTTTTCTATTCTAGCGTTGAGAGTCTCACTAGGTATAGAATGAAAGCTTAGCACGTGCTTTGCACTGATCCCAGTCTCTAGTACAACCTTTGAGGTTCTTCCATGTTTTGTTACTGTGTCATCCAGTGCTTCCTTTTAATCATATAATACTCAGTTATGTTGATATTACTGCATTTTGTGTATGTATTTGATTGGCAAGTCTCTGATTATTTCTAGTGTTGGGCTATTGAGAATATATATGACTTCTGTGAATGTCAGTATACAAGAAAGCACTGCTTTGCCTATTTATTTAGATTTTGAAAGAGAGTCTTACTTTATATCCCAAGTTATCCTTGAACATTTAGGTCCTGCCTTGGCCTTCATGCTCGGATATTCTAGGAGTATGTTGAGTTTTTATGTTTTATGATTTGTGTTTCTCTTGGGTATGTTAGAGGTGCAGTTGTTGAGTCAGCAATTTATTATCATTTGAACAGCTGTAGACGGCAGAAAGATGAATGAGTCCCTTGGTTCTATAGATTTATTTATATTTTGTGAGTGTACGTGTGTGTGCGTGTGTGCATGTGTTATCCTGGTTCCTTGGTCAAAAGAGAGTGGTAAATCCCTCCAGAACTGGTGTTAAAGATGGTTGTGATCTATCCTGTAGATGAAGAAAGCTGAACCTATGTCCTCTGTAAGAGCAGCAAATGCTTTTAACTGCTGAGTCTCTTCTTCTGTTTCAACCCTCAGATTTTTGGGTTTTGTTTTTGTTGTTTGTTTGGGGGGGGTTGAGACAAGGGTTGGGTTGGGGGGGGTGTGTATTCCTAGTTGGCCTGAAATTGACTATGGAGACCTGTAGAGCAGGTAATCTACCTGCTCTCCCAAAGTTACTTTTGAAATGTTTGGAAATTGTCATGCACCCAGGTTGCTTGCATTTTTTCTTCAAAGATTTCCTGAGTATTATTAGTGGATATGATATTGGGGTGCTTTTCAGGGGCACAGTTTATTTAAGATATTTTTCATGTTTTCCTGTTACCTTAGAACACTAATTCTCCAGGATTTTTAGGCCTTTTCTAGTACTTAATCTTCAAAGCCTCTTAATACATTAATAGATTAATACTTCAAAGAAGTGACAGACTTAAACCAACTCCTGAGACGTAAGACATATCAAGACATATAACATTATGTGGAAAAATTAATGACGATAATAGAAAGACACTCCCTCTTCCCTAAATACCTTGCTCATGAGTATGTGACGTGGTGTTGCTTATACTTCTAGGATTACTTTGATATTGTGAAGAGCCCCATGGATCTTTCTACAATCAAGAGGAAGTTAGATACTGGACAGTACCAAGAGCCCTGGCAGTATATAGATGATATTTGGCTTATGTTCAACAATGCCTGGTTATATAACCGCAAAACTTCAAGGGTATACAAATATTGCTCCAAACTTTCTGAAGTATTTGAACAAGAAATTGACCCTGTCATGCAAAGTCTTGGATACTGTTGTGGCAGAAAGGTAAGAAGTAGCTTTCAGATCCATCTTTAACTTGTAAGATACCTAGAATCTAGTGATGACTTGGGGTAAAATACTCTGCTTCTGACTTTGACAGAATCTCTGCATCTCTGTTCTCTTCTCATGTGGTTGGAGGTCAAAACAGATTATTGAATCACTTTACCAGTGTGCTGCCAACCCTAACAGGCCTTTTTCCTCAACACACAATATTGTCTATTTAGAATTTGCTTTCTGTGAAGATAAATATATGAATTATGTGGCATAACTGAGCCTTTAGTGTAGTGACTTTATGACTCATCAGACTAAGCTTATGGAGTAGAAGGTTTACTATGTCTCTATAGGTGCAGCTTGCTCTACACATGATGCTTTCTTGTCCTCAGTGTAACCACTCATGTTGCCTGTATGTATCTACAAATGGGTGCAGATATACCTGCTCAGCTTGATGAAATTGTGTAGTGAACCCTGCTGGTTTTTATAAGTTGATATGGCGGATTGTGATTTATCTAAGTGAGGCACTATTTATCTGAGTTGGCACTGGCTTGTTTGTGATTTGCCCTTGTGACTATTCTGTCTCGTACTTGAGGTCTTTGCACTCTTAAACAAATACTTTCTTTTGCAGTTGGAGTTCTCTCCACAGACTCTATGTTGCTATGGCAAACAGTTATGCACAATCCCCCGTGATGCTACTTACTACAGTTATCAGAACAGGTAAGCTCAACCACATGTGGACCATGGTCCTTGTGTCCTTGTATATTATAGATATACATACAATCTAGACACATTGGTGCATGTGTGCACACTCTAGTGTGCGGACATACACACATTGTGGTTCATGTTACCTGCTTGAAAACATCTGTATTGTGTACATTCTTTTCTATAGTGTTTTTTAGTTTAAAAAAAAAAACAAAAAAACAAAAATATTTTACAAGTTTTGTGACCTTTATTTCACCCTAATTTCTTATTTTTGGGTTATAATTAAAAAGTATTCCAGAGTATTTACTTTGTTTGTGTCAGGCCAATTAAAAACTGTTATCTCCCAGAGCTGAGCACTAGCTAATTTGTAGAGCACTTGTTTGGCATATGAAGCTCTAGGTTTGAGCTTAGCACCTTGTAAATGGGGTATAGTGGTTCAAAGCTATAATCCAAGTACTGGAAGGGTAGAGGTTCAGGGATCACTTGAGAGTTGTTCTTGGCTGGCTACATAAGTAAATGTGAGGGCAGCCTAGCTAGATGGCATGAGACCCTGTCTAAAAAATAGGAAAAAAAAATCTATATGTATGTATATATAGTTTGTTTTCTCTATGTAGACATGAGTATCCGGTGTTTTCTGCCTTATTCTTCACTTACCCACTGGCTATAATCACAAAGTTGCATACACTAATCTCTTGATTGTGAATAATTAATCTCTTGTTGGTAGTAATCAGCCTGTATAGAGATTATTCTAGTGGTTCTTCTCGAACCTCTGCAACAGACCTGTACATCTAAGCAGTGACTGCCCTGGCTTGTTCAATACTGCCAACACTGGCTCAGAGGTTAAGAGCACTGACTGCCCAGGTTCAATTATCAGCGACCTCATGGTGGCTCACAACCACTTGTAATGTAGCCGTTTCCTTCTTCTGGTTTGCATGAGAACAGAACGCTCACATATATTAATTAAATAAATAAATCTTGCATGATAGTGGCAGTGCACACCTTTACTCCCAGCACTGGGGAGGCAGAGGCAGGTGGATCTCCAAGGTTTAGACCAGTCTTGTCTACACAGAGAGATCTAGGTTGGTCAGGACTATTCAGAGAAATCTTGTCTCAAAGGGGAAAAAAAAAGACACGCAATACACACACAATTTATATGTGTGTGTGGGCGTGTGTGTGTGTGTGTGTGTGTGGGCGTGTGTGTGTGTGTGTGTGTGTATAGTAATAGTAGCACCAGCACTGGGTAGTAAAAATCAAGCAGTATGGGTCTAAGTAAAAGGTCTTTTTTTATTTGGTGTAATCATTTGCTACTTGTGATCCCATTGAAATATTTAATGCTAATTGTGCTTTGCCTTGGCTTTCTGCTTTGTGTTGTCTTGTCTTGCTTTTGTTTTTTGTTGTCTTGCAATCCCTCATTTCTTCGTTTGTTTTGTTTTTTTTTTTTTCTCCCTCATGCTTGTCGTTGTCTGCGCTTGGCTTTGATTGCAAAAACACAAAAACAAAAAACAAAAAAACAAAAAAACAAAAAATAAAAACAAACAAAAAAAAAACCAAAACAAACCCATACTGTGGGGCCCATAAATCTGCATCATTGAATGTCCTTGTCGCCGTCGATGACCTGCTCTCTGCTCCCGTTCCCCTCCTTGGCCTGCTGTGATTGGTGGCTTCGTTGCTTGGCTTTGGCTGTGTTGTGTGAACGGAACAGTTCACCCCAGTATGGCCTTCTTGCCGACAGGTATCATTTCTGTGAGAAGTGTTTCAATGAAATCCAAGGGGAGAGCGTTTCTTTGGGCGATGACCCTTCCCAACCTCAGACGTAAGTAACCATGTCATTTGGAATCTGCTCTTTTAATCCTCCCTTCTCACAGGATTGTTCTCAGGCATGTCAGAGTTGTCTTATACTGTTGTCTGTCTAATGCTGTATCCCGCCAGTCATAGGTTACTATTTAAATTCAAATGATTCTGAGGTAAATTAAATTAGATACTCATCTCAGTTTCCTTCTCACATAGAGGTACCTATACTTTTCTTTAGCTATTGGCTACTCAACTGGTTAGCATAGATTCTGTTAACAAAGTTCTGGGATAAGAGTTTTCTGAGCATTGGACACTCGTCTTAGTAATAATAATATACGCACTTAAAAGTATATAAAAGTATACCTTCTCTAATCTCAGACAGGAATCTAAATTTTAGGCTAGGACAGGGAAGTAGGCTCAGATACTTTGGTCATCCTGATAAGCCCTTAGAAACAGTGATCATGGGAGTAACTGGGTTTAATGCCTTGCTTTTTCTTTGACTATTTGTGTTTATTGTGTTGCTTGTTCCTTGACTATTTGCATCTATTGTATTGCTAGACTCACAAGCTAGAACTGACCTTATTACATACATGTAATCAAAATGGTATAAAAGCATAAAAGAAGAGGGGGGTATAGGATAGGGGTTCTAGGGAGGGGAAATGGGGAAAGGGGTTGACATCTGTATTGTAAATGTATGCCTTCTCTTCTAAAAATTGAAAGGTTTGTACACAAAGTACATTGAGTTTGAAGGAGCCTGGACTCATCTATCCTCTCTAGTAGGTTGACAGAGTACCCCAGTTAGTAGACTTTACTATATAGCTTTAGGTGAGCCTGCCTGGAGCTTTGTGATTTTATAAGTTTTTAGTGTTTAGCAAATGCCAAGAAAAATTTCAACACATGGCCTAAACTGCGAACTATTAATGTTAGACTCTTTAACATAGAGTTAGACACTATATTTCAACTTAATGGAGAAAGTTTATGTTTAATTTAAAACTTAAATTTGTAGGTAGTGAAACGATAGTATTAGTGAAACAAGCCTCTGTGGCACCCTGGGTCATTTAGTTTATTTTATACAGCAACACTTTTCCCTTTTTTTTTTTTTTTTTAATTTAAATTTTTTTTTTTAAGGTTTATTTATGTATATGAGTACAGTGTAACTGTCTTCAGACACATCGGGAAGAGAGTATCAGATCCCATTACAGATGGTTGTGAGCTACCATGTGGTTGCTGGGAATTGAACTCAGGACCTCTGGAAGAACAGTCAGTGCTCTTAACTGCTGAGCCATCTCTCCAGCCCAACACTTTCTCTTTCAGTTACTGTTGAAATACAATGTACTAGCTGAAATACAGCATAGTAGGCTCTGGGTGCCCATGTAGAATGGATGCTGAGAACCTGAGACATTTGACTCTTAGCAGAACCAGAGAGAGAAGTCCATACTAGGGAAGCCTTTCCTGCTATGGAAAGGGAAGTCAGTCAAGTCAGTTTTACCTTTGGAACCATAGAGTGGCCTGATGGGTATTCTAAACTTTAAATGAGTAAGGCTCTAAGGTTGGAAAATATCAGATTTCCTTTCTGGTTCTGCATGTCTATAATGAGCCTAAGAGACTACATTTTTAAAAAGCTCCCATGTCATTCTGGAATGTTCTTGGCCTTTGGGTCTTCCATCAAGGTCTTAGGACAATCAGGAAGGTAAATGAATCTTGAGACTTATTAATTATGTAAGATATGCTTTTAAATTTGGATGCTGTTTTATAGGGGGGTCAGGGGTCCTAGGCAGTATGGGAAGTGATGGCATATAATACTATGAAATGAAAATGTTTTGTCCCTTCAAATTTAGTCTGAGATAACTGTAGGAACCTAAAGCATGCACTTAGTCTCTGTTCCCACCCTTGATAAATAGAAGACTTGAAAAACAAAACAAAACAGGACATGACCATCTGGTTTCTAAAACCAAACTTCCTCTACCCCTGTAGGATCTCACTGTGTAGCCCAAATTGGTCTGTAATTTCAGATCTTTTTGCCTCTGAACACTGGGATTAGAGATGCACACCACCATAGCTACCTGTCACCTGGTTGATTTCTTTGTGCTTTTTGGAGAGGTGATAAGAATAGGGTATTACTCTCCCTTTTTTTTCCCCCCTTTCCTTTTTCCTTTTTTCCTTTTTTCCTTTTTTCCTTTTTTTCCCTTTTCCTTTTTTCCTTTTTTTTCCCTTTCCCCTTTCCCCTTTCCCCTTTCCCCTTTCCCCTTTCCAAGACAAGATTTCTCTGTGTAGCCCTGGCTGTCCTGGAACTCACTCTGTAGACCAGGCTGGCCAGAAACTCAGAAACCCGCCTGCTTCTGCCTCCCAAGTGCTGGGAGTGCGCTACTGCTGCCGGGCTAGAGTATTACTCTCTATTCAAGACTCCAGGCAGCCTCCCAAATAAAACTATTCCTTTTTTTGTTTTTGGTTTGTTTGGTTTGGTTTTTTTCCCCAAGATAAGATCTCAACTACATACTTTTTGCAAAACTCACTATGTACCACGATGGCCTCAAACTCACAGAGCTCCACTTGCCCCTCCCTCCAGAGTGAACACCATGTCTACAATCTATCTGGAAACCACAGATTAAGAGAACTTCATAGAACCAGATTTTAAATAGAACTATATGAGTTAACAGACTTTTTAATCTGCGCTACAGAGGCAGAGGAAGGTGAGCTCTTGTGAGCTCAAAGCCAACCATAGCTACACATGACCCGGTTTCAAAAGGATGTATGTGTGTCTGTTAATTATGACATACTATAGAACATTGCGTGATATACAACTGCATTTTCTATGACCCAAGAAATACTCCCAGAAAATGAATTTTGTTCAGAGCATATTCAAGTAGTCATTATTTTTGTTTATTTTCTCTTGTCTATTTTCTTTCCTCAGTACAATAAATAAAGAACAATTTTCCAAGAGAAAAAATGACACGCTGGATCCTGAACTGTAAGTAGTTTCCCTTGAATTACTGGTACACGCTGACCTTTTTTCAACTTAATGTTCTTGGACTAAATGTTACAGGGGCTAAGGCTGTCACCTTACAGTGTCCATTCAATGATCCCTGTCAAGCATCACACTGCTCCTGCCTCTTGCTGTGCTCTCTTCACTGCATCTCATGTGCATCCTTAGAATCCCGTAGCCTACCTGACAGATTTTTCAAGCCTAGCACACTGAAGAGGACAGGTTCCGTCTTCTTACTCTGAAAATGGGTAGGATGATTCTAGGGTCTCAGAAGTGATAACTGCCTTCCTTGATTGAAATTTTAGGTCGTTGATTTAATAGCTTTGGTTTATTGCTTCTGAAATTCACCCTCACTGTAACATTAAGCCAAAAAGAAACAAAAGAAAAACTCCACTGAGCTAATTTTTTTTTAACTCTTTGGACATGACAATTATCTTTTGATTTGTTAGAATTTACAGAAGATATTGGACATTTTTGTTTGATGCTTCAAAATCTTAGAATTCGTACTGTTCATTTCCAGGTTTGTTGAGTGCACAGAGTGTGGAAGAAAGATGCACCAGATCTGTGTCCTTCACCACGAGATCATCTGGCCATCGGGGTGAGCTTCAGACACTGCACATCTGTTTTGTTTCCTTCCATGAGCTTTCTCTTGCATAACTGTTTTGTATGTTCAAGGTTGCTGATTTTGATAGGGCCTCACTGTGTAGCTTTGGCTGAACATGCTACCTCCTGAGTGCTGGGATCAAAGGTGTACATCGGCCAGGTGGTGGTGGCGCACGCCTCTAATCCCAGCACTTGGGAGGCAGAGGCAGGTGGATTTCTAAGTTCGAGGCCAGCCTGGTCTACAGAGTGATTTCCAGGACAGCCAGGGCTACACAGAGAAACCCTGTCTTGAAAACACCTTAAAAAAGTGTACATCGCTCTACCTGGACAAAGCTGCGTATTTTCTTTGGGATTAGGAATCTATCTAGCTTATTGGTACAGCACATGCCTACCACAGTATGGATTTTATCCTAACACTACCAAACTTTTTTCTTTGGATTGGAAAAGGATCAATACAAACCCAGTTTAAAACTATAAATAGCAGCTGAGGATATGGCACACTGGATAAAGCACTTGCCATTTAAATGTTAAGATTCCCAAAGCATCTGTAATAGCTCTATAGGTGTGGCACCCAGCCCAGGAACACCTATCTCCATAAAAGGAAGGAAATGTTAAATGTTGGTTTAAAAGCCAATATGCCTATAACAGAATTTGCCAGATTTGAAAGTGTTTACTGATAACTATAGTCTTAAAAAGGGAACAGGTATTGGTATAAAGCCAAGGAACACTTAGTCGTCCTTCCTGAAGCATCCTAATTGGAATGATAAACTAATGACTCTTGGCCAGGCTGGGGGACCAGTAACTTATAGACTCATGGTATTTCAAATGAAAGTTAAAAATGATACTTTTCATTTTGGGAGAAATGGGCTGACCTTTTGGGTTTTGTTTTGTTTTGTTTTGTTTTTTGTTTTTGTTTTTTGTTTTTGTTTTTGTGGGTTTTTTTGTTTGTTTGTTTGTTTGTTTTTTTGAGACAGTTTTTTTCTCTGTAACCCCTGCTGTCCTGGAACTCCACCGGCCTCTGCCTCCCAAGTACTGGGATTAAAGGTGTGCGCCACCACCATTTTCTGTTATGTATGTTTAAGAGACATGCTTGGTAAGATTGACAAGTTAAAAATGGCTTAAGAAATTTCTTAATTGCAATCAGAATTGAAGACCAATCTGCTAATTAAAGACCGTCATTGATACTGAATTGTGGCTGAAATAAATGGCTCTTGCAGAGGGCCTAGTTCAATTCTCAGCTCTCAAGTCAGCAACTACTTGTAACTATTATTAGAATGAATCCATAAGTAACCACACATACATACGTGGCACATACTCAGAGACTTTTTTTTTTTCTTTCTTTCTTTTTTTTTTTTTTTTTTTTTTTTTTGAGGTAGGGTTTCTCTTATAGACCTTTCTGACCTTGAACTCAGTGTTGGGATTGAAAGCGTGTGCCGCCGCCACCACCACCTGACTAAATTATTTTTTTAAAAACATATATTAAGCTTGCTTTGTTTTTTTGATTTTTGTTTTTTTAATTAGAAGTTATTTTATTATAAAATTTAATGTCAGTACTCTAACTTCAAAGGTTGACACAGGAAAATTGAGAGTTGAAGACCAGCCTGGGTATAATAGCTAGGGATAATAGGTATAATATTTAGGGATACATACAGTTCAGTAGTAGGGCACTTACCTAGTGTGTTCTTATAGAAATCTGTGTGGGTACGGCTATGTGGTTGAGTGGTTGGTGTGAGGAAACATGGATCTATAGTCAAACTTGCTTTATAATAAATATAGAACCTTGACCAACCCTTCCTCACACCCCTCTTAGGTTCTGGAATTATAAGCATGTAGCACAGAAGTGCACAAAGGCTTCTGTTTTGTTGGTAGTTGTTTTTTGAGATGCTCTCATTGGCTGGCCAGGATCTCCTTGATCTTCCTGTCTCCCATTCTCAGTAGAGATTGCAGTTGTTCTCTCGTTTCTCTCAGCTAGAAATCCTATAACTGCCATCTAAAAGTTGTATACTGGTTCTATCAACTTGGTTAAAGATAC
Organism: Rhabdomys pumilio; assembly: GCA_030674055.1. Taxonomy (NCBI): domain Eukaryota; kingdom Metazoa; phylum Chordata; class Mammalia; order Rodentia; family Muridae; genus Rhabdomys; species Rhabdomys pumilio. Next base: position 20,963,687 of record JANHMN010000012.1, on the reverse strand, counting down.
AGGAACTTGTACCAAGTTGTTTTTTGAGTTTGCCTGGATTTGAATGATAGATTTTGTTACATGGTGCTTTAATTTTTATGTTATATAAGCAAAGTCCTGGTTTACATTTTAGGTTTGTCTGTGATGGCTGTTTAAAGAAAACTGCACGAACTAGGAAAGAAAATAAGTTTTCTGCTAAAAGTAAGTCTCATTCTTAGAGGTAAACCTTGCTTTAAAAAATTACCAATAGCTGGGAGGTGGTGGCCCACGCCTTTAGTCCCAGCACGTGGGAGGGAGGGGCAGACAGATCTCTGAGTATGCCAACCTTCCCTGTCTTTAAAATTATCTCCTGAATCTTAGTGAAAATGAAACTAGCCATTATTAATCAATTTTAACTCTTTATAACGAGTATTGTGGTGCACACCTCTAAGCAGGCGGATCTCTGAGTTTGAGGCCAGCCTTGTCTATATAGTGAGCCCCTCTTTCAAAAGTAAAAAAAGAAATTTAGTTAAAATAATTCGCTGGGCGGTGGTCGCACACGCCTTTAATCCCAGCACTTGGGAGGCAGAGGCAGGCGGATTTCTGAATTCGAGGCCAGCCTGGTCTACAGGGTGAGTTCCAGGACAGCCAGGACTACACAGAGAAACTCTGTCTCGGGGGAAAAAAAAAATTCTATAGCAGAGTGAATATTGAACTATAAAAAAATTGCTGAAAAATTTAATACATTTTTTCTCCTATATTCCTGTTTTGGCACATGTTATAATGTGGGGCACATGTCAAAGTGATACAGCGACTAGAATCACTGTAGAATTAATTTACAGACACCTTCTAGCCTTATGTAATACTTTGTTTTGAGGGATAAGATATCAGAGTTACCTTACTGTGTTGAAAAACAAATACATTGGGTTAGTTGAGCCTCAGTATTGACAGTATAATCTGAGCCATGGTTACTTTCTTCCCACTCTTTAACACTAGGAATTGTACGCAAAGCCATGCCTTGGTAACTTGTAACTTTTATATTCCTAGGATTGCCATCTACCAGACTTGGGACCTTTCTGGAGAATCGAGTGAATGACTTTCTGAGGCGACAAAATCACCCTGAATCAGGAGAGGTCACTGTTCGAGTTGTTCATGCTTCTGACAAAACTGTGGAGGTGAAACCAGGCATGAAAGCAAGGTGTCTAGTAACCTCCATCTCATTTTTTATAGATCCACAATTGTGCACACTCCATTGTTGTTGATTTCAACCTGAATAATTTGTGGTTTCCCTTTAATCTGAATTATGTAGGTTTGTAGATAGTGGAGAGATGGCGGAATCTTTTCCATACCGAACAAAGGCCCTGTTTGCCTTTGAAGAAATTGATGGTGTGGACTTGTGTTTCTTCGGCATGCATGTTCAAGAATATGGCTCTGACTGTCCCCCTCCCAACCAAAGGTAGGACTGGATGTGACCAGCTTCTCACTTTGCGGGAGAGGGGATTGGGTTCATGTTATAACTAGTAGAAAGTCATACTGGGCAGGAACAGGCTAGTGAGCATAGCATGTGCCAGGCTAATCAGACATGGAAGCCAAGGCCAGTCCAGTCCTCTAGTTACACGTGTGACTGAGCACAAAAGAGGATGGTGATGTCTTTGCCATATATATAAATAGTAATGTATGTGATGTAATGTTGTCTTTTCTTGTTTCTGATAGGAGAGTATATATATCTTACCTCGATAGTGTTCATTTCTTCCGTCCTAAATGCTTGCGGACTGCAGTCTATCATGAAATTCTAATTGGATATTTGGAATATGTCAAGAAATTAGGGTAAGCATATTAAAAAGTGATATGTTGTTGAAAATGTGTGAGTATTTTGGCTTTCTCGTGTTGGTTATGATCTAGTGAAGCCATGACCTCAGTTTGTTAGTTCTGATATGAAGATGATATCGCCATGTATTAACCAATAAACTAATCCTTTAGTTCTGTTTTGTTGAAACCATGAAAATGAAATGTTTCTTGAGCCTTTTATAAATGAATATAAGGACTGAAAACAGGCTGTATGTGATGATATACACTTACAGTTCCAGCATACAGGAGGCCTAGAGGGGAGAGCACAAGTTCAGTTGCCATGTGAAGGTAGCCCTTACCCTAAAGTACATCCTGGAGAGCACTAACTTGTAGCAGTTCACCTTGCACTTAATTTGTTAGGATGGGTTTCTTCTCTTTGGTCTTAAAATACAGATTTGGGGTTTTAGGATCAAGAACAAAGCCCTTCTATAAATAACATCCACAGCATTCCTCCATGACCTTTTAAATAATTAGGTAGTATGAGAACTGTTAGTGCATCTGGTTTTGGGTCTTGTTGAGAGTAAGCATTGTGTCCTTGTCCTTTTGCCTTCTTGTTTACGATGAACTATGTGCAGTGGTTTGTACCTGTAGCCATCACTACTCTAGTAGGACTACTATAACTTTCTCTAACACAAGTGATATCTTGATGTCCTTCTCTTTGTGTTAGATACACAACAGGGCATATCTGGGCCTGTCCACCCAGTGAAGGCGATGACTATATCTTCCATTGCCATCCACCTGATCAGAAGATACCAAAGCCCAAGCGCCTGCAAGAATGGTACAAAAAGATGCTGGACAAGGCTGTGTCAGAGCGTATTGTCCATGACTACAAGGTCAGCGGGAATATAGAAATGGACCAGTCTGCTATTTTCTGTCTTCTCTTTGACAAGTCTTATTCAGTCTTATAACATGTAATAACTGTTATAATTATGTTAATTCATAAAAGTTTATTTTTAATACATCAAGTTTCAAATTTAGAAAGGCTAGGTATTAGGTGATTTGATTTATAGATGAGCAAAGTAGTGCTTGCCTATAATCTCATTTTGGAAACTGAGGCAGGATGATTCAAAGTTCAAATGTGTCATGGGGATTTGGAGAAAGGGATCAGCAATTGAGAGCACTTGTTCTTGCAGAGGACCCAGATTTGATTCTCAGCATCCACATGGTCACTCACATCCATCCTTGACTTTAATTCTCGGTGATCTGCTTCCTCTTTTGGCTTCTTTGGGCACCTGGTGCACACATGTGCATACATATAAAACACTTATACATATAAAATAAATAAATCTAATTTATAATAGTCATGGGTAGGATATGGTGGTATATGTCTTTACTAGCAGTAGATAGGCAAAGGTGAGTATATCTCTGAGTTTGAACCCATACTTGTCTATATAGGGAATTACAGGCCATCCTTGGCTAAGTAGGGACTCTTGGTCTCAAAAAAGAAAGAGCTGGGTATGGTAATTACATGCGTTTAATTCCAGCATTTAGGAGACTGAAGTAGATGGATCTCTAAGGAGATTTGAGGAGACCTGCCAGCCTGCTTTACATAGTGAGCTTTATACATAGTGAACCAAGGGTAGATAGTGATACAAGTTAGTATTCTGAATATCTCTGGCATGTGCTCTAGAGTACATTTTCATTTTTGCCATACAGTGAAAGTTTTTTAAAAACAGCCAGCTGGGTAGTTGTGGTGCATGTGCATGCCTTTAGTCCCAGCACACAGGAGGCAGAGGCAGGTAGATCTCTGTGAGTTTGAGGCCAGTCTGGTCTACATAGTGAGTTCCAGGATAGTCAGGGCTACACAGAGAAACCCCGTCTCAAAAAATAAAAATTTTAAAAAGAAAGCATAGATATTTCTAATCATATTTACATGGGGTAAATTGTTTTGTTTTACAGGATATTTTAAAACAAGCTACTGAAGATCGATTAACAAGTGCAAAGGAATTGCCCTACTTTGAAGGTGATTTTTGGCCCAATGTTCTGGAAGAAAGCATCAAGGAGCTTGAACAGGAAGAGGAAGAGAGGAAGCGGGAAGAGAACACCAGCAATGAGAGTACTGACGTAAGGCCTTTCTGTGTCCACAGTGCCTACTTTGACATCTCATTGATAATACAGAAAGGAGTTGACACTTTCAGTATGGCATGAAAGAGCAGTTTAAATTCAGCTAGGTGTAATGTGCTTAATCTTGGCACTTAGGGCCACCCTTGGCTGCATAGCAGGCAAAACTATCCCAGAACTAAGGGTTTCTGTGTTTCTAAGTAGTTTCCTGGACGTTGAATAATATAAGTTCTTGAAAAACTGTACCAAAAAATTATATCTAATAGGCCAAATTATCCCCGCTACAGGTTTTGCTGACTACACTTCCTTTCTAGTGTATTTTTCCAGAAGTGCTGTGGATCACAGGCAGGCACAAGCCTGGAAACGAGTCAACTTGTCTCCTTCAGTTATTGACCAGAGCACATCTATACTTGTCTCTGGATTTTAACTTAATAAAGTCAAGGGGCTGGTTAGGTGGGTTGATACACCTTTTTAGTTCAGCACTCAGGAGGCAGAAGTAGGCAGATAAGTGTGAATTCCAAGGCCAGATTTTTATACAGTGAAACCTTGTCCAAAAAGAAGGAAAAAATAAAAAGGCTCGGGCACTTGGCCACATGACCTCTACAGGTGTGTGCCATGGTGTACACAAATACAAGGGCCCTACATGGATAAGTTTGGACTCCCGCATCAAAAAAAGTAAAAGTTTTTAAGGCAAGCATAGCAGTACTTGTACCCACAGCAAAAATCTCATAACTCTATAACTCAAGCTTTAGCATCAGAAAGCCTCTAAAAGAACCTGCACACAGATGGCATACAATCATCAAGCTATGCATACACACAAAATAAGCCTTTGCTTGTAAGTTTAAGAAAAGGAAACATTAAAAAGAAAATAGGTGATAAGCAGCTACAGAAATTTTTTTAAAAATTATCAGCCAAGAGTCGAAGAGGATCTTTTACCTTCAGTCTCATTTCTCTGTCTTAGAACCTAGCATTTTCATTTCTCCTTTGTGCTGCCCTGCAGGTAACAAAAGGAGACAGCAAAAATGCTAAGAAGAAGAATAACAAGAAAACCAGCAAAAACAAGAGCAGCCTGAGTAGGGGCAATAAGAAGAAGCCTGGTATGCCCAATGTGTCTAATGACCTTTCTCAGAAACTGTATGCCACCATGGAAAAGCATAAAGAGGTGAGAGGCAGCTGCCAGGGTAGAAGGGCGTGGCAGGCAGGTGGGGTTCTAAACTGCTCTCCCCAACTGGCATGATGAGAACTCCAGGTTGCTGGAAAGTCGGAGGGAAGAAACGGTTTGATTGGAAGAGGGTTGACTGAGATAAAGAGAGTTTGTATGCATACGTAGAGCTTGCTTGTGAGAAAATGTTCTGAGGCTTTTATAAATTTACATGGTGTTGTATTGTGTCTTAAAGTAGAAGCATGGTTTGTCTATCCTATTGATAAATTTTCTTGGGTTTCTGACTTTTTTGTTTGTTTGTTTGTTTTTTTCGAGACACATTTTCTCTGTGTAGCCCTAGCAACTAGCGTGCACATGGTACATATACATTTTTTTTTTTTTTGTTTGTTTGTTTTTTTGTTTTTCGAGACAGGGTTTCTCTGTGTAGTCTTGGCTGTCCTGGAACTCACTCTGTAGACCAGGCTAGCCTCGAACTCAGAAATCCGCATGCCTCTGCCTCCCAAGTGCTGGGATTAAAGGTGTGTGCCACCACTGCCCGGCAAGGGTTTCTGACTTTTTAAAGACAGGGTCTTATTCTGTAACCCCCTGTATAGCCTTAAATCCATAGAGATCCACCTGCCTCCTAGTTCTGAGATTGGTGGCATGTGCCAACATTTTTTCAGATTTGCTGTAGTTGTGCTTAATGTTAGATATAAGCACTGACTCAGACACATTCACAATCATAGTCCCATATTTAAACCCCCTTCTAAATTAAAACTTAATTACAGGGCTCCTCACATGGCTTTACTTATTTTTATGTGTATGAGTGTTTTGCTTGCATGCCAGAAAAGGAAGCCAAATCCTCTGCAAGTGGGGTTAAAGACAATTACCATGAAGGTTTTGGGAATGGAACTTGGGTCCTCTGCAAAAGCAACTAGTGACAAAGAACAACCCCTAACTCTGCTGAGCCACTGTTCTCTGTCCCCTTAACATGCTTTTCTGAGAAATTTGGGAATGGAAACAAACCATGATTAGTAAGAAAGGAATTGTTGTTGAGATCACTTTATGATGTAGCTGAGGACAGTCTTACGCCCAGTATAACTGCACCTGATACCAGGCTCCCCAGCCCAGCTACATCCCCAGCCCATGTGTTTTTTTATTATGACAGTTCAACTCTATTCTAATATGAAATCAAACCAGTTTACTTTTATTTTATATTTGTTTATTTTGCTTTTTAAGATGTGGTTTCTCTGTATAACAGCCCTAGTTTTCACTTTGTAGACTTCCACAGACTGCATCTTAAAGTATAGTACTCAATATATATGTTCTGTCCCTGAGCTAGTCTGTGGTTTGGTTTGTTTCAGACAGGGTCTAACTTTGTACATTAGGCTCATCTCAAACCCCCAGAGCTTATTTGCCTTCTGAGTGCTGGGATTGAAGAAGATGTGTGTCACCACACCTAGCCTTACACTAGTCTTTTTTTTTAAAGCTTTACTGAAATGAAGTAACAGGATATGAATCTTGGGGTTTTTGTTTGTTTTTTTTTTTTCCAGATAGTGTTTCTCTGTGTAACAGCCATAGCTGTCCTAGAACTTTCTTCATAGCCCAGTCTGGCCTCAAAAACTCTTGCCTGTTTCCTGAGCACTGGGATTGAAGGTGTTGTCCACTCAATATACCTGGGTTGACAAGTTTTAGGTTCTTTAAAGTCTCAAAATGAACAAGGATGGAGAAGGGCTTCAGGTAACCCTGAACCCACACCTCCTGCTGTGCTCTCCTCTCTGGTGCCTTTCTATTACAGTGGCATTTTAGTTTTAGAGTCACCATGAACTTGTCTGTTGGCAGGTCTTCTTTGTAATCCGCCTCATCGCTTGTCCAGCTCCCAACTCGCTGCCTCCCATTGCTGATCCTGACCCTCTCATCCCCTGTGACCTGATGGATGGTAGAGATGCCTTTCTCACCCTTGCAAGGGATAAGCACCTGGAGTTCTCTTCGCTTCGAAGAGCCAAGTGGTCTACCATGTGCATGCTGGTGGAGCTACATACACAGAGTCAAGATCGATTTGTCTACACTTGCAATGAGTGCAAGCACCACGTGGAGACACGCTGGCATTGCACTGTGTGTGAGGTAGGTATTACCTGTGGGAAGGACAAGGTCCCCATTGTCTGAGTTGTGATGTAGACATGTGTTACAAACATCGGCCCTCTTGTTGGGAGTGAGAGCTGAAGAGATGGTTTTACAAAGGGAGCTTGTGTTTCAGTCCTGCGTAGTTGACCTGCATCTTCTGTTTTCTTTCCCCTCAGGATTATGACCTGTGTATCACATGTTATAACACTAAAAATCATGACCACAAAATGGAGAAACTAGGCCTTGGCTTGGATGATGAGAGCAATAACCAGCAAGCTGCAGCTACACAGAGCCCAGGAGACTCTCGCCGCCTGAGCATCCAACGCTGCATCCAGTCTCTGGTGCATGCCTGCCAGTGCCGCAATGCCAACTGTTCCCTGCCTTCCTGCCAGAAGATGAAGAGGGTTGTGCAGCACACAAAAGGCTGCAAACGGAAAACCAATGGTGGATGCCCCATCTGCAAACAGCTTATTGCCCTTTGCTGCTACCATGCCAAGCACTGCCAGGAGAACAAGTGCCCGGTGCCATTCTGCCTCAACATCAAGCAAAAGCTCCGGCAGCAACAGCTGCAGCACCGGCTCCAACAGGCTCAGATGCTCCGCAGGAGGATGGCCAGCATGCAACGGACTGGTGTGGCGGGACAGCAGCAGGGTCTGCCGTCCCCAACTCCTGCTACTCCAACTACCCCAACTGGCCAACAGCCAGCCACCCCACAGACACCCCAGCCCCAACCCACCTCTCAACCGCAGCCCACTCCTCCCAACAACATGACACCCTACTTACCCAGGACTCAAACTGCTGGCCCTGTGTCCCAGGGTAAGGCAGCAGGCCAAGTGACCCCGCCAACCCCACCTCAGACTGCGCAGCCCCCTCTTCCAGGGCCTCCACCCGCAGCAGTAGAAATGGCAATGCAGATTCAGAGGGCAGCAGAGACACAGCGCCAGATGGCCCACGTACAAATTTTCCAAAGGCCAATTCAGCACCAGATGCCTCAGATGGCACCCATGGCCCCTATGGGCATGAACCCACCTCCTATGGCCAGAGGTCCTGGTGGGCATTTGGATCCAGGAATGGGTCCCACAGGTATGCAACAGCAGCCACCTTGGGCCCAAGGAGGAATGCCTCAGCCCCAGCAGATGCAGTCAGGGATGCCAAGGCCAGCCATGATGTCAGTGGCCCAGCATGGTCAGCCTTTGAACATGGCTCCACAACCAGGATTGGGCCAAGTAGGTGTGAGCCCTCTCAAGCCAGGCACTGTGTCTCAACAAGCCTTACAAAATCTTTTACGGACTCTCAGGTCTCCCAGTTCTCCCTTGCAGCAGCAACAGGTGCTTAGTATCCTTCATGCCAACCCCCAGCTGTTGGCTGCATTCATCAAGCAGCGGGCTGCCAAGTATGCCAACTCTAATCCACAGCCTCTTCCTGGACAGCCTGGCCTGCCCCAGGGACAGCCAGGGCTGCAGCCACCTACCATGCCTGGTCAGCAGGGTGTCCACTCCAATCCAGCCTTGCAGAACATGAATCCTATGCAGGCAGGTGTTCAGAGAGCTGCCCTACCCCAGCAGCAGCCTCAGCAGCAACTCCAGCCACCCATGGGAGGAATGAGTCCCCAAGCTCAGCAGATGAACATGAATCACAACACCATGCCTTCACAGTTCAGAGACATCCTAAGACGACAGATGATGCAACAGCAGGGAGCAGGGCCAGGAATCGGCCCTGGAATGGCCAACCACAACCAGTTCCAGCAGCCCCAAGGACTTGGCTATCCACCCCAACAGCAGCAGCAGCAGCAGCAGCAGCAGCAGCGGATGCAACATCACATGCAGCAAATGCAGCAAGGAAATATGGGACAAATGGGTCAGCTTCCCCAGGCTCTGGGGGCTGAGGCAGGAGCCAGTCTGCAGGCTTATCAGCAGCGACTTCTTCAGCAACAGATGGGGTCTCCTGCTCAGCCCAACCCTATGAGCCCACAGCAGCATATGCTCCCAAATCAGGCACAGTCCCCACACCTACAAGGTCAGCAAATCTCTAATTCTCTCTCCAATCAAGTGCGCTCTCCCCAACCTGTCCCTTCTCCTCGACCACAGTCGCAGCCCCCCCATTCTAGCCCATCTCCGAGGATGCAGCCTCAGCCTTCTCCACACCATGTTTCTCCACAGACCAGTTCCCCACATCCTGGACTGGTGGCTGCCCAGGCTGCCAACCCCATGGAACAAGGGCATTTTGCCAGCCCAGACCAGAATTCAATGCTCTCGCAGCTCGCTAGCAATCCAGCCATGGCAAACCTCCACAGTACAAGTGCCACGGACCTGGGACTGAGCACTGACAATGCAGACTTGAATTCAAATCTCTCACAGAGTACACTAGACATACACTAGAGACACCTTGTAGTATTTTGGGAGCAAAAGATTATTTTCTCTTAACAAGACTTTTTGTACTGAAAACAATTTTTTTGAATCTTTCTTAGCCTAAAAGACCCATTTTCCTTGGAACATGTAAGAACTGTGCAGTAGCCATTTATGGTTTCAAACAAACATGCCAGATGAACCTGAGGGATAATAGATTACACAGAATATATTTTTGTTATGGCTGGTTACCCCAGCCCTTTTTCCCTTTGTGTGTGTGGTTCAAGTGTGCACTGGGAGGCAACTGAGGTCTGAAGCCAACCATATGCTCCTGCCTTGCACCTCCAATAGGTTTTATTATTTTTTTTAAATTAATGAAAATATGTAATATTAATAGTTATTATTTACTGGTGCAGATGGTTGACATTTTTCCCTATTTTCCTCACTTTATGAAAGAATTTAAAAAAAAAAAAAAAAAAGAACATTTCTAAAACCAGAGGACAAAAGGGGTTAATGTTACGTAAAATTACATTATATATATATATATATATATAAAATATATATAAATATATTAAAATACCAATTTTTTCTCTGGGTGCAAAGATGTTCATTCTTTTAAAAACATTTAAAAAAATTAAAAAGCCTCTGCTTTCCACCCCTCAAGTCAACTTTTGTGCTCCAGAAAATTTTCTATTCTGTAAGTCTAAGGATAAAACTTCAAGTATTAAGATAATTTGTACATGTAGAGAAAGAAAATGACTTTTTCATAATATACAGGGGCAGCTGCCAAATTGATGTATTATAATATTGTGGTTTCTGTTTCTTGAGAGAATTTTTTTTTTGTTATTTTTACATCTAACAAAGGAAAAAATTTTAAAAAGAGGGTAAGAAATGACTCCAGTGGGGTGATTTTAACATGCAAATGTCTGAGGTTTCTTCACTTGCTTTCTTCCTTACTCTGCCCCCACACACGTACACTTTCTGTAAAACTTGAAAATAGAAAGCAAAAACCCTCAACTGTTGTAAATCATGCAATTAAGGTTGATTACTTATAAATATGAACTTTGGATCACTGTATAGACTGTTAAATTTGATTTCTTATTACCTATTGTTAAATAAACTGTGTGAGACAGACACCTGGGCTTTGTGTCACTTCTTGAGGGCTCATCTTTTGTCTTAGAAAACACAGGGCTAGGCCTGGAGATGAAGCTGCTGCATGTACAAACCAGTCTCCCCAGTTAGCCATGGGAATGTCGCAGTGGCCATCTTCCTGCAGTCCCAGTACTTAGAAGGTAGAAGCAGAAAGACAAAAGCTGGAAATCATTGTCAACTGTGTTGCAAACTGGAGGACATGCAGACCCAGTTTAATGGATCTTGGAACAATAGAAAAAATGTGCTACTTAACAAGCCTATTTAGGGCAAGAAGAAGTACATGTAATAGTTTATTACATTTTGATGAGTTTTTCCAAGGTTCAGGTGACAGTGTCATCTATACCAGCCAAATGTCAAAGTGCTGTTAGCTACCAGTTGTGAAGGCCCCGTGAGAAAATCACTGCAAGGACAAGCCAGCCTGGGTTACACAGTTGAGACATCTCTGTCCCCCAGAAAATGCACATCTTTAATCCCTGCACTTAAGAGGCAGAGGCAGGCACATCTCTGATTTTGAGGCCAGCCTGATTTAGTTCCCAAACAGGAGCAACAAAGACTCTTACCTCTCACAATAACTTTTCCCCTTTGATTCAGGACTTTCTATTCTGTAAAGAAGACCCTTTAAAATTGTTTAATTAATAAATAATAAAATAAATTACATTACTGCAACTTAGCCAGAGTCCTTTACTAACAACTCATATTCAAGCAGCAAGTAAGAAGCCACCAAGTCGGCTCTCAGACCCATGGATGGATGACTTCAGAGGTTTTTCTGTTTTAATGCAGGCACTCGTATAATCCTGACCTCAGACTTGTAGCAATCCTGCTCCTTTATCTTGAGTGCTGGGATTGTAGGCATTCTATCACTAATCACACAAATTAGTTCTTCATAGAATTTTAGTCTTCAAATAGAAAAGCATTATCTTAATGTAAGATGGGTTTCAACATGCTAGCATTCACTATGAACAACCCCGCCTCAGATCAACTCATCCAGCAGACACAGCACCTGTTTCTGGGGCAGGCCTGACCAATGACACTAACATACAAATGTGTTTCTCTGTCCTTGAGCTAGCTGGCTGTGCCCTCATGTCTCTCTCTTGGGGGAAGGGGTAGGAGTGGGCTACATGCACTAGATGAACAGGGCTTGGGATGTGACTGAGTGAGTAGAGTGCTTCCTTGGAAGCTAAGGCCCTAAGTTTGTCCCAACACCCTACTATTACTGTCCTCCCTCAAATGGCTCTGTATGAGATCTACCAAGAAAGAAAGCAGACCATGATTTTTTTTTTTTTTTTTTTTTTTTTGAGACAAGTGATTTAACTGAAACTTAGCAGACTAGGAATACCTGTTGAGTCACAGAGATCCACCTGTCTCTGCCTCTGAGTGTTGGGATTAGAAGCATGTAAGCTTCTTTTGACTCTTAACTGCATTTCTTATGTGGTGGAGATGGTAATGATGGCTGGCAACAAGCTTTGTGGTTCTTCCTGGAATTCAAGCCTTCCTCATATCTAGTTAGCTTGACTATCTCAGATGGATCTGTGAGCCTTCTTATTTTCCTTGGTGTTCTCAACTTCTGTTTTAATCCTAATGTTTGTTGGTCATTGGAGAGCCTTGGAATGGAAGTTACAGAAAGCTGCGAGTCACCATGTGGGTGCTCCTTATGTGACAAACCTTTTCCTGGGGAGGTTAAACACCCACTTGTTATGGGGTGTGCTTAGATCCAACTCAAATATCTAGCCAATGCGGATGACAAAAAGTTATACTGATTGATCAGAGCCTGGCTCAAAATAGGGGAACCCACATCAGACCAGAGTAAAGATACAAAGTCCAACCTGGTAAACTAAGGAGTTTTGGGGGAATTACTTTCAGGAGCAGAAATGACTGAAACAGCTGCATCACCAAAGACTACTCAGCATGAGTTACATACAGCTCACAAAGCTGGGAACTTGGAGACACTGCACTGCCTGCAGGCAGCTCAGCAGGTTGGAGAATAGCCTTTCCAGGTGTCTCAGTTGGTCTAAGTCTCTTGCAGGCAGCTCTTCTTGTCTAAGTCTTCTCTGCAACTAGGCTCTCTTATTGCAGTGAGGATCCTAGGGAATCTGGTCAGTTTCAGGGAGTTCCTGAAGCTATTTTTGTTTTTGTTTACCTCCTTGCTTAAGGAACTCCTCAGCAGGATGAAATGAGTTGTTGGTTGGTTGGTTGGTTGGTTGGTTGGTTGGTTGGTTGGTTGGTTGGTAAATTTTTGGGTTTTTTGGTTTTTTTTGGGGGGGGGTGCAGCAAACTTTTATTCAAGAGAGTAGGAAGAGCTCCCTAAGCCCCTCCTGTTGTTACAGGGGTTTGGGATGGAAATTGTGAGGAAGATGCTCAGTGTTGGCGGCCAAGTTGGTACAGGGACTCCTCAGCAACTGAGGGCCTCTCTCTTGCTCTCAGTGTCCTTGCTGGGGTGAGTGGTCCAGGCTTTCTTACTCCTTCGAGGCCATGTAGGTCATGAGGTCCACAACCCTGTTGCTGTAGACAAACTCATTGTCATACTGTTGGACCCTAAGATCCAAACTGGGAAGATATGCTCCCCCAGAAACACGAACAGGGGGTTCAATGCAAAAGCAAGAGGTTTATTGATCCAATGCACTGGGGTTCCCTCACGTGCAGGCTAGAGGAACCCCGAGCTAAAGCTAAGAGCAGTTTTTATACCATTTTCATAGGGTTCACAAGGGCAGTTTTACAATCACCTACTAAACAACGTTAACCACAAAATCTGACCTCAAACAGCCATTCCCACGCCCAGTTTCTTGGCAACATTATCTTATGACAATGAGTGTTAGCTAAGTCTATCTTACCATAGCTCCTGTTTACCCAGGTTTATTTTGCTAAGGGCACAGCTTCCTGATAACCTTTCAATTCTCTTATCTTGGGCCCTTCTCCTGGAATGTATGTGTACATCTTTAGAATGTGCTTCTCCCGGAATGTGTCTCTGGAGAAGTTAATTTTTTTTAATTTATTTATTTCATATATGTGAGTATACTGTCACTGTCTTCAGACATGCCAGAAGAGGGCATCAGATCCCATTACAGATGGTTGTGAGCCACCATGTGGTTGCTGGGAATTGAACTCAGGACCTCTGGAAGAACAGTCAGTGCTCTTAACCGCTAAGCCATCTCTCCAGCCTGAGAAGTTAGTTTTTAAGTTTATGCTGAGACCTTAGATTTCTTTAATACCAGGAAATGAGCTTTACAAAGTTGCTATTGAGAGGAATGCCAGCCCCAGCATCAAAGGTGGAAGAGTGCCAGTTGCTGTTAAAGTCGCAGGAGACAACCTGGTCCTCAGTGTAACCCAGGATGCCCTTCACCTTCTTGATGTCATCATACTTGGCAGGTTTCTCCAGGTGGCATGTCAGATCCACAAAGGATGCATTGTGAGTAGGAACATGGAAGGCCATGCCAGTGAGCTTCCCGTTCAGCTCTGGGATGACCTTGCCCACAGTCTTGTCAGCACCAGTGGATGCAGGGATGATGTTCTGGGCAGCCCCACGGCCATCACGCCACAGCTTTCCAGAAGGAGCATCCACAGTCTTCTGAGTGGCAGGGATGACATGCTCCTCTCGCCCCTGCCCCTGCCCCTGCCCCTGCCCCTGCCCCTGCCCCTGCCCCGCCCCTCTGCCCCTCTGCCCCTCTGCCCCTCTGCTTCTCTCTCTACCTCTCTGCCTCTCTCTCTGCCTCTCTGCCTCTCTCTCTGCCTCTCCTGCCTGCTGGGTGCTGGGATTAAAGGTAAGCCTCACCATATCCATCTTATTTTTTTGTAATCTGTGTGTTTGTGTTGGTGGATGTTACCTGTGCCTTTGCCTGCAGTGTCTGGATGAGAGTGTTAGAGCCCCTGAAGATGGAGTTCCAGGCTGTTGCAAGCTGTCTGAAATGAAGACTGAACACGGGTTCTCTAGAAGAGCAGCAAGTATTTGTAACCACAGAGCTATCTCTCCAGATCCACACACACCCCCCTCCGCCGCCACCTTTTTTCTTTCTTTTGTGAAGAAAGTGGCCGTACAGCCTGGAAATGGCTCTGGAGCCCAGGTTGACTTCAATCTCCTCCCTCGGTCTCCTGAGTGCTGAGATTGTAGGCAAAAGTCACAAGGTCTTGCAGTCCTGCTTGAGCTCTTACTTTAATTGTGATGTCCTTTTGTTGTTTTGTAGCTCAGGGCAACTCAAGGTTCCCTCTGTTTCCCACCCAAACTCATTCACTCTTCTTGAAGTTCCACTGTGTTTGAGATAAGGGCCTGGGTACTGAAAGGCCTGCCTCAATGCCTGTAATCCCCTTTACATAGTGAGTTCAAAGACAGCCTGAGACACATGAGATCCTGTCTCAAAATATTCTCCATTTCCCCCCAGCACCCTTCCCCCCAAATGCACACTGTCATCACCCGATCGGCCTCGGCCCTGGTTGCACCTACTGCGTTATTACAGGAAGTTTCTATGTGGCCTACCTGCTGCTTCTCCTGATCCACCTTCAATTTGTTCTACACACAGCAGCCAGAGAGTGATCTTTGTGGCAGAAACTCATTATATAGCAGAGGATAAACTTCAACTGGTCATCCTCCTGCCTCTGCCTTCCTAGTGCTGGATTAAAGTATATATATCCCAATCTCTGGCTGAGCTCGTCTTCTTAATTCAAGAAGGCATTTCCTTTATGTAAACTGTATCCCATCCTCCGGTCCTCACTTTTAAGGTCAGCCTCATCTTGGTGTCCAAGAATAGAAGGATGCACCTAGCAGAAGCGTGAAGGCAGGAAAGAGAACACAGGCCATGTCACTGAGTCTTAAGAAATTTATTTGAAATCCAAAGGAGGCTTATTTTGGTTTTGTTTTGACTTTGTTTGTTTGTTTGTTTGTTTGTCTCAAGACAGGGGTTGTTCTCTGTGTAGCCTTGGCTGTCCTGGAACTCACTCTGAAGACTAGGCTGGCCTCGAACTCTGAGATATGCCTGCGTCTACCTCTGGAGTGCTGGGATTAAAGAAGTGTGGATTAAAGAAGACCTGCATTAGATGAAGCCAGTCAACACCCAGCACAGGGTGGGAGGGGGTTTGTGAGTTCCTACCCCTAAACGAGGCACCAAGGACAGTAGACAGACTTTGGGGAAGAGTCAGTTTTCTTTAAGGTGTGGCTCCTGGGAGATCAACCACTCTCCAGTGATGGCTCCACATGGAGGAATATGAGGGCGGCACAGACTGGACTCCAAGGCTTTAAAGAAAAAAAAAAACAGTAACAAACTCATGAATGTCGATGCCTGATTTTAATACCAGCATTCAGTTGGAAGGCAGAGGCAAGAGGATCTATTTGAGTTCAAGGCCAGTCCAGCCACATAGTGAGAACCTGTCTCAGAAAACAAGAAAGAAAAAAATCAAAACAATAGAAACAATAACAATGAGCAGGAGAGAGGAGCAGTTTCTAAACTCACTGGCTGCTCTTTCAGAAGACCAGGTTCAAGTCCCGATACTTCCACGGCAGCTCATGACCACCCTGTAACTCTAGTTCCACAATATCCCACTCCCTCTTCTGGCCTTTGTTGGCACTGGTCACAGCATATGGTGCACAGTCATGCGTGCGAGCGAAACTCTTTTTTTGTTTGTTTGTTTTTCGAGACAGGGTTTCTCTGTATAGCCTTGGCTGTCCTGGAACTCACCCTGTAGACCAGGCTGGCCTCGAACTCAGAAATCTGCCTGCCTCTGCCTCCCAAGTGCTGGGATTAAAGGCGTGCGCCACCACTGCCCGGCATGGGAGCACTTAAGTAAATTAATCCAGACCTGTCTTTACTTCAGATGTGTGTAAGGCCACACAACAATTCCAGAGAACCCAGGATGTGGAAGGACTTGTACAGAGGACTCAGTCCATGTGTATACTCCATTGGCAAAGACTTGGACTTCAGGTGTCTTCCTCAATCTCTTGCCACCCACTGTAGCTATGCTGGCTGGCCAGCAGGCCATGAGAATCCTCCTGTTTCTGCTTACCCAGTGCTGGAATTACAGGCATACTCTTATCATGTAACTGCGGACAGAACTCAGGTTTCCATGTTCTGGCTGCAATCGCTTTACTGACTGAGTCATCTCCCGTAGATTTAAAGTTATAACAGATATCATTATAATTTATTTATATATTTGGGTGTTTTGCTGAATGCACATATATACACTATGTTAGTGTATGGTATCATCAGAAGACAAAGTAGGATCCACTATAACTGAGTTTATAGATGTTGGTGAGTTGTCACGTGGGTGCTGAGAATCGAACCTGGTACCTCTGGAAAAGCGGCCAGTAACCACTGAACCATTTCTCCAGTCCAAGGCTTTTTTTTTTTTTTTTTTAAACATGTATTTATTTAGCTTCTGTGTGTTTGTTTTACGTTTGTGTTTGTTTTACGTGCGTGACACGGAGGTCAGAACAACTGTGTGGAAGGTTTTCACCTTCCAGCTTTATGTCGTGGACTCGGGGATTTTAACTCAGGTAGAGAGGCTCATGCAGCAAGATCCTTTACCTGCTAAACCATCTCACCAGCCTCAGCGAACAGATGGACATAGGGTTTAAAAATATTCCTGTTCCTTCTCTGAGTTGAAAGAGGGATTAGGCATTTCTGCTAGGCATTCCGGTACAAGAGCACTTTTACTTCCTACCTGGGTGAGAGTGCGAAGTTTTATCTGGGGCCTGGACGCATCCATCTCAGGTGCTTAGAAGGTTTGAAATTTGACTTAGAGAGGACCAACGAGAAGTACCCTCCAGGAGATTTCCGCGTTACTAAGGCAACGCCCCTTCTCGTGCACCCTGGAGAAAACTACAATTCCCATAATCGCCCGAGCTACCCAGCCCCTCCTTAATGAAGGCGGGGCGCGGGCAAGCGTGAACCCGGCTTCCTATTTCCTGCAATGTGATTGGTCCGCAGCTCGGGCGCGGTAGCCAATGAGCACACTCTCGGAGAGCGGCGAGGGCAATATGGCTTCCTGCACCTGGTGACGGTTGAGGAAATTGAATTCGCTATCATGGAGAAATCGAGGGGCACTGAGGTAAGAAGGAAAGGGCTCAGGCCAAGCGGGAAAGGGAGCCCCGAACGCCTCACCCGGCGGGCGCTCCGTTTTAGTGATGTCTTGGTGGTGGAGAGTTGCAAGATTGGTAAACTGAGGTACGGAGGTTAGTCCCGGCTGGAGGCCACAGAGGTTCCTTTTGGTCTGGTGACGAAGGAGGCAAGGCAACGCCTCCCTAGCCAGGGGCAGGGAAATCGGGCTCCGAACTTTGTCATGGTTTCATGGTTGTGAGCTTTAGGATTATGTGGCCTGTCCCTTCCACGTAAAGGGAGATTCGAGTTGATTATTACTCCACGCCTGGAGCGTTCATGTGCCGGTCTCCCAGTAAACTCACAACCATTTTCTTTAGGGAGGGCTTAAAACATCCTTTTTGGATTTTGGAGTGACATAGCTGGAAAGTGCAAAAGGTTGTCACCAAGTATGTCAGTTTCCAAAATCGCGATATGGCTTTTCCATGGTACAGCAGCCGGTGACTCACCGCCCTTGCATTTGAAGACTTTTTCCGGTTCCAAATGGTAACAATTGCTAACCGTTATTGAATACTGTTCTAAGTGTTTTACGTTTATCATCCCTTCCCCAAATATTATTAAATAGTGGTACTGTCTTCATTTGGTGGAAACCGAGGCAATGCAGTTGACTTGTGGATCATACAGCTAGGAAGCACTAGAGATCGTATTTGAACCTTGGCCCAAAGCCTCATTCTCTTTATCTTTGTCTTGCCCTACCCCCTTTTCTGCTACAAGCTAGGTACGTTTTTATGTAATATCTCTACCTCACTTTCTGTGCCCCAACACCTGTCATAGATGAGAAAATTGAGTCCCACAGACCTTAAATGACTTGCTCGAGGGTTAGTAGCTGATTTCAGTCAGAGCTAGACTCACAGCTGTAGTACATACCACCATACAATTAGTCATCTCAAGTCGTCCCACGGAAAGCCGCCTTGGGATAGCCTGGGTCTCATTTTTTTCAGCCTTTTTTTCTTTCCCCTACTTTCCTTTGAGGAAGAAAACAGATTTATTGACTACATTGCAAGGGGTAATGAGCTAGGCAGCTACAAGAGGGCCACTGCCAGCCTTACATTTGTTTCTGAGTTGAAATCATTTAGATGTACATGTACTGAAGAGGGAAGAATGAGTTTGAAATGCCTTCTAACCCAGTACAAAAACTTTTGAGGTGCTTAGGATATTTCCACATTATTATATAGATCTCTGATCCCTGGCATAATTTTTTGACTATGTGTGCCGTGGAAGCAATATGTTTTCAATAGATGAGTACTTTGAAATTGGAATTTTGCTCTGTACCCAAGCTCCCAGTATGAGAGGTCTTGGTGCGGGACAGAAGCTCAGACCAATCACAGCTTGCAGTTATAGTCATGCACTCATGGAAGAATCAATCCGTTTTGGATTTTTTTTTCTTTTTCTTTTTTTTTTTTTTTCTGTTTTGATTTTGGTTTTGATTTTTGGGGAACTTGTTTTATAGACCAGGCTGGCCTCAAACTCATATAGATCCGCCTGCCTCTGTTTCCTCCTGAGTGCTGGGGTTAAAGGCATTTACTACCACACTTGCCTTTTTTTCCTTCCTTCCTTCCTTCCTTTCTTTCTTTCTTTCTCTCTTTCTTTCTTTCTTTTTTTTTTTTTAAAGAGAATCTACTAGCCAGATAGTGGTGGCACACACTTTTAATCCCAACACTCAGGACGCAGAGGCAGAGGCAGGCAGATTACCGCATTCAAGGCTAACATGATCTGCAGAGCTAGTTCCAGGACAGTCAGGGCTACTGAGAGAAACCCTGTCTCAAAAAAGGAAGAAAAAAAGAGAGAAAGAAAGAAAGGGAGAGAGAAGACAGACAGTGAAAGAGAGAGGTGAGAGTGTTGGGGTCTACTGTGCAGTCTAGCTGACCTGGAACTTGTTGTGTAGACCAGGCTGGCTTCAAGCTCAGGGTGATATGTCTGCCAGAGTGCTAGGATTAATGGTGTTTAATTAATTGTAACCACGATCTCTAGCCTCCTAGATGTTTTAAATGAATGTTCAGCATGCATAAATTGGGTATATTGGTTTTTCATGACAGAATTTCTTTGTGTAGCCTTGGCTGTCCTAGACCAGGCTAGCCTCAAACTCATAGAGATCCACCTGTTTCTGCCTCCCCACTGCTGGGATTAAAGGGGCGTGCCACTGCCATTGCCAGCTCAGTTTAGAGCTCTCACTGCTCTTTCAAAGGACTAATGTTCAAATCCCCAACTCATATTGAGTGGACTAGCCAGTTTGTAACTTCTTCCCGAGCCAAGCACATGTCGTTTTCCCACTAGAAGACACCACCCTCAGAGCCGATGGAAGAGGAGGAGGATGACGACTTAGAACTCTTCGGGGGCTATGACAGCTTCCGGAGTTACAACAGCAGTGCGGGCAGTGAAAGCAGCTCCTACTTGGAGGAATCGAGTGAAGCAGAAAATGAAGATCGGGAAGCAGGGGAGCTGCCCACCTCACCTCTTCATCTGCTCAGCTCTGCAAATAACCGCTCCTTGGATGGAAGTGGTGCTGAGCCAGGTGCTTTCACAGTGGCCTCGAAGATGGAGAGGAGGCAGGAGGCTGTGGAAGAATTGGGGATGTGGGTGGGGCCATCCAGATGTCTAAGGGACTGTCCTTAAGGCTCATTTCCTCTCTGCAGTCTAGTTTTAAAGTCTTATTCTCCAAAACCTCTTGTGTGTGTTCAGCACTTGTTAAATTCCATTAGATTTGTGTGACTAGGCTGGGCGGTCCCTAAGTCTGGATGTGAAGACAGTGAGACTCAGTGGTGTGAGTACCTTTGAACAAAGGGACAAGAGAGCTTGTGGGCTGCAGGCTGGCAAGTGGGGGGTAGGGATATACAGAATAAAGTGGTCTTCAGGTCAGAAGGCAGGCATGGAGGTGAGCAGAAGAGAGTGGCCATGAATCATCTGAAGCCAGTTTACCTCAAAGAGATGGTACTTGGATGGCTGCTCGACCCTGTGTGAGGGTGTCCAGAGTGTGGGCAGTGTGTCCTCCAAAAGTGTGTCCAAAAGAGGACAGCCCTTTCCGTTCTTTCACACTGGCACCCTTGGACCATGGGGTCAGCTTTCCTTCTGTTCATCCTGGCTTCTCCTCTTTGGTCTCCTTTTTCACTTTCTTTCTCCCTCTGTCTTCTTCTCACCCTTCTCTTAGAATCTAAGAGCACTAGTAGGAATCATTAGAGAGGCCTGGCTGCAGATTAGGGTCATCTGGGAGGCCGGGAAAGCCCTCGAGATGACTGTGTCACTGGAGCCACGGCACTGTTTGCTCCTCAGGAGACCTCGTGTGAGGTCAGACAGTGCAGCTTGGGCACTTGCCCCTGTGAGAACAGACAGTGCAGCTTGGGCACTTGCCCCTGTGAGGACAAGCTGCAGGTATTAAGGGACTGTGGTACCTCTCCTTGTCACACTCCTCTCTCTAAAACTTGTTTGTGTGGATTTCCAGTCCCTTAGCCCCAGCTCTAGATCCAGAGCCTGGGGAGGTGCAAAGATGGAGTAGCACACTGGTCCCAGCTGCTGGAGAGGCTGCTGGAGGATCAGTTGAGCCTGCAAGTTTGAGGGCAGCACATAGTGAGACTGACTCTTGGACTCCATACACTGTTCACCCCTCCTCTCTGTCAGCCTCAGAGCCTAACACTCACATGGTTAATTCAGTGCTCTGGAACTTGAAGAACCTCTGGTTTTGTTTGACTTAAAGTAATTATGTCAGGGAGTCTCATGCCGAGTTCTCTTCCTAGCTGTCTGTGAGATGTGTGGTATCGTGGGCACAAGAGAAGCTTTCTTCTCAAAGACCAAGAGGTTCTGCAGTGTCTCATGTTCCAGGAGCTACTCCTCCAACTCTAAGAAAGCCAGTATCTTGGCTAGACTGCAGGTGAGAGAAGCCACTTACACCCGTCCTGGGGCCTTTATGTGACTGATGGCAAACGGCTTAGCCAGCTTAGGGGACTCATTCCTAGAGGTCATCGGAGGTACATGAGACCCTGCCTTAAAAAAGGCCCCCCATTCATTCATTCATTCATTCATTCATTTATTTATTTAGATTTTATTCATTTTTATGTGTGTGAGTGTTTTGCCTATGCACTACTTGCTTACAGTGACTGAGAAGACCAAAAGAGGGTGTCAGTTGTAAGCCACTATGTGGGTGCTAGGAACTGAGCCTGGATCCTCTGGAAGAGTAACCAGTGCTCCTCACCACTGAGCCATCTTATTAGCCCCCTTACTTTATTTTTGAGACAAGTCACTATGTGACTGGCTGACCATACCGGCCTCAAACACAGATCTGGCTACCTCTGCCTGCCTCCCCATTGCTGGGATTAAAGGTATATCCTCTCACGCCCAGCAATTCCTATTTTAAAGGCCAAAGCTTTTGGTGTCTTTAAGGCAGTGGTTCTCAACTTTCCTAATGCTGTGGCCCTTTAATACGGTTCCTTAGGCTGTGGTGGCCCCAACTGTAAAATTATCTTCATTTCTGCTTCATAACTATAATCTTACTACTGTTGTCAATCATAATGTGAGTATCTGACTCACAGGATATCTGATGTATGACCTCTTTGGAAGGGTCACATATTCAATCCGAAGGGGTCATGACCCATAGGTTGAGAACCAGTTCTTTAAGGTCAGACTTTATGCAGCTGTGCTTGGCTAGTGTGTTGCATGGACTCCTTTATCATTTAATCATCTTGTGTAAGTGAGCTCTCCCTGAGACACCTGGTGACAGGTCCTCAGAATGTTCTCTCCAGGACATTCTACATGTACAAAGTGTTGCCTCTGGGAGCATGGAGAGGACAACTGCAGGGAAAGTGTTAGGGAGAGGGGCTGGGGAGGTCGGAGGCCTGAGTGACATGCGTCTGTCACCTGCAGCTCTGCTGACCCCATCCCTCTAGAACTGTCTCCTGAGTGTTCTCACTCATCATTACTTTTATAAAAGAAACTCTAGCCCTGAGGTTTGGTAGCTGCACCAGGAACTCACCCTCAGGAGTTTCAGTCAGACTCCTTACTTGGCATAGTGGTTCATGTCTGGAACCCCAGCTCTCAGGAGGCCGAGCATAGTAGCTGCAAATTCCAGGCCACCGTATCTCTAAATAAATAAATAAATAAATAAATAAATAAATAAATAAATAACAAAGCAAAATAGAAACAGATTCAGGTTCACAGCTAACAACCTGCACACTTCTATTTTTTGCCCTCTAGGGAAAGCCACCCACCAAAAAAGCCAAAGTCCTGCACAAAGCAGCCTGGTCTGCCAAAATTGGAGCCTTCCTCCACGCCCAGGGAACAGGACAGCTGGCAGATGGGACACCCACAGGACAAGATGGTGAGACAGAATCCTGGGGTGGGAGTCTAGGGTGGGGATGACCTGCTGGGAAGTTGGGGATGCAGGTCTACAGTGAGCTGTCTCCACCTGCTGACTTGTGTGGAAATGGCCTCAGGCCTTCCTTTCCGTGGTCCTCAGTGGCCTGCTTCCTCCACCACACAGAAACCAAGAGTTAGCTGCTTTGCTTGTCTTTGCATCTGTCTTCGTGGTTTTTCTCTCCTTGGTGCAGAGCAAGTCCAGGGTGCGTGGAGCAGGTGGAAAGGTCCCCTCAGTTTTCCAGGCATAGTGATGCTGAGCCCCACAGTGCAGGCTGAAACTGCACTGTGCAGCTAAGTGGGCAGTTGCTGCTGCTCCTGCCCATGTTGAGTAGGTGTGGCCAGCAATTGGATGCAAGAGGATCAATTTAATCCTAGATCTGAATTTCCTTTTCTGTGGAGCAAAAAGGGAGAGAAGTTTCTCTCTGGATGCTTCACAGTCGCGATGGCCATTAGTGGCCAGGGACTTGTTTCTAGCACCTCATGGGGTCTCCAGGTTCATGTTGTAATATGGTTGCTGTAGGTACCCTGCCTCAGCTCTTCCTTTGTGCTCTGCAGCTCTGGTCTTAGGGTTCGACTGGGGGAAGTTCCTGAAGGATCACAGTTACAAGGCTGCTCCTGTCAGCTGCTTTAAACACGTGAGTGTCCTGGCAACAAGGGAGGGACTGGCAGGGGGACAGCCCAGCTCCGGCTGCCTGCCTCATTGCTTCTCATGCACTTCAGTTGTGCTGCTCTAGGCTGCTCTAGGCTGCTCTTGGCTGCTCTTGGCAGCTCTTGGCTGCTCTATGCTGGACAGCATCCTTGAGAACAGTGGCCAGAAATCCGCCTTCATCTTGTAGACCCAGAGAGATTATTCAGCAGTTCAGGGCACTTGCTCTTCCAGTGGTCCTGAGTTCAATTCCTAGCACCCACATGGCAACTCACAACCATCTATATTCCCATGGGTACCTATACCCTCTTCTGGGGTATAGGCACAGATGCAGACAAATCACTAGTGTGTGTGTGTAATTATATACATACATAATTATATATAATGTATTATGTATATACAATGTATTATGTATATACATATATAACTGTATGTATACATAGATATATAATGTGTATACATATACAATATATGTCAGGTGTAGTGGCATACACCTTTAATCTCAGCATTTGGGAGGTACAGACAAGTAAATCTCTCAGCTACTTTGGTCTACAGAGTCGAGAGCTAATAGCTAACTATTTCAAAACAAAAAAACAAAAAAAGAACAAAAGTTAAAAAATAAGAGTATCTTGTGCCTTACACAGCTGCCGCTGGGTTTTGAAGGACTGACATCATTTACACAGTAGAGTTGGGTGTTCTGAGTTTCCATTCCTCGTGTTTTGTTTCCCCTATTAAAATTGTTTCTGTTGGTGGTGTGGTGGTGGGACATACATTTATTCCTAATACTCAGAAGGCAGAGGCAGGTGAATCTGTAAGTTCTAGGCCAACCTGGTCTACAGAGAGAGTTCCAGGACAACCAGAGCTACACGGAGAAAACTTGTCTATAAAAATAAAAAGGTTGTTTTTTATTTGTGGGATTTTTGTTAGCATATTTTGTTCATTTTAAAATTTTTTTTGATTTATTTGTTTTCTATGTGTTTTGCCTGTCATGTATGTATGTATGTATGTATGTATGTATGTATGTATGTATGTACACCACATCTGTGCCTTATACATGTAGAAGTCAAAACAGGGCATCAGTGCTGGGCATTGGTGGTATATGCCTTTAATCCCAGCATTCTTGAGGCAGAGGCAGGCTGATCTCTGAGTAAAAGGTCCACAGAGCAAATTCTAGGACAGCTGGGAACAGAGCTAAACCCTGTCTCTGGGGAGAAAAGGGTGCTTCACATTGTCTAAAAGTGGGGTACTATGGCTGGTTGTCAGCTGCCATGTGGGTGTTGGAGACTGAACCCTGGTCCTCTGCAAGAACAACAAGTGCTCTTAATCTCTCAGCCTCTTCAGCCCTGTGTTTGGTTTTGAGGAGTTGGTTTTTGTTTCTTTAATTTTGGTTTTATGGCTTTTGGCTTTTCAAGTCCTGGGTGTCCTGAAACTCACTAACTCACTCTGTAGAGGAGACTGGCCTACAACTCACAGAGATCTGCCTGCCTCTGTTTCCACCAGGCCTGGACTGGTGCTTGTTTTGTTGGTTGGTTTGGTTTTGTTTTTTTGAGGCATGGTTTCATGTATCCCAGGATGGCTTCTAACTTGCTGTATAGCTGAGGATAGCCTTGAACTTCTGGTCTTCCTGCCTCAGTCTCCCAAGTATGTGTCACCATGCCCAGCCTTCCACAAGTTAACTCTCAAGGCCCATCTTACTTTTTTGCTGGCACTAGGAATTGCATGCAGTTTAACACCAAGCTGCACCCTCAGCCCTATGTAAGGCCCTTTCTGATCCAAACACCCTTCAGTGGGGGACTCCCAGTTCTTCCTGAAGTGAAGGGTTGAGGCCATTTTGGATGCCTTGGAGAAACTTGAAGTCAAGAACTTAACAGTGCCCAGCAGTTGTACCGTGTGCTAGCCTAGACCAACATCTACAACAGGGCTTCTTTTGTCTCTATTTTTATTTTAAAATTTACATTATAGCTCAGGCTGGCCTAGGACTCACTATGTATACCAGGCTGTCCTGAGAACAGTCTTCCTGCCTCAGTCTCCCAAGTACTGGCCCACAGATGTCAGACATCAAGCCCAGTTTCTTTTGCCTTTGGATCCCGTTTCCTAATGCCGACAGAAGGCAGCTATGCCTGGCCTTCCTGGATTGTCCTGCTTGCCCTGCGCTATGACACGTTGGTCCTAGGTCCTACTATGCCCTTCTCTGAGTTGCTAATGAATGTGTCTCTTTTGCTCCCAAATTCTCCATTTGTATTGTAGGGAATTAGATCATATTTAACACAAGATTCTATATACTCTGTAAAGAGCTTGCCTTGGTGTCTGGGCCACTCCATGCTTCCCCAGGTCTATGTGAGCCTGTCCACCTAGGGATGTGGATTGTTACTGGTTTAGGTCAGGTCTGAGAGTGAAAGAAGATGCTTTTCCCAAAGAAGTATCCAGTTCCCATTGGCGGCAAATCAAGGATTAAGCATTGGGAAGGCAGCCAGAAGCCACCCAGTAGGCAGGGACTGGGTAGAGTGTGGCTGTGTTCTGCCAGCTCGGTGTGTGAGCCAGGTTGAATGATGTTAGGGAGGTAATGTCTGTGCTGAGACACTGTTGTACAACTGGCCAAATGACAGATATCCAGGTGCGCCACGGTGTCCACACTGATAGAGGCAGGAGCTGGCCCTGCAATGAAGAGAACCAGGTCTGTCTCTGGCCCTCCACCCATGCCTCTGCCTGATATACCCTGCCCTTCCATGTTTCTAGACGGTGGACATGCCCTGTTTATCTCTCTATTCCTAGTTTTCTGCACTGTTCATGACATGAAGTAAGAGTCAGAGGACAGTGGAGCTCAGGCCGAGGGGCTGGCTCCTCTCAACCATCAATGCTCTCACCACACAGGTGCCCCTCTATGACCAATGGGAAGACGTCATGAAAGGGATGAAGGTGGAAGTCCTCAACAGTGATGCTGTGCTCCCCAGCCGGGTGTACTGGATCGCCACTGTCATCCAGGCAGCTGGTGGGTGTTCCTCTGGCCAGGGCAGGGTCTAGCCAGAAATTTGTCTGCCATGTGTCATATCCAGAAGGTGAATAGTGTTACAGGGTGAAATGGGTTTCTTTTTTTTTTGTTTTTCGAGACAGGGTTTCTCTGTGTAGCCCTGGCTGTCCTGGAACTCACTCTGTAGACCAGGCTGGCCTCGAACTCAGAAATCCGCCTGCCTCTGCCTCCCAAGTGCTGGGATTAAAGGCATGCGTCACCACCGCCCGGCCTTGAAATGGGTTTCGCCCACTGGCTTTCTTTCCCCTTCTTGGAGATTTTCATTTATATGAGAGCACAGGACTAAAACTTGAAAGAAAGTTAGTTTTGTTTTGTTATGCATTTTGTATGTTTAGTTGGTTGTTTTGTTTTTGAGACAGGATTTTTTTTTTTTTTCTTTATGTATATGATGAGTACAGTGTAGCTGTCTTTAGACACACCAGAAGAGGGCATCGGATCCCATTACAGATGGTTGTGAGCCACCATGTGGTCTCTGGGAATTGAACTCAGGACCTTTGGAAGAGTAGTCAGTGCTCTTAACTGCTGAGCCATCTCTCCAACCCCAGGGTTTCTCTGTGTAGATGTGACTGCCTTGGAACTCACTCTATAAACCAGACTGGCTTCAAACTCAGAGGTCTGCCTGCCTCTGCCTCCTGAGTGCTGGGATTAAAGGCGTGTGCCACTGCCACCTCACTTTTTTTTTTTTTTAAATAAGGTTTATTCTGGGGATGATGAAGATATAGAAGAAATCACCAGCCCAGGATGCTTTCTGAGAGTGCAGCATGGATATTGTTTTGTTCTGTATGTCGGGGACCCCACTAGCCTGGAAGGAGTTTCTAGAATAGGAAGTAGGAAATCTGACTGGTTCTAGAGAAAGAAGAAAGCCTGACAACATGCCTTCCCCATGCCACCTCTCACAGGATAAGCACACTTATCCTTCCTTCTAGGGTACCGGGTGCTGCTCCGATACGAAGGCTTTGAAAATGATGCCAGTCATGACTTCTGGTGCAACCTGGGGACTGTGGATGTCCACCCCATTGGGTGGTGTGCCATCAATAGCAAGATTCTGGTACCTCCACGGAGTAAGTTAATGAGAAAGCTCCCATGCTGGTTCCTGTAGGGCTCTGGACAGAAGCCTTTCCTACCCCATCTAGAAGTCCTGGACAGTTTGGATTTATAGAGCCTGTTTGTTGGTCTTGTTTATATATATATATATTATAGACTTACTATATATATTTACTTTATGTGTCTGTGTGTGCCTGAGGGAATGTCTGTTCACCATGTGTGTGCAAGAGCCTGAGAAGGTTGGAAGAGTCGTTGGATCCTCTGGAACTGGGGTTAGAGATGGTTGTGAGCCACCATGTGGGTGCTGGGAACAGAACCCATGTCCTCTGGCAGAGCAGCCAGTGCTTTCAGCTACTGAGTCATCTCTCTAGTTCCCAGAGGCTGGATTTATAAGATGATGCCATCACTGGCCTGAAGTTGCAGAACTTAATGGTTATGTCTGTGTAGCTGATCTCTGGTTAATGAAGGTGTTATAAGTCTGTGTCACCAGTTCCCTCCTGTGTCTCTCCAGCCATCCATGCCAAGTTTACTGACTGGAAGAGCTACCTCATGAAGCGGTTGGTGGGTTCCAGGACACTTCCTGCAGATTTTCATATCAAGGTCTGGCTGGGTTCCTAGCTCATTCTCCTCTCCTCCCCCTCTCCTCCCTCCCCTCCTTCCCCTGCCCTCCCACTTCCCCTGCCCTCCCACTTCCATCTCCCAGTTTTCCATCCTTCATATGATTCATTACAGGTGTTTGTTTTGTTTTTGTGGTTCTGGGGATGGGACCTAGGGGTTTCCAAATACTAGCACTGTGAGTAATGCCCCTAGTTTCTCATCATCATACTCTTCTGTGACCTCTTGGGCAGGCTTCAGCCCAGTGCTGCTTCAAGTGCTGGGCCGCCTGCCTCCCTGCCAAGGCCCTGGTCCACCATATCAGTCATGTTGCTTTGCTGGCTTTTTCGATTTGAAAGTCTCCCAGATTCTTGCCCTTGCTTCTAGCTTTTTCAATAGTATCTGAGGTTTCTATTGCTGTGATAAAACACTGTGACCACAAAGCAACCTTGAGAGGAAATGGTTAATTTTGCTTACACTTCCACATCGTAGTCTATCTATCATCCAAGGAAATCAGGGCAGGAGCTCAGGGAAGGAACCTGGGGGCCAGAACTGAAGTGGAGGCTATGGAAGATAACTATGTACTGATTTGTTCCCTCATAGTTCACTCTGTCTGATGCTAGCTTATCTTTTTGTTGTTTCTCTCTGTGTAGCCCTGACTGTCCTGGAACTCACTCTGTAGACCAGGCCGGCCTCAGAACTGTAGGTCTGCCCACCTCTGCCTCCTGAGTACTGGGATTAAATTGCTGTGCCGCACTGCACAGCTTCGTCCTGCTTCCTTACAGCATCCGGGAGCAGCAGCTCGGGTGGCACTGCACACACAGTGGGCTGGACCCTCCCACATCAATCCTCAGTAAAGAGAAATGCCCATAGACTTGCCCATAGCCCAGTCTGCTGGGGCAGGGTGGGGCATTTTCCCAGTTGAGTTTCCCTCTTCTAAATGACTTTAGCTTGTATCCAGTTGACATAAAACAAACTGGGCAACACAGAGCAATCACTTAGATGTATTATGTGTTGGTAAGAGACAGGCTGGCCATGGTGGCACCTGCCTTTAACCCCAGCACTTGAGGGGCCAAGGCAAGTAGCAAGTGGATCTTATATTTAGTCTATATTGTGAGTCCAGGTCAGTTTAAGGATCTAAGTTCAATTCCTAGCACCACATCAGACAGCTCAAAACTGTGACTCCAGCTCCAGGGGACCTACCACCCTCTTCTAGTCTCCACAGGTAACCCCACACATGAATAAAAATAAATTGAAAACAGAGTACCATGAGGATATAAGGAATTCCTGCCTAAATTATCCAACCTGGTGGTGTGAGAAGTGAGTGTCATGCACACGGATAGTGATAATAGTGGTACAAACAGCCCCCAGAGCTGGAGAAATGG
This sequence comes from Rhabdomys pumilio, assembly GCA_030674055.1. Taxonomy (NCBI): domain Eukaryota; kingdom Metazoa; phylum Chordata; class Mammalia; order Rodentia; family Muridae; genus Rhabdomys; species Rhabdomys pumilio. Next base: position 20,933,942 of record JANHMN010000012.1, on the reverse strand, counting down.
CTCAGGCTGCTCTTCCAGAGGTCCTGAGTGCAATTCCCAGCAATTGCATGGTGGCTCACAACCACCCATAGTGAGATCTGATGCCCTCTCCTGGTATGCAGGTGTACATGCAGATATACATTAAATAAATAAAACTTTAAAAAAAAAAACAAACAAAAAACAAAAACCACAGCTCCCATCTGAACTGGGGCTGTTCAACCATCTGTATGGACATAGCAGTTCAGCCAAAGAAAGTTACTTTGGCTGGACATGGTGGCACATGCCTTTAATTCCAGGACTTGAAATGTAGAGGCAGATGGATCTCTGTGTGTTGAAGGCTGGTGTGGTCTACATAACAGGTTGTAAGCAAGCTGCGACTCTATGGTGAGATGCTCTTTCATGAAACAGCCAGACGTTAGAAAGCTGCTTTGCCCAACTGAGGCATGCGTGCATGTGTAGTAACTGTGTAGAAGAGAGAGTCTGAGGCTTGCAGAGCGCTCTCCCACCTTGGTTCTTTCTTCGGGGGACCTCACTGGGCCATCTCCCTGATAGGTACCTGGGCCACCTTGAGGTCTCCTGCACAAGGTGTTCCAAGCGTCCTCATTAGGTTGTGCAGGCTTCCCAGCAGGACACATTCTCAGAGGAGCAGGTTTCCAACTGGTTTCCCAGAGACAGTGGCTTTTGGATTGTCCCTGCATGGGTGCTGTGGAAGCCAACTCTGAAAGATGGGGTGGAAATTGGGACGTCGCAGACAAGGCCCTGGGTGTGGGTTGCCTGAGCTGCTAGAGAACTGGCCTCTCCCACGTTTGTGGTTCAGTGCACCTCACAGAAGTAGTCCTCTTTTTCCAAAGTGGAGATTGGTTTTCCTTTGAACTTCCTGGGATCTTGTGTCTTTAGCTGTTTGTCTCCTCTGTTAGCTTTCCTTGTGCTTCATATTCAGCCAAGCCAAGCTTTGTCTCCTGTTTCCCCCTTGTTGCAGAGTTGGCAGATGTAGTGATTGGGGCAGTTGGCTTCTTGCTCAGCCAGCACTGTTACAGACAGATGATGGCAGGGGTGTGGCCCACCAGCCTCTCTTTTCCTCACACTCACAAGAATATGGGTGTGCTCCACGTGGACCAGTCTGTAAGCCTGTGCTGATTGCTCCCTGCCTGTCCTGTTTTGCACTCTGGAGGGGCAGTAAGTAGAACAGGACTACCCTGGTTGGAGCGAGAAGGTGACTAAAGAGAACAAGATTCTGGTCAGACAGTAGAGGTTCCAGACAGGCTCATTGGGACGTCACTGCCTCAGAGAAGACTTGAAGTACTGGGTTTTGACAGGGTGACCACAACTTAGGCGTTTCCAGTGGGAAGCACTGGGCTGTTTGTTACTTTGCCAGGTGCCTCTGAAAACGAGGTAGGCTTGTAGAGAATGCCCCAGACATGGTCCTTTGACGACAGTATAGTAAGTCCACAGTGTGTGAGTTGTTGTCTCTTTTGTTTTTTGAGACAGTCTCGTACTTGTTATGCAGGTGAGGGGTGCCCTTGAACTTTCACCTTTATTTACAGGGCATGGGTAGAAGTGTCAAGGCAACCGTGTGCCTCCCAGGTCTTGAGGCTTGGCAGTAAAGTTCTTTTACTCATTAAATCATCTAGTAAGCCTAACTGTGAACTAACCCTCCTGCCTCTGGTTTTGAAGTGCGAAATTACAGACAGGAACCATAAAACCCAATGCACTGTAATGTTTTAGGGGTTTTCTTTAAGACAGGATCTCTTTACTTAGTACTGTCTGTCCTAGAACTTAGTATGTAGCTCAGACTGGCCTTGAACTCACAGGGTCTGCCTGTCCCGCCTCCTGAGCTCTGGGACAACCAGAGGTGTGCACCACCACGCCCAGCCCACTGTGATGTCTTGTGTCTGCATGCAGTCACTCATTCTCTTGCAGAACAGACTGACTGCCTGGCTCTGAGCTGAGAATGGGCCTTCAAAGGAATGTGGTAGAGAAGAGCAGGGAGAGTGATTGGCTTAAGCCTCACAGGCCCAGACCTGTGTCACTCTCCTAGAAGAGCTGCTGTCACCTGTGGTTGGTGGCAGGAGGTAGTCTAGCTGTGAGCTTTGGAAAGGCAAGGTCTGTCTGGTTTAGTATCCTGGGTTAGCTCTTCTGTTACTGTGTTGTAACCTCTGAGATTGCCCCCTCCAGTGTGTTTAGAAAACAGCCCTGCTTAGTCTCAGCATCAGCAGGCTAGAGCTGCTCTTGAGTGAACTGTGTCCTGATGCTAAAAAGCCCAATAGCCCAGCCTAGATACAGACATCCTGGTTGTTGTCTCGCACTTGTGGACTGCTGTTAAACTGTGCTTAGCCATCGGAATCACATGGGCAAACTAGTACACACACACACACACACACACACACACACACACACACACCCCGCCTCCACTTAGTCGAGGCTGGGTTTGAACTCCCTGTGATCCCAGGTAGGCCCTTATCTCTTGTGTGCTAGAATTACAGCTGCAAAACCACTGGACAAAATCTTGTATGTGCCACGCAGAGGGCCAGAAGGTAGAAGACAGCGAAAGCGATGGGGCCGAGGATCAGCATAGAGCTTGTGAGAAGCCCAGGCTGGACCCCAGAACTAAGTCTGCCTATACTTTTGTAGGTCATTTGAGTTTCTTGGTCTGAAGTAGATTCTGGGGTTTCCATCATCCTGACTAACTGAGAGCTTGTGAGACAAGGTACCCACTGAGAACTGCAGACTGCCGCTGTCCAATAGTAAGATGAGGGCTCTGGGACTCTGAGATTTCACCACCCCTTCCTGTCTTCTGTCTCTTAAAAAAAAAAAAAAAAAAAAAAGATTAATTTTATGTGTATAGGTGTTTTGGCTGCATGTATGTCTGTGTTGTATGCATGATGTCCCTTGAAGGCCAGAAGAGGGCATTGGGTCCCCAGGACTTGGAGTTCTAGAAGGTTGTGAGCTGCCATATCAGCACTGTGAGTCAAATCTGAGTCCTCAGGAAGGGAAATGTATTTTAACTGCTGAGTCATCTCTACAGCCCCTCCTTTGCTGACCTTTTGTTTAGTTTGCTTTGATTTTTCAAGACTGGGTTTTTCTTTGTAGCCCTAGCTATCCTGGAACTCAATCTGTAGAGCAGGCTGGCCTCAGACTCAGATCCACCTGCTTCTGCCTCCTAAGTGATGGGATTAAAGGCGTGTGCCAGTGCACTCAGGTTTTGCTGACAGCAGGAATGGAAGGCTGTAACTGAAGCAGATTGCCTCCTTGTGTCCTTGCAGATGGTGGAAAGCATGAAGTACCCTTTCCGGCAGGGCATGCGCTTAGAGGTCGTAGACAAGACCCAGGTGTCGCGTACACGCATGGCTGTGGTGGACACAGTAATTGGGGGTCGCCTGCGGCTCCTCTATGAGGACGGTGACAGTGATGATGACTTTTGGTGCCATATGTGGAGTCCCCTGATCCACCCAGTGGGTTGGTCACGGCGTGTTGGCCACGGCATCAAGATGTCAGGTCAGTAGAGCCCCTGGCTGGTGTGACTCGAGACTCAGCTTCCTCCTAAAGATCAGTAGGACCTTTGCTGTACTCAGTGCAGTGAAGTGGACTGTCATTGCTACCCTGCAGATGACAATGTTGAGGATCAGAGAGGCCAGTGACTCAGGTCACTCAGCTCAGTCTGAACAGCAAAATGAAGGTGTAATGCAGATGGTATTGTCACAGTGCCAGCACCAAAGAGCTGGGTCCCTTGTGCTGAAGAGTCCACACTACTGCTCCAGGGTCCTCTGTTTTCCCATTTAGGGAAGCGGTTGGGGGACAGCTGAGAGCAAAGGTAGCCTGTCTGGCTACATAATTCTGGGAGAAGCACGTGATAACCAGTGGCTGCCTTCAACTCCCTTTTCTTCCCCTCTTCTCTGTCATCTTCCCTAGATAGACGATGTGACATGTCTCATCACCCTACTTTCCGGAAAATCTACTGTGATGCTGTTCCTTACCTCTTCAAGAAGGTGAGGTGCAGCCTGTGGGCACTTTTCCTTTTCGCCATAATCCTTCATTGGCTTCTCTCTGGGACTATCCCTTGTCTGTTTTGTAAGAGATTGTTCCACCATCCACAACATACTGAGAGAGAACCTTTTTAGATTGAGGCAAGGTCCCATTGTAGCCCCATTTGGCTTGTCACGGCTTCCTAAGTTCTGGGAACCACCACACCCAATAGGACTGTCCTTTGCCCTCTATTGCCATCCCAGGCTGCAGTATCTGAAGGGTTATTCCTTTACCTTCTCCTGAATCCCCAGTTGCTTCATCTCTTTAAGGTCCGAGCTGTCTACACGGAAGGTGGCTGGTTCGAGGAAGGAATGAAACTAGAGGCCATTGACCCTCTGAATCTGGGCAATATCTGTGTAGCAACCATCTGCAAGGTGAGCCTAGGCTGCTGTTCTCGCCTCCAGCATGGCTTTCTGACAGTCTGATGGCACAGAGCTTTGCTCTCACCTTAAGCTTCTTGGGGCTCTGATACTCGCTGCTCATTTTGCCCCTTAACTTCTGTATAGTAGAGAGAGACTATTCCTGCTTTTTACTCAGACCTTCATGTTAGGGTTTAGACTAGATATCTTAAGTGTTGACCTGTGTCAGGTATAGGTATACTATTGTCCCCTCACATAGGCCTTTCTGTCACTAGCCTCTCCTTTGCATGCCCAGAGCCTCAGCCCAGCTTCCTGCTCCTGCCTGCCATCATTGCTGCGGCCTAAGGATGCTGTCATTGTCCACCTAGCCTGTTCTGTGTCCAGCCAGATGCTCTATATACTCAGAGCATGCCTGGTGGCAGTAAGGCAGGTGCTTCCTGACTGGCATGGGTTGGCCATCTGGTGGCGAGGGCACACTATCCCTCTAGTACCCATTCTTGAGTACTGGGTGCCCTGCCAAACACCAAAAACTGGGGTATTTTAGCAGAAGGCAGAATTCAACCATCCATTGGATCCATGTCTCATGTCCAATCATAGCCACCTTACTTGAAGGTTTGCAGTTAATGGCACATGCCATCCATTCCTCTATACCCTCCCCTAGGGCTTCTTTGGTTTTGTTTTTAGTTGCATCCATTTATTATGTGCATGTGCATGGAAGTCAGGACAATTTTGTGGTAGTTGGTGTGTCCTTCCACTGTATGGGTTCCAGGGATAAAACACAGGTCATGCTGGATGGTTTTTACCCTCTGAGCTATCTTGCTGGCCCCTCCTAGGTGCTCTTGGATGGTTACCTGATGATCTGTGTGGATGGGGGTCCCTCCACAGATGGCTCAGATTGGTTCTGCTACCATGCCTCCTCCCATGCCATCTTCCCAGCCACCTTCTGCCAAAAGAATGACATTGAGCTCACACCCCCAAAAGGTAAGGCCTTGACAGCCCAGATCCCTGATGTGTGGCACCTTGGCATGAGAGTGAGGATGGGCCTCTCTAGCCACCACTACCTTTACACTGCCTGGGCTGACCCAGCTAATCGATGTATAGCTGGTGAACAGGACTCCTTTGTGTTAGGGTGGTCCAGGGGCTGTGCAGCAGGACTGTCCTAGAGCAAGTGTCAAGCTAGAGAGAAGGGGAGCTGCAGAGTACGCTGGGACTCAGCTGCAGGGTCCCCGCAGTGTGCTGCTCTGCCCTTAACCACCACCATCACCCCCGTCTGTCTTTGAGACTCTCCCTTCCTTTCTTCTTCATCACTCTCCCATCCAGGGTATGAGACACAGCATTTTGACTGGGAGACCTACTTAGAGAAGACCAAGTCAAAAGCAGCTCCAGCCAGACTCTTTAACATGGTGAGGAGGCTCCAGTGCTGGGCTCGGGGAGTCTGTGGCAGCCGGGGCCAATCTCAACCTCCTTTAAGTCTTCACTGCTGGGACAGTAAAGCAGCTTCTAGAAACCTCCGTGATGTGGATGCCCCCTGGGCCAGTGAAGACTAGTCCCTTTTCCATAGAGGGGTTGGCACTTGAGCGTTGAATGGGATTTCTGTCTGAAGGAACCTCTTCAGTGGCTCTTCTCCCTACTCTCAGTTCCGCCAGCAGATCCTTGCCTACCTGGACGAGCCTGCTAAGGCTAGCACAGACCAGCTGGGCAACTGCTTTCTTCTCCCAACCAGGACTGCCCCAACCATGGCTTCAAGGTGGGCATGAAGCTGGAGGCTGTGGACTTGATGGAGCCCCGGCTCATCTGTGTGGCCACTGTGAAGCGGGTGGTGCATCGACTCCTCAGCATCCACTTCGACGGCTGGGACAGCGAGTATGATCAGTGGGTGGACTGCGAGTCCCCGGACATCTACCCTGTTGGCTGGTGTGAACTCACCGGCTATCAGCTCCAGCCACCGGTGTCCGCAGGTGGGATGGGGTTGCCCGGCTCAGACAGCTCTTGAATATTCTTCTCCGGGCTTCTCCCTTCCTGTCAACCGCTCTTCCACATGCCCAGCATTTCCTGGCCTGAGACTGAGAAGGCTCCAGGTTGCACTGAGCAGAGTGTGTGCCCTGACTCTCACCCTGCTCCTGAACCTATGTCCCTCTCCCTGTCCCTGCAGAGTACTTTCTTCATCTTGCCCACTCTGTCCTATGCCTGGGCCCTTGTGCGCCCAGACCCCTCAAACAGCCCTGGTGACAAGGGATAGATGGGATAGCTGCTCTCCTACCCCTCCGCCATCCTGTTCTCAGTGTCTGACTTCTCTCATATGAGGGCCAGTACCCTCATATGGAGGTGCTCTATGGCCTTCCAGAACTCTCTTCTAATCTCTTGTTCTTTCAAACATTAGAACCAAACACAACTCAGAAAGGCAAAGACACCACAAAGAAGAAGAAGAAACAGTTTGGGAAGAAAAGTAAGTGAAGCAGCAGAGCACGAGCAGGGCTTCTGGCACTGCCCAGACCTTGCCTCGTGCTCCTGTTCTGTTCCCTGGAACTTGCCCCCGGGGACGCTGTGCATGGGGATCCAGATCACAAACAGGAATGTAGTGTGGGCTGAGGAAACCGCTGATGACGCTTGAGGAAAAGAGAGAAGGGGGTCACATCCTTTCCTTGCTGCTGCTTGTCCAAAGCAACCTGTAGATGCTGGGTTCTGAGGAAAAGGCAGAGAGAAAAGGATCCAACACTGTCTTCTGGAACAGCTGGTTATGGGGTTACAAGAGGACAGGACAGGAGGGCAGGTAACAATGTCATTCTCAACTGTACTGTGAAAGGTGGTGCCACAGCACGGGCATCAGGCAGAGAAGAGGATGTTCTGCAGTGAGACAGAGCTATAGCAGGGACTAGGTGTCCCTGGGTAGGAGTGGTATTTGAATTAAGTCTGTGCTATTCAAAGTGGGGACCTGAACATGCCCATGGTCTATTTAAGAAATCAGACATCACCAGGCAGTGGTGCACACGCCTTTCACAGCACTCAGAGTTAGAGGAAGGTGCGTCTCTGTAAGTTTGAGGCCAGCCTCGTCTACCAAGCAAGTTCCAGGACTGCCAAGGCTACACAGAGAATCCCTGTCTTGAGGGGAGGGAGGGAAGGAGGGAGGGAGAGAGGGAGGGGGGGAGAAAGGAAGGAAGCTAGCTAGCTAGCTAGCATCCATAACTGCTTTGACCCAGGCACCTGGCCGGTAAGGGGTATTGAAAATACAGTGGAGTCCAGCTCCACTGTACCCAGCTCCACGCTGCCTGCTAGCACTAATGCTAAGTTTGTTTTATTTTTATTCATAGGGAAAAGAATCCCATCAGCCAAGACTCGACCCCTCAGACAGGGCTCCAAGAAACCCTTACTGGAGGACAACCTTGAGGCGTTGGCGGTCTCGGAACCAGTTCCTGATGACAGTAAGAGCCGTTGGACTGGGTTGAGTCAGGGACAGGCTGCTCCATTCTCTGATGTGGTCTCTTTGCTTCTCTATCTGGACACAAAAGAACAGAGTCAAGCCTGAAGGGGGTTTTCCAGGCACCAAACAGTTTTCAAACCATTGGACTGGAAAAATCTCCTAAACACCCCATCTAGCTCTGAACTGAGAAGTCTCTGTCTCTCTAGCCATGTGTTTGGCTTTCCCTGCCTCTCTTGCCTCTAAATACCCCATGCTCACTAAAGTGTGTAGTGGGATATCAGGTGCCAAATTTCTGGCTTAGTCTTACTGGCCAGGATGTGCTGGGGTCTTCACTCTTATTGCGGTATACTTGGGGAGTCGTGTGCCATAGCACATGTAGCATCAGCGATAATTTCAGGAGTTGGTTCTCTCCCACCACAGGGTCTCCCACAGGCTGTCAGCTTGGCTGCAAATGCTATTAGCTCACCAGCTATGCCTGCAGCTTTGCCTCTTCTCTTATCGCTGCCCCTGGGAGGGTGAGGAGGAAGTTGGAAGTGGTCACCCAGGCTCCCTGCTACCTCTAGAGCTCTCTCTGAAGGAAACTAACTTCCTTAGCAGCCTCTCATCCCACCCTGAGACCGGCATACCTTCACACACTCATTCTCAGCTCTCTGCCTCCCTCCCTCTTCACAGTTATCGCTGTGTGCGTGAAGGAAGAGCACCAGGACATCTCCTCGCCTGACAGGTCACCCAGTCCACAGCTGCCTCTCCCCATTGAGAGCATCAAGCAGGAGAGAGACAACTGAGACTCCCTAGCATCAGCCTGGACCCTAACTGAAGCCAAGCCTGGTCATGGAGCAGAGAGGAACCCAGCTTTACTGCTATGTAGTGAATGGACAGCCTAGTCTTCCAGGCCCACCTCTGCCCTCTGGCCAGGCTGCTCAGCTTGAGTTCTAAGCCGGCACACTACTGCACCCTCAGCACACTGGAGAACTAGACTGACAGCCATGTGTCTACCCAGGCGAGTGGTAGAAGTCAGGGAATGGAGTAGCTGTGGGTGGGCAGCCTAGGCTGATGCTGGGTGAGAACAGAGCCACCTCTGCTTAAAATAAATTGAAGGTCTTGTACCTTCTGGGGGCACCCTGTACCACCTGATGTCCCAGGGGCCCCACTGTGGCAGGGAATTGACGAAGGTAGTGGGTTTGAGTGATTTGGTCCTTGATCTCTCAGGGATGGCAAGAACATTGGCTTCATTTCTTAGAGGGAACAGTGGGGAAGATGTTCAAGGGACCTGTGCCCGAGGGAGATGTGGGCCAGGTTACTTGCTGTTGGGTACAGGATCAGACAGTAGTTTGGCCCGTGCAGTCTGGGTGTCCTGCCTGAGACCATCCTTCTCTAGATCTGAGCTTGGGTTGGACCTATCCTTTCCACTCCCCTGCCTGGGTCAGCCCAGCCGCTGCTCAGCTCACTGTCTTCACAGTGTTTGACTTTGGTTTTTCCCACTGAGATACATTTTTGTTTTGTTTTTGAGACAGGGTCTATGTAGTACTTGCTGTTCTGGAGCTTGATATGTATCCCATGCAGACTTCAAACTGATAGGGATTCACCTGCCTCTGCCTCCTGAGTGCTGGATTAAAGCTGTGTGCCTAGTCCCCAGCTAGACACTTTGAAACTGGTGGCCTAGCCCTCCAGTATCATCCTGGAAGCAGTGGGGGCTCCTGCAGTGCCCTGGGTTTGACTGGGTTATGGACAGAGCAGTGAGGCCAGTGGCTCTGTCGTGCCATCTCTGGGCCTGCTCTGGTCAAGTCTTGTCTGCCATGTGCTAGGCTTTGCTCAGGACCAGGCCTGGTTCATCCCTAAGGGGAAATGTGAGTGACCAGTCATCACAGACTGGGCAGGTTCTGAGAGAAGTTGGTCTTGACCTATCTGCTAAAGATAGCCCACCCTGTGCAGAATCTAGGCCATGAAGAGGCCTTTGTCTGCCTGCTTTCCTCAAAGAGAGGAAGATGAAAGTCCACAGTAAAAGGCAGGTTCAGTTCCCAGCACCCACTCACAGCTGCCTCTATCTTGAGCTCCAGGGGAGCCTGTGCCTGTGGTTTCTGTGGATACAAATGTGTACATCCTTAAACATAATTATAAATAAAAATATGTGAAGAAAACAGTGGGATGCTATTGGATGAGTGGACCTCGGCCCTTAGGAGCAGATATTAGGAGGAAGGTGGCCAAGTGTGCCTTTAGATAGATGTCTTTTTCAGCATGAGCTCCCTTGACAAGAGAGGGTGGAATGTTTGCCCTTCATGCCAGGCCTGGCCTCCCGACTCCCCATCCTTTCACAGATGACCAGAGGGAGGCCATGGGGCTCATGTGGTAAAACCTCAGAGCTGGGACTGACTAGGGCTTAGGCTGCTTGACTCCAGATTCTTCTTGCTCTGTTAGAACAACGGAAACAGGCCCTCGTAGAGCCCAAGCCAACCTCAACTTCTGATCTCCCATTTCCTGAATGCTGGGGCTACAGGTGTGTGCAACCACACCTCTGTGAGACAAGTCCCTTGTGAAAGTCAAAGCTGCAGAGTATATTCTGACATGCCACTTGAGCATCAAGTGTGGAGGCAGTTACCACACAAAGAGAAAAACGAAGACCACCCTCTGTCTCCATAACAACCATAGCTGTGTTGTCATTGGTGGTTCTTGGAGCTCACCTGTCCCTAGTTCCAACCCTGGCACAAAGCTGGAGTAGTGTTGGTGAAATTAAGAAAGGCACATAACTGATGTTGTTGATGTTAAAGGGTCAGATTTGTGGTCTCACTAGCTCAGGCTGGCCTTGAACTCACCCTGCCTCAGTTATAAAAGTTGTAGGACAAGGCCTTGTGCTGTAAGTTCTTTGGGTTCTGAGAATCAAGCCTGGATCCTCTAGAAGTCAGTACTCAGCTTGTCCTTGGATGGGAAGTAAAGGTCTAGGAGTCTTAGCACTTGAGTTGCTGCTAGCATCATTCTAAAATACCTCCCACACACCCCACCTCCTCCACTGGAAGCTTGCAGTGACCATTAGACCAAACCTCTGCTTCTCAACTTTCTGCAGACCCAGTCTCAGCAACCCTTCCAGGCTAGAAGCTAGGCTACACATTGAGTTTTTTTTTTTTTTTTTTTTTTTTTTTTTTTTTAGATTTATGTATATGAGTACTCTTACTGTCTTCAGACACACCAGAAGAGGGCATCGGATCCCATTACAGATGGTTGTGAGCCACCATGTGGTTACTGGGAATTGAACTCAGCACCTCTGGAAGAGTAGTCAGTGCTCTTAACTGCTGAGCCATCTTTCCAGCCGGCTAATTCATTTTGGATCTCGGCTTCATTCGCAGGTGTGAAAAAGGAAGGCTAAAGATATAAATTGGTTGCTTAAATGCACAGGATAAGTGACAGCGATGGAATTGAGCCTGGGTTGATCTGCAAAGTCACCACCATTGCTGGGACACTCCTTAATAAACCTTTCATGGACCACACCAAGCTTGATGGGCTTCATGCAGAGTGCAGGAACACAGCAGGTGTGGCCTGGCCGTCCTCCAGGCACTGGTGCTAGGGAACATCCCTGGAGTGCCATCCTCTGTCAGCCCCACGGGGCACAAGGATAATGACCTAGACTTGGGACTGTGAGCTCTGAGGAGCCAGGCTCCGGCCAGCATGCACTTGGAAGGGGTATGGTGGGTGCGGCTAGCGGGACAGCTTAGTGGGTCAACTAAAGTAGGCAGTTGGCACAAAGCTGAGGGCCTGAGCTTGATCTCTGGAGCCCTCATAGAAGATGGAGAAAATGACTCCCTTGGGTTGTCCTCAGACCTTCTCTCACACGCCATGACACATGCACACATACAAATAAACGTAAGAAGTATATGTAAGTAGGAAGAGAGGGGGCTGGAGAGATGGCACAGTGACTAAGAACACTTGCTGCTCTTCCAAAGGATCCAGGTTCAAATCCCAGCATCCACATGGTAGTTCATAGCTGTCTGTAATTCCAGTTCCAGGGGATTTGAAGCTGTCTCAGATATAAATGGAGGCAGAACACCAAAGTCAATAAAATTTTAAAAAGAGGGAGGTGGTGGCTTCAAGGAGAGAGAGGGGACCTCTTAGACTGCTTATGGAGATATTCTCATGTAGCCCAAGGTGACCTTGAGTTTATCCTGCCTCCCAAGTACAAGGGTTACAGTGGTTTCTCGACATCTCTGTTTCATTGATTTCTAGTGCTGGCACTGGGTTCTTCGCTGTAACTGTTGACTAGAGCAAGCTTGGAGGAAGGGTGATGTCACTGAGTATCAATTATATAATTCAAGAAGGGTTTCTCTGTGTAGCCCTGGCTATGTTCTGGAACTCACTCTGTAGACCAGGCTGGCCATGAACTCAGAGATCTCTGCCTCTGCTGTGAGGGCTAGGATTAAAGGCGTTCGCCACTGCCAACTGGCCCAAAGGAGGATTTGTATCCTGTAGCTTGAGATCTTGCTTTTCCTTCTTTGTGCATGCACATGCATGAATCTATGTGTGTGAACATGCATGTGTGGGCATCAGAGAATAGTCACGGGTGCCAGTTCCTGCCTTCTACCTTAAAAATGTCTCTGCCTGCCTCCACTACCACCTCACCTGTCTCACACACAGCCCTGCCTCTCCTGTGAATGCTGGCAGAAGCCAAAGCTGTTAAGTGCCCTGGGATGACAAGCATTTGTGAGCCGCCCTACATGGGCATCAAACTTGTGTTCTCTGTAAGAGCAGTACTTGCACTTAGACATCCCAGCCCCGGGATGTCTGTTTTCTGTGAGCCCAGGGTGGCTGGCTGGCACATGAGCTTCTGGGAATCTCCTGTCGGAGCACTGGGATTATAGATGGTCCTGCTGTGTGCCTGGCTCTTATGGAGGCTCAGGCCCTCATGTTTGTGTGGCAAGTGTTGTACCCCAGATCCATGGTGAGGTATTCCTTCCTCACTCTAACCTGCCTCCACAGGAACAGTTAGTGGCCTAAATTGTGTTTATCTAGAAGATAACTGAACTCTCAGTAACTCAGAATCTGGCCTCTTAGAATCAGGGTCTTCTATTAAGTTGAAGTGATAAATTATATGTCATTATATGTTGAGCAGCCATCCTCATGAAGAAGGAAGTGTACAGACTGACACACGGAAAGAAGCCAGCATGAAGAGATGGAGGCTATCACACTGAAAGAGGCAGGTTAGAAAATGGCACAGGCCACCACTGGCCAGAAGCAGCAAGATGGAATCCTTTTATTCCAGGCTCCAATTAAAAATCAGCACTTTGATTTCCAACCTCAAACAGTCAGGTACATTGCTGTTGTACCCAGTTCATGGTCCAGTCTCATGGTAACCTCAGGGAACAAATATAAACACTACTTGATTACCTCAAGTCTTCAAACCCAGAGTTGGGGGAGGGGCACAGCCTTCTCCCCACCTTCCCAGCACCTTTCTCTTCACTCATTTTCTCTGTGATATGATCTCCTCCCTTTGGACTCCATACTTGGTCTTAGGTGTCTGCATCGGGCCTCCTGCATCTAGGGGCTCAGCCTGCAGCAGCCTACTCAGCCTTCACAGACACATCGAGGCACATGGCTGGATCAGGACCTGAATATCACATCAAGTGACATCTCAACCTGTGACTGACACGTGGTTGGGAGGCAAAGCCAACACACCTGAACTTCACTCTCCTCCCTGAGAAGAGCCAGGTCTATGAGGTCAGGATGGGAAAGGGTTGGGTCCACACAGATCCAGTAAAAACAGAAATGGGATGTGTAAGTTGTGGCATCCACAAAAGCATAGTCCCTTCCTTAAGGGGTGAGGAGAAGGGACATAACTGCATCGTGCAAGGTGACCATGGGTCACTGCCCATCTCAGGAAAACGTCAGGGCTCAGCTTCCCAGCAGCTTTGGGACGCAGACCTCCTGCCCAGGGCTAACCTTGCTGTTCCTCACTTGCCTGTTCCTCAGTGGCCTCTGTGGATGGGAGTTCTCCTGGCACCGACCCTGGAGGTTGGTGTCCTCTTGGCCTTCCTGGCAGTCCAGCCTGAGCAGGCTTCAAAGATTGTAACTGCAGCCTTCACCTTCTGGCCACGGACACTGGGAGGGGTGGCACAGGTGGCACCCACCCGCAGGTTCAATCCAGTGAGCCACCTGAGGAGGAGAGAGAGATGGGGAGCCCAGTATGGGTGAAAATGGGTGAGAGAGTTCCTGGGGAGGATGAGGAGAGATCAAGAACTTGGAGGCAGTGGACAAGAGGAAGTCTGCTGAGCTCTGGCTGGGCGGCTCACCTCCATGTCACCTTAAGCCTCTGACCCTTCTGCATAAGGAGGTGAAAACAGTGGCACTGTTCACTGTGTACCAGGCACTGTGTCATCTGTTTGTCTGCTGACACTAATTCTCCAGCAGCCACGGCGATGTGAGCTGCTCTGCTCCTCACCCCTTCCACACGACCAAAGGGAGGCTATGGGACTCAACTTGGTAAAACCTCAGAGCCTGGGCTGACGAGAGCTTAGGCTGGACTGCAGATTCTTGTTCTCTTAGAACGGCAAAAACAGGGTCTCATGCAGCTCAGGCCAACCTCAACTTCGGAGCTTCTAATCTTTACCTCCTGTGCTGCGTTACAGATGTGCGCCATCGCAGCTGTATTGATGAAGCACTGGAAACAGTCTAGAGCTTTGTGCACACTAGGCAAACACTCGACTGAGCGTCATCCCCAGCCTTTGCTTCTGTGTTCTGAGGCAGGGTCTCATGTCGTCCAGGCTGACTTCATCCTCCTGAGTTCTACCTCTACTTCCCAAGTGCTGGGATTACAGGCATGGTGACCACTCCCAGCCTCTCACTGGCATTTTTATGTAACTGCCAAATGTGCATGTATGTTCCTCAGGTCCCAGCACCCCAAGCAAAGACAACATCATCCTGATTTATGAAGGAATTAAACCTTAGTTTTGTGATACCTGTGCCAGCCATATCTATGGGACGTTATCTTCATTAATAATGGGTGTGGGAGGGTCCTGTTTATTGTAAGCAGTGCTGACCTAGGTAAATGGTCCTGGCTTTCCGTGCTGAACTATATATAACCTGTGAGCTAAACATCCCAAGTCTAGTGGTGCGGGGCTACAGTCCCCCAGGGAGACAGCAGCGGCTGGCCAACCTCTGGTGGGAGTCCTGACGGGGGTGTACCTGTGCAGCGGGAGCAGCTGGCAGTCACAGTGGAAAGGATTACCGCTGAGGTCGATGAGCTCCAGCCCGCTGAGCCACATCGGGGCAGGCAGGGACTGAAGTTGGTTCTTCTGCAGGTACAAGCTCCGCAGCCCTTTCCCCAGGCCTGAGAAGGCCCTGGGAGAAATCTGCAAGGAAGTGCCAAGTCCTGTTGTGAGCCCCTGCCAGGTGGGCCATGCCAGGTCAGCAGGGAGCTCCATCCTCCCTCCAGAAGAGAGATGGAAGGCCCAAGGTGGTCTACGTTGGAGGGGTGGTACTGAGGTTAGAACCCAGGTTGATCTTATTCCAAGTCACTCAATGCCCAGGTTCTTTCAGTTAGGCCTAAGCCCCATCCTTATAATGGCCAAGACTCTAAGGACTCTCAACAGCAGGTCACTGCTCAGACTCAAGTTCTTCCAGGCCTCTAGCTGCACCTGAACTCCTTAAGGGCTGAGGGTTTCTTAGTGTTCTCATGCCCTGCCTAAAATGCTTGCTAAAGGAATGTCTCCTATGGACTTGTGCTTCCTGCCTGCACATCAGCCATCACCCACCTGCTCCAGGTCACTGCTGTTCAGGAAGAGCTGCTGCAGCGACCGCCCCACAGGCTGAAAGGCCCCATCTTGCAGAGCCCTGAATGGGTTCCCCGAGAGCTGCAGCTCCTTGAGTGCAGGCAGCCCCTCCAAGGCTCCAGTAGGCACCTCTCGCAGCTGGTTCCTGTCAAGGTGCAGCTTCTCCAGCTCCCGGGCTGGACCTAGCGCCCCAGGTAAAACCTGGGTGATGTGATTTCCACCCAGGTAAAGGCAGCGCAAAGCCCGCGCTCCTGCCAGATCCCCAGGCTCCAGGCGGTCCACTGCGTTGTCCTGAAGGTGTAGAGAGAAGAGGCTGGGTAGGGCACGCAGAGCAGCCCCCGGGATCCTCAGGAAGCGGTTGTGCTCCAGGTACAGGTAGCCCAGGTGGGGGGCACCTTCGAGGGCTGCAGCGCTCAGGCCGGAGAGCTGGTTGTCGGAGAGGTAGAGATAGACCAGGCGGTCCAGGCCCGCCAAGGCGCCCGGCTCCAGCTCCGCGATGCCGCAGTGCTGCAGGTGCAACGACACCAGGTGGCGCAGGCCCGGGAAGGCCGCGCGGGGCACCGAGGGGAAGTGGTTGCGCCTTAGGTCCAGGAGTTGGGTGTCGTTGGGGAAGCCGCGGGGCACGGCCTGCAGGCCCCGGCCGTCGCAAGCGCTGTGCCGGGTCTCCGCGACGCACACGCAGGCTGGAGGGCAGGGCGTGGCCCACGCCACCTCTTCGTGCGGGGAGCGAGGGGGGCTGCGGGGACCGGCCTGCCGGTCCTCGTCCTCGTCCTCCTCCGCCGCGTCTCCCGGGCAGCGCAGGTCGGAAGGCCGCAGCGTATCCAGGGCCTCGCCTCGCAGGCGCCGCGGTCCCCGGCACGCGCCGTCGGAGCGCACTCGAGCGCGCACCAGCCACTCGAGCAGGGGCCGCGCATGGCAGGCGCACCACAGAGGGTTGCCCTGCAGCCGCAGCCGGCGCAGCTGACCCGGGACCTGCAGCGGGGGCAGGGTGGTCAGCTGGTTTCCGCGGAGGTCGAGGGTGTGCAAGCGCGGGCAGTGGGCGAAGGCCCGGGGGCCTAGGGCCTGCAGGGACCCGTGGTCCAGGGAGAGCTCCCGCAGGCCGGGCAGCGCCAGGCCATCCTCTTCTCCGGTGTAGGTGAGCGGGTTGTGGCCCAGCTCCAGACGCGCCAGGCTGCGGGCCTGGGACAGGGCGGCCCCGGGCAGGGCCTGCAGCTCATTGTGGTGCAGGCTGAGGCGGCGCAGCGCGGGCAGGCCGGCCAGAGCCTCGGGGGCCAGCACGCTGAGTGCGTTGTGAGACAGTTGCAGCCAGCGAGTGCGCATCAGCCCCTGGAAAGCCATGGCGGGCAGGTAGACTAAGGCATTGTGGGCCAAATTGAGAGTGGCCAAGGAGCCCAGGGCGCCGAAGGTCCCGGGCCGCAGCTCCTCCAACATGTTCCCCTCCAGCTCCAAGCGCCTGAGTGAGCCCAGCCCGTCCAGTGCCTCCTGGGGAAGCGTGCTCAGGCGGTTGGAAGCCAGGTTGAGAAGGAGCAGGCGGCCCAGGCCACGGAAGGCCCCCTCGGCCACCAGCTCCACCTGACAGTGCTGCAGATCCAGATGTGTGAGGTAAGGCAGGTCCTGGAAGGCACCTGGAGGGATGACCTTCAGCGTATTGCCCTGGAGGTCCAGCCTCTGGGTGAGCTGGGGACAGGAGCGGGGAAAGGAGAATGAGAATGAGGCCTTTCTCCCTCACCTCTGATTCTCTTTAGCCACTGAGCAGCCTTCACCGTGAGCTTTTCCTTCACTGCTCTTGGCTTACTTTCCCATTAATTCATAACACCACAGGGCAAAAAGAGTATCTTATCCAGACACACCCCCAGTTCACCCCAGGACCTGTCACAAATACATTACTACTTATCAGTCACATGGCATCTCAGCCACACAAGGACCTTAAATAAATCATACTATTATTTTCTTGTTTAGTTTTTTGTTGTTGTTGCTATTGTTTGTTTTAAACATGGTGCTGGCTGTCCTAGAACTCACTCTGTAGACCAGGCTGGTCTTAAACTCAAAGAGAACTGCCTGCCTCTGCCTCCTGAGTCCTGGTGTTAAAGGTGTGTGTATTGGATTTGGCTCTTATTGGTTATTTTTCTTCCCATTTAGACATAAATACCCAGGCTCAAGAAGCAGAAACCAGCCAGACAATGGTAGAACCATTGGTGTAGCCCCGGCTCCTGCCACCCTGCCCTTACTGCCACAGTGCCAACCCATGTCAGGATTTTCCCTCTCCTGACCTCAGGGATGGTGTTTGGCACCTTGGTGAGGTTCTGGTGCCGACAGGTAACATGGCGTCTGGAGTTGTCACAGACACAGGTCTGTGGGCATCGCTGGGCAGCTACGTGCCAAGCTGGACTCAGGATCAACACCATAAGCAGCAGCAGCATGAAGACCCAGGTGGAGCTCTGGGGCCTGGGAGAGGGGAGAGAGCTGCTGTCTACAGGGGGATCAATGCTAGTGGGCACTGAACCCCTGATACAGGACAGCCAACTCCTGCCTCAGAACTCCTCCAGGCCTTCATCCTCTGGGCACAGGAAAGTGCCATGGCTTTGGTTCTCTACCCTCACCTCATATGGGGGCGTGGGGAGGGAGCTTCTGTTATCAGCCCTGGTTTATGGGGGAGAGGACTAAGATGTAGATAATTCAGAGTTCCTACTTTGCCCAGTGGCTCCAGATTTAAGACAGTTTGGCAGCAGGAGGGAAGGCCCAGACCTAGCCCAGGTTTTAGGGTGGACTGGGAGGTCCAGATGCTGAAGGGCCTGAGAAATGCTGTCATGGTAAGCAGGCAGCCCAGGCCTCTGTGCCTGCTCCCCTCTGTCCACATGGCTGACTGGCCTGTGACAGAGGAACTGAGGGCCCAGGTTATGTACTACAGTGGGGCAAGCTAGATCTCACTTGTCTATTTACTGATGCACCCACCTACCCGTCCAGCCCTCCACCTCACAACAGCATTGCCCATCTCTTCTTAGGGGTGATCATTGCCACCATGGCTCTCCTGGCCTCCCCTGTGATCCACCTAACAGCCAAAGGGAATTTTCCAGAATACAGATAGGATCCTGATACTCCCAACTGAAACCTCCCTAGTATCTAGCTGTCTCCGTTAGTGAAAAGTCCCAATTCCTGTTACCTCAAGAAGAACGTATAGATTCTCCATCACACGCCTTGAGTGGTATCACTGTACAGGCCCAGCAGTTATCGAATTCACTCGGCTCCTCCTGCTCTATGCTTGGGTCACAGGTAAATTCTAAGCTGCCTTCCCTGATGTGAAGCTGGAACGCCACCCCATGGGCCTCCCCATTGTTGCTCCCAGGATTGTTACTGTCTGGCTTTGTCTCCTTTTAGTCCCAGAATTCACCCCTTTCTCAGCACTGGTGGCCTTCTCTAGACTCTGGCTTGAGGGTCAGGGTAGGAAGGGGGGCCTATTGGGCTGATACCTGAAGAGAAAAAAGTTCAGGCCATAGAGGGCTGACATGGATTCCCCTTCATAAGGCTCCAAAGGACTACCCCCCAGGCGTGCACAGTAACTTCAGGAGCTGTTTTAGGGGCCACCTCTGGTGACCCTCAGGTACCGGAAGATCCTGTGGCTCTGCAGCTGGCCTCTCAGAGGCATGAACAGATAAGTGCTCATCTCTAACTATCTAGTTCATCGACGGCTCCCTTGCATCCCCAGAGCCCCAAAACTCACCTCTCCATGCCGACTGGAACTGCCAGCCCTGCTGGAGGCCCTGCACAAGGGAAAGACCAGGGACAGTCCTTGCCTGGTCACCAGCAGTACCTACCCCACCCCCTTTGCCCATGGGCTTGGCAGCCAGGACAGAGCTGAATGGGAAGCATTGTAAGCAGCCCAGCCGGACTGGGGCTTCCCCAGGCTGTGGGCAGGGGGTGGAAGCGGCTGGAGTTACAGGCTGCACAGGCTTAACAACATGGCCCAGCCTGAGTCCTTGGACTGGAGGGGAGTATGGGTGGCGATAGAGATGGGGGGTGTTTGGAAAAGCCTTCGGGTGGGTCAGCATCACTGGGGTCCTGCAGACTCTGGAACCCTAGAACTATTCAGCAAGTGAAGGTTGAAAGTTAGCTCACTAGGTGGCTGCAGGAGTTACGGTAGGAACCTAGAACTCTTAACTCCTTCCTCTCTGTGAACTTACACACTCGCCCACTGAGGCTACTGCACACACGTATCTTGCAACTGTTTTCCATCTCACTTTAACATATTATTGAGGGTATCCAAATTGATGCCTAGAGACATATCCATTTTCTAATGGATTATATGGTGCTTCATTCTATGAACAGATCTAAGACGTAAACCAGGTGGCAGTGTACACCTCAGGAGACTGAGCCAGAAGGATTTAAAAAAAAAAAAAGTACCAGACTTACTGGTTTATCTGAGATATTTTAAATTTTTTAGTTTTTTTTTTTAAATTTATTTATTTATTTTTTTTACTTTATATGTGACTGGCCTACTTATGTACAGGGCATTGTAGCATGGCTGGTACCCATAAAGTCCAGAAGAGGGCACCAGAGCCTCCAAAGTAGAAGCACAGATATTATTGGTCAACCTCCACGGGGATTTGAACCCAGGTCCTTCCTCTACAAGAGCAGCCAGTGCTCTCGACTTATGAGCCACTTGTCTAGTCCTGTCTTAGATATTTTTACTGTTCCTCTACACCCCACTTTTTTTTCTGTTAGTAGTGGAGTTAGAAATTCAGGGCCGCTGGGCGATGGTGGTGCACGCCTTTAATCCCAGCACTTGGGAGGCAGAGGTAGGCAGATTTCTGAGTTCGAGGCCAGCCTGGTCTACAGAGTGAGTTCCAGGACAGCCAGGGCTACACAGAGAAACCCTGTCTCAAAAAACAAAAACAAAAAAGAAATTCAAGGCTACATAGCAAGTTAGAGGCCAGCCTAGGATCACTGAAACCCTGTCTTGAAAATAAGATACATTTGAACACATATCTCTGGAGTGTGTACACATTTCAAGGCTAGACATGGTAATGCACTTTTAGTTTCAGGAACTAAAAGGCCAGACACGACTACATAGTGTGACACTGTCTAAAAAACAAACCAACAGGCAAACACCCTGCATCCACAGACAGCACAGCTGGATCACAGCAAACCCTCACATAGGTTTTCAGATTCATGCTTCTGGCGTGTGGCAGCTTTCAGTTTTCAGTTTGCTTGGCCTTTTGAGATGGGGTATTGTGTAACCCTGGCTGGATTCAAAGTTGCTATGCATCCTAGACTGCTCTTGTCCTCTGGCTCCAGCTCTGAGGTGCTGAGACAACAGGTGTGCTGTCACCACCAAGTTTGGACAGCTTGTGCAAAGTTTTAATAGTTCTTACACAGGGTTTCTCTGTGTAGCCCTGACTGTCCTGGAACTCACTCTGTAGACCAGACTGTCCTCAAACTCAGAGATCTGCCTAAGTCTGCCTCCCAAGTGGCGGGATGAAAGCGTACCACCACTGCCCAGCTCAGTTGTTTTTGTTTGTTCTCCCAAGACAGGGTTTCTCTGTGTAGCCCTGGCTGGAACTCACTCTATAGACCAAGCTGGCCTCAAATTCAGAGATCCTCCTGCCTTTACCTACTGAGAGCTGGGATTAAAGGTATACACCACCACTGTCCAGCTTCGGAGTTGTATTTTTAATTTTTTCCCTTTTGTTTACGGGTGTTTTGTCTGCATGTATATCTGTACCACATGCTTGCAATATGATGGATCCCTAGAACTGGACCCTCAGATGGCTGTAGACAACTTATATGTGTGTTGACAATCAAGCTCAAGTCATCTAGAACAGCCCCGTTGTAGTTTTAAAATGACATTTATTTCACATGCAAATTCAACAGCGAGTGCGAAGGTCAAAGGACCTGCAGGAGTCCGTCCCTCCACGTGAGCTCTAGGGTCTAACTCAGGTTTTTAGACTTGGTACAAAGTACTTCCATCCGCTGAGCCATCTCACTGGCTCTGCTTGGTTGTATTTTAAGAATGTCTCACATAGCCCAGGATAGTCTTAAATACACTGTAGCCAGGGATGACCCAGAACACAAGATCTTCCTTTTACTTACAACTACTGGGATAAGAGGTATATGCCTGTCTCAAGGTGGGGTGAGGATGTAACAAACCAAACCTTCCTCATTGCTACAAACTAGCCAATGTACGGGTGAACACGGCACAGGAATACTAAACCTAAATGACCTTAGTTTACTCCTTTCCTCCCACCTAGGATCTATGCACGGCAGACGTTCCACTGTTTTTATGGCAGAATACTTCCTTGTATGGGCATACTTATTCCTCTGGTGCATGAGACACTGGCTTGCTTCTACCTCTTGATTCTATACTGAGAATAGTTCTAAAAAACTAATGCAGTGTTCGTTTGTACCGCTTTCACCTCTGTGGGGTATAAGCTAGTGATGAAGCTGTTGATGAAGGGCACGCTGCATGTGTGCTCTCTGGTCTAAGCAGTGAGTGCCATTCCCCACTCCTCCTCCTCCTCCTTCTTCAGATGGAATCTCTATTGCACAAACAGGCTTTAAATTCTAGAGCTCAAGCCAGGCAATGATGTCACACACCTTTACACAGTAAGCAGGAGGCAGAGGCAAAGTCAGGAGGATCTGAGTTCAAGGCCAGCCTGCTCTACAGAGTGAGTTCCAGGACAACCACAGCTACACAGAGAAACCCTATTTCAAACAAAATTATGTGCATGGGTATGTGCATGAGCGTAGGTACCCAAGGAGTTCAGAAGAGGGCATTGGATTCTCCGGAGCTAGAGTTACAGGTAGTTGTGAGCTACTTCACGTGGGTGCTAGGAACAGAACAGTATACACTTTTAGTTTTTGAGAAAGAGTTTCTTCTTTGTGTAGCCCTGGCTGTCCTGGATTCACTTTGTAGACTAGGATGGCCTTGAACTCCCAGAGATCTGCCTCCCAAAGTGCAGGGATTAAAGGTATTCACCACTTGTAAGTGGACATTTTGGTTTTGTAAAGTTTTCCTTTTTTCCCCCCAGATGAAATGATTCTGAATGCTACAACCCAGGCTGTTCTCAAACTCACAGCAATCTCTCTGCCTGGCCTCCCAACCATGGGATTGCCACACCCAGTAGTTCAGTTTTTCTCCATTAGGGTGTGAGCCATGGGCCTTCTATGGCTTTTGCAACAATGAGGGCGTTTTATTCTTTTCCTAGCTTGAGTATATGCAGACCATGTGCATTCAGGAACCCATGGAGGTCAGGAGTGTGTTGAACCCCCTGAAAGTGGACGTAAAGGTTATTGTGAGCCCCTAGGTGGGTTCTGAACCTACACCCTCTGCAAAAGCAGTATTCTTAACTTCTGAGCCATCTCTCTAGCCCCAAATCGTTTTTGTCTTCATTGTTTTTTAGGTTTTGAGCTGTAGGAGGCAGAGAAGTTTCACACATCAGCATTAGGACCTAGAATATGAAACACTCTTGGGTTGTTCCTTCAAAGGAAGGGGATGCATAACCTTTTGTCCACCCAGAGAGCTGGTTACTAGTCTGATGACTAGTAACTTACCTGTGTGGCCAAGACCGTGCAGGCCCCTCCCAGACGCAATGAGCTTGTCCTTGTGTCTCTAGACCCAATCTTTTGAAGGTGTCACATGTACTTTACAAAGTGTTTCCATACAGGCTGATCTTTGTGTGTGCTTTATTGTACACGATTGCTACTAGGAAAGTTTTCACCACATTATGTTGTCATAACGTATGCCTAAAATAAACTACCAAGGGTCAGACTCTGAAGAAGTTTGAATCAGCAATGGCTACTTAGTTGTGTTGAAGCAGACTGCCTTCTTACCTTCTTACTCAGAGGACCTCACACTGACTGGCCCACAGCAGTGCTGGGACCTGAACTTGGGTCCTCTGCAAGCGTAACCAGTGTTGCTGTTAACCATACTGTCTCTCCAGCCCAAACTGCATTTGTCTTTTTACCTTCATTTTTTTAGTTTTCAAGACCTGGTTTCTCTGTGTAGCCCTGGCTGTCCTGGAACTCTTTCTGTAGACCAGGCTGTCCTGCAACTCAAGATGCACCTGCTTCTGGGATTAAAAGTGTGAACTAGTACAACTTGGCTCCCATATTCTTTTTTGGTAAAAAAAAAAAAAAAAAAAATTATTTATTTTATGTATATGAGTACACTGTCACTCTCTTCAGACACACCAGAAGAGGGCATTGGATCCCATTACAGATGGTTGTGAGCCACCATGTGGTTGCTGGGAATTGAACTCAGAACCTCTGGAAGGGCAGCCAATGCTCTTAACTACTGAGCCATCTCTCTAGCCCTCCCATATTCTTAATATGCAGCCTATTACCTTATTATTTGAAAGCAGATATGCCTGTGTGCTATACATTCATGGATGGAACGCTGATTCCCTCAGAGGCCGGATACTAGATCTTCTGGCGCTGCCATGCATGGTGCTGGGAACTGAACTCAAGTCCTCTATAAGAGCAGCATACACACTCAACCACTGAACCATCTTTCAGCCCTTTTGTTTTTGAGTTTCAAAGGTAGCCCTGGCTGACCTGGAGATCAACCACGTAAGCCAGGCTGGCCTTGAACTTAAGTAATCTTCCTGCCTTCTATGTGTGCTTGAGGCACTATGTAGCTTGGTACCAGTTTTCCTTCTTTAGATTTATGTACTTTGATTTTTGTTTTTGAGACAAGGTTTCTCTGTATAACCCGGGATGTCCTGGAACTCACTCTGTAGACCAGGCTGGCCTTGAACTCAGAAATCTGCCTGCCTCTGCCCGGTTAGATTTATGCACTTTTTATTGTTGAGTATATGACTGTTTTGCCTACATGTGTACCTGTGCAACACGTGTGTGCCTGGTCCCTGCAAAGGTCAAAGGGATTCAGTGCCCGAGGTCTAGAGTTATGAATTACTGTGTGGGTGCCCAGGAATGGACCAAATCCTTTGCAAGAACAGCAAATGCTCACCACTGAGCCAACGCTCCATGTTTCTGCTTCAGCTCCATTAAGTACTAGAATGCTTTGCACTGTCCTGCATCTCAGGGAAAAACCTTACTTTGGTCATACTGTATGATCCTTTCAGCTTTTATTTTTGAGTTTTTTGAGATAGGATCATGTGTAGGCCAGGCTTGCCTTGAACTCAATATGCAACTGACAGAACTGAAACTATAAGCATGTGGCAACATGGCAGTTTATGCCCAGGCTTCATGCACGTCAGGCAAACACTCTAACTGAACGGGATCTTTGCTCCCTTTCAGGCCTGTTTTGCCCTAGACAGGGTTTTCCTATGTAGGCCTTGCTGTTCTGGAACTTGCTCTTTAGACCAGGCTGGCCCAAACTGCCTGCCCCTGCATCACCAGCGGCTGGCTCATCTTCTAATTTAAAATGTTTATTGGGTGTGTGTATATGGGTGCGCACAGCTGGTCTACTGTGGAGATCAGAACACCATGTGCAGGAAGTGCTCTCCTCACTACATGGGCCTCAGGGATTGAAGCCTGGTTGCTGGTCGTAGAGATAAGGTCCTTAGCTGCAGAGTCGTCTTCCCAGCCCCTTAACTGTATGTGTGTATAAACTGCTAATGTAGTTTTCACACTTCATCAGTGGGTACAAAGGCATCACAGCGTACGTAGAGGCCAGAAGACAACTTGGGGGACTTGGTTCTCTATCATGACTCCTCAAGATTAAATTCAGGATATCAAGTTCAGGCAAACACCTTTACCCATGGAGCCTTCTTTCTAAAAAAAAAATTTTTTTTTAAAGAAATTTGTTTTCGGGGGCTAGAGATATGGCTGAGATGGAAGAACAGAGGACCTGGTCACCCGAGAACCCACATGGCAGCTCAAATGCCTGTGACTTCCAACTCTAGGGGACCCAACTTCCTCACACATACACACATGCAGGCAAAACCACCAATTCACATAAATAATTTTTAGAAATAAAATTAATTGTATTAGCATTTTACCAGCATGTCTATTACTCCAGAGGGCAGAAGATAGAATCATATGGTACCTTGTACTGCTGCTTAACACAAATGCCTGACAGATCAGTGAAGAATGTTTATTGTAGGCGGTGGTGGTGGTGCACGCCTTTAATCCCAGCAGTTGAAAGGCTGGGGCAGATGGATGACTAAATAGAGGGCAGCCTGGTCTACAGAGTTCCAGTACAGCTAAGGCTATACAGAAAAACCCTGTCTTGATAAAACTAGATGCTTTGTGGCTAGAGGGATGGCTTAATGGTTAAGAGCACTGACAGCTTTCCCAGAGGACCTGGGTTCAAAGCCTCTGAAACCAGAGTTATAGGTATACTCAACTGCCAGAGCAATGAGCTTTCTCCAGTGCATTGGCTACATGTACGCTTACGTGAGGGTGTCAGATCTTAGAACTAAGAGTCATGAGCCACCCTGTGGGTACTGTATTTCAATTCCCTGGAACTGGAGGTATGGATAGTTAATGTGAGCCACCATATGGGTGTCAGGAACTGTGGACATTCCAGAGCAGTGAGTGTGCTGAGCCGTCTCTCCATCAGCAAAACAAGGCCGAGCTGAGAGCACCACTCAGAGCAGAATCGGTTACTGTGATAGCCTGCTGGGAGGTAGGATGAGCTCTTGTCTGAGGTAAAGGAGACGTGGAAGAATCAGCTTCATGTCACTCACTGGAAGGTAAGCAGGCCTCTCACCCCATCTTCTCTGCCACATGCTATCCTCAGTACTTGAAGGTTTCCCTCCTCACTGCCCGCTGTTCACACACTGGGACACTACTGTGAAGTCTCCAGGCTAGACTGGGAGCTCAAGGGCAAGCCTGTAGAACTGGAGCCAACCTAGCACTGTAGCTCACAGGGAGATGCCTGCCCCACACCATCTGGAGCAGAGGAGGCACTGAGGCCCCGGGGGATTAGAGGCCGCCCCCCTCTGACTGAGACAGGATACTGCCCTAAGGCCTCCATATGCTACACTTTGTGTACCTATGCAATGTATGCATGTACATGGTCCTTCCATTTTGTACATTGCTCTTGGAGACCTGAACTCAGGTTCTTAATGCTCACTCAAGTTGTCCTAACCCCTAACCACTGTCAAGAGTCCTGAGCTGTCCTCACTTTTGATGAAAGAACCTTCTGGGCCTCTGTAACTACCACAGGTGACTTTTATTTGTGAAGCTCCCAGGCACAGCCCAGACACACAACACAATGGGAAGTAGGAGGTGGCCAAGCAGCCACTTTTGGAAGTCACAGGGCATCTCCCATCCAGCTCCTGTCTCTGAAAACTCAGAAGAGTAGGCCATAAACACATAGTTCAGGCATGAGGGGACCTGCCCTTCCCTCCCCAGGATGAAGAACAGGGCTGGGCCAGCCAAGGTGCTTCTTCCACTGGGTCTAAGAGCCAGGGAACCACAGGCAATTCCCACTCCTCGGCTATTTGGGGTTGGCCCCTGGCTGCTCCTCCAAGCCCCATGGTTAAGGTCAGAGTTTCACTTTCTAATGACAGCCCATCTCTGACAGCCTCTGTACCATAGGCATGATGGACACAGCAGGACACAGCACACAATAATTCCCCAGGCTTTGGTGGGACAGGAAGGCAGGGCAAGCAGGACAGCCAACGGGGCCTATGGCTAAGTTGGCCTAAGTTTAATAACAAAGCAGCTGTCAGCCCTTCCCCCAGGCATCAATACCCTACAGTGGACCTGGGTTAGTCCAGCAGGGAGATGAAGATCTGCAATCCAGACAGGAAGTACATAGCCACACACATACCAAACCAACACAGTATCAAAGGACCAATATGACATATGAGACAAGACCCTCCCCTGCCTCTGGTCAAAATCCTATCCAATGGAGATGCTGGCTGAGCTCAGTCCATCCAAGTCCCCCAGTCACTGGGGCAGGGCGAGGGACAAGAAGCTGGCTTTAAATCTAGATGCTGTACAGTGTCTGCAGCAGATTGTGGCGAGCAAAGGAGCAGGATTCCAGTGCGCCATTGGGCCTGTGGAGAAGACAGCTCAGTGAGTGCTACCAGTATCTCAGGATCCTGAGAGGGAGCTCCATGGTCAAAAAGGTCTGCTTCCTGGTGGGGATGGGGTATCCTCTGCTGGGAAGTTAGGACTCTGGCCTTTGCATGGGGACTCTTGGGACTGACCCCACCCATGAGCCCTCACCACTCACTTTGTCACAAACGCCAACAGCAGGGGTGCAAGAGTCTTGGGGAAATAGTCCTGCTGCACCACGTGGTTCAACACCATCAGGGGGCCATGCAGGTTGGGAATGGCCTTGATCTTGTCTTCACTCTGCAAATAAAGGTGGGTAAGCTCCAAGGTCACTGGTGAGCCCTGTCTCCTACCTCAGTGACCCACAGTGACCTAGCCTTGCCTCACCTTGAGCAGACCCATGTGGATGAGCAACCTGGTGAGGAAGGTGTTGGAATTGAAAGAGGAGGAGCTGAAGGCCTTCTTCATGAGGGCATCTGTGGGGCAGAAATGGAGTGTGTTCTTAAGTAGGGCAGGAGAGGGTTAGACATAAATCCGGAGCCCCTGCCTTTGGCCCTGTCAAGAGGTAGAAACTGAAGGGGATGCAGGTACACTTGACTGGGTCAGAGTACTGGAACCAAAAGAAGGCTCAGTTTCCCAGCTGGAATGCCTTCCCCACCTAGCCTCTTATAAAATGGGTGTGGTGACAGTACCATTCTCTACAGCTTGCACATGGAGCCAGAGCAGTGCAAACCACTCGGGAAGGTTTTAGATATTAGTTGAGAAAAGGAGAAAAGAACGTAAGTCTCTCATATCTGTAAATGTTCCCAGTTCCCCAGTGACCAGCCCCTGACCAGAGAGCGCACAGCCTAGGAAGACGTGTGTGTCTCTGCTCCTTTTCTCTTGCCACAACCTAGTCCTTCCCTGGGCCTTCCTCTCTCTTCTGCCTGGCCAAACTTGACATACCTGGAGGCTCTAACAGAGGTGACAGGTAGAAGGTGACAGAGTTGGACTGGTAACAATGACACGGGGACAGGTAGTGCTTGGAGATGTTATGAAAGTA
Organism: Rhabdomys pumilio; assembly: GCA_030674055.1. Taxonomy (NCBI): domain Eukaryota; kingdom Metazoa; phylum Chordata; class Mammalia; order Rodentia; family Muridae; genus Rhabdomys; species Rhabdomys pumilio. Next base: position 20,905,400 of record JANHMN010000012.1, on the reverse strand, counting down.
AGAGCAGGTGTCTTGTTTTTGTGACCACATGTGCAGAGTCTCTCACAGAGATGCAAAGGCTTCCCTGACAGGAGAACTCATAGGGCCTTACAGATTTGACTATCTGGCTTTTAAAGATAGGCAGTGAGTGTCCTGCCCTGACCCTACCTGGCCTAAGTTCTAACTATATACAACTGTATGCTTTAGTAAGTTCTCCAGTGCAGAATTCAGGAGAGCATCTAGTTCTACCAGCCCTGCCCCTGTCCCCTTACCGATGGCATCCAGCACTGCTGTCTTCACTGAGGCTTCATCCCTGAACACAGATGCCACTTTCAGGAAGGCTGAAACAACCTTCTCAGGGTCGGAGGTATCAGTCTGAGGACAAGACATAATGGCTGGTTAGACACCAGAGCCCTGAGGCTCTGACTTCATACAAAATAGCTGCAGAAGACCCTGGCAATATTAGGGGGTGTGACATGGCATGTGGCAAGGATAGGTCTGGTGAAAACCTGGCCACAACAGGTTATAAGCAGCAAGTGAGCTAAAAACCGTCCTTCCCAGGTGCTGGGGTGACATCTTTGTACACTGTGTGAAGGTGTGTGTCCTTCCTCACCTACCTAAGGCATTCTCTACAGAGCTGACAGCTCACAGCTGAGGCAGGAAAGAAAGGGCGAGACTTCTGGGCAGAGGTATGAACTCTGGGAAAGAACCAGGCTGGGAGAGGACTAATCTAGTCATGTGATCTAGTTAGGAAACAGCATAAGCCGAGGTCCTAGGTATCATAAATAGTAATACATCTCCGTGTATTTATTGGAACTGGCGGGTCAAATAGTCTGACAGTATTTGACATCCAATATGGTAGCTAGAAATCTAATAAACACAGGCAGATTCAGGTACTAGGCCGAGGGAGGCACCAAAACCATTTAAGCAGCTGGGAAGAGAGTTTCTTAGACTGAGCAAGCCAGCTCAATGTATTTCTAGGCTATGGCAAAGCCAGCAGGTACAGAGCTCACTGAAGCCCACAGGAACACAACGCCAGCCTGAGGAGTACCTGCTTTAGCACAGACCCTGCAACTTCCCAGCTTTGGGGCCAGCATCCACCTGTGCTGGCCTGAGGAGCATGCACCTCACAGGGCAATAGGAATGTCTTCCTGGGCCAGGTGGTGGCGTACACCTTTAATCCCAGCACTTGGGAGGCAGAGGCAGGCTGATTTCTGAGTTCGAGGCCAGCCTGGTCTACCGAGTGAGTTCCAGGACAGCCAGGGCTACACAGAGAAACTCTGTCTCGAGAAGAAAAAAAAAAAAAAAAAAAAGGAATGTCTTCCTGGAGCTCCAGTGTGACTGAGAAGCCCCAAACTTCTGAACTGGTAATAAGTTTGAAAATAGTTAAAGAAAAAGAAAGAAAGGAAGGAAGAGAGGGAGGTAGGGAGGGAGGAAGGAAGAGAGGGAGGTAGGGAGGGAGGGAGGAAGGAAGGAAGGAAGGAAGGAAGGAAAGAAGGAAGGAAGAAACTGTGTATAAGAAAGCACAGAAAGAAATATTTGAAAAAGTCTCTGAAGGAAGGAGAAAAATGAAAAAAAAAAATTTCCTGTCTTAAAAATTAAGACTATTTCAGAGGGTACTTGGACTCCATATAATTTTGTTTCAATTATCAGCATACAAATATTTCCAGTAATGGTGGCAATTATATATATATCCTCTTTAAGAAAGATCAGATTAGAGCTGAAGGGTGAGGAGCACTGACTGCTCTTCCAGAGGTCTTCGGTTCAATTTCCAGCAACCACATGGTAGCCCATGACCATCTGTAAATGATCTGATTCCCTCTTCCTGACATGCATGGAAACAGAGCACATAAAATCTTAAAAGAAAAAAAGGGGCTAAAGAAATTCATGTTAAGTTACAAACAACAAAACAAAAATCAGACAATCCTTTAGGCCAGAATAAGTCTTCAGAGGAATCCAATCTAAAGCCTATGGCCACTCTGAAGGAGAAAGCAGAGTGGCACCTGAGATGCTTTATACTGAATTAGAAGACAGATTTTGTTTGATGACACGTTAGAGCAATGCCATACAATAACGTCTCTTTCATTTTGTAAATTAAGGCATGTACATGTGTTAATACATTATACAACTGATACCTATTCAAAATTTCAAAGGGCGTCTTCTGCCCTGAGTGCTGAGAAGGCTGATTCTGTAATTACACATTTATTAGACATGATGGCTCTATGAGATGCCTTTCCAGAGTGAAGCTCACAATGCTTTCCAGTGAGACAGGTCAGCAGTATCCCCAGTGCGAATTCAAAGACGGGCACTGAAGAACCTCTATATGGCATTTGCCTCAGTCGTGACAAAGCTAGCCACCAGGCAGCAAACTGCACTAGCCTCGACTGCTGACAGCACGCGGTGGACAAACAGGACACTGGGAAGTTGACTGACCTACTCTGCAGAGTCAAGGGAGGACAGACCTTCGTATTTCCTGCTTCACAGAAAGGTCTGTCAGATATTCCGGGCCTGTAGGCTGAAGACAGATGCCCCGCTGCAGAGGAACCTTGGGTGGCTGACCAGGCAGCAAACAGGAACTAGTACAGATGGAGTTGGCTAGTTCATACGATCTAGTTGGCAAACAGCCTGAGCTATAGTAAGTCTGTGTCTTTACTGGGAGTGGGTGGGCCAAGACAGTCAATATGCAGGGTATATTGACTGTATATAGAGTATACAGTATAAGACTGGTATAGAGTATCTTACTCTAACACTACAAATCAGCCTGAGGGAATGGCTGCCATCTTCACATCTAACACTAGACACCAAGCCTAAAGACCCAAGTTTGATACTTGGCAGACGAAAACCAATTTCTTCTGCAAGTTATCCTCTGACCTCCACAGACACACAAAATAAAAGGATTTTTTTTTTGTTGTGGTGGTTGTTGCTGTAATTTATTGACCAGGGTCTCACTATGTATCCCCAACTGGCCTGGAAGTCTTTATGTAGGCCAAACTGGCCTCGAACTCATAGTTCACCTGCCTCTGCCTCCCCAGGCTAAACTTAAAGGTGTGTGCCTGGCAAAATGTAATGCTTTTTTTTTCTTAAAAAAAGAAAAAAAAAAAAAGACTAAACAAACAAAAAACCAACTAAGGACTTATGTGATCTCCATTTCAGCTTGCCAGAGTAACAGAAACTATGCTTCAGTATAAGGTTAAGGACTGCTCCTCCCTGAATGCATGACATCACGTGAGGCTGGTTGGAGCTGCAGATAGCCAGGAAAGGGGGTTTGCTCCAAAAGCAGCTAGGCAGGCAGAGCTCAGAGCTCATGGAACACACACTGGGCATGCGCAAGTGAATCTGGCAGAAACTCAAATTCTCCAACTTGAGTCTTTGCTAGGACATGGACACTGATGACACTACAGCTCACTGACCAACCAAATTTTTAAAAAGGGGATGGGAGGCTGGGAGTGTTCTTACCTGTTGGACTATCAGCACCGAGACCTTGGGACCCAGACGCAGCAGCTTCTCTGGGGAGGGGAATGACAGGAAGGTGGAGAGGTCTGTGGGAGGCGGGGAGGACAGCACGGGAGCTGGCTCCTGAGAAACAGGTGACACAGGGGCTCTGTAGATTCCAAACCCTAGATTCCTCAACCTGGCTGTGCCCGTTCCCATGCCAATAGCATCCTTACTCCAGCCAGCTCTAGAGTCTAGGTCCAGAATTCGCTCTCACTCAGTTACAGGTCCCCAGGTGTTCTCAAGGTTTGGGTAAAAGTCAGGATAACTTTAGCCTTAGCACTCAAAGTGGAGTTTTGCCATGCAAACAAGACAGGTGCTTGGGTCAGTGCTTGCTGCTAGCAAGTACCAGGGAAACCTAACCCCAAGAGGCACTCTCAGTCAGCTGCTCCCAGAGCACAGGAGAGCAGCCCTGCTCCATAGGCATTTGAGTTCTAGCTGGACTCTAGCTGTAGTTCAGAAACCGAGACACAATGAACCAACATATGGCAGTGGGGTCAGGCAACTAACCCAAGTCAATGTCAACCCCAGCCCCAGCTCAATGCCCCAAGAGCCACCAGGATAACCCACAGCAGGGAGGAGAAAAGATTAACTATGTAGCCCTGGGTAGCCCCAAAACTTTTCAGCAATCCTCCTGCATCATTCTTCTAAGGCTAGGGTGACAGGCATGAGTCATGTTCAGCACTGCATAATGTTTGGTGTTACAGTTTATTTCTACATGAAACAAACATAAGCACACAAGTGCGCTTACATTCTGGCAAACACTCAAACAATAAGGTCCCTCCTGGAATAATCTGAGAACCAGCCGGCCTTTGTATTTACTGGACTTAAACAGATGCTAGCTATACCCCAGGACTCTGTTCCCAGCAAATAACAAACTCACTCCACTGTTAGGGTCCAGGATCTTCCTTGAGGGTGTAGTTGGCTCCTCTCCCGACCCTCGCTGGGGTTGCTCTTCCTCTTCTTCCTCTTCCTCATCCTCCTCCTCCTCTTCCTCCTCATCCTCTTCATCTTCCTCATCCTCCTCATCCTCTTCTCCTTCTTCCTCATCATCTTCATCCTCTCCCTCATCATCACTGTAGAGAAAAGCCAGCTAAAGCCCAACAGCTCATGTTGACTCAGAGGTCTAACTCTGAGGCTATTGACTCTGGCTACGCCAAGAAGCACTGCACACAGGATGGCAAGCAGGGTCACCAGAGTCTTCATTCCGCTAAGGATAGTGCCTATGGTACAGACACAGAAGAATCAGAAATGGTCACTGTCCCCAAAGAGCCTCAAGTCCCACGTGGAAGCAGGTAAAGGAGCCTGTTAGAATCTGACCAGACCTGGATGCCTGGGGTAGCACCATCTGCATCTCACGGGACCACAGAAGGCTGAGTGTGGAAGAGTGATGTCCTTCTAGTTCCCCTGAAGCTCTGCCTCACACTGGAGTGCCCAGGCCCAGCCAGAGAACACACACACAGTGTCAACATGAGAATGAAGCCTCTCTAGGGATGAGGGAGGCAGGCAGATGACACTGCAAAGCTAACTGTCTGGTGCTGCCTGCCTCAGCCTCTTCCGTTCTTTCCTATCGGCCACTTGGAACTGAGTCCATCCCCTCCAGGTGCCTGCACCTCCCACGCTTTCCTACACTTACTGCTTCTGCCAAAGACCTGCTGGGAGTTATAGAAGGCAGAGGCAGGGGGATCTCTCTGACTTTCAGGTCAGCTAAGGTCATATACTAAAACCCTGCCTCAAAAAACAAAGCAATGGGGACAGCAGCCCTCCAGGGCCTCCCTACACGCTGGTCTACAAGCTGGTCTTTTGCTGAACACAAAAGCTCTCCTCTAGCCCTTCCTCCAACACCTAGTGCAAGGTGCCAGCTGCTAGGCTGGCAGGTAGCAGGAGATAAGCCAAAGAGAAATAAGTGAAGAGCAGGCCTGACCCTTGGCCTCTGGAGCCACCTTCCCAGAGTTCCCTACCTGAGGGATGCCAACACTTTGGCCATATTGAAGCTGTCCAGCACCTCCTGAAGTTGTTCACAGCCTTCTTCTCCTAGGGCATTGCCTGATCCAGGAAGGAAAGGAAGGTCAGGGAGGACAGTGCTGGGGCCAGCTGCCCAGAGGTGAACTGAGGCTGGCCCCCACAACTTACCATTGAGGTCCAGCTTCTCCAGCTCAGCCTTGTCAGCCACAGCCTCAGCAACAACCAGGGCAGCATCTCTCTTGATTTCACAGAACGACAGGTTCAGCTCCTAAGAGCAAAAGGAACAGTAGAGAGGCATGTCAAACCTGGGCTACGAGACAAGTCCTGTTCTCGTCAGCTTCTCCTTCAACAGCGAAGCAGGCTTGGTCTTCTGCCTTTGACATTGGGGGTTGAAGAAAAACAAAAACAATACATGAACCCAGTGCAAAGTACTTGACATGTTTACACCAAAGTGAGAAGGCTGAGACCTGGCCCACCCTCCTTCACAGCAGACCCTTTACGAACACACCACCTCCCCCGGCCCCCACCCCCATACACACAACACACAAGCAGGAGGAGAAGCTGGCACCTTCAGCTTGGGCAGGCCCCCACGAACAGCATCTGCGATGGCAACGGCACCCTTAGAGCGCACCAGGCAGTCTCCAAAATTGATCACCTCCACTTGTCGCAGAGTCTTCAGGGTCTGAGAGGAGGGAGCAAGGGTCTAGGTGATGCGACCATTCTTACACACTGGCCTGGCCTCAGCATCAGCTCAGTTCTCACACTGCCCACTGGCCTCTGAAGTCCTGGCTCAACCTCAAGCTCACCGCTACCCACGTTACAGTTCTTTCCAAAGCACGAACCAAATCTAATCACATCCCGTCACATCAGGGCTTCAAATCCTCCATGGCTTCCGATACTTACAGACAGTTTCAGACTGGGCAATACTACAAGGTCTCAAATTCCTTTTCCCTTCATTATTCCAACCAGTCATTTCAAATAAGGACCTACTTGGGAAGGCTCCTTGTTAGCCTGTAGACTTCTCACACTCCATTAATCATGGTGCCTGAACCACCCATCACCACCACTCATCAAAAATCAGCCAGTCTTTTATCCTTAGTCAAAACAGGCAAGCTCAAGATCCAATCCGTCTTCCCACCTGGTGCTAACACCTGCATCTGTGACATTTATAACTTACCTTTCATGAGCCCTTCCCACCCAGAGGCCACTCAACATTAGGTTGCAGGGACCTTGTAACACACAACCCTATTCTGTACAAATGAGAGGGGCTGTGAGATATTCAACATGGAAGGATGGAAAGGTAGGGGCAGAGTCATGCTGGCCCGATACACCCGCCTCACCTCAGCCATGGCCACCCCACCCTTCTCAGTGAAGGTGTTGTCATTTAGGTTGATGACTCGCAACAGAGGGTTGATGGCAAATGCCTGGGCCAGGGCCGTGACACCAGGGTGGTTAATTCCATTCTGTGGCATATGGACCTCTTCCAGAGTCCCGATGATCTGTGGGGCAAAAGAGAATTGAGAGGTGTGGCCTGGTGCTCCACTGACACCCAGTGGGAGATGCTGCCAGTGTGCAGGGCACAGATCTTCCTTCAGGCAACCATTTGAATATGGCTACATCAGATCCAGAAAGAAGAGAAGGAAGGGGTCAGAGATGCCAAAGACTGGCCAGGTTCACAACCAGAATGGAGGTTTCTTGTTGGTATCCTTGGTGTGGTAGCAGTGGGGCTCTTTCCTAGATGGGCAGGACCACCCATCTTTCTGAGGACTCCTATCCAGCCAGAGCCTCACTTTCAGACCACATCCTTTCGAGGCCTTTGACCCTCATCCTCTCTGCTTTGAGTACCACTATTTTCCCATTTGCTGACATTTCTATGATCTCACAGACTCCAAACTAGAGCCTTGAGTGTGCTCATGTTGGGCTACAATCCCACTGGCATTTTCTTTAAAACAAACAAACAAACAAACACCCTCATTATTGTGAACTGTGTCTGTGCCTGTGAATGCAGGTGCCAAGAGACCAGAAGAGGATCCCTTTGTGCTGGACTTACAGGCAGGGTTGTCTGACATCGGCACTGGGAGCCAAACTTGGGTCCTCAGCAAGTGCAGCACTGCCCTCTGCTAAGCCAACCCCCACTCCCGCTCCCGCAGCTTCTGTTTCTGTTGCTGTCATAAAATGCTTTGACCAAAAACAACTTAGGAAAGGGGGACAGGCATGGTGACACGTGCTTTTAATCCTAGCCCTTGGGAGGCAAATCTCTGTGAGGCCCAGGCCAGCCCTACATAAGGAGACACAGTCTAGAAAAAATAAATAAAAATAAAAAAATAAAATGCTGGAGAGCTTGGCACCTAGGAGGCAGAAGCAGGCAGACCCCCATAAGTTTGAGGCCAGCCTGGTCTACAGAGCAAGTGCCAGAATAGTGAGGTCTACAGAGAAAGCCTCTCTAGGGAGTTGTAGGAAGGAGAAGAAAAAGAGGCAGGAGAAATGGCTCAGAGTTTAAGACTAGTTGCTGTTTTTCCAGACCATCTTAGGTTCAATTCCCAGCACCCACATGGTGCTCACTCACAACTATCTGAAACTCCAGTTCTGGAAGAGGTGCTCTCCTCTGCCTCACAGGCATGAGGCATACGGACAGTAGACATGCAGCCATGCAGCCAAAACACCAGCACACATAAGATAATTTGTTTAAAAAGAAAGGGTTTTTGTTGTTTGGTTGGTTTTTTTTTTTTTTTTTTTTTTGGGTTTTTTCGAGACAGGGTTTCTCTGTGTAGTCCTGGCTGTCCTGGAACTCCCTCTGTAGACCAGGCTGGCCTTGAACTCAAGAGTTCTGCCTGCCTCTGCCTTCCAAATGCTGGGATTAAAAGTGTGTGCCACCTTGCTGGGCAGTGGAGAAATGACTCCGTGGCTAAGAGCACACACTGCTCTTGTAGAAACTCTGACTTCATTCCCTAACATACATGTTGGGCAGCTCCCAATTGCCTTAAACTACAGTGCCAGGGTGACACAAGGCTTGTGGCCTCTGTACACACCTGCACTCACATGCACCCCCAAACCCTCTTGCCCTGTAGTTCTTCTAGGTTGTATCAATCTGACAAAAACTAGCTTGTGCACCTGGGAAGACTTTCTGGATCCTCCTAGATGCAGTCCTTTTCCACATGAGGGCTGTACCTTGTTACCCTCAAATTTTCAAGGAAAGGTCCCATGTTTAGACAGACTAGAGTACCTCACACAAAGACGCCCTTAGCACTTACTAAAAAGTAAGAAGCCTGGATTTAAGACCCACAAAACCCAAACATAGGCTCAGTCAATCAAGTGCTTGGCTTGCAAATATAAGGACCTGAGTTCAACTTATAGGATCCATATGAAGATGCCAGGGCATGGCATGGTGGTAGCACTTACAATCCTAGTACCACAGGCAAAGACAGGAGGAACCCAGTGGCTCACTGGTCAGCCATTCTAGTCTAATTTTTTTTTTCTAGTTCAATTTCTAAGCTTCAGCCAAAATGAGGTAGACTGCATAACTGAGGATAACATCTGAATTTGTTTTCTGACACAAACATACCCCAAAGAAAGAAAAATGAATCTAACCACAGGGTGTATGTTGGGTTTGAAAATGTCCACAACAAGGACCCCAAACCCAAGAACAAATGATACTGTTCAGCTACATTAGAAATAAGAGCTTTTCATCTACTGACCTCCACAGACTCGGAGTGGGAGACTGGATGGAGCAAGAACCCAATCTAGGCAGAGTAGAGGACTAAGGGTACAGGCCCCAGGAAGGGCCTATCTGAGGACAGCAAGTAGCTCCTCTCCAGCCTAGAGAACAGTCAGCAAGGACCATTCCCACCAAGGGTGGATGAGGAGTCCTTATGGGGCAGCTCCATGCTGGCCTACTCAGGCCACAACAGGGTTGCTGCTGTAGCCGTTCGCTCAGTGCTGGTGAAATTTTATTTGCGGGAACAGAGGGGAATGAAGACCAAGTTTCTACCCCTAGTGAGGGCAGAACCCATCCTCACAGCTAGAGTACCACCCATATATATTCTGTATACTGTCCTAGAGCTTGGGGATAGGAGAGAAGGGTACCAGGAGGCGAAGCTGGCAAAAGTGCTACAGGGGCCAGCGAGACGGTACGGTGGATGAAGACCATTGCTCTGCAAGTCTAAGAACTCACAGAAAGTAGAGGGAGAAGCAAGCCCGCCAAGCTGTCCTCTGACCTCTCTCTACAGGTGTACTATGGCATGGCACCCACATATACATATAACAAACAGACTTTTTTTTTTTTTTGGACAAATAGCTGGATGGTGATGGAACACACCTTTAATCCCAGCACTTGAGAAAGTTCGAGGCCAGCCTGGTCTACAGAGTGAGTTACAGGACAGCCAGGGCTATACAGAGAAACCCTGTCTCAAAAAAAAAAAAAAAAAAAAAACCCAAAAAACAAAACAAAACAACAACAAAAAAACTGTTTTGAAAAACCAAAAGAAAGAAGCCAGGTGTGGTGGCTATTCCTGGTTGTCAACTTGATTATATCTGGAATGAACTATAATCCAGAACAACTGGAAGGTTCACCTGTGACCCTGATCTTGAGGCATAGGGGTTATGAAAAGTTTAGGCCCAGGCAAGGTAGTACACGCCTTTAATCCAAATCTAGGCGTGGTGGCACACACCTTTAATCTGGGCCACGCCTTCTGCTGGAGACCTACATAAGGAAGATTCTCTCGTGTTCGCCTGCGTGCCTTGTGGGACTGAGCAACTGCTAGATCCTTGGACTTCCATTCACAGCTGCTGCTGACCATTGTTGGGGAGTTAGAATACAGACTGTAAGTCATCAACAAATTCCCTTACTATATAGAGACTACCCTACCCATAAGTTCTGTGACTCTAGACTAACACACCAGGTATGGTGACAGACACCTTTAATCTCAAGCACTCAGGAGACACAGACAAGCACATCTCTGTAAGTTTGAAGCCAGCCTGGTCTACATAGAGTTCCAGACCAGACAAGACTAGAGACATACCCCATCTCATCTCAACAAAATCTAATAAACCTGGCCTGTCAACCTGTTATGACCCCTTTTCTGTCTGGCACAGCAGGGGAAATGACTCACCCCAAAAGCTTCTGCCAGTGCAGTGGCTCCATCATTCTCCAGGCGATTTCTGCCAGCCACAAAGACCTTCAGAGCCAGCGGCTTGCCTTGGGCACTGGACTTGCGGTGACACTCAGTCAGAGCGGCTGCCAGGATCTGTAGGAAAGGCACAGCTGTGTGCAAACCTTGGCCAGGTCCTGATTCCACCTGCCTCTTGACTGTTTTCCAGTGAAGCACACCCCCTCCAGGGGTAGATCAGGAGATGCTGCTACAGTGCAGTGGTCACAGAACTGTTATACTTTGTGGTGTTTTCGTCCTTGTTAGGGTTAGTTGCAAGGGTCTATGGCAGGTAGAAGCACACAGGCCAGCTGGATTTTAAGCTAACTGTGGTGTGGACTCCCAGTTATCTCAGAGTTCTGCTAGGTTAAAGCTGTCATGATTTCAATCTCCCAGATGAAGGAACTAGACTATGAGAGGCCAGACTCTTGTACTGAAATAGGGTCTCATGGATGAGGCTAGCCTTGAACTCACACTGCTGTAACTCAGCCATCCAATGATCTTCCTGCCTCAACTTCCAGAAAAATTAACAGCCAACATGTGCGATAGCAACCAGCTTAGAAACTTTCTCATGGTCACTAAACCAGCAGACTCTGAACCAGAATGGAGTCTTGAGTGTCTCTCCTATCCTCGATCTGAGGGAGTTCCTGCCAGACCATGGTCCATCTGTACCATCTGACGGTACTTGCGCCTAAGTCACTTTTACTTATGAATAGCACCAAGTACAAATGGGCGATGTAAGCCACTTCAATATGCCTAACAGAAGAGGAAACCACTTCTGGTAAGGATGGAGCTCGGCTGCTACAGTGCTTACATGCACCAAGTCCTGGGTTCGATCCCTAACAATACAGAAAAAGGGCGTCATGCAGCATGTCCGTAATCCCAGCACTTCAGAGGGAAAGGACTGAATGTCAAGGTCATGCTCAGCTAGATGTTCAGTCTGAGATAAGGCTGTGCTGCAAGATACCCTTTCTCAAAAGCAAAACACAGCCAGGCAGGAGTGGAACAAGCCTTTAATCCTAGGAGGGAGGCAGAGGCAGGCAGAGGCAGGTAGCTTTCTGTGAGTTCAAGGCCAGCCTGGTCTACATGAAAAAACCCTATCTTGAAAAACCAAAACCAACTGGGCGGTGTTGGCACACGCCTTTAATCCCAGCACTTGGGAGGCAGAGGCAGGTGGATTTCTGAGTTTGAGGCCAGCCTGGTCTACAGATTGAGTGAGTTCCAGGACAGCCAGGGCTACACAGAGAAACCCTGCCTCGAAAAACCAAAAAAAAAAAAGAAAGAAAAACCAAAACCAAAACACAAAAACATAGAAAGCTCCCTTAAAGTCAAAGGTGTTAGATGGGAAGAGGGGAGCTGGGGAAGGACTGCAACCTGCCGCCACTCTCCTGAGCAACACAGGACAACCGCTACAGAGGGGATCACTGGCTCCTTAGCCTGGGGCAATTCAAGGTCCATTCTAGGTTTTTTGATCTGACTGGAGCCTGGGATACAGACTTAGCTCAATACTGGAGCTTTAGGTTCTAGGTTCAATCCTCACTGCCACAAGAGGCAGAAAAAAGAATGGAACCTCTGGTGAAGGCTCAAACTCTCCTCGCCCCACCCCCACACCTTTGTTCACTCTATAGGAAAATGGAGGTGGTACCAGCAATGTACACAAAGCCATCTTCATAAATACACCCCTATCCCTCTTAGCTGTGTCCCAACTCTGGGTCTGATGGAACCTCGAAAAGAGAGGGAAAAAGGAGGACAGTCTCCATCACTGCATGGCTGGTAGTCACAGGGTGAATTTAAGGCACAGCCCTGTCCAGAAATAAGCCAATTGTGACTGGGGCTGTGCCTGCTGTTGCGAGTAGCAAGAGATATGGTACACGGATATTGTGACCCTAAGTTCTGCACAGCAAGCAGGTCAGAGCAGGTTATGCAGCAGCACTGCCTGTGTTGCCAAGGCAACTCAAGAACTTGGAATGGTTGCTTAGCAACCTAACCTTCTGGACTCCTTTCCTCACTGGCTGCAGGCTGCTGTCTTTGAGGCTTTGCTTTTCTCCTCTCAAGTGACAGACAACAGCCCCTGCCCCCAGAGGTGGTCCTAAGGGCCAGAACACACAGCCCAATGTGGATGCTCGAAGGGACTGCCCAGGGCTGCCAACCCACCTTGCCACCACCGATGCCCATGCCACAGTTGTTAAGCTTGAGCTCCTGCAGGGTGAAGCAGGCTGGGCTCTTGAGAAGGGCCTCGAAGCCTCGAACTCCATCAGGTCCAAATGCGTTGTCACTGAGGTCGAGTTCCACCAGCTGTGCTCCTGCAGTGATGAGTCCCTCCCCTAGTGAGATCTGGACAGAGAGAACTCACTCGGTCTCCCAGACATCTACCAGATGCCACTTCCTTGCCTGTCCACAGGTCATACCCAAGTTGGTGGGAATGTAGCAGTTACTGGCTTAAAAATTATATATTACTGTCACTATTATTAATATTGTATGCTCAAGTCCAGGCACACGTGTACTTAAACACAAGTACAGAGGTCAGAGAGCACCTTCTGGGAGCTGGCTCTCTCCACCAGGGCATTTACTGCCCGAATGCAGCTTGAACTGAGGTGTGCACAGTTCACACTCAAACGCATGTAGCTTTACCCACTGAGCCACCCTGCTAGCCCAGACATTGGCCTTTACAGCAGATTTTACCTACTATGTCCCTACGCTGTAATGGGAGTGAGTGGGGCCCAGGAGTAGGAAAATCTGGGAAGGCCCTCTGTAGAAGATGGTACTGAGCTCACTGAAGAAGAGGCAGCCAGTCAACACTAAACACCTCAAGCTTCAGGACTGACTGAGCAGGATGCTGTTGGAAACATGGGAGTGGTACAGAAGACAACCCCAGCCATACCAGGAGAAAATGACTAGAGGTGGCTCTGCCAGAGAAGGGATGGGGGAAAGGGGCAGACGTAAGAGTGGGCAAGTAGCCCACAATGGCAGGACTTCAAGAGGGGACACCCTGCTTTTGCCTATACCGGCCACAAAGGTTCCTATTTTCCTATCACTCAACAAAGACAATGGCTGCATTGCCATCTGAAGGTCTGGCTCCAGCCGTACAGTGTCTAACTCTCCCTGGACCAGTACTGTCACATGCCCCAGGGTTCGCTTACTTTCTCTTACATCCCTAAAGACCCGTTCTCATGACTGCAATGTGAAGACACAACACACCTTCAATGCCGAGCAAGTAAATGATTACGAGAGGCCACAGAAAGCTGCTGTACTTTCTATTCTGCCTGACTAGTTTACTCAGCCTGCATTCTGAATCCTGCTTATCCTTCCAGGGTGAACACTAACTCCATCTCTCAGGAGCTTCCCCAGAGTGGACCAGAATCCCCTGCTCTGGCTCTCAGGAGCTTCCCCAGAGTGGACCAGAATCCCCTGCTCTTTCTCTCAGGAGCTCCCCACAGAGTGGACCAGAATCCCCTGCTCTGGCTCTTTAGGAAGATGGGGAGGTGGCTTTTCTGAAGCCCCACTGTGCATACTGAAGGCCTCAGGATGAGATGGGGCAGTCACCATCACAGATTCCTTTGTCTTGAGGTTCTGTGCTAAGACCCAGGCTAGTTCTTCCTCCTCTCCCTGTCTCTAAGGCTCAAATGCTGGGAACTGCAGCCCCTTGAGTAGCACAGCAAAGAAAGGTGGGCAGTCACAAGCTACTGTGTACAGATGGGATCCTAAGGAAACAGGCCCTGAGGCACTAGGACTTTGGAAATGCCTGCTTTGAGCAGCATCTCCTCCCATCCAAGGCTTGACCCCCTGGGCTCCTTCATATCCTCACCTGCTCCCATCCTCTGTCGGGACACACAGGGCAGGTGATGGGCTAGCCCTGTTTTCACTTGGGAGGCTGAACTGATTCTCCAGAGGAAACAGGTATGAGGGGGTGTCTGGGCCCATAGGAAAATACAACCTGGTCTTACCAGAGCCGGTGGGATCTCAGACCGAAGCCTTCCAGTGAACATGTCACTCCAGTGGCATCGCTGTGCATGAAGAAGAATGTTAGCTAGAGAACCCAGGAACAGCCCCAAGTGAAGTCTCATACCAGCAATGCCTCCTTGAGAGCTTGGGCACCCATGAGGAACTAGATTTCCTAGTTTCAGTTTTCTCAGCAGAGAATTAATTTCTCAGCAGAGAATCAATTTTGGCCACAGCAAGAGGGACCGGGAAGCAAAGAGTATTAGAAGGTTCTGGGTGGCAGAACACCACAGAAGTAAACAAAGGCATTACCATAGAGAAGCCCCTCTTTCCAACCCTCTGGACACCCACCTGGGACTGTCACACCCCACCTGCACTGTTTGCCCTTCCATCCTCCATACAACCATCTCTCTTAGCCAAGCTAACCTCAAGCTATGGAAGTGAAGTCGGCCTTGAACTCCTAATCCTTTCCCAACCTCCCAAGTGCCGGGAGTTCAGATTTGCACCACCATGCCCACCAACTAACTTGCTTTTTTAACAACTAGAGAACAAGACTCAGACGTAGAGCCGCTGGATGGCAATATCAAGCTAAAGTCCACACTATTCCATTTTATCTTCTTGTGTATTGTCTGGTGACTTCCTTTTTAGAGAAAAGGTGCTCGCCTTGAATTATTTGAAAGGCTGGTTTAGGGGCTGGAGAGACGGCTCAGCATTTAGGAACCCTGGCTGCTCTTCTAGAGGACATTACTTCCTAAGGCTTCAGTTCCAAGAGATCCTAGGTCCTCTTCTGTCCTCTGCCAGGCACATGTGTCATACACACATACATTCAAGCAAAATACCCATACACATAAAATTTTTTTTCCTAAAATACATAAAAAGCTAGTTCAGTGAAAATGATCAGATAAATGTCACAAATGCAGGAGCCATTTAGAACTTGGTGGCAAAAGCCATATCCCAGGCTTTGGTTACTACAGGAGGATTTGTAAGAGTGGCCTATTAGGGGCGTGTGCTGACTAATTCTCATGTTCCGTGGGAGGACAGGACATGCACCGTGAGCAGAAGACTCTCTGCATTTGTCTCTCGTGGGTACCACCTCCAATGAAGACCCCTGTGCTCCTGATGCTACCTGAAGATTGCCTCATTTCAGAAAAAAGGGTAAAACTGTGTTCTCAGGTAGTCAGATGGAGAGGAACTATGGCTACCAGGAGGGCTTTGGCAGGTTCCAGACCTAAGTGGCAGTTGTGGCAACGTGAGGTATTATCTAGTACAAACCTCTGCTGTACCCTCACCTTTAGCTCCGACTTCTTCTCTAAGGCCTTGGCAATGACTCTGGCCGCCTCCACGCCCACTGTGTTGCCCTCAAATCGTAGAGCCTCGAGGCCGTCAAACTCTTCAATCTCCTTAATCACATCCTTCGCTATGTAAACAGAAGACACCTCAGGCTTAGGCATCCACGAACCCAGCAGCACAACTCAGGAACCACTTACTCATTTACTCCAAGGGCTATGAACCATGCACCTCTGGAGAGAGAAGAACTGGACAGACTCAAGCTTCCGAGGGAACAGAGCTATGCAGACTATTCCTCTATGGTCAAGCAAGCACGGGCCTATTCACTGTGGTGTTAATCAGATAACACTAGTGACATGGTTCGGGTTTTTGTTTCTGTTTTTGTTATTTTTAAAGACAAGATGTTACAGTTGGCTTTTAAGTTTTCCAAAAAGTCAAGAATGACCTTGAAATTCTGACTGATGCTCTTGCTGTCGTGTGGCTCAGGCCTCCTCTCCAGGAGTCCTGAGGACGATGGCTGGGACTGATCTCTTCGTCTTTCATTAATCTTGCTCTAGAAGGTAGCCACCTCTAACGTCTGGATTTCCCAGATGGCTGTTCCGGGAAACAGCCTTAAAGGCAAGAAGGGCAGGGCCAGGCCTGGTGACACACACCTTTAACCCAGTACGCAGGAGGCAGCTTTGAGAGGAGCTCTGTGACTTTGAGGCCAGCCTAGTCTACACAGTTTCAGGACAACTGGAATTACAAAGAAAGACCCTGTCTTACCAAATAAGTAAAAATTAAAAATTAATTAATTAAAGGTAGATAAATAGGCTGGGCGGTGGTGGCGCACGCCTTTAATCCCACCACTTGGGAGGCAGAGGCAGGCGGATTTCTGAGTTTGAGGCACTTGGGAGGCAGAGGCAAGTGGATTTCTGAGTTCGAGGCCAGCCTGGTCTACAGAGTGAGTTCCAGGACAGCCAGGGCTACACAGAGAAACCCTGTCTCAAAAAACCAAAAAAAAAAAACCAAAAAAAAAAAAAAAAAAAAAAAGAGTTCAAGGCACTCTCTTGCCTCTTGCTTCTCCCTGTCCCCACTCCTTCTCCCCTCCCTCCCTCCCTCCCCTCCCTCTCTCTCTGCCTCTATTACTACCCTCCTGAATCCCCTCCCCATGCCCTGAATAAACTCTATTCTATATTAAAAAAAAAAAGAAAAAAAAGATTCAAGGCCATTCTCTGCCACACAGCCAGTTTGAGACCAGCCTGGTCCAGAGTAAATTCGAAAAGAGCCAAGGCTATATAAACCCTGTCTCAAAAACAAAATACTAAACCAAATCAAAACAACAACAAAACCAAAACAGGTCAGGTATAGTAGTGTGTGCCTTTAATCTTAGCATTCAAGAGGCACAAGGATCTTTATGCGTTCACCTACATAGACAACTACATGGTTCAACTATATAGATGGCCTCTAGCCTCATCTACATAGCGAGACCGTCTCAAAACAGAACAACAAAACACAAGAAAGCAAACCAGACAGAGCAAGTAAAGTTGAGGGGCTGGACATCCACAGAGAAATCTGTCAATTTCAAGTACTTTGAAGCTGTTAGGGACAACATTCCAACTGTTCTAAGGTTCGAAACTTCCCTTTGGGAGGGAAGTAATTTATGGGTGCATGAGACAATCTGGCAAGTCCAAACCAGTTTCTCTGGTTGGGCCAGAACCCCAAGAGGCCTCACAAGGTCTGAAGGCAGATACCTTTATTTCGAGACAGCAAGGGATTCAGCGTTCTCCGTGCTAGCTAAGCCTTGGTCATAAATGGGAAGACAGGAACCTGATTCCATCTCCCAAGGATGCCTGGTTGCAAGGACTGAAACTTCCCATGAGGGCCCAACACAAGCTCCCTCGAGGCCTCTGCCGTAAGGAAGATAGCTGCCCTGGGATGGGAAGAGCACTGAAGCCAGGGGCTGAGCTAGGTGGACAGGTATAAGACTAATCTGAGGCATACAAACCCTATCAAAAGAAAAAGAATCTCCCCTCCCCACTCCCCAAGTAGTAGTCACAGAAACCTCACTGTTAGAATGGACCTTTGGCACAAGACTGACTGCCAGGACAAATGATAAAGATGAGGAAGCCCAGAAAGCCTGAGGACAAGCAAGCAATGCGCGGCACATCCTTCCCTCCCGCGGCCAGCCCAGAAACTCACCATCTTCTGCAGTGTTCAGTTTCAGACCCTTGCCCTTAAAACTCAGCTGTCCTCCAGCTACCTGGGTTTTGGCCAGGGTCTCTGCCAGTTTGGCAATGTCTTCAGAGGCCATGACTACAGTGGGCTCCCCTGAAGGTCTGTAAACTGAAGAAGAAAATTGCATTAAAAAAAAAAAAGATTCTTGGAAGAGAATGGAAGGGAGACTGGAGAGATGGCTCATCAGTTTTGAGTACTTGCTGTTCTTACAAAGAACCTACATCTGATTCCTATCACCCACAAATGTCTGTTAAGTTCAGCTCCAGATCAAACACTTCTGACCTCTCAGGGCACCTGCATTCACATGCATATACTCACATATACACATTAAAAACTTGTCCACACACACACACACACACACACACACCATTACTCACACATGTACCATACACACACAGGGCTAGGAAGAAGGCTCAGTGGTTAAGAGGCTGCTCTTGCAGAGAACTAGAGTTAGATTCCCAGTGCCCTTATGTTGACTGAGGCCTCTGTGGGCACTGCAGACAAATGGTACAGACATATATGCAAGGCAACATACGCAACACATTTAAAAAAAAAAAAAAAAGTGGTTCGGGTCGGAGAGATAGCTCAGTGGTTGAGAGTCTCTTCCACAAGACGTGGATTCAATTCCCAGCACCTACGTAGCAGCTCACAACCATCTGTAATTCCTGTTTCAGGGGATCCAACTCCCTTACACATGCAAGCAAAACACTAATATACACAAAACTTTTGTGAAAAGGATTCTTCTCAAAACTCAAGGCCCTGGGTTTGATATCTCAAGCATAACCTCAAAGCGTGTGTAGAGTGTTCCCTGAGCTCTCTAGTCAGAGTTGTGGATTAGCCCCCTTCCTGCCATGGAGAACCCAAGAGCTAACCCACCAAGAGAAATGAATATGACATAATTCTCAGTCTGGAAGGTGGAAGAGAGATCAAGTCCTGCAAGGTCCTCTCCAAACTGCTCCAGCAGGACACCCACTGTAGGGCAGTCAAGTCCCAAAGCAGCAGCTGCTAAGAGTCACACACCTGCCTGATCATCTTGGTAGCACTCTGTCTGAGGGTCCCACTCCTCAAACAGGGCACAGATGGCTATGGGATCCAGGTCATCCATCCCAAGGAATGCCCCACTGCCCATGGTGGCATGACGAGGGGTGGCACACAAGGCTAAGGCCGCTGCATGTCTGGTTTCAACCCTGGCCAGAGACTGCACTTGCCACAGTGGCCCCTCGGAGGTTCCTAGGAGACCAGAGGTGTCTACATCATAAGAGCTGCCATCACAATAGATCAATGTGTGAAAAATATCTCAGCCTTTCCATTGTGTGTCACGACACACTTCTAACATCCAACACACAAAGCAAGCAACTAACGACTGCAGGGCACTGCACGTGTCTCCAATTCAGTCTGAACACTCAGATCCCAGGAGCTGAGAGCCCAGTCTACAAAGCTACCCCACATGTGATGTTTACCTGTGCTTCTGATCTACTGACTATGAACTAGGGTTGCCATGACTTTCCCCTTGGGGTCAATTAATTTGCTAGAACTCATTGAACTCAGGGAAAACTGTTTGTTTGTTTTTGTTTTTCAAAATAAAGTTATCTACTGGTTTATTATAAAGGATGTGTGTATGTGTGGATATGTGTTGGGGACAGTACCCCAACTTCTCACATTGAACTATACCTTTAACCTCCAACAAATAACTCACTCATTCTTTCATTCGTTTACAGGATCTCAATGTCTATGTCTGTCTGGCCGAATTCAGTCTGTAGATCACGATGACCACAAAGTCATAGAGAACACAATACTCCCCAGTGCTGGGGTTAAAGGTATGCGCCACCACCATCATGCCAGCAAACAAAGGGTATTTAAAGAATATGAATGAACAGCCAGATCAACATAAAGAACGCACAAAGAAGGTCTGAGAAAAGAGCCCAGGGCTTCCACACACTCTTAAGGCCCAACATCCTCCAAGACTCTCCCATGTACAGATATCTGGGAGTCTTCCGAGCCCTGTCCTTTTGGAGGTTCATAGACTTTGTTACATAAGCATGATTGGCTAAATCACGGGTGTCGTTGCTAGATCTGAGCTCTCTAATTCTGTTTAGGTTTTTCTAATGACTTTCTCCATCTCCCCTAGTACTACCCAAGGGACTCTGAGCCAGCAGTCAGCATTAGAACAGGTGCTGTCTATGCCAGGAAGTAGACTATAACCAAACACATATTTTATAATGTCACCACCAGAGACAAAGTGGCCCACAGTTGGGAGGTTAACAAATTGGCAGAATGGAAAAGTAGGGCTGGCATACAGCTAAGTGAAGGGATCTATCAGGCATAGGGGGCTGCAGGTTCAAGGCCCAGCACTACCAGAGAGGAGACAACGGGTAACTCCATGTTCCCAAAGAGAAGATGGTAGGTGGCCAGGGTGTGGTTTGAATAAGAATAGTCCCCATAGGCTCGCATACTTGAATTCTCTCTCCGCCTTTAGATCAGGTTATACAGCTCTCAGCCACTGCTCCAGTGTCACGCATGCCACCATGCTACCCAATGTGATGATAATGGATTAAACCTCTGAAACTAATAAGAGGCCATTATATAATTTCTTTTATATAAAAAAGAAAGAAAGAAAGAAAGAAAGAAAGAAAGAAAGAAAGAAAGCCAAGGCTTCCCTGGTCTACAGAGCAAGTTTCAGGACAACTACAGATGTTACGCAGAGAAACCCTTCCTTGAAAAACCAAAAACGGATAGCCTTGGTAATGACATCTCTTTACAGCAATAGAACACCAACTAAGACACAGGAAACAGTCAAGTCATTCTTTGAGCACATTCTGAATGTCAGGCCACATGGAGATAATGATCCGGCTATACAAAGGTCAGAGCCAGATTCCTCTGGTGTTAACCAAATGCCCCTCCAATGTCCTGGGCCTCAAGACATCCTGACCATACGAGGCTTCCTCTGGGCTTGGCCAGCTACCCATCACTTTTCCTTATTTTACTCCCCAAACATCCTGATTCATTAATCAATAAGCATAAATTACAGCCCAGGACGAAGTACCAAGGCACTCGGCAAAGCACTGAGTTAAGCATCATGTACCAGACACTGTTTGGAATACCAGAACTACAGTAAAGCACACACCCCTTGAAGCTTATAGTCCAAAACCAAAATATTTTGCATGTTAGTGAAAAAGTACATGGGAGTGAGGGAGGGGCAGTTCAGTGATAGAACTCTTGCCTAGTATTTGTGAGAGGCTGGTTTCAATCTCTAGCACACACAAAAAAGGTCAGGTGCTGTGTGTGGCACACCTATGATCTTGTACTTGGGAAGGGAGGCAGGAGGATCAGGAGTTCAAGGCCATTCTCAGCTACTCAGGGAGCTAAGGGCCAGTCTGGACACTGTCTGAAAACTATTAAAAAAAAAAAAAAAAAAAAAAAAAAAAAACAACCACAGAAAACCAACCAGGCAAGGGGCAAGGAAGGAGGTGATTTTTGTTTTTGATGGGTTTCTTTTTGAGGGGGCAGGTATGGTTTACAGTAGAATGACTAAAAGTATGATCTGTAAAGAAACTAAAGATATCACAGACCAAGCCAAGCAAAAAATTGAGGGAAGAGCATTCCTACAAAGGGAACGGGGTATACAAAGGCTCAGGGGAGAAGAGAAGAAGCTGCAAGGCCAGTGGGACTATGGCTAGAGCAAAGGGGAAAAGATAACAAGAGACACAAGTCACAAAGGACATTCTAATTACTGTATCAGTGTGAGTGACCAGGAGGGTCCCTGGAAGGTTTGCAGCAGCTAAGAGTATACCAAGCTGCTTTTGACAGGAACGGGGTCCCACTATTAAGACCTGATATTTGAGGGAGCAAAGAATGACACTGACAGATGTTCTCCTAAGATCAAATAAGCCAGGATCAAGCCAAATTAAAGTATAAAGGCAGGTTTATTGGGAGCAGCCCTCTGTTGGGTTCACTAGTCCCAAGGAAGGGAAGTAGCTTTGCAAAAAAGGGAGACAGAGGGGTGGGGGGAAAGAAAGAAAAATTGAGCTCACATATGCAGGGAGAGAGAAATGCAGACAGGGAGGAAGGAGAGTGGGAGAGAGGGAGAGGACCAAAATGTCTGGATTATATAGTGAAGAGCTTCAGGGGAGACAGCCAGCCCAGGCCCTGGACTGGAAACTTCAAGAAGGGACTGAGGGCTGCTGGGAGAACCTGGAGGCCATGTCCGATTTGGTAGGTTAAATAGGCACCTCAGCCAGCTGTCACAGGCCAGAAACCCAACAAACACTAGGCTGAGTAAAAAAATCTATCTGGAACTCAGCCACCTCCTACAGTTCTACGATGAGACAATGAAATTAAAAACGTGGTGGTGGTACGGCTCCAGGTGGAAAGGAGGCACAATCTCAGTCCGTGGGACCGAGACACATAAACTAACACAAGCCCTCCCCCATTCACTTTAAAGAATGACTAACCAAAACAAAAGAGGGATGGTATTGAGCTATCCAAGGTCAGCAGACGGCCTGCGAGGGAGCTGACACAAACGGTCAATACGCCCTCTCCTCCTGGGCGGCCGCGTGGGAGACGTCCTCAGGTGCACAGCTATCCATCGACCCAGCAAAGCGTCAGCAGTGACTCATGCCAGGTTTCCCGCGCGGACGTGGGCCGACTGGGTAGGCAGCGATGGACTGCGTGGCCCCACCCGGCATGACAGGCAGCTTCCCACCGCCTCCAGGTGAGATGGATGCCAACGTGAGGCGCCACCGAAGAAAGGCAACTGTGGCTAGTGCCCACTCTAGGCCTCAGTTTACCCAAACGTACAAGGAGCAGCGCCGCCCAGCGCCCCATACCCCAACGCCGGGCGCAGCGAGATCAAAAGGGTAGGAACTTAGCGATCGCTTCGCCCCACTCGGACCCTGGTGGCCCAGGCAAGTGACAGGAAGAGCGTGAGGGCCCCGACTCACCACAAACTAGCGGCGCCGCCGCGTGGGGGCAAGGAACGCGCGCGTCGGTCACTGCTTGAAAGCCCGCGTGAGGGCCAGGCCGGTCACCGCGCCTCCGTACGGCGGGTCCAGTGATCAGTCTGCTCGCCTGTCTTCGCTGCCGCGGCTGCTCGTCTAGCTTGTGCACACCACCTGCTCCACGATCCCCAGCGATTATGGCGGCGGAGGAGGATTTTTGAAAGCCGGCAGTTTCTTTCCTTCGATTTGATTTGTTCAAGCCGGAGCGGGGGTTTTGCCGGGCACGCTTGCGGGGCCTACTGGGAAGGGAAGTCCTATCCTCCGGCGCGGGCTTGGCTGGACGCGCAGGACAAACTACAATTCCCATGATGCACCGTGCTCGGAGTTCGCAACCCTCCTCTCTGCCCGCCCTCCCGGTTTCTGGCTCTTTCTCTACAGGTCTCTGTGGGATGGTATTTGACCAGAGTGCCTACAGACTACAAATCCCAGCAGACAATGCCGCGAAGCAGCCGCACCCTTCCGTAAAGGTTAGCTCTCTCATTCATGCAACTTTATTGACAAAGGCGATATAATGAAAGGCATGTCCCTGGATCTCTTCAGCAGTAATAGGGATCTACTTGCTAAAACAAATGACTTAAAAGAAAAAAAAAATCAAATTCTCCTAAAATTGAAAGGAACTCCAAAGATTCCTCGATAATGAAGAAAATGGAGAAAATCATTCTGTCGTAGAGACAACCTTCAGGCACCACCTAACTGGTTCATATTAACATCAATAACAGAACAAGCACAACCACCATTGCACCATTGCCTCACAGCGTGGTACACTGAGGACACAGCATGGCTGTCCATTCTTCAAATGGATAAAGTTAATCAAATGACACACACACACACACAGAGAGAGAGAGAGAGGTGAAGAGAGAGGTTAAGAGAGAGAGAGAGAGAGAGAGAGGTGAAGAGAGAGAGAACCCAAGACCTTCTTCCAGAATAACTGGTCTACATTGTTGCAAAATTTTGTGTGCCAGGCAAGTTGAAGAATGTTACTGATTAAAGACGATGGAAAACGATTGCTCTGGGGCATAGCTCAATAACTCAATGACAAGTGTCTGCATTGGGTTCATTCCCATCACTGAAAAATAAACAAATAAATATGAAAAAGGTATGTTTAATAAGTGAAATACCTGGGCCTGGGTTTCATCTTTCACTGGGCCACAGAGATTTTCTGTAAAAGACAATACTAAAATAATTAGAAAAATGTGTCTGTATAGTAAATGTTAGTATCAATGTTGAGTTTATTTTTTTATTGTACTGTGAATTATGTGTGATAGTGTGAAATAAAGTAACAAGAGCAGTCTTTTTACCCTCTTCCTGGCATGTATTCCTAAAGTCCTTGGCAGACATCCAACCACTGTATGCTGCAAAAATCAGTGAATGTTGGTTGTGTGGAAAAAAAGTCTATATGGAATCATTGTCTATCTGATTGTTGAACGAGAGGTTGGGGCAACATGTATTTTCCTATATATCTTCTTTCTTATTGGAGAAAACTGCTGAAGTGATTAGAGATAAAGCAACATGATGTTTAAAACTTATTCTGAAAGAGTTTTTTAAAAAAAAAATGTGTGGAGTAGGGCTGGGAAGTTGACTCAGCAGGTAAGATGTTCACCCAGAAGACTC
>JANHMN010000012.1:20851917-20880759 GCA_030674055.1 Rhabdomys pumilio | reverse complement strand
TATTTCTTGTACCTTCTGCCCATGAAGACCAGAGAGGGTGTCAGATCTCCTGGAAATGGAGTTACAATCAGGTGTGAGCCACCATGTAGTTGCTGGGAATTGAACCAGGTCCTCTGGAGGAGCAGCCAGTGCTCTTCTTAAGCACTGAGCCGTCTCTCCAGCCTCCTCCATTTTTTTTATTATTTTTTTTTTTATCTTTTTTGGTTTTTTCGAGACAGGGTTTCTCTGTGTAGCCCTGGCTGTCCTGGAACTCACTCTGTAGACCAGGCTGGCCTTGAACTCAGAAATCTGCCTGCCTCTGCCTCCCAAGTGCTGGGATTAAAGGCCTGCACCACCACTGCCCAGCTCCTCTTCCACTATTTTAAGCCAGAAAACCTTTTTACATTTATTTGGGTGTGGTGTGTGTGTGTGTGTGTGTGTGTGTGTGTGTGTGTGTGTGTAATTCAGGCTTGGCAGCTGGCACCTTTTCCCAGTGACCAATATCAATGGCCCACCTTATTTATTTATTTATTTATTTTCCACTCTAACATTTGAGAATTTGAGAATCTAAATTCAAGGATGACTTTGAACTCCTGATCCTCTGGCCTCTTGTCTTAAGTATATTAGAATTACAGACATAGCCAGGCAGTGGTGGCACATGCCTTTAATCCCAGCACTTGGGAGGCAGAGGCAGGCGGATTTCTGAGTTCGAGGCCAGCCTGGTCTACAGAGTGAGTTGCAGGACAACCAAGGCTATACAGAGAAACCCTGTCTCGAAAACCAAAAAAAGAATTACAGACGTGCCCCATAATGTCTGGTCTGTGGTCTATTTATTTCTTTGAGACAAGGACTTACTGTGGATGCTTTTCTGTTACTGTGATTTAAAAAAAAAAAAAAAGGCAATTTAGGGCTGGAGAGATGGTTCAGCAGTTAAGAACACTAGCTGCTCTTCCAAAGGACCTAGGTTCAAATCCCAGCACCCACATGGCAGTTCACAACTGCCTATAATTCCAGTTCCAGGGCATTTGACCCCCTCATACATACATACATGGAGGCAAAACAGCAATGTAAATATAATTTTTAAAAGCTTTTTAAAAGACAACTTAGAAGAAAGAGTTCATTTGGGTTTATGGTTCCAGGGGAATACGAGTCGGTGATGTCAGGGAAGGACAGCAGAGGAATGAATATACTCTACTGGCAGGGAGTAGATGCTGAAAGCCCCGATCTTTAATTACAAGCTCACAAAACCGAGAGAGTGAACTCGAAATGACAGGAGCAGTATGTAAACTCTCCCAGTATCATTACTTCCAGCTGCAAGGTCACACCTCCTAAACCTCCACAGACAGCATCCAAAGCAGAGGATCAAGGATTCAAATGGCCAAGACTATTTAGGCATTTCTCATTCAAATACCACTTTCCAGTCCCTGGCCCCGAAGGTTCCCAGCCTTCTCGGAATGCAAACTGCATTTAGTCCAACTTCACCAGTCCCCACATACTTTCAGAGTTTCAACACTATTTAAAAGACCAAAGTCTCTTTGAGACTTAAGATTCAAGACCCCCTGTGAAATAAAAAAAAGCTGGTCAGGCTGAGCAATGGTGGCACACAGCTGCACACATGGGAGGCTGAGGCAGGCAGATCTCTGAGTTCGAGGCCAGTCAGGTTTAAAGATCGAGTTTCAATGAGAAGTCCCCCAAGAGATAAAGACCTTGGAAATAAAAAAGTTTTGGTTTCCCAGGGAAGCAGATTGGGCTCCTCGGAGGGAGCTGCAGACAATGGGCAGTTAATCTGTGATGGCTCTGATGGAGGGAGGACAACTGGAGGACAAGTGTGGGGCTGAGTCGGTTCCTGGAATTTCCTCAGGGCCTCACCAAATATATATAGTGAGACTAACATAGCAACCAATCAGAAACTGACCTATGTAACATCACAGGCACCTACCAGTGACCTTTTAGATTACCTAACCCTAGCTAAAATTCCCCTAGCTCCCTATGAAAAGGACTGAGAGCCTTTGTCTGGGGATCACAATTTGGATGAATGGTCGAGCCATGCCTGCTGGTAACTTCTGCAGAATAAACACTCTTTGCCTCTGCATACTATTTGCATCTGGAGTCTTCCTTCAGCGATTCTTGGACCCCAACACCAGGACAGCCAGGGCTACAGAGTGAACATGTCTTGAAAAACAAAACAAACCATAGATCTCATGCTTCCAGTATATGGAATGACACTAGGTACAGATTACCTTTTTTGTTTGTTATTTTGTTTGTTTGTCTGTTTTTTTTTGTGTTTTTTGTTTGTTTGTTTTTGAGACAGGGTTTCTCTGTGTAGCCTTGAACCAAAGCAAGACTGAAAACCAGCAGGGCAAACTTGGAATCTTATAACTGGAGCTTTTTTTTTTTTCTCAAAAAAAAAAAAAAAAGCTGAAGCTGTGATTTATTTATTTCTATTTATGTGTAAGATCATTTTGCTCAAATGTTTGTACATGTGTCATGTGCATGCCTGGTGCCAACGGGGTCAGAACAGGGTTTCAGATCCCCCGGAACTGGAGTCAAGGATGATTTGGGGCCACTATATGGGTCCTGGGAATTAACCCAGGTCCTCTGTAAGAGCAACAAATGCTTTTAACTGCTGAGACATCTTTCCACTCCTGATATCTGGATACTTCAATTCCACAGATCTTAAATGGCTCTGCCCCTCCAGCTTTGTTACTTGCAGTCTCTCTCTCTCTCTCTCTCTCTCTCTCTCTCTCTCTCTCCACCTCTCTCTCCCTTCCCTTTCTCTCTCTCCCCACCCCTCTCTCCCTTCCCTTTCTTTCTCTCCTCCCCTCCCCCGCCCAGTTCTATTTCCCGTGTGCATCTCTTCTTGACAGTTATGCCATGGCTCTAGCATCGCAACATCCTGAGGCTCCAGTGTACCCACACTTCACCTTCATAGCTTTATTCAATGGCCTTTCAGGTCTTTTTGCCTCTCAGACCCTTTATGCACCTTCGGATCCATATGCTGCCTGGCCTCAGTAGCTCTCTGCAATCATAGAGGAAGAGATAGCTATACCTTTAGTCTTGTATCCTTCATGGGTCCAAAGCCAGTACCATACGGATGACATTGCCAAGATCTGCCATCAGGTTGGGATGCAGCCCTTGAACTACATTAGTGGCAGCTTTTGTTTGCAGTTGCTTTCTACAAATAGAGAACCCCTTAGGTCTTTTCCTTCCACAAATTTGGACCCTTGGGAGGGTGAGGTGCCCCCGAGGGCAGCATGCCTTTCCTTAACAGAGCTGATCCTGTGTCTTTCAGCGCCAGCCTCGGCTGCAACATTATATTTAGTGGCGCTCTTTTGCTTCTTAAAATGTATATTTTGTTCTTTTTCCTGCTGAGCTTCTTGTTTTTCACTGTAGACCTGTATAACAATATAACAAATAACCTTACGCCAGGCATAGTGACTCTTGCCTGCCTTTAATCCTGGTGCCCGGGAGGCAGTGTCAGAAGGATCAAGAATAGCCTTCTCCACACAGTAAGTTCCAGGCCAGCCAAAGCTACATAGTGAGGCCCTGTCTCAACAAAGCATGCTACTGATTGAATAGTAAGCGATCTTGAAATCGTCTCCGCCCAAAGAATTAGTCCATCACTTTTAAAGCAAATTCTTAGGTCAAAGGCAAAAAGTAGCCTTAATATCACAGGAATGGTCTCCAGCCCCACCCATCCCTAGCTGGTATCGTTCTCTTCTGAAACCCCTTGAGCCTGCCCTCCACAGTCCACATTGCTCTCAGCACTAATCTTCCAGGCTCTCCCGATGCTACCCCACTAATCTCTGCTTAGAGCAGTCAACTGCTTTTCTAGTCCAATATTCCAAAGTCTTCTGCATTCCTTCAAGAAACAATATGGCGGGTTCTTTCCTGCAATAGCACACGCTCAGTACCTATTACTCCTGTACCAATTACTTTTCTGTTGTTGTGGTAAAGCACCATGACCAAAGAAACTTAAGGAAAGTGTCTATCTGGGCTTACAGTTTGAGAGGTGCACGAGTCTGCCACAGTAGGAAAGCAAGTCAGTAAGCCGCGGGCCTGGCAACCTGAACTCAACTCAATATGCCACAAGCATGAAACTGGAGATTAAACTAGAAGTGGTATGAGTCTTTTTTTTTTTTTTTAAGAATTATTTGGGATTGGGGATTTAGCTCAGTGGTAGAGTACAAGGCCCTGGGTTCAGGCTTAAACTCTAAAAAAAAAGATTTACTATTTTATCTCTATGACTACATTGTTGCTCTCTTAAGACACACCAGGCTGGGCAGTGGTGGCGCACACCTTTAATCCCAGCACTTGGGAGGCAGAGGCAGGAGGATTTCTGAGTTCCAGGCCAGCCTGGTCTACAGAGTGACTTCCAGGATGGCAAGAGCTATACAGAGAAACCCTGTCTTGAAAAACAAAAATCAAAAAAACAAAAAAAGACATACCAAAAGAGGCATCAGGTTCCATTACAGATGGTTGTGAGCCACCGTGTGGTTGCTAGGAATTGAACTCAGGACCTCTGGAAGAGCAGTCAGTGCTCTTAATCACTGAACCATCTCTCCAGCCCCAGAGTCTTTGAAGTCTCATAGCCCACCCATAGTGACATACTTCCTTCAGCAAGGCCACGCCTCCTAAACCTCCTCACAGGGCACAGCACTGCCACCAGTAGAGAACCAAATATTCAAATACTCAAGACTCTGAGGGATATTTCTTTCAAACCACATAACTCTGTCTGGCCTGGAACTCATGGTGATCTGTCTGCCTAGTGCTGGGGCTAAAGACACTATGCCTGGCTCCATTGTCTTATTTTTAAATTAACAATTACACAGACTCTACTTGTCCTTGTGGTGACCCTGCATCAGGGTTCTCTGATAGGTTATTTCTTCACCGGTGAAATGAGACAATTCAATCCAGACTAGATTATATTAAAGGCAGGTTAACTGGGACGCTGCTCTTGGACAAGTTCACTGGCCTCAAGGATTTGAGGTCAGGGAAGTCATCACAGGAAGAGAAGTAGGTGAGAGAGAAAGAGAGAAAGGAGGTGTGTGCAGAGAGAGAAGAGAAGGTGAGGTGAAGAGGTGGAGGGAGAGAGGGAGGGTAAGAGGGAAGGAAGGAGGGAGGGAGGGAGAGAGAGAGACAGAGAGAGAGAGAGAGAGAGAGAGAGAGAACTACCAAAATGTCTGGATTATATATGGAGGAACCTCTGAGAGGGCAGCCCAACCTGTGGGCTGAAAAGTTCAGGGTTGGGGACAGGATATGGCAGGTAGGAACTGAGGGATGCTGGGAGAACCTGGAAGCCACTTCTGCTTTGATATGTAAAATAATGTGCCTCAGTCCCTTGTCCCGGGGCACCAAACCAAACGTTCTCCAGGGAAACAGAGCTAAGTGAATGGATGGATGGATAGACTTGTTTCTGAGGAACTGGCACACATGGACTGACAGACAATCCCCACTTCCTTCTTTAGGCTCTGATGGGGATCAAGTGTTCTGCATTAAGCTCTGTACTCAACCCTGTGACAAGTCCCAAGACTTGCATTTATCAAGGTGGAGACTCAAGAAAGTTGATTTTTTTTTTCTTCAGTCTGTTGGGTAGGCTCAGGGAAGAGTAATGTTTCAGCTGGAGACCAAAGGCTGAAAGGCCAAAGGCCTGAAGCTTGAAGACAGAGGAGGCCTTCCTCCTTACCTTGATGTACTGGTTAGACCTCCCACTGATTGGCTCTCCCCCTTACAGAGAGCAATCTGTTTTACACAGCCTGTCAATTTAAATGTTAAACTCATCTAGAAAATATCCTCACTGCAATGCCCAGAACAATGTTTAGCACTGTTTGTCTATGTCTGGGCACCCTACAACTCGTTCATATTATACATAAGATTCCCCACCACAGGGACTGAAAGTTTAGTTCAGCAGTTAAGTATGCTTACTGCAGGTAAGGGCCTGCTTTGTTTTGAATCTCCCAAACCATAATAAAATATAAGTAGTCATCAAGGGACTGGAGAGATGGCTCAGAGGTTTACAGTACTGGCTGCTCTTACAGAGGTCCTGAGTTCAATTCTCAGCAACCACACAGTGGCTCATAACTATCTGTAATGTGGTCGGTTGCCCTCTTCTGGCCTGCAGGCAGAACACTGTATACATAATAAATAAATAAATCCTTTTTTAAAAAGCAATGTGGGTCTGGAGAGATGGCTCAGTGGTTAAGAGCACTGGCTGCTCTTCCAGAGGTCCTGAGTTCAATTCCCAGCAACCACATGGTGGCTCACAACCATCTGTAATGGGATCTGATGCCCTCTTCTGGCGTGTCTGAAGACAGTTACAGTGCACTCGTCATATACATAAATAAATAAAATCTTAAAAAAAAAAAAAAAAAAAGTAAAGGTCAAGCCAGGTGTGATAATACACGCCTTTAATTGCAGCACTTAGGAGTAGAGGCAGGCAGATCTCTGTAAGTTCGAGGCTAGCCAAGGTTATATAGTGTGACCCTGTCTCAAAAAAAAAAAAACAAAAAAAAAAACCAAAATAATCCTCACAGGAGAACAATCGCCCATGAGGTTTCCAATAACAACGAACAACTTACAAGGCAACACTTACCATGTAGCCTAGGCATGCTGTAGGCTCTATCTTCTAGGTCTGTGCAAGTACACTCTGTAATGTTTGCAAGATGATAAAATCACCTAGCGATGGCTCTCCAAGTGTGTCCTGCACTGTTAAGCGTTATCTTATCTTAGGACGTCCCCCAAGCTAACTCAAGTTGTCACCATTGGCTGGGAACCTTTAGTGACATAAAGCATTTATTCAGATCTGGAATGGTGAAAATCCAGGATCAGGGCTGCAGAGATGACTCAGAGGTTAAGAGCACTGACTGCTCTTCCAGAGGTCCTGGGTTCAATTCCCAGAAGCTCACAACCATCTGTAATGGAATCTGATGCCCTCTTCTGGTGTGTCAGAAGATAGCAACAGTGTACTTACATAAAATAAAACAAAATAAAATAAAAACAAATCTTTAAAAAAAAAATCCAGGATCAGCACAGACAGGCTTTTGGTTACAGACAGCCTTCTTCCTTGTTGACAGATGACCGCTCCTCGATGCTCACCCCCTGTAATCTTCTCTTGTGTCTCCTCTTATTAAGGACCCTGATCCTATCATGAGATCTCCACCCACATGGCCTGACTGTTGCCCAAAGAACTCAATATATGGATTTAGTAGGGACACATTCAGTCCAATACACACTCAATTTACAGATGAGAAAGAAGGAACGCAAGGCTAAATTTATGAATACATCTTGGGTCCTTCCCTAAGTGTCATCAAATTAAGATCTTTTGTGGGAGGTCACAGACCTGGGACCGTGCTAGAACTGTGGGCACTTGGGACCTGGCAGCTTGTTGAATGTGTAAATGACCCTGAAGAGGACTTCAACTAAGGTTGTCACGTGCTGGGGCTCTCCCTGGAGATAACAGTGTATAAGCCTGGCACAGAAGGTGCTCACTGAAAAGATATATGAATGATAAACTTGTCGATTTCTCAAGGTCAAAGCCTTGGATTCCCACCTCTTGTGACTCACTCACGTGACAAATCCTTGGGGGTAATGAGTGACAGATCCAGAAGTAAGATGATCCCCATGATGATACAGTGGTCATGGCTTATGGGACAGGTAACAATCGTGTGACTGAATTGAGTCCAACTCTTCCTTAGATGTGTGACCTTGACCCAATCGCTAACTGCTTGTCTTCATTCCTCACCAGAAAGCAGTGAGAGGACTGAGTTAACCAGAGCCAGGCTGACTCCACGACAGGCTGCAAACTGATAGTTTAGGAGATTAGTCTATAAGTTTTTGTTTCCCAGAAATGAGAACTTGCATCCAGGAACCAGTGGTCAGTCAACGCCAACCACGGACAACCAATCCGAGGATAGCTTGACATCTGGCCTGAAATAAGAATAGGTAGCTAGGTCTATGGCCATACCACCCTAAACGTGCCCGATTTCATCTGATTTCAGAAGCTAAGCAGAGTCAGACCTGGTTAGTATTTGGATGAGAGACCGCCTGGGAATGAAAGATGGCTCAGCAGTTAAGAGCATAAGCATTTCTTCCAAAGAATCTGGGTTCAATTCTCAGGATCCACATGACAGCTCACAACTGTCTATAAATCCAGTTCCAGGGGATATGACACCATCATGCAGACAGACATACATGCAGGCAAAACACCAATACACATTAAACAAACAAGCAAACACGGACTTGATATATGCTTATATTTGCTCAGATAAATAGGTAGTGGCTGTTAATACTCTCTAAGCTTTGATGTGAGGACATGCAGGCTCACTGGGGAACATCAGAGCTCCTCTAAAACCAATCTATTGGTGTGAGATTCTTGGTACTTACCTTCATAGCACCCCACCTCCAGTTGGGGTGTCTCTGACAGTCCAGCTTAACAAACTGATGTCATATTGAAAACATTAGAAGCTAGCATCCAGCCAAATCTTCCTTAATTGACAGATATTCCTCTTTGAAGGATATCTGGTATTTCACCAGCAGCTTGGGATAGCAGAATCTTCAGGCCTCTTGCCAGCTAGTTCATCTGAGGCAGGATGTAGTAATCCAACTGGCTTCTGTGGCCTTATCCCCTAAATGAGTGCTATTAGCAACGGTGCCTGATGTAGTAAGCTGTCAGGAATACTTCAGAGTAAATTGCACAGGAGGTTTGGGAACTGGCATTGTTCAGTCTTTATTGTGGCCTAAGATTTAGGCTGGTTGAGGCTGGCCTTAAATGCCTGATTCTCTTGCTTCCTGCCTCCATAAATAACAGGTGTACGCCACACTGCTTAGCTCACTCAGCTTTTTTTTTTTTAAATCTTGATTTTGGATATGAGGCAAGTGGTACTGTGTGATTACTCCATGTGCTTTGGGGTGTGTGTGTGTGTGTGTGTGTGTGTGTGTGTGTGTCAGCCAGTGAACAATGGTAGAGCAAGAAACCTTAAGTATTCCTAAGGTTAGCCAAGTGATTCTCACCATATCACCCAGGAATCCCCACCTCCCACATGCACACTAAAGTTGCCAGGCCCAAACTGCCTCTTCCTTGAGCCTATGATCTTGAGTCTATCCCAAGTGACCCAAAACTTGATTTCATAGAAACACCAGGGACACATGTGAGCAGATGCACTCTGGTTCTGCTTCTGAGATTGCTCCCTCCTCCTCATCCCAGGCATCTGCTACCTCACAAGGTAGTGAGGAAGGAGGAGGTGGTCAGACTGCTAAGAGCTGAAGGACTTTTGACAGTTGGGGAGCCAGCAAGGTAGAGTAACACGCCTTTAATTCTTTTGTTTGTTTGTTTGTTTTTTCGAGACAGGGTTTCTCTGTATAGCCTTGGCTGTCCTGGAACTCACTCTGTAGACCAGGCTGGCCTCGAACTCAGAAATCCACCTGCCTCTGCCTCCCAAGTGCTGGGATTAGAGGCGTGCGCCACCACCGCCGCCTGGCATGCCTTTAATTCTTTAGGGGGCAGAGGCAACCAGATCTCTGTGAGTTCAAGAGCAAGTTCCAACACAGTCAGAGCTACACAGAGAACCCGTCTTAAAAAAGAAAAGAGGCAGCCGGGCGGTGGTGGTGCATGCCTCTAATCCCAGCACTTGGGAGGCAGAGGCAAGTGGATTTCTGAGTTCGAGGCCAGCCTGGTCTACAGAGTGAGTTTCAGGACAGCCAGGGCTACACAGAGAAACCTTGTCTTGAAAAAAAAAAAACCACAACAACAACAACAACAACAACAACAACAACAACAACAACAACAACAAAAAAAAAAAAAAGAAAAAGAAAATAGGCTGGGTAGAGGTGGTGCATGCCTTTGATCGCAGCACTGGTAAGGCAGAGGCAGGCCAATCTCTCTGAGTTCGAGGCCAGCCTGCTCTATAGAGTGAGTTCCAAGACAGCCATGGCTACACAGAGAAACCCTGTCTCCAACAACAACAACTCGAAGCGGGTGGGGGGAGAAAGGAAGAAAGAAAAAGAAAAGAGAAGAGAAGCGTATGAGTATGTGTTCCCTTTCCAGTGTGCCCCGAAAGTAGAGTTACTAGAAACTATCAGAGGCCATGCAGGACAGACAGACTCTGGAGTCAGAACTTCCCCCCTGGACAGTTTAGTCTCTGAGCTTTAGTTATCCACCTGTGTCCCAGCATTCTTTTGTGAATTGAATAAGTAAACACAGCCCTAGATTCTTGTCCCTCTTGAGCACCTGCTGTAGCGTATTTATGCCCTAGCTCCCAAGGGTATGTCTGGCACAAGTGTCTGTTGAGGAGATAACATTTGTAAAGATGAAGTCTGCCAGACTCACAGCTGATTTGCAATATATTAAATATAGATACACATGCATGTGCATAAAACGGAGAGGAGGAAAAAGAAACTGCATCCTGGGATCGGGTACTTTAGGAATCAATAGGGCAGGTATTCACTGTGTAGGATAAACACCATGTGGAGTCAAAAGATCTGGATTCAAATCCAGCTTATCTACTGGCAGTTCTGAGGCTGCACCATGGACACTTACGGAAGATCTGTTTGTTTAGGCTCTCTTTTATCTTGGTCCTTTCAGCAACCTTTAATCCCTTCTAGAAAGATCCCCAACAAAATGGCTTTCTATGCTAAAATTCTACTTAGGCTTTCCTGAACTTTCCAAATAGGACTGAACTTTTTGGGGGTTTGTGTATTTATCTCTGGCTTGTTTGGATTTTATTTTATTTAAAAAATTTATTATTATTATTACTTTCTTTGAGATAGTGTATCTCTGTGTAGTTGACTGCTCTGGCTACGTAGACCAAGCCTGCCTCTGCCTCCCAAGTGCTGGTGTTGAAAGCGTGCTTCACCAAGCCTGGTCCAACTGTCCAAATTTTAGCAAGCATCCTGCTAAATTGGCTTAACTAGAATCCCTTACCTGCCATTTCAGAACACTATCAATATTCACTCAGGATCCTCCTTCTCCACTGTGCCCCAAGGTGATGCTCCAGTACTTGACCTATCTTCAAGAGATGGCTCAGTCCTTAAGAGCACCCTCTCCAGAGGATGCATGTTACATTCCCAGCACCCATCTGTGACTCCAGTTTCAGGAACTCCAACCCCTTCCTCTGGGCCTTTGCAAGGCACTAGGGACACACATGATACCCGTGCATACCTGCAGCTAAAACGCTGGTATACACAAAATAAAACTCCGACTTTAAAAACACTTAAGAACCCTATTGGGTGGGGCTCGCAGCAATCACATTTTGCCTTAAGTTTTATGTCTGCTGATCCTGCCTTGCTCCTTGCCCTATGAATTCCCGGTTCATGCTGAATTCAGGGCTGAGCACAGTGTCTCAGCACTACTGCAAAACCCCACTGCAGTGGTCCCTAAACCCACCATGATGGCCCTTCCTTGAATATAATCAGCCAGGCTTTCTTAAACAAGTGTCATTGATCCTCCCCCCCACCCCTTTTAACTTTCTATACAGGAAACCCCAGCCAAAGGAGATCCTGGCTGAGGTCCTTATCAAAGAAAAGGGCACAACACGACCAGATGCTTGGAGATGCTTTCTTTCATCAAAACACCTGGAAAGCCAAGTGCGGCTTTACGATTGGGGGGTGAAAAAAAGAAAAAGCAGAGGTTGGTCCAGCATCCGCCCAGAAATGCAGAACTGCCAGAAGGAAATGCCAGAAAAGGAAGGGCAGTTTTAAAAGACAATCAAGGTGAATTCCAGGCA
This sequence comes from Rhabdomys pumilio, assembly GCA_030674055.1. Lineage (NCBI taxonomy): Eukaryota > Metazoa > Chordata > Mammalia > Rodentia > Muridae > Rhabdomys > Rhabdomys pumilio. Next base: position 20,869,060 of record JANHMN010000012.1, on the reverse strand, counting down.
TGAACCGTCCACTGGGGAAGGGGGGCTTCCAGGCTCCCCCTCCCCCTCCCCAGGTGCGCAGCCCGCGCCGCCCACCCCGGGCGCGACTAAGGCGAGGAGGAGCTGCGCTCTCTAGGACCCGAGGAGGGAGAGCTGCAGGGAGACGGAGCCTCCAGCGGGTGCTGCCGCGAGCGGCCGGCCGAGGGGGCTGGAAATGAAAGTAAAGCGCTCCGGAGCCACATGGACCCAGCTGCCCGGGCGGCGGCGCCGGGAGCAGGATGCGGCCGCCCGTAATTAAATAGCATTTACTCTTATTATTACTAATAATAATAACGTAATCATACCTCTAGTCATAGCATACCATTTATCGGGCTCGGCGCAGGCCCGCGGGGAGCGCAGCCCGGCCGAGGTGAGTGCTTTGGCGCGGCGGAGCCCAGCGGGGCAGAGGCCGGGCCACCGCGTCCCCGGCGGCGCGCAAGGTTGGGGCGCGCGAGGCTGGGGCGCCGGGGCAGGGCCGGGTAGGGCCGTGCGCGGAGGAGGCGCGGGAAGCCCTGGCCAGGCCACCTGGAAAGGCGGCTTTGCAAGAATAAAGCAATAGCACCTCCATTACCACGAACTGTTTTTTTGGGGGGAGATCTCTCTGCAGATTCCCGTACCCCTGCCCCAAAGTTTCAAAGTTATTGTGTGGCCGGGCACCTGCCGCCTGGGAGATTGGGTCTCCACTGCAGCCTCCAGGGGATGTCTTGGGATTTTTTTCTTCCGTGGTGTGGGGCAATCTCCCTTGGGTCTGGAGCTTTGCGGGGGGTGGGGGGTTCGTGGATATTTTGCGGATCCCATTGCAAGGAGGTGGTCCGAGGCTGGCAGTTAGGGTCCCCCTTTCCTTTTGTATTCGCTTTGAATCTGCAGTGTCTAGAGGTGGAGGGGCCGCGGCGAGGGCCGGGGACAATGGCCGGCTGATGGGTCGCCCCAGTCGGTTACGGCGGCCACGCGAGTCCGGGGATCCGGGGCCTGCGGGCCCAGCCCTGGGGGAGGGGGCGGCAGGAAAGGGGGGCGCGGTCTGGGTTGGCTGAGCAGGAGGGCATTTCCGGTCGTGGCATCCGTCGCTGCGCTCAGGCCTCCCCGGTGGGCAGTAACCAGACAGGGGATTCACGGGGACTGCTAGGTGCTTGGATTGTGGCGACTGAGGGGCGCCCTGGCCGGGCTGGGGGCCCTGGGGAATCAGAGCCGACCCCGCCGCCACTGCCCTCCGCCGACAGAAGGTCCCCGCTGCGATCCATAACTCTTTTTCTTTGTAGCTTAGAAACCCTCAGGTTCAGGTGTTTGTAAAGTTCCTGGGTTGAGGGCCCTTTGCAGAGACAAAGCTCCCTCCCCCCAACACCGCAGGAGTGGGAACGTGTAGAAAGAGTTCATTCTTGACAGAACAGGATGGCTGGGGTGCCAACAGTACATTGATGAGGAAGACTGGGACCTGGAGGGGCTGGGGCTTCAGGGGAACTGGGGGACCGCTGCAAAGTGATGGGGGATTGCGTCCCCCAACCCTTTGTTAACCAGGACTTAGGTGCTTGGACACAAGAATCAGAACCCCCAAGTTCTTTCCATTTTCCGGAGAGCCTGCAGTTCACCCTGTTTGATGAAAATAGCAGAATGCAGATCCTTGAATTTTTACACAAATGCGATAATTATAGCACATTTAGCAACTATGTTGGACATGAAATTCCAGCAGAATCTTTCCCTCCACTACCAAGCCTTCCCCCACTGCAGACAACCATACCCTCCCTGATGTCTCCGTGCTTATTTCTCCCATAGAAGTCTGCTGCAAGCTAGACATGATGCTAGGCCCAGACCTGGGTGAAGCAGGTTCTAGAAGGGGTCTGTGTGTCCTGAGCTCTTCTGCCTGTCATGGCAGTTAAGTCATCCTTGTTTTCCAGATTAGAGAATTGGGTATCTTGCTGGAGATTTGCACAGGAGAGCTAGCATTCCTAACTAGTTGTCTGACTCCAGAGCTCCATTTCCAGGAGGGAGATCTCAGGATGAGAGAGTGTCTTTATGGTTCTGAGGTTGCCATAACATCTGTTTAAATGGTTGGTGTGAACTCTAACCAGTTTAGGTAGGACAGTTCAGAATGTGGCTTGCTGAGTTTGGGTTTTTGTTTTGTTTGGGTTTTTTTGGGGGTTTTTTTTGGCTGTTGAGTTCAGTGGTATGATCTTGACTCTTGGGTCTTATATATGGGACAGTCCAATCATCAGTGGGTTTGAGACCCTTAAAATGATAATATGCGTGTAGTATTTTGTATCTGTGTGCATGTGCACTCGTGATAGGTCTGATAAACACCTCCCAGCACTCCGGAGTTAGAGGCAAGAGAATTGTGACTTCCAGGCCAAATTGGGCTACCTAGTAAGACCTTGTGTTTTTTTTGTTTTGTTTTTAGTTTTTCAAGATAGTGTTTTGGGTTTTTGTTTTGTTTTGTGTTGGATTGTTGTTGTTTTTTCCTTTTTCTTTGTAGTTTTGGCTGTTCTGAAACTCGATCTGTAGACCAGGCTGACCTTGAACTCAGAGGTCCTCCTGCCATACCTTACTTGAAACCTGTCTTAAAGAAAAAAAGGGGGTAGTGGTGGCTATGGGGTGGCTTAGTGGTTAACTACTCCTGCAGAGGACCTGAGTTTATGTCCCTGCACCCCTGTCATGCAGTTCACAACTGCCTGTAAACGTCAGGTCCGGAGGATCTGACACCCTTTCTGCCTCTACCTGCACTCGCTCTTGTGTGCATGCGCATATGTGTGTGTGTATATATATATAATCTTAGTTAGGCATGGTCCACACCTTTAATCTTAGCACTTGTGAGGTAGACACAGAGACAGGCAAATCTCTGAGTTCAAGACCAGCCTGGTCTACAGAGTAAATTCCAGGACAGCAAGGGTACACAGAGAAACTCTCAAAACAAAAACAACCAAAGAAAGAAAGAAGAAAGTATGTGTGTATATATGGTGCTTAGTGCTTGTTAAGTTCGTTTATGACAAAATGCCTTTCACATGTGAGCTCATCTGCCTATCCCAGCAAAACACCAAGTAGATATTTTCTTCCTCTTCACCTTTTTTTTTTTTTTTTTTTTTTTTTTTAAATATATTGGGCTGGGGAGATGGCTTGGAAGTTGAGAGCATTGTTGCTCTTCCAGAGTACTGAGGTTTGATTTCTAGCACTCAGCTGGTTATGCACAGCTGTCCTTAACTCCACTTTCAGGGGATCTAAAACCTCTTCTGGCCTCTGAAGGTACCAGGCACACAACATGGTACACTAATATATATTGCAAGCAAAACAGCTACACACATAAAATTTAAAAAATAAAAATTTTATACCCATGTACTTACAGGGAGAGAGTGTGCATGCGTCATGGTGTGCGTACAGCCATCAGAACTTGCCGGAGTCCATTCTTTTCTACTGTGTGAGTCCCTGGGGTCAAACTCAGGTTGCCACCTCAGACTTGGTGGCAAACACTTTTACCCACTGAACCATCATGCCTGACGTGGGGTAGGCATTTTCCAATCCTTCTTTTCCAGATGAAGAATGTAAGGTGTAGAGAATTGAGTGTCTTGCTAGAAATGGCCGTAGGGCCCCTGAGTAGTTTCCTATCTCTGAATATTCATCCTTTCCCAGAGTCCTGTGCACCCTAGCAAATCAAAAGTCTCCCACGAAAGCTGTGAGGCAGGTCTGGGTCTGAGCTCCTTGTAGCCTGGCTGGAAATAGAAAGGGAAATTTAGTAAGAAAACAGGTGCTGAGAGATGGCTCGGTGGTTAAGGGCCTAGTCATGAATGAGAAGGTTCAGGAAGAGACCCTGTCTCAGATGAACAACAGTTGGACAGTGTAGGAACGGACACGTGGCACTCTTCTGGGGTTTGTGCTTGCACACAGGTGTGGCCACCCACACACATGTGCATACATGCACACACACAATGAGTCTTTTAAGACTGAAACCAAGAACTTCGGAAGAAAAGAAAGAGTTCTGGCAGTTAGTGCACTAAGAGGAGGCACAATGGCGCCTGGAAGTGCTGAGGACAGTTTCCTGTAAGGAGGTAGAGCATGGGATGAAGGGGGGGCGCTTAACCAAGGTGGAGGACATGGAAGGAAGGCAGGCAGGCAGGCAGGCAGGCAGGCAGGCAGGCAGGCTCGGTTAACTTATGTTATTTCTGTGCAGGGAGACTGACATTGTCTATCTTTAAAGTTTTTCTTTAATATTTTTAAAAATTTATCTATTGTTTTGTTTCTATCGAGACAGGGTTTCTCTGTGTAGCCCTGGTTGTCCTGGAACTCACTCTGTAGACCAGGATGGCCTCGAACTCACAGAGATACACATGCCTCTGCCTCTGCTTCCCGAGTGCTGGGACTAAAGGCATGGGCTGCCACCACCCAGCTCTAAAAATTATTTTTTGATTTACATTTTATCTGATTGTAGTTTGTGAAGGGTGGGCACTTGTGGCTGGATATTACTGAAGAAGATACTAGGAGACACCCAGGCCTCTCTGACTGTTCTATTAAATGTGCTCCTGCCTTCATCTCCACTGTCATGGAAACAAAAACAAAGGCCAGGAAAGTAGGAACTGGCAAATGCCACAGCCATAGGGGTTCACATGGGGAAGATTAGCAGGTGCTTCAGGGCCAGAGTTCTCCTGAGGTGTCTGAATTCCCGCACCCCACAGAAAAGGCAGCAGGGCTGTAGAAAGCATAGTTTGAGTGAGGAAATCTGAGTAATTCTCATCCTTAGAGGCTCTTGGGGGGCCTCGATTATCACCCTGGAAGAGCTTGGAGCTTGGGCAAGAGACAGATAGGGACCATTAACCTGAGCTTCCCATGGACAGGAACTGGCTCTGATCCCGCCTCTGCCTCCAGCCATGGTGGACGTGCCAGGAGGACACACTCAGCCATTATGTTGTCAAATTGAATTATCCCCCAGTGTGGAGGAGGCAAGCTTATTCCGCCTGGGGTGCAAGGTCTTCCTAGAAGAATTTCTATGTGAATGCGTGAAAGATAGAATAAGAAAGGCCAGAGAGAGGCCATCCCGAGCACAGACAGAGATGGACGGAAGCAGCGACAGGTTAAGCCTGAGGAATGAGTCACCTGGTGCAGCCACAGTGTAGGGACCGCAGTGTGTCCCCGTTGAAGTCTGCCTTTGTCCTCACTAAGTAGCCATGGACCTGGCTATAGAGACCAAGTTGGCTTCAGTTTCCCAGTGACCCTCTGACCCTGGCTTTCAAGTGCTGGGGTTGCAGACATGTGCCAGCATGTTCCGATGAGACCTGAGGTTTGCTGGTGTTTGATAGTAATCCAGAGAGCTAAATGAGAGAGTTAGAAGGTCAGGGCTTGGGAGGTGGCTCACTTGTTAGAGCACCTGCGGCCCTTTTAGAGGACCCAAGTTTGGATCCCACCACCCATGTTGGGAGGTTCACAACTAAATAAGTGTAACTCCAGTTTTAAGGGATCAATGTCCTCTTCTGGCTTCCATGGGCACCAGCACTTGGGAGCACATACATATATACATATATACATATATACATATATACATATATACATGTACACATGTACACATGTACACATGTACACATGTACACATGTACACATATACACATATACACATATACACATATACATATATGCATAATTTAACATCAGACTTTAAAACATAGAGAGAAGGAGTCAAGGACAGGCTGATCTACAGAGGGTTCCAGGACAGCCAGGGATACACAGAGACCTTGTTTTAAAGAAGGAAAGAGAGAGAAAGGGAGGGAGAGGGAAAGACAGAGGGAAAGAGAGAAGAGAGAACTAGGCATGACAGAATTCTTCATTTAACCCCAGTATTTGGAGGCAGAAGCCGGCAAATTTCATTCTGACCTACAGAGGGAGACTCTTTGTTGTTGTTGTTTGTTTTGTTTTTGTTTTTGAAAGATTTATTTACTTATTTTATATGAGTACACTGTAGTTGTCTTCAAACACAACAGGAGAGGCATCAGATCCCATTACAGATGGTTGGGAACCACCACGTGGTTGCTGGGAATTGAACTCAGGACCTCCAGAAGAGCAGTCAGTGCTCTTAACCCCTGAGCCATCTCTCCAGCCCTCTTGTTTTGTTTTTCTAAAAGTGGGCCAGAGAGAGATGGGTAGGTGGTTAAGAGCATATATTGCTCTTCTAAGGACCTGAGTTCAAATCCCAGCACTCACATCAATTGCTCACAACTCCCTGTAATTCCAGCTCTGGAATCCAGTGTTCTTCTGGCCTTTCTCTACAGAGACCTGCACACAATTAAGAATGAAATTCATCTTTTAAAGATTTACTTACTGTTAACATGGTGTTTTGCCTGCATGCGTGTCTGTGTGAGGGCATTGGATCCCCAGGAATTGGAGTTGCACATGATTGTAAGCTGCCATATGATGCTGGGAATCGAACTTGGGTCCTCTGGAAGAACAGTTAGTGAGTGTCTCTTCACCAGTTAGCTACTCTCCAACCCCACATAAAACAAATCTAAGAAGAAGAAGAAGAAGAAGAAGAGGAAGAGGAAGAGGAAGAGGAAGAGGAAGAAGAAGAAGAAGCCGCCGCCGCCGCCGCCGCCGCCGCCGCCGCCGCCGCCGCCGCCGCCAGAGAGACTTTAAAAACTTTTACTTATTTATAACTATCACCCAGTAATGCCCCTGTGGCCAAACTCAGCTTATGAGTTTATTAATCCTCAAGTCATCCTATGGGTATGTGCCTTGATTATCCTTTTTTTTGTTGATACTAGAAGAGAGGTCAGACACAGAGTTTAGATGGCTCTGTTAAAAAAAAAAAAAAAAGTCTGCAAAGCACACAGTCTGTCTACAGTCGGGACCATAAAAGGTGAGTGGAGAAGCTGGTGGGGTCTTCAGTGTAGACCTGAGACACAGAAGGTGGGGTGTCCTCTGGGAAGGGCTGGCTGCACCCTGAAGTGGGTTGAAGTGACGACTCTGTCAGCTCTGGAGGCCAGCACAGGGCCGACTCCTTTCATCGTATTTAATGGTGCAGAGCAGACAGGCTCATTTTCCTTCCTGTGACAGCATCTTCCCACCTTATGTATATTTCCCAGAGAGTCTGTTTCTGTGCAGGCAGGAGGATGGCTTCTGCAGGGGTTTGTTAGCACTGCTGAGAGCCCACTGGGGATGGAATACGGCATTTCTGTCTCCAGGACCCATCTTCTCTCCAGCACCATCTAGGTGACTTCATTGGGGACAATTCCTGAGCCTTCTCTCAGAGGTTGGAATGGGAACAAGGACAGCAGCTGCCACAGACTACACAGTAGTCGGCTCTTTCTGTGCATCTAAGTATCATACACACTTAACTAATCCCTGAGGGAAGGCGGGTATCATTGCTGGACCCATTTTGCAGATGAGGAGCCTGAGACTCAGAGAGACAAAGAACACTTCCACAATCATATATCTGTCAATAGAGCAGACAAGCCAATAGGACTCTAGGACCCAAAGTTTTTTGGTAGGGTTTGTTTGTTTTGTTTTTGGCTTTTTTGTTTGTTTGTTTTTCAAGACAGGGTTTCTCTACATAGCCTTTGGTGTCCTGGAAATGCACTCTGTAGACCAGGCTGGCCATGAACTCAGTCAGATCTACCTGACTCTGCCTCTCAAGTGCTGGAACTAAAGGTGTGCCTGGTCTTATAGGGTCTTATGTAAACCAGGCTGGTCTCACACTTACTGCGTAGCTGGGGTCAGACCTGAATTTCCAATTCTCCCGGCTCTATTCCAAGTGCTGGGGAGATGAGTGACTCAGTCAGTAAAGTGCTTGCCACACAAGCGTGAGGATCTGAGCTTGATCCCAGCACCATGATAAAGAAGCTGGGTGCAGAAGGCCGAGGATAAGAGCATTTGTGGCACAGTCTTGAGGAATTTGGATCCCTGCACTCATGTAACAAGCCGCTGTCCTTGCAGACTCCCATAACCCCAGGTCTGAAGAGGATTACTGGTGGTTAGCCAAGAAACTGCGGGCCTCTGGTTTAGAGAGAGAGACCCTGCCTCAAAGAAGCAGAGTGATAGACAAGGACCCCAGACAAGTGCGTTCCTGCTGCTGCCCTGTCTCTACCCTACTGTTACCACTACTTCAACACCAAATCCAGCCAACACCACTAACACCAATCCCAGCCCCAGCCCTACCACTGACCCCAACTCCACTCCTACTTTCATCATTAACCTTACCCCAATGATAACTCTAACCCTAAGGCTAAGTGTAACCCTAACCTTACTGCTAACCCTGTGAAACAGTTTAATCTTCCAATTGAAAACACCATAGGGGCAATTTTCTAGCATATATTGGAGGTATTAGGACCAGCCATTTACTCATGGACTAATAATGGGAGATAGGGAACTTCTAACGCCTTCCTTCAAACACAGACGCTAAAGTGTAACAAAGAACAGTGTCCTATTAGTAAAGCCACGCCACACCCACTGTCGAGCTTACTTGACTCATGCACACACATCTAAAAGGTTGGTGCGGTGATGCATCTCTGTAGTCTCAGCTTCGGAGAACAGGAGACTGAAGGATCCTGGGACTTTCTGTCAGACAGTCAAGACACACACAAGACAGGTGTGTGTATCACACCCTTTGAGAACCTGACTCTGAAGTCTGTAACAGCCACATACAAGATGCCATTGGATTGCTTAGTTTTTTTTGTTTATTTGGGGAGGTGTCTAGGAATGGACCCCAGAGCCTCTGAGCAGTCCCCAGTCCCCAGCTGTAGCCCAGGTTGGCCTCAAATTCTTGGTACTCCTCCTGCTCCAGCCTCCCAGTGCCCAGCCCAGCCCATCTCGTATCTGTGTAGACTGGTAACATTTTCTATCACCAAGATTTATTTAGTCATTTATTAAGTTATTTACAATAGGGGCTGATTTCCTGTTACTAACAGTATCTCGGCAATCCTTCAAAACATATGTCCCTGATTTGAAGAAGAAGATGGATGCTGTTAGTTTCCCTCTGCCTCCAGAGGCTCTTGGGCCTAAAATGTGGCTCCAGAAGGGATCAGCAGCTGTCTCCTCCTGCCAGCTTGTGTTCTGAAGTACCAGTGTCAGGCAGGAGCCAGTCCGTGCTGTGGTGATGGTCCTGGACCAACCCTCCTGGGATTTCAGAAGTTACCTTGGAGCAGCTGTTCTCTTGTTCCATCCCATGAGGTGCTGTCCCCCCACAGGTGGAGGGACACAGAGCAGGGTGGAGCATAAGTCCTGCCTTTCGTCCCTAACTCCAGGGTCGGTCACCCCGGCAGTGCAACTACAGTATGTCACCGTTCTCAGCCTCTCTCTCCCTTTCTGTGCTCCAGTAACATTTGCCCTGTTTGGTGTGAGGGGCCAGAGATGGATGTCAAAAGCTGTAAAGATCACCCAGTGTGAGGTACTGTCAAGAGTGCTTAGTAACCACCAGAATGTTCCTGAATCTCCTCCATTCTCTGCCTCAATCCAGCCTGTATTGAGCCTCCTTGTGTTCTCAAATTCTTCTTGTCATCCGTCTTCATGCAATAAATAATGCAAGCTGCTGCTGCCGCCGCCACCTCCTCCGCCTCCTCCTCCTCTTCCTCCTCCTCTTCCTCTTCCTCTTCCTCCTCCTCCTCTTCTTCTTCTTTTTTTGGTTTTTCGAGACAGGGTTTCTCTGTGTAGCCCTGGCTGTCCTGGAACTCACTCTAGACCAGGCTGGCCTCGAACTCAGAAATCCGCCTGCCTCTGCTCCCAAGTGCTGGGATTAGAGGTGTGCACCACTACTGCCCGGCATAAACGGAGCTTCTTTAAGTGAGGCCCTGTCACTCCTGCTGGAAACCTAGGCTTCTGGATACAGATGCAACATAGCCCTCTTTGTCCAGCGGGATTTGTCCTCTCCGGTCATGCTGCAGCCTGCTCCCTCCACCTCCTGCACCTTGTTTGCCCCTGTTTTTCCTTGAACCTGCACGGCTTGTTCTCTGGTCTCAGCTGGGTGCACACTAGTCCTCTGTCCTTCTGTGTCTCAAATGTGATGTCCTCTGAAGAGTCTTCACTCCCTCACCTACCATATTTCCTGTTTCTTCCTCTCTCTTGCCTCTGCCTGCCTTGTTGTGTGCATTTAACACTGACCTATCATGTGAGTATGTCTGTCCATGTGTCTGCAGATCTACATATGTGTGCAAGCGTGCGTACATATGTGGGCAGGTCTATGTGTTAATCCTCAGGAGCCATCCATCTACTGAGGCAGGATTTCATGTCCTGGAGCTCACCCAGGAAGCTGGAGTGGATGGCCGGTGAACCCCAGGAACCTAACCGCATCTGCCTCCCCAGCTCTGGGATTATAAACATGCATCACTGTGCCCAGCCTTTTTAAATTTTTAATTCATTTATCTTACATGTATGAATGTTTTGCTTGCATGTGTATTAGTGTGTCATGTGCATGTATCAGGTCCCTTGGGAGTGTTCTTACAGACTGTTGTGAGCCACCGTATGGTGCTAGGATTGAACCTGGTTATCTACAAGAGTCACAAGTCTCTGCGAAGCTCTCCAGCCCTGTGAGCAGCTTTTAAATGTGGGTTCTGGGAATCAGGCTCAGGTCCATGTACCTTTTTTATGTACTGAGCCATCGTCCCAGACTAACTTGTCACCTGTTTTTCTGCTCACCTGTGGTGACGATCTATGAGGGCTGGGGCTGGAGAGATGACTCAGTGGTTAAGAGCACATATTGCTCTTGCAGAGGACCTGGGTTCGAATCTCATCACCCACGTGGTAGCTCACAACCATCCACAACCCCAATTCTGTGGAACAGACATCCATGTGGTGCACATACATGTATACATTTAAAAAGTTCACATGTAAAGTAAAATAAATCTTTAAAAACAAAACAAAACAAAACAAAACTCTGCAGGGCAGGGGGTTATTAACTGTGTCCCAGTACTGGTGACAGGACAATCCCTTTCAGGTGAGCATTGAATAAAAATAGCAAATTGGCCATGGTCCTTACCAGAAGAGTGGCCTAGTCCAAAACTGCAAGATCAGTACTGACTGAAGCACTCGGTGCAACAGAAAATACATCCTGACCTGCTCGGGGAGAGACATGAGAGTCCTGCCACCAGGTGGGTACGGCCAGCTCCATCTTACAGGTAATGAAACTTAGAGACATGCCCTCAAAGCACTGTGGGACAGTGATGGGATTTAATCCCAGGGCCGATGGCCACTGTCATAGCCTGCCTTCCTGTTGCCGTTGAGCACCAGAGTAGGCAGTGCACCACAATGGGTCAGAAATCTCTTCCCTACAGGGACAGTAAATGGCTAACTGCTCGGAGCACGGGAAGACACTGTATGGCATTGGGGTCACTCTGAGTGGTGACTTCTGGGCAATTTATGTTTTTTATTTTTTTATTTAGGTTTTTCGAGACAGGGTTTCTCTGTGTACCTGGTTGTCCTGGAACTGGCTCTGTAGACCAGGCTGGCCTCAAACTCAGAGGTCCACCTGCCTCTGCCTCCCAAGTGCTGGGATTAAAGGCGTGCCCCACCACCAGTGATGACCTGATGCTCTCTTACAATTTCCAAGGGTGACTTTCTGCTACTCTCACTTCACTTCCTTTTTAAGCTTAAGTGACGGCTTTATTAAAAAGTTGTCAGGGGCTGGAGAGAGGGCTCGGTGGTCTTGATTTACCAGAGGACCCGTAGTTTGGTTCGCAGCACACGAGTCATTCAGGTGGTTCACAACGGTCTCTAACTCCAGCACCAGGAGAGCTGCTGCCTGTGGCCTTCTCAGGCAGCTCAGTTCACTTGTACATCCTATACACTGACACAGATACCTAAAAACAATGAAAAATAAGTAGTAAAACCATAGCAAGTTGTCATGCGTGGTGGCACCACCCAGCATTTGAGAGGTGGGTCTCTGTGAGTTCAAGGCCAGCCTGGTCTACATAGTGAATTCCAGGCCATCTAGCAATACATAAAGAAATCCTGTCTCAAAAAAGATGGCCAGTTTCAAAGAAAGCAAACTGCAGGCTGCCGAGGCCTATGGACACTATTTTACACTCGCTTCATGACCTGCTTTCTTGGTGGGTTTTGGAGGGGGGATGCCAGCAGCTTGGCCTTCCTCAGCAATAGTATAGCCTTGGGCCAGCCCTCGTCCGGTCTAAGCCTTATTGTTCTGTGAACAGTGGGATGATAAATCCCACTTTTGAGATGATTGTGGACACAAATAATTCTTTTGAACAGAGCCTTTTGTTTCAGTGTCTTCTAGATCACAAGTGAAATATATGGGATTGCAAGGAAAAACAGTTCTGTTCTCCCAATGGACTTTGTGTGTGCGTGCATGTGCATTCATGTATATATACATGCACACATGTAGTGTGTGTACACTTGTATTTGCGTATATGTGTTGATATATGTGTATGGTGTTCCTTTGTACATTCGGAGGACAGGTGACAGACAACCTTGGGTGACATTCCTATGAGTTGTCTACTTTTTTTTTTTTGTATGAGTGTTTGCCTGCATGTGTGTATGTGTTTGTACCACATGTGTGCTTGGTAACTGCTGCAGAAAAGGGATCCCCCAGAAATGGAGTTACAGGCCATTGTGTATGGGTGTCACCATTCCAAATGGGTGTTGGGAGCTGAATCTGGATCGTCTGCTAGAGTGGCGAGCGCTCTTAACTGCTGACCCATTTCTCTGGCTCCTAAGGTGTTTTTAGAGATGGGTTCTCATTGGTTTAGGGCTCACTGAGAGTTGCCTGTCCCACTGCCCCGTTACTGGGATTACAAGTGTGTGCCGGTATGCCCAACTTTTTTTTTTTTTCATGGTTCTGGGTCCTTGTGCATATAAGGTGTGCACAGTACTGACCACCTATCTCCCCAGGCCTAGCCGTCTTCATTAGTTCATTCAGTAAGATTTGCTGGTGTGTCTAGTGTAGCTACTGTTTGAAGTGATAAGCAGGAACTCTTTTATCTGCAGTAACTGAGATGCAGTCAGAAAAGAACGCAGTGTTGCTGGCCACATGTGACTCAAGGGCGTGACCGCAGTGCATTGCCTTTGTTCATAGTTGGGGGGTGCTAGCTGTCAGGAGGGGCTTTCTCATCTGCAGTCATAGTCCCTGCTGTAGATCTTATTTAACATGCTGGTCTGTGGAAATAAAGCATGCCCCTCCCTGCCATCCATGGGACAGGAAGGCCAGGAGTGGGCAGACATACTCAAGGACTATGGGTACTTATCAAGAGATATGTGCGGGCCCCAGATTGCTGGCTGGTAGGGTTGGGGATGGAGCGGTGAAAATTTTCCTGTTCTGACTGGGGAAGCCATCCAGACTCACTGCTGCCAAGTGTTATCAGGGATGACGGAAGCTCTGGTGGCCAGCCTGCATTCCGGAGGGACTGCTGCTCTTTAGCTAAACCTGAGGTCGTGTATGTATGAAGGCAGGGTGAAGACAGGCTGTGGGAGACCTATGTTAATGGGGGAAGTGATAAAATGGACCCCAGGGCCAACTTCCAGGGTTCAAATCCCATCTCTATCATTTCTCACAGGGCTACCCCAGCAGGCTGTTTCACCCCTCTATGCTTCTGTTTCCTCATCTACAAAATAGGCCTGTAACTGTTCCTTTTATCAGAGTACTGTAAAGACTAAGGTGATGTTTCAGACTGGCAGGAGAAAGTATGTCCGTGACGACTAATGTCAATCTACTCAGTCTTGTCCTGGGCCCCCTGAGCACTGGTTCCTAAGCACTGTTTCTCTGGGCTTCTCAGGGATGAGTGCAGCTTCTGCCTCAGGAGCTGTAACTGAGGAGTCAGGGGCAGACACATGATTGCAATCAGCTAGGAGAAGCATGGTGGTTATGACAGCCATAGAGTACTGAGCTTGGGTGGAGTTGCGAGAGAAGCTTCCTGGTAGAGGAGACACCACAGTTGAGCTTTAAAGAAGCACTGGATCTGGAGGATGCCCCATTCAGAGGAGGCAACCTGATGCTCCGCCACTGCTGGTGTGTGATTCCCCCCCCCCCCAGGCCTTGCCACGGGACCAGGGGAGGCCAAGCATGTCCTGCTGTGCTGCAGATACCAGCTAAAGAATGTAGACTTTGTCCTCTTGGTAAGGGTGTCACAGGAAGTTTTGTTTGTTTGTTTAACTTGTTATTCTTGAGAAGTTACAAAAATTGTACAAAGAGTCCACTTTACCCAGCTTTCCCTAACATGGCATCTTTTGAAGTTGATGTATATTATTAAAGCCAGAGTACTAGCCTTGGTACATTATAACACGACAGCTTATTCAGGTCTCACAACATAGTGACTGTGTGTGTGTGTGTGTGTGTGTGTGTGTGTGTGTGTGTGTGTGTTCAACACATGTACGTTTGAGAGATTTTGAGAAGGGGAATGGCATTGGTGTATGTATTAAGCAGATGTCCCGCAGGGCAGTGGTGGCGCACGCCTTTAATCCCAGCACTTGGGAGGCAGAGGCAGGCAGATTTCTGAGTTCGAGGCCAGCCTGATCTACAGAGTGAGTTCCAGGATAGCCAGGACTACACAGAGAAACCTTGCCTCCAAAAAACCAAAAAAAAAAAAAAAAAAAAAAAAGCAGATGTCCCTGGCCCCCAGAATGGGAGCAAATTGTAGGGGTTCACTGGTAAGAGATGATGTTGTCCCATGAGATGCATGTGATCGGAGAGAGGGAAGCTGTGGAGGTTCTCGCCAAACATCAAGAGATGCTTAGGAGGTTAAAGGTGGCAGGGACTGGGTTCTAACGATACCAGATGACAGTCAGAGGTCTGGTGAGAACAGTGAACAAGAATGGAGGCGGGGGAGGGGAGGAGATGCTACATTCAGTCTGGAATGTGTTTAGTGGGAAGAAGCCAAGTACAGCTGGGATGGACATGAAGATTTTGTTGACATAGAATTAGAGTGTTGTTGTTCTTTTGAGTTTTTGGTTTTGGATTTTGCTGTGGAGCCTTGGCTATCCCGGAACTTGCTCTGTAGACCAGGCTGGCCTCAAACAGAAGCAGACCTTTTTTAATATTAATTTTATTTTATGAGTATGAGGTGTAGATCTGTTCACTATATGAGTGCGGTGCCCTCAAAGGCCAGAGGAGGGCATCAGAGTACCTGGAGCTGGAGTTTCAGGTAGATAGGACCAAGAAGGGGGTTAGGAACTGAAACCTGGGCAGCTGGAAGAGCCACCAGTGCCCTTATCTGCTGGGCCATTGCTTCAGCCCCTCAGGCATAAGTCTGGGTGTGGGTAGTTGGTTCTAGTTAGAGGGCCCACAATGTAGAGGTCATAGATGGGCCTGGGCAGCAGACATCCAGGGGTTGCTACCCAGAAGGTGAAGCCGAAAGTCTTTACTGCTGAGGAGGGGTACACTTGGCAGGAGGGTGGATTCTTGAGTCACCAGCATGACTCATGAGATCATGAACTGCAGGAACTCGTCTGGGGACTGCATAGAAAACAGGAGCACTGTCCCTTCCATAGAGTCTCAGGAATACTGGCCTTGAGCCCCAGGGAAAGAAAAGCCCGCCAACAGAGACAGCAGAAGGATCCTAGAGGCGTTCCGAAGGATGCCGCAGATGCAGCACAGAGGCCAGGAAGAGGCCAGTTGCAAGCAAACAGACAGACAAACCTGCTACCTCAGCAGCATGGAGGACCCTGTTAGGAAGCCACTCGGCTAAAGGCATGAAGTGGAATTAGGTGAGATTAATTAGTTGGAATTAGTTGCTGTGTTAGGGTATTGAGTGAGTCGGAGTGGTGATGTATGTAGTCAACTCTTGCTTTAACTGTAGCCAGGGGTCAGGGGTGGGCCATCATGGATGGTGCCTAAGGGAGTCAGAAGTTACTGTGAGCTAGGGGAGACTGGAGCATGGTGGTGGATGGTTGGATCCTCCAGCTCGGCCTGCTTACTTGACAGAAAAGGTGACGGTCATGCGCATAGGCTCTAGAGCCAGGCTGCCAGGGTTGGTGTTCCGTATACCAGCTCTGTCACTGTGGATGGGGCAGTTAGCTTTTCTGTACCCCTGATGTCCTCTGCGGAGTGGGGACTGTTAACATTATCTATCTGCCTTAGAAAGGTGTTGTGGAGCTTTAGGGGAGCAAGGTGCCCAGGACAGCCTCAGCCCCATGGGAGCACTACGCAGGTAGGAGCACTACACAGGTAGGAGCACTACACAGGTGGGAGCACTGCACAGGTGGGAGCACTACTGTGAGTGTCATCTCTTTGGGTGCAGATCTTACTTTATTTATTCATCTGTAAAACAGCTGGGTGAACGAGCTGGTTATTCATTCATTTTACCACCATTAACTTACTCTGTGCCAGGACCATGAGGTCTTCAAGAGGCTGGCACAGTGCCTCCTG
This sequence comes from Rhabdomys pumilio, assembly GCA_030674055.1. Classification (NCBI taxonomy): domain Eukaryota; kingdom Metazoa; phylum Chordata; class Mammalia; order Rodentia; family Muridae; genus Rhabdomys; species Rhabdomys pumilio. The sequence continues at coordinate 20,852,775 of JANHMN010000012.1, read as the reverse complement.
GACTAATGAGCTGTGTCATGGTAATTAATCTCTTGTTCATTCTTACCTCCTCCCTGCCCACCCCCATCTCAGTGCTGGAATCAGAACCCAGAACCCTGACTTTGAATACTGGAGCTCTCAGGCTCCTGGTTCCCTCCTGCCTTACTAAGTCAGTCCCAAGTCAGTCATCTTACTTTGTATTTCAGATTTTGCCTGTGGGGGAGGAAAAAAAAATCCAATCCCTGCTGTCTAGCAGATTCCAGTTTCTAGAGAAAATGAGAAATAGAAAGAAAAAGAAAATGAGTATATTCTTTTAAACATATACTTCTCTGCATGTGGGTGCTGGGAATCGAACCTGGGCCCTCTGGAAGAGCAGCCAGTGCCTTCAATTTCTGAGCCATCTTTTTTTTTTTTTTTTTTTTTTTTTTTTTTTTTTTTTGGTTTTTCGAGATAGGGTTTCTCTGTATAGCCTTGGCTGTCCTGGAACTCACTCTGTAGACCAGGCTAGCCTCGAACTCAGAAATCCGCCTGCCTCTGCCTCCCAAGTGCTGGGATTAAAGGCGTGTGCCACCACCGCCCGGCTCTGAGCCATCTCTTGAGCCCTCAGTCCTGTGCTTGTTTTGTGTGTTCAATGAGATAAGATCTCAAATTGTAGTTCAGCCTAGAATCAGGCTCACTGTATAGTAGCTGTAGTAGTTGAGCCTTAAACTCCTGGTCCTCCTGCCTCTGCTTCCAAAGCTGGGATTATAGGCATGTGCCACAACACCTGGCATGGAACATATACTATATATATATATATGTGTGTGTGTGTGTGTGTGTGTGTGTGTGTGTATATATATGTATATAATATATATGTATTATATATATATATATATATAT
>JANHMN010000012.1:20786737-20851517 GCA_030674055.1 Rhabdomys pumilio | reverse complement strand
ACACACACACACACACACACACACACACACACATATATATATATATATATATATATTACTATTGTATGTGTATGGGTGTGTATAAACGCAGGATGCATGTACCACAGTTGTGTGGTGGTCAGGGGACAACTTTAGAGAGTCCATTCTCTCCTTCCACAGTGGGATCTGGGGATCAAACCCAGGGAGTCAAGCTCCACACCCCACAGGTGACTGTAATGCACAAAGCATTCTGAGACCTGTTTCTTTTTTTTTTTTTTTTTTTTTTTTCTTTTTGAGACAGGGTCTCTATGAAGTCTTGGCTGTCCTGGACTGTATTGACTAGGCTGGCTTCAAACTCACAGGGATTCACCTACCTCTGTTTCTTAAGGTCAGGATTAAGGGTGTGAGCCACCACCCCAGCTTTGTTTGGGCTCAGGTCTGGATGGGAAGAGGGGATACTGAAAGGACCCCTCTCCTAGCTCTCATCCTTTGTAGCCAGTGCTCGGCCCAGGGTTGGCCTGGGCCACCTACAGAGCTGGCCTCTGACCATGTGCTAGTTTGCTCTTAGCAATAGTGCCACACTGACAGGGAGGAGTGGCTGAGGGCCCAGTGTTTGTTGCTAGACCTTTCTAGTAGTAGTGCTATTAAGAACCCAGGGATCCTCCTTAACCAGTGCGCCCCTGGGTGGCTCTACCAAACTTCTATCTGCCATGTTGCTCTGTGAGATGAAGTCTATTTGTTAGTTTTACTCTAAGGCCTATATACACAACAGGGAACCCCTCAGTGATCCATGTAGACCCTGGGACTGAAATAGGAAGAAGAATGATCTGTCTCAACCCCCCCCCAAAAAAAAAAAAAAAAGAAAAAAAAAGAATGATACTCTCCTACATGGAATTATGCCAGACAGACACCTGCCTTGAGACTAGGGACAGATGTCAGATACCCTGTAAAAGCTGAAAGGGTCTACTTCTGTCATTTTTGAGGGAGGGTCTAATGACCTGAGATCTGGTGTTCTAGAATAATCTTCACTTGGTCGGCTGCATTATCTCTTTGCTTTTGTTTTTTGAGACAGAGTTTCTCTGTGTAGCCCTGGCTGTCCTAGAACTCACTTTGTAGACCAGGGTAGCTTCAAAGACCCACCTGCCTCTACCTCCCAAGTGCTGGGATCAAAGGCGTGCCCCACCATACCTGGGTATGGCAGAAAATTTTATGAACCATTTGAACATTATGTCTTTATCTCTCAAATATTGGCTCGTCATTCATGACTGTAACCTCAGGGACACACATCAAGATTAGTGAAAGGTGGCCATGAGCCTTGGCCATGATGCTAGGAGAACTCAAGAGCAGGTGGTCCTCCAGAAGGCTCCTGCCCAATCCTGACAGTCTACTCCCATTTGCCCTTCAAATTCTGCCGGCTATGGCGGTGGACACTATAATCTCAGCACTTGGGAAGCAGAGGTAGGAGGATCACCCAAAGCCAGAGGCTGGTCTAGTCTACATAACAAGTGTTATTGCTAGTCAGAGCTCCATAGTAAGCTCATGCTAAAAAGAAATAGATAAATAAACCAAAAAACAAAAACAAAAAAAAACAAAAAACAAAAAACAAAAAAAAAAAAAAACCCAACCAAACTAAAGGCCCAGTTCAAACCTTCCTCCCCGGAGCCAGGAGCTGTCACTTCAAGTGTTACCCTAGTCTACTCACTGCAAGGCTTCAGGTGCAGCTTGAGTACTGTCTGGTCACGTTTCTAACTCGGTTGTGAGGCCACCTAGGGTACAGAAATGCCAGCTTTCTTATTTTATATAGCCATTGTTGAGCTGAACACACAGCAGAGGGATTCTGCTTTCGTAGAAGGGCTTGCCACAAACCAGACTCTAAAATTTAGGATTTCCTGGGTACTGTTTCTGTTAGTGATATCTGTTTCCTGAGTCTAGAGGAGAAAGAGTAAGAGATTTCACATGGCCAGTCAATAGAAGAAGGCAAAAAGGCAGGTAACTCTGGCTGTGGAGATTACACCTATCTCTGAAGCAGGACTTCTTTACCTCTTGGCTTCTGATTATGCCGCCTTGGAATTGTTGCTTGCGGTGCTGCCAGCTGTGTTTGTGATTGAGTCGGCTGTATGTCAGGGCTGAGGACCAGTATGGAAGTGTTTCTGCCTGCTGAGGGTTTCCTGGAAGCCATGAACATCAGGGAGGTTGGTCAGGCTGCACTCCAACTCATTATGCTCCTGCCTCAGCCTTTGAGATTACAGGCATGCAGCACTATACCTGGCTCAGTGTAGGGAATCTTGATTGGCTGAAGAAAGGAGAATCTACAAGCATCAAACACAGGGTCAGACAGGATCAAATGTGTGACTTTGAAAGACCCTCCCCAGGGTGTACTTGGGAACACTGAGGGACAATGAGAAATCTTGCCCAGTGTCTGGGGACAGTCCCGGCTAGGGGGTAAAGCAGGGCAGAGGCCAAGTGGTGGATGAGGTCCAATCACTGGGGGCTCAGCAGATGTGGATCATTGCTATGTCATGTGGTGCCTGTGTTCAGACCACAGAGGTTTCCGCCTTCCACAGCTTCCCCTGCATAGGACTGAGCCCCATTGCGTGGTAACTGGTATGGCCTTGTCGTCCCTGCCCACTTGTACTTCCAGGTCAAGCCTGACCCTGACCTGTTGAAGCTACTCAGCTCCCAGCCAACACTAGATGAGCGAGCAGTGGTAGAGTTGTTTCAAGGACTAGGAGATTGGTGCCGGGAGAGGGCGGAAGTCTTTGTAGGGAGGCCAGGGAGGAGTATGGCGGTTCGGGTATAGGGAACTGGGAGAGTGGGCTGCAGGGCTGTGTGACAAGGGGCTCACTCGGTAGACAGAGAAGCCAGAGCAATCATGGCTGGTCTCCTGCCGCAGCACTGAATTACAGTAAGGAGTCTGACCCAAGAACTACGTGTCATGTGTCTTGCAAGGGGGAAGGTCAGTATGACATCATGCATTTCCTTGTGATGTTTGGACTATTATTGATGGCAGGAACTCTGAATCTGTCACCTTCCAAACTGTCATGATAGCCAGTGTGACAGGATCTGCTATCAACCCCAGTTCCCCACTTGGGACACTGAGGCCCAAAGTCACAGTAAGAGAGAATGTAGGGCTCACATCCATGTCTGAGGCTACAGCCCCGACGTCAAACATAGTGCAGTGTCCCATAAATACATTCATTGGTTTCTTCACATATGGAGGGCTCCTTGGGGTAACAGTTATGTCCCCATCAGCTTAGACATCTCCAGACCTGCCGCCCTGTTGAAGACAGGTGTGCTGTGGAGAGAAGAAAGCAGACATTCCCCTCCCCCCAGGGCCTTCCTGGGATGAGCTCCACACCCTGGCCCAGGCCCAGGCAAGAGGTACTCACAGCGATCTACCTTGCCTGGCAGTTTTCCTAGGCAGCTGCCAGGGCTCATAGTGGCCCAGAGGGGCTGCTGGTGGAAGAAAGCATACAGTGCTTAGGCACCCGCCAGCTTATGACCCCAGCTGAGGTTCCCCTTGTGTGTGAGGGTGAGTGGGCTCCGTCTCCTGCTTCGGAGTGAGCAGGAGCCTGGTGAAGATTAGCGCAGGACCTGTGGCAGGTGCCTCTCATATAAACAGTCACCAGGTATTGTTGTCACTTGTTGTCTTCCTTCTCCTTGGTGGTCCTATGTTCCTGGTCCCTGATAGCACAGACGGCTGAGTTTAATGGTAAAACAAGGTTTTTCCTTTGAACTTGAGGTGTTCCAGGCTCTGCTCACACCCAGGCATGTGTGGTGAAGGGCAGGTGGCCCATGTGTACACAGCCCTTGCCCTCCAAGTTCACCACACAAATGAGTCCAGTGGCTCACAGGTCTGCAAGGTGGCAGCATAGTCCCTGAGATGGCCTATTACTCTAAAGACCTCTTTAAACCTTTACCTTGGAACGATTGGGAGGGAGAGAACCCTTCTGACAGCCACAGGGTAGGGTGGAGTTAGCAGCTACTCCCCCAGCCCCAGCCCTGTCACCCCTATGCACACATGCTGTCTGACTGATGGACTTATGCTCTCCCTGCAGACACTGATGGAGAGGCAGAAACGGAAGGCGGACATCGAGAAGGGGCTGCAGTTCATTCAGTAAGTCGGCAGTGGGCAGGTGGGTCTGGCTTTCCTTTTCCTCCTGGCTGAGCCCTGCTCAGTGTGCACTGGACGCGGAGAGGTGGGATGAGCTGGGAAACGGGCGGATAAGGCAGAGGCCATGATGCTACAAGTACGTATGCCTGTGCTGCCTGGCCCTGGCTGCCCTGGATCTTGTCCAGTATCATTCTGCCCTCGCCCTTTTCATCTTGTGCTCCCCTCCATGAGGAACCAGGAGACAAGCCCCACCCTTCTCCCAGGCTGACACAGTGCAAGCTCTCCTGAGCCAATACTCTTCCATAGGGAACTGTAGTTTTACCCACGGGAGTTGGCTGCTGTCAGTGGGCCTGGCACTAGCTAAGTGAGCCTTTGCATTAGCTCAGGAGAAGGGCAAAGCCTCCCAGACTGAGGGCACATGAGGCAGACTCTGTGTGACTTATCCTGTGGACCGAAGGTAGAAATTTGGTTTGATGAGGTCGTAGTTCCAGAGCGGGTGTTAATTTCCTTGACTTTGCCTTGGCCAGTCTGACTGTCTCCTCTTGTCCTTTCCCAGTGCTGGGGGCCTCCTAGACCCAGCCATGGCTCCCCTGCCATTGTAATTTAGATCCTTGGAGTCTGGCTTTCCTTAGAAGAGGGCTGAGCTTGAAGGCTGAGGGCAGCTGCTGGTTGGAGCTGCTGCTGGGCAGATCTTGCCTCCGGGAGAGTCTGGGGAAAACGAAGTCCTTCCAGCAGAATCGAGTGACTCCATGTAGTCCGCTCACCTCTTACCTCAGCCAGAGCTGCCTGGGGCCTACTCCTGCATCACCTCAGGCCTGAAGCACTAGCCTCAGGGCTCCACATGGGACCAACCCATGGGCTCACCCTGTCCTGTGTCTCTTTTCCCACTAGGTCAACACTACCCCTAAAGCAAGAAGAGTATGAGGTGAGTGCGGTGGTGGGTGGACACAGTGAGGGCCAGTGTTCAGGGTAGAGGGCTGTAACCGAGCCAGGCTGGATGGAGACTTGCTTCTTACCTTCCTTGCGCAGGCTTTCCTGCTCAAGCTTGTGCAGAACCTGTTTGCCGAGGGCAACGACCTGTTCCGGGAGAAGGACTACAAGCAGGCTCTGGTGCAGTACATGGAAGGGCTGAACGTGGCTGACTACGCCGCCTCTGACCAGGTGGCTCTACCCCGGGAGCTGCTGTGCAAGCTACATGTCAACAGGGCAGCCTGCTACTTCACCATGGTACGTCTGCCCCTCCCCAACCCTCCCCAGCCCTCCCCTCCGTGCTCCTAGCCTAGGCCCCACTCCTCACCTCTTCTTAGCTCTCGCCTTGTTTTAAAAGACAATGTCTCATTATGTAGCCCTGGCAAGCCTGGAATTTTTTATGTAAACCAGGAATTTTGTGTGTACAACTCACAGGGTACAGTCACATACACCTGCCTTTACCTCCTATGTGCTGGGATTAAAGGCATGCACCATCACACCTGGTTTAAGTTTTTTTAAATATTAATTTTTGTTTTATGTGTATTGGTGTTTTACCTGCATGTCTATCTGTTTACCTTGTACGTGCCTGGCGTCTATGGAGGTAGCCCTGTCAGTAAAGAACTTGTCTTTATTGCTTTGTAAGCACAAGGGATCTGAGTTCGATGTTTGATTCTGAGAATACATAGTCATACACATACACACATATATACATGCAATGCACTCATATCTATAAAATATATATATATGTATACAAATATACTTACATATTTACACACACACACACACACACACACACACACACACACACATATTCACCCCCTCACACTGTGTGTGTGTGTATGTGTGTGTGTGTCCCATCCATTGGAGTTCATTGTCTAGCCAGTTCTTGTTTTGTTTTTTGTTTCATTTTTCTAGACAGCGTTTCTCTGTGTAGCCCTGACTGTCCTGGAACTCACTCAGCAGACTAGGCTAGCCTTAGAGATCCACCTGCCTCTGCCTCCCATATGCTGGGATTAAAGGCCATGCACCACCACCCGGTTTGTCTACTCAGTTTATCCAGTCAGTGAAATCAGGACCAACGAGAGATTGTGTTTCAAAAAATAAGACAGACTCCTTTGGCTCTTACACGAACATCCCTGGGTATACGTACCTACAGACAGATCCATAGCTACAACAGCAACAACAACAACAACCACCACCTCAGAAAAACACACTAGCCATCGCCCTACCCCAGATGAATTGAGTTAGAATTTGAGGGTGAGCCTCTTCCTGATGGCATCTCTGTGAGGTGCTTCTGTCACTCTTAGCCCATGATGTTGTGCTCGAAGGGCAGATAACAGATGTATCACCAGGCAGGCTCACTGTTGTGTAACCTGAGGCTCCTCACAGTGTCTTGCCGTATCTGTTACAGCTCACCATTCTTACACCATGTGTTAGAGGTTTACTGCTGTGAACAGACACGATGACCAAGGCAACTCTTATAAAGGAAAATAGTTAATTGAGGCTGGCTGACAGTTTCAGAGGTTCAGTTCATTATCATCATGGTAGGAAGCATGGCAGTGTGCAGGCAGACACGGTGCCAGAGGGGCCAAGAGTTCTACATCATGAATTGTAGGCAGCAGGAGGACTGTGTGCCACACTGGGCATAGCTTGAGCATAGGAGACTTCAAAGCCCACCTCCATAGTGATACACTTCCTCCAACAAGGCCACACCTACTCCAACAAGGCCACACTTCCTAATAGTGCCACTCCCTAAGGCCAAACATTCAAACACACGAGTGTGTGGGGTCCATACCTATTCAAACCACCACACACAATCAGAGTCAATGCTGCCCTCTCTCTCAGCTCTGTCTTGAAGCTCTTCAGCTTGGTCTCTGAGCCCAGCTCCCTTGCTGTTCCTCTCCAGGGAAGTGAGGCTACTTTCCATCCCAGGGGTCAAAGGTGCTGACCACTGGGCTGCCTGTTTGTCTCCTGCAGGGCCTATATGAGAAGGCGCTGGAGGATAGCGAGAAGGCCTTGGGCCTGGATGGCGAGAGTATCCGAGCATTGTTCCGCAAGGCGCGCGCTCTCAACGAGCTGGGGCGCCACAAAGAGGCCTATGAATGCAGCAGCCGGTGCTCCCTCGCCCTTCCCCATGTGAGTGCTCTCTCCCAAGCATCTGTACTGGCCCTCCCTTGGGCCACACAACCGCATCCTTCTGTGCCTTGGCTCTCTCCTCTGCCGTAGGAGGCTTGGGGTACTGATGTGATGCTGGCAGACAGCCAGGGCGACATAAAGAAACCTTGTCAGTGTTTAAAACACACAACTTAGTTTGATCCCTAGTAGTAGTTCTGTGGGCTGTACCTATCATCCCAGGAGCTCAAGGCCGGCTGAAGCAGCACAGGGAGTTCCCCATCTTAGAGATAATATGGAAAAAGATAAAAGAAAAAAAATCTATTCCTTTGCCTCCCCAAAATAAAAGGAAAAACAAAACAGCCTTGTGGTTCCCAGCATGTGACTTAGAAAGCCAGTGGCAGCTCCCAGGGCCACACAAGATGTCCAGGAGCACAGGACCGTGCACTGGGCAGCCTAGCCCACCAGGTATATCTAAGCCCATGTTCTGCCTTCTACAGGATGAAAATGTCACTCAGCTGGGTCAGGAGCTGGCTCAGAAGCTTGGACTGCGGGTGCGGAAGGCCTATAAGAGACCCCAGGTAAGTGGGATTTGGGGTTAGGGTTAAAGAAGACGAGTGAAGGGAGGGACTAGGGACTAGGCACTGTAGGGACCCTGAGTAAGGTAGCCAGAGCCTGGTAAGGACAGAGGGAGTGACAGCAGATGACCTTCCTCCCTGTTGGCTGAAAGCCCTGGAATGAGCATCAGGACCTTGGGAAGAGGAAAGACCAGCCAAAGCTCCCAGCTCACCACAGACACCAGCTGTAAAAACAGCCCCTCTGCTGCCCTAGCCCACTCTAACCAGGCAGAAGATGGCCCACATTGACACTGGTGTCCTTCAGTTTTGGGTTCTCAAATGCCCCCTTATTGTGCCTGTCTGAATGTTCGTGTCTGCTGGACTCCTTCACGTTCACATACTGTCATCTGCCGTGTCTGGAAACTGCATGATGCAGGACATATGGCTTGAGTTTCTCTGGCCTGACCTTAAACACATTAGTGCGTGCTTCCACCTGTTTCCGCATCTGGAAGGCAGATAATTACGCCCACCTCAGGAGGCTCAGGGAAAGACTGAAACGAGAGAACATATGAGATGGTGCCTAGCACGTCGCAGGAATGTGCATGTTTAGATCCTCTTCCCAGTCACCTTTGGAAGATGAAAAAAAAAAAAAAAAAAAAACAACAGTGTAACCCTGGAAGCCAGAGCCAGTGGCAGCGGTAGTCCTCGGGGAGGGACTACAGCTGGCGTCAGGGTCTCTGTGTGGTCCTGGCTGATGGAATGCTTTGCTTGTTTCCACAATCTTAATCTCTTCCCACTTCTCCCCAATTTCTGGCAGGAATTGGAAACGTTTTCTCTGCTTAGTAATGGCATCCCGGCTGGCTTAACAGATCAGGTAGGAAGGAGTCTGAGACTCCTAATGTTTCCCCAACTTCATACCAGCCTGTCTTCTTCATCCATTTTTAAGAGCTCTGGATTCACCTATTGGGGTGACCCCAAGCAGTAGACGACAGACATTCCTGTGTCTGGTACAAGGACCCCAGCCCCTAGCATACTTTCACCAACCCCTACTCCTTACTGGTACATCTGACCACATTCACAAATGTCAGGACTGGTCACAGTTATGTGGGGTTTGTGAGAAGGCCAAGCGGAGTGGAGTAGTTAAGGCCAGGCCTGCCTCAGTACAGGAAACATCTGAGAACTCATGAGCAAGCATCAGGTAGTGCCTAGGCCTGCTCCTGCCGTCCTGTGGCACCTGTAAGAGAGATGGCACAGTGTAGATGGTACGCGGTCACATGTGAGCTTCAGCTGCTGCGTTTCCCAGGCTTCTCCAGCACAGGACTCATTTTTCTGACCAGTTGGTCACTCTGCATGTGTGTCTAGAACTAGGTGGCCTGGGTTGTATTCACAAGCAACTCTCAGCATTTACAAGGCACAGTCCCCTGGAGTTTAGGGCGCAAGACAAGGAAGGCTATGACCTCATGGAGCAGAGCCCAAGGCAGCCTTGTTGGGAAGCAGCCTCACCCAGCTGGGGGGATAGCTTTAGCCAGGTAGAGAAGGAACAGGATTCATAGGCCATGGAGCTGAGGCCCATAGTCAGGAGAGGAAGAGACATTCCTGAGACCACTAGTATAGTTAGCTCCTCCTCGGGGTTCAGGAGAGTGAGCTCTGTAGCTGCATGTGTTGAGGGTCAGATCCTGAGAGCACAGTTTCTTGGCCTTTTATTGCTGAGTGAATGTGACTAGTAGGGCTCTGTGCAAGAGGACTGGGAGAGAAACCTGGACAGTAAGGGCGGCTGGAGGGCTGGAAGCCACTTGTTCTGCAGGGCCTAGATAGCACTGTCCTTAGAAGCATTCATTTGTCTCCCCTCCCCACCCCCACACCGCAGGCAGGTGTAGCCCTGGCTCTCTTGGCTCGATCCAGTCTGTAGATCAGACTGATCTAGAACTCAGAGATTGGCCTGCCTCTGCCTCGTAAGTGCTGGGATTAAAGGCGTGCGCCATCATCACCCGGACTCCCTCACTTCCTTTCTGTGTATGCTGTGTTATAAAAGCTGCTCTGTGAACAGCATGGTGGCCTTGGTCTATGCAATTTATCTGTGATATACAAACACCCTGAGGGATGGATGAGCACTTCACATATTCACCGTGTTCACTGTGCCATCTGTGGACAGGCTCAGGAGTGGGACTGGAAGAGCTCCTGGCTCCAAGGAATAGACAGAACAGACAGGGTCAGGGCAGGCGTTAGACAGCCCTTCTCTGACCCAAAGGGTTGCACTCTTGACCAGTATTTGGGCTGTGGAACATCTCCCAGAGTGCTGGCTGAGCAAGGTAGGTGAGGCAGGGTCTGGATGGATTGTACTGCAATTGTTGCTACTGCTACCCTTAAAGCAGGTGGCTAACAGTAAGTGTCTGGGCCTTCTCCCAGCCTCCACAGAGACAGGAAGGACACAGGCCATTCCTGGGCCTCATAAGGATCAGGCATCAGAGAAAAGAGGGAGTGTTCACGGTAGAGGAGTGACTGTCCCCTGTGGCTGAAACAAGGCAGAGGAGTTCACTGGGGATAAAGAAGGGAGGCTGGTAAACTAACTCTGCAGGCCAGCCTCCCTGCAGCACATTATACACATGGTTAGAACAGAGTGTGCTGGGCACTCCTCTGAGCTGCTCTATCTCTGTAACAGTTCCAGGCAGTGTGGCTTTGGACCCTTACTTTACAAACAAGGAAACAAGTCCAGATAGGGTGCCGACTTAGTCAGACCAGAGAGCAGGCTCCAGCATTTCCCCATCCCAGACAGCACTCTGGCCCCAGCACTCTGTAGCTGGAGAGTACGGGCTCCCTGGAACCCCCGTGAGTAGGAACTATGCCTGTGCTCTACGGAATGTCTGACTCCAGGCCAGGTTTCTGCCTGACCTGTGAAGTCTGTCTTTGCAATAGCGATGGGATCCCACCAAGGATGACACTCTCCTTGGAGGGAGCAAAGCTTCCTGTGAGGCTGAGGGCTAAGTCTGGGGAGGATACACATACATTCCTCTTTGAATTAGAAACTATCTGTGATGTGGAAGGCTTGGTAAAATCCTTGTCACAACCTTTAATCCCAGCAATTGGGAGGCAGAGGCAGGAGGATCTCTGAGTTCAAGGCTAGCTTCATTTATATAGTGAATTTCAGGGCACACAGGGCTTTTGAGACTCTGTCTTAAAAAAACCAAAATAGCCCAAAACCCTTGCCTCAGGGAATGGATGAGAATCTACCCTTTTCTAGGTACCTGGAAACGGAGACTCAGAAGTGTACCCCTTTCCTGGGACTATTGCTCCCCTGAAGTGTATCTCCTAGGCTAGTTTACCCCACGCCTTTCCCAGCCCACACCTGCTCAGACCTTGGCTTGAAAATCCAGCCCACCTGAGACAGGCAGTTAGTTGTTCCTCAGTGAGTGGCCCTCGGCTTAGCCCTGTGAAAACGTGCCAGGCTCTGAGGCCATTCCACCCTACGTCTTTCCTCTCACAGGGAACTTCTAACGGATTGGGATCTATAGATGACATCGAAACAGGTATGTCTCAGCTGTGTAGGATGGAACACCCGAGGGGCTTCCCTGAGGCAAGACAGAAAAGAGCATGGCTTACTCCTCAGCCTGTCCCTGTCCTTCATTCATGCCTGCCCCTGTTGGACACCTCATGTTAGAGCCCTCACTTTCTACTTCTTTTTCTCTGTTCATGGGCTTTCAGTTATATGTAATAAGTGCTTGAAGAAAGCACTGCTAGCCCCAGAGAGAGGTGACATTGGTGGATATTTGAGCAGAGCCCAGGTGATCAGGAACCAAGGCAACCCAGGAACACCGCCGCCCCCAGCTCCAGGCTGTCTTTCTTCCTGGACTACCTCTGAGCCATTGCCACTGGGGCAGGGAATAGGGAAACCAGGTCCCTGTGGAACAAGGGGACGATGTTAGCTTAGTGACTGGGCAACACCCCCACCACACAGGGCCCTTTCAGCTACTGAGCTCACTCCCTCCACAGACTGCTATGTGGATCTCCGAGGCTCTCCAGCCCTGCTCCCCTCCACTCCCACAATGCCCCTGTTCCCTCATGTTCTGGACCTACTGGCCCCCCTGGATGGCAGCAGCAGAACACTCCCCAGCACTGAGGGCCTGGATGACTTCTCAGATGGGGATGTGTTTGGGCCAGAACTGGACACCCTCCTGGACTCTCTGGTGAGCCATGCTGCTGACTTCTTGTTCTGTCCCTTGCAGTCTCTCACTTAGAACCCCATAGTCCCATGAAGAGGCAAGGGAAGGGCCCCATCTTCATATCTCAGTGGGGAAAATGAAGGGCCTTGGGAGGGTCTTGCCAGAGTCTACAGAACAGATCCCAGGAGAGACCAAGCAGAGCCCCAGTTCCTCCTCACGAGCAGTTACTGTCAGGCTATGGCGGAATAACTGGTTCCTGGAATCCCCCCTCCCCCCCACGGGATTGGATGGTTATGTTCTCGTCTGACCCCTGGCTCTGTCCCCACTTTGCAGTCTCTGGTCCAGGGTGGCCTGCCTGGCAGTGGTATGCCTAGTGAGCTGCCTCAGCTGATCCCTGTGTTTCCTGGTGGGACCCCACTCTTGCCACCTGTGGTGGGTGGCTCCATCCCTGTGTCCAGCCCACTGCCTCCTGCCTCCTTTGGCCTTGTCATGGACCCCTCCAGGAAGCTGGCTGCTTCTGTGCTGGATGCCCTTGACTCTCCAGGGCCCACGCTGGACCCCCTGGATCTGTTACCATACTCTGAGGCTCGGCTAGATGCCCTTGACAGCTTTGGGTCAGCCCGAGGCTCCCTGGACAAGCCGGACTCCTTCCTAGGTGAGACCTTGATGGCTACTTTCTCCCTCTTCTCCCTTGACAGTGCTGCTTCATCTCTCATCTCTGAAGCTCTGCACCTCCAGGGTACATGCCCACATGCCCATCACAGCTCAGGGCAGTTCATATTGTCTTATCTCTGCTGTGCTCAGCACTACTGGAGCTTGAGCCTCCGGCTGGGTGTCTCACTCTAGATCAAACAGTAGAGCTGTTAATGATTCCATTTGGTGCTCTACCCAGCCCTCCAGAGCCCTGAACCTCCAGATTCAGACCCCCTGGATATTATCCTGATGCAAGGTCATGAGCTCCATTAGCCCTTCTCTGGGAGCTGGGGACATAGGCAGTTGACCAGGCCTTGATAGGGTTGGCTTTTAGTGGTCAGAGATAGACTGGGGCACTCAAAACTGAGGGACCCGTGTGATGGCATGGGTAGACAGAAGCTAGGGTTTCCTTCTAGAGGACCTGATGGCTCAGAGGAATAGAATCAGTGAGGATCTGGGTCTGGGATAGCTAGAGCGGGAGTTCCCAGGGGTGTGTGGGCGAGCCATGGTCTCACTGAGCCAACCTTCTCCCATAGGCAACAGGAAGCCTCAGAAGGCATAATAAGCAAGGGTAAATATGTTGGAGCCTCTTTGCTCCAGGGCTGTGACCATTAAAATAGGAGGGTGAGCCCATAGCACTTCTCTGAGGTAGACAGTACAGGGGCATCCCAGAAAGACCCTTCATGCCCTCCATGCTAGGGAACATAACCCACACTTCTTCTCCTTTTCTAGAAGAGACCAACTCACAGGACCACCGACCCCCAAGCAGCATTCAGAAGCCAGCCCCCTCGGTGAGTGACTTGAGTGGGGCTCCCAGACCCTAGTCTTACTCATCCTATGAGCCCCAGATTGGGGGTGAGGTGAGCTCTCTGCATTGGTGAGATGCTACATTCTTTAAAAGGAGCACCTTCAGAATGGCCCTTATGCTGGAGAACACATTTAGGGTACTCCTTATCTCTAGGGTAGAACAAGGCTCAGCAGCCATAAGCGGTATCATGTCTCTGACCTCCAGGCTCAGTCTGTTCTGGGTTTAAAAGAGCATTGGACCAACTTCAGTAAGCAGCATGTAGATCAACTTCAGCTTAGATACCAGCTGTGTGGGCCCTAGAAAATCACTGCCTCTCCCTGGGTCTTTTCTCCTGTCTGATGATGTCTGGGATACTTCCAGGAGAGCAGTAGGCCTTTAAGCAGGCCCACTGCAATTTCTCTACTTAATTCAAGGAAACATTCTGGAGCCAAGATGGCTTCTACTCATTGTCCAGGGGCTTCTGAGGCAGGTCATGATGATTTGGGCTCTTATATTACAATACAAGGCTTAGGAAGATGTAGAGGAGGGTCCTAGGCTATTGTCCTGCTACTGGGTTGGACAGATTGGAGTAGGGGTCAAAAGACATACCTATTCTCACTGCCTTGGCTGGCCCTGGTGGTCCCAGGTACCCTCAGGGCCAAAGATGGCCAATGTCTTCCCATTGTAGCCGGAGCCCTCAATGCCCAACACCGCCCTGCTCATCAAGAACCCTCTGGCTGCCACTCATGAGTTCAAGCAGGCCTGCCAGCTGTGTTACCCCAAAACAGGTAATTCCACATATGCAGTAGCACCCCTCTGCCCTGGAAATGCCAGGAATCTCAGGAGTGTAGAGGCCACATTACTGTGTATTAGTGGGAGATTCCTGTAGGAAGACAAGGCCTTCCTTTTCAGGAAATGAAGGGGTGGGCCCTGATTGGGATCCTCCCTCTCTCTGCAAAGTGTTGTCATCACAGTTCTAGAAACATTGAGTTGGGCAGACTCACCATTAATTAGGTCCAGGCCTGTTCAGGAAGTCACGTGGGTTCCTGGGAGGACTTTTCAAGTCCTCGCTCCCCTGTAAGCACATGCTAAGGGAGATATGACAGGAGCTTCAGAGACCCAGATGAGGGCTTGTGGGAGTTTTGGATTTGCATCCCTGTGTACCCTGCCCACAGGCCCCAGGGCTGGCGACTACACCTACCGTGAGGGCCTCGAGCACAAGTGCAGAAGGGATGTCCTCCTCGGCCGGCTCCGGAGCTCGGAGAACCAGATCTGGAAGCGCATCCGGCCCCGGCCCACCAAAACAAGTTTTGTGGGCTCCTACTACCTGTGCAAAGGTGGGTGGACCACAGTGGGGCTCGCTAGTGCCAGCTGGGTCCAGCTCCTCCCAGGCCTGCAGCAGTGACCACAGGAGAGATGAGAGAGCTCTGATGAAGCCTGAGTCCCCATATGAGAGCAAGCATCTTTCTTGACCTTGTCCAAAGACTGAGGCCATTCAGGACATGCTATGGAGCTAGAGCCATATAGTGGCCTGCACCATCTCATGTGAGGGTCCCACAGGCCATACACCAGGGTCACACCCCATAGGATTCCAGGAGGGATGGGCAGAGTCCCGGGAAGCACATAGGAAAGGCTTGCAGACAGCAGTTGTTTTTAATGATCACATTATTTTCCTTGCCCTTGCTTCTGCATCATAGAAATCTGATCGGTACCAATCAGACGTTTTTGGTTTTCTTCAGTTTCCCTGAACAGTCACGAGCTTAAGTACATCTGTACTTCAGCCCTTTTTTGCCCTTACTCCCCAAACATCTGCATGTAACCTTTTGGCACTCAGCATCCACCCCAGGATCCACCTTTGCCCTCTCACCCACCTCATGGCAACCACCCACACAGACTTCCAGACCATTCAGTGTCCTCCCTGAAGCCCTGCCCATTGCTGGTGGGATGAAGGCCAGTGCCCATGTCCACATCTCCACCCTAACTGTTCCTCAGGCACACTCCTCCCACCCCCACCCCCACACTCCAGGACACATGCTCTGCTCTTTGAGCCTGGTGGCCCTAGTTTGGAATCCATTCCCTGCACCACTTCCCTCCCCCTCTGCAGCTGAGGGTGCAACCATTCCTCCAGCTCCAGCTCTGTGGCCCATGTTCCTGGTCCTAATCACACAGTTAGTTACTTCCCCAGTGAACAGTCCTGAGAACCGCCCCTCTTTATATAGCTGTGTGCATTCTACAAAGGCCTTTGCGCATTGCTTGACCTGCACAGACACTGGGGACCGGGGGTGGGGTGGGGTGGGAGGGATCTGGAGGGTGTTGAGCCCTCCATACCAGGGCCCGGTATTTGGAAAAGGATCCCTCTCGGAGATCAGCAACCACCAGTGCTCTGTCCTGGTGGGTCCGCACCCTGTGGCCCACAGTGAGATCACTGGGTGCTGTGGGCTGCCTCTCCCACCTGGTAGAACATGTGTCCTATTGCCTCTTTGTAGACATGATTAACAAGCAAGACTGTAAGTACGGGGATAACTGCACCTTCGCCTACCATCAGGAGGAGATCGATGTGTGGACAGAGGAGCGGAAGGGCACCCTCAACCGGGACCTGCTCTTTGACCCTCTAGGGGGTGTCAAGCGTGGCAGCCTCACCATTGCCAAGCTCCTCAAGGAGCACCAGGGCATCTTCACCTTCCTCTGTGAGGTACCTGCCTGCCCAGCCAGTTCACCAGTCCCCCATGGTCCCAGGCACAGTCAGGGCTCTGCTGCCTCTGCACTGGCTGCTGTGGGAGCTGTTAGCCCTGGAACCTGTGGGCATGGTGAGGCATGGCCTGAGAATCACCAGTTCCAGAGACTGTTGGAAAGTTAGGCCCTGGGGATCCTGGTGGAACCCAGATCCTGTCTGGCTTCTCATTTTACAAAGGTAAAAATTGAGGCCAGTAGAAAGCAGTAACCACCCCATTTGCTCTCCCCTGGGAACCCGGAATGTGCAGGATTTAGATCTTTATCCATACCTTCTGGGCAGTCTCAGCACAAAGATACTGTCCTGGTTCACTGGCGGTACAGGGAGATGAGGGAGGTGTTGCCTGGATGCCGTATGGCCATGTCAACCTGAGCCACATACCCAGAGCCCAAGGCCACCTCCTGAACAGAACTGGCAATCTTTAGGGCCAAAGAGACTTAGAATCTTGTGTAGTGTCATACCTGAATCCTGTATCATGGGTATGACAGATTTAGCCTAGCTCAACTGTCTAGAGCAAGGTGTTCATGGCCAGTCTTTTCATATCTCTCCCGACGTGGTCCAACCTGGCTGCACCTGCTGTTTCCTGCCCGTGACCCAGCTATGCCACCCCACAGTGTCCCCCCAAGTTTCTTTATTCTTTCTCTTGGCAAGCTGTGATTCTAGCAGCTTCACCGAGCTTTCCCAGCATTGGGTTCCTTTGTCTTTTTGAGGGAGTGTTGAGATAGGGTCTCACTATTTAACCCTGGCTGGCCTGGAATTTGCTATGTAGACCAGATTGGCATTGAATTCAGAGATCCACCTGCCTCTGCTTCCGAGCACTGGGGTTAAAGGTGTGTGCCACCAGGACCACCAGCCTTTCCCAGTCTTGAGAGTACAGTTGTAGCTCCTTGAAGGTGGGAACAGTGTCATGGTTATCTCTGAGGAGGAAGGGTTGAGGGAGGGGTTGGTGAGGCCCAGTCTCCCCGATCTGCTGACCTCAGAGCAGATGAACTTGTGCTGTCTCCCCTTAGGAAAGACTTGGCTGGGGGATCATAGCTCATAATCATAAGACAGGAGCTCTTGAACTTAGTTTTCTTTGTGTTTGTCCTGCACAGAGAACCTGTCAGATAAAGTAGGTTAATTATCCAGTTTACAGTTGAGAAAAACCGAGGCTCAGGGGTATGGAGTAACTCCTGCCCTGGGCACTGGAGTTATGAGATCTGAGGGAGGGAAGAGGGAAGAGCTGAAGCACGAGTCATCTATGGGCCAGAGACCTGAAGTTCACAGAGCCTGGGTTCTCTTCCATACTCCCCCTACTTAGGGCAGGGTTTACCAGATGTTCTTCCCAGGTGGCCTAGTGAAGGTCCCAGCCCCTCTCCTCCCTGAACAGATCTGCTTCGACAGTAAGCCCCGGATCATCAGCAAAGGCACCAAGGACTCTCCATCTGTCTGCTCCAACCTGGCTGCCAAGCACAGCTTTTACAACAACAAGTGAGTCCTGCAGCTGGGCAGTGGGCAAGACAAGGGTGGAGAGGTCCCCTTGAGGGCTGTTGTCAGATGAGGAAAGGCCTAGGCCAACAAAGGACAGAGAATGGTGACACACCTACCTAGAAAGGACAGGAACCATGTTTGTTGAACACTTTCTGTCTTCCAATCATTGTCTTGGGTATTTAATGGTCTCAGCAGCCCACTGGGGAGGGAGTTACTGCTCCCCTGTACAGAAAAGAAAGCTGAGGTTTGGGAGCAGCTTGGTCAGCAGGCAGATACGCCCTGCTGATGGCTCTAACCAGCACCTTCTATTTTCATGGTTTCAGTGTCAAACAAGGCATGGGAGGAGCTGGGTCAGGAGGACACCATTGCCTTTGCTTTTTCTGACTCTGCCATGCCTCATCATTAGAGATGGAGTCAGGTCCTGGAGTTATGCAGCCCTGGGTCCTGGCCAGGGGCTGGTTGTAGGTTGGAGCACTAGCCACTGCAGCCTTGTGTTTCCTCCTCTCTGAGAGTAATGATGTTCCCATCTTGTTGGGTTTCATTCAAGGCCGCTGAGTTTCTCCACCCAGAGAAAGTGCTTCATTATTATTAACTGGACCATCTCAGAATAAAAGCTCTGAAGAGCATTTTCCCTCAGACTTGCTTGGCACTGGATAGGTAGCCCCACTACAGAGAAGGAGGGCAGAGGGTGGTGGGGACTGTCAGCATCGTACACGTCCTATGTGCCCTCCAGGTGCCTGGTGCACATCGTCCGCTCCACCTCTCTCAAGTACTCCAAGATCCGTCAGTTCCAGGAGCACTTCCAGTTTGACGTGTGCCGCCATGAGGTGCGCTATGGCTGCCTGCGCGAGGACAGCTGCCACTTCGCCCATAGTTTCATTGAGCTCAAGGTCTGGTTGCTGCAGCAGTACTCAGGTGAGGGACAGGCAGAGGGCATGAGGTAGGCTTGGAATTGGCTGGGAGTGAACAGGCCAGGGCCTGATGGCCAATGGATGGGACCTCAGGTGAGTTGGGAGCTTCCTGGAGGAGTTAGTAACCCTAACCCTGGATATCACAGACAGAACTCTGCTCACAGGGTGCTGCTAGGTCCAGAATCTGGGTCTCTCCCTGTCTAGACCCTGCCTAGGGAATATGCCAAGATACAGATGGGAAAGCAAGACTGTGTGAGACTCAGAGCCTGGTAGAAACAGGCCCTGAACCCTAACCCTGCCCGAGCAACAACACCAGCTGCCTGAGTAATGGCCAATAAGGCATCTTTTCCTGAGCCACCTTCTTTTTGTCCAGCCAGTGGATTTAACTATGTTCACACATCTATTCATAACTGCTTTACTGAGCACCCTCTCTGTGTTAGAGCATCCAGCCTTGAACTAAGCAAGGCCTTCACTTTTGAGGACTTAATGGAACAAGAAAAGCAATGTCCTAGCAAGAATTAATCCTAGGTTCTATTTGGCCAAGGATGCATATTCTTCCCCACTGCCTACTATAGTTTTATCAGCATTATTTGGTGCCAGGGTAAGATACTGTACATATGACAGTCAGTGTCCATGTAGACTTACAGTTGATAGTGTGTTAACTTCAGGTGTGTATCACTGATGTGTGGAAGCAGAGCAATGGGAGAGGAACCCAGAGGGGCATTTCCAGTCAGGTGGTGAGAACGGGCCTGTCTCGGGAAAGGCAGGGAATGCTCCAGGCAGCAAAGGACTTAAGGCCAAAGATTATCCCTGGGGGTAGAGCAGTGATAAACATGAGATACAGTTATGATTCAAAGTCATCAGGGGTCCCAGTGTGTGAGCGTCTCTTGGCCTTAAAAAGAAATATAGTCACACACTGCATAGTGATGTTTTAGTCAATCATGGGCCAAAGAACAGTGGTTATATTACAATGGGCTCAAGTGTGCAGTGACTTATAATGAATGAACACCACTGTTGCTTGTTCTGGCTTTGCTACACTGCGCCTTTATTGTTAGGAGTAATCCTAGTTTAAACTTAAAGAAAAAATAAGATGCTGACTGTGTAGCCAAGAGATGACTCAGAGGATAAAGATGTTTGGCACCAGGTGTGATCCGAGTGTGACCCCCCCCAGGACCCACATGGTAGAAAGAGAAAACTAACCCCTGAAGTTGTCCTCTGTCGTTCACACACCCACCTGTGCTACTTACACACAAAATAAATAAACATGGTAAGAAAATAGCTTTTAAAAGCCTGCTCTGTGATACTGGCAGCAGCTTCATCCTCTGTCCCCAGCATTTCAAAATGCTGTGTATCTCAGAGCAAAAGCCCATCATGACAGGTGACTGCAGTTGCATTATTCTGAATCTGCTGTGCAATGCCAGGAAGGGGTTTTAGGTTGTTGGTGGACGAGATGTGAGGTATCAAACAAAAGGTTATATTAAGGTCAAGCTGTCAGGGTGTCTAGTAGAATAGGGGTCTGTGTTCTGAGAAGAGTGGTGTGTGTAGGACGAGCATGTTTGGGAGAGCTAATACCAGGGTTGTGTGTGGGATGTTGGTTCCACATTGTCACTTGGACTTAAGTAGAGATGTTGAGTGGGCAGTCAGGTGTGGCAGGCGGTGAGTCCAAAGGGAGATGGTAACTGTGGATCTGCATTTGGGGATCAGCAGAGAACCTGATGTCAGGTGTGGCGTGTGCCCCGGGTAAGCAACAAATGGAGAGTGGCCACGGCAGAGCCACAGCCACAGAATGACTAGACAGCTGGCTGTAGGATGCACTAGAAAGGGAAGAGGGGCTGCGGGCAGGGAGCTTCAGGAAGATGTGCTGAGCTGGATCTGGAAGGCAAGTAAGGATCTCATCGGCATTCTGGGGCCGTCATGCTGGGACATTGGCCCTTTGGAGACTGGTAGTGAAGAGCCATGTACCTGGTGTCTTGGAAAGCCTGAAAAGCCCTGGGGCTGCCCGGCAGGATTCTGCTTGAGTCTCTAATATGAGAAAAGCAGGGGTTCTAAAAATGGAACACTGGCTTGGGAATCCAGGAACTTCTTCCTGTGTTACAGATGGACAAACTGGCCCAGAGAGGACACGTGCACTCTCTGTGTCCTGAGTCTTAATGTGGTCAGAACTGGCCAGCAAGGACTTCTTGGCTTGGGACACATCCCAGCATCCCACGGGTGCTGTGTCTCATCCTTTGCCAAGCCCTGTGTTTTCTCCCACCCTCCACAGGAATGACCCACGAAGACATCGTTCAGGAATCCAAGAAATACTGGCAGCAGATGGAAGCCCATGCAGGGAAGGCCAGCAGCAGCTTGGTAAGGCCCGGGATTGACACTGGGTAAGGGTGGACACCACAGGAACTGTCCATTTTCTTTTACTGTGACATGTGACCCTGCAAGTTGCACTCTTTCCTGTATTTCTAGAGTTCATGATTTACTACTTGCTTTGGTTTTAGTGAGTATCTCTTTCCTATGTGCAGGTGTGTGTTGTAATATACAAATATATATTTATATACATAAATATTCACACTGGTTTTGGGGGGGAGCTTCTGTTTTGAAACATCTGGGAGTGAGCTTCAGATAGATATCCTCTCACCTCTGACTACCTTTAAAAGGGTAATCTGAGGTTAGAGAAATGGCTGGGCTATTCTTCCAGAGAACCCACATTTGATTACCAACACCCACATGGTGGCTCACAACATCTCTAACTCTAGTCCCAGGGAATCTAGTGCCCTCTTCTGGCCTTTGTGGACACTATATGCATGGTACACAAAAGACATACATGCAAACAAAACACCCATACACACAAAATAATAATTTAAAAAATTTTTGTAATGAGGGTATTTTTTTATATACCCGAATACCAGAAAATTAATAGAACAGTACCATTCAGATGCTGTAGCTTATCCCCTAATCTCTAGGTGACACACTGTTCCATTGGCATGTCTCTTCCCTTTTTTTTTTTTTTTTTTTTGGTTTTTGGTTTTTGGTTTTTTTCGAAACAGGGTTTCTCTGTGTAGCCCTAGCTGTCCTGGAACTCACTTGGTAGACCAGGCTGGCCTCGAACTGAGAAATCTGCCTGCCTCTGCCTCCCAAGTGCTAGGATTAAAGGCGTGCGCCGCCACTGCTCGGCCATGTAATACATTTTAAAAATCACAAATGAGGGCTGGAAACGCAAACGACTCAGCCGTGAAGACAGCTTGCTGAAGCTCATGAGTGTGCCTGCTGGGGGTGCTGCGTTCTGCTGCCCCTGGCTCTGCAGCTCCTTGCTGCTGTTCTATCTGCTGCAGCAGAGGAGATGAAAGACAAGATGAAAGAGTCTGAGGAGTCAGATGATGACTTGGGATTTGACGTGTTTGATTACATTTCTGCTCCCCTACAAATAGAGCCCTTTTATGTATCTTGGGGAGAAAATAAAAACGCTTGCTCAATCAGGTGTAGTGGCACATGTCTTTAACCTCAGCACTCAGGAGGCAGAGGCAGGCAGATCTCAAGATTCAAGGCCAGACGGGTCTACAGAGCTGGTTCCAGGATAGCCAGGGCTACACAGAGAAGCCTTGTGTGGGAAAAACAAAAACAAACCACTTGATGCTTTTGCAGACAACTCAGGTTTGGTTCCCAGTACTCACATCAGGCAGCTCACAGTTGCCTGTAACCGCAATTCCAGGGCATCTGATGCCCTCTGGCCTCCATGGACACCTGCATGCACACCATGTACATAAACTACCAAAGAACAAGCAACTCAACAGCAATAGCTTTAACACACACACACACACACATTCTCACACAACACATACAAGCATACACACACACACACACACACACACACACACACACACACACACACGCTTCTTTTACTGCTGTGATGAAATAGCACAACCAGCCGGGCGTTGGTTGCGCACGCCTTTAATCCCAGTACTTGGGAGGCAGAGGCAGGCGGATTTCTGAGTTCAAGACCAGCCTGGTCTACAGAGTGAGTTCCAGGACAGCCAGAGCTACACAGAGAAACCCTGTCTCAAACCCCTCCCCCCCAAAAAAAAAAATAAAAGAGAAAAGAAAAATAGCACAACCAAAGCACTGTGGGGAGGAAAGGGTGTATTTGGTTTATGTATCCTGAATTAGTCCACTGAAGAAAGCCAAGGCAGGAGGCCATGGCGGGTGCAACTTACTGGCTTGTTCCTCGTGGCTTCTCAGCCTGCTTTCTTACAGAACTCAGGACCACCAGCCCATGATTGGTACCACCCACATGGGCTGGGGCCTTCCCTGTCAATCACTGATTAAGAAAGTGCTCTACAGGCGTGCCTACAACCTGATCTTATGGAGTCATTTTCTTTTTTTAATTTTTTTTTTTCCAAGACAGGGTTTCTCTGTGTAGCCCTGGCTATCCTGGAACTCATCTGTAGACCAGGCTGGCCTCGAACTCAGAAATCCGCCTGCCTCTGCCTCCCAATTGCTCGGATTAAAGGCGTGCGCCACCACTGCCCCGGCTGGAGGCATTTTCTTAATTGAGATTCCTTCCTCTCAGATGACTATAGCTTGTGTCAAGTTGACAAAACTAGCCAGCACAGCCTCTAACTCACAGAGATCTATCTGCTTCCATCCTCCCTGCCCTCCTGTGCTGGGATATGCCACCACGCCTGGCAATTTTTTAAAAAATGTTTATATGTATGACTGTTTTGCTTACATGCATGTACTTATAGCATATGCATGCCTGTTGCCACAGATGTCAGAAGAGGGGACTAGAGTTATGAATGGTTGTAAGCTACCATATGGGTGCTGGGAACCAGCCAGTCTTCTCTAAGAACAAGTGCTCTCAACCACTAAGCCATCTCTTTAGTCTTAAACACAATTTTTAAAAATCAGACATTCTAATAATGTGACCCTAAGATATACTAATTTAGTATTTACATGCTGAGATAGAAGAGTAAGAAACTATTTAAAGCTTTTGTTTTCTGTGGACCATTATTTTTCTAAAGCACAGGAAGTCTGTATGTATAGTAAGAGCACTGCAGTTCACAAGGTACAACAGTCTGGAATCTGAGCCGCAGTCAGGCAGTGTTTCTGGGTGTTACAGGGTGTGACACCACAAGGTGCAGTGTGTGTATTTCAGGTACTTAGAACCAAGGGTTTGGTAATCTGACATGATGCAGCAGGAAGTATTGCTAGACACACCTCGAATTCCTTGCATGTCTGATGTTAAATTAATTTCTACTTGTTATGTATTCAGAAGGTTTTGGTATTGTGAAATTTCTGAAGCTCCCAAATTCAGTTTTTTGACCCTTGTAGGTTGCGACCACAGTTTAAGGAGCTGTAGAGAGTTAACAGCACATAGTGTTCTTTCAGAGGCCCTGAGTATGATTCCCAGCATGTCAGCAGCCTATAATCCAGGGGTATACATACACACACACACTTAATTTAAGAATAAAATAGACTGAGATTGTAGCTTGTGTCTTGAATCCCAACACTCAGGAAACAACAGATCTCTGTGAGTTCAAGGTCAGCTTGGTCTCTACAGCAAGTTCCATCCAGGGATTCATAGTGAGACCCTGTCTAAAAATAAATACAATAAATTTAAAATAAATCTTTAAGAAGAGAAGCTATAGCCGGGTGGTGGTGGCGCACGACTTTAATCCCAGCACTTGGGAGGCAGAGGCAGGAGGATTTCTGAGTTCGAGACCAGCCTGGTCTACAGAGTGAGTTCCAGGACAGCCAGGACTACACAGAGAAATCCTGTCTCGAAAAACAAAAAAACAAAAAAACAAAAAAAAAAAAAAAAAAAAGAGAAGCTATTCTATACAGTGGTTGCACAAACCAGACCTCTAAAAGAGAAAAGATAAGTGAAGACCAGCCAGAGGGGGCAGGAAGACCGTGGTTCAGAGTCCATCTCCACATCTGGTTCCCTTAGTAAGAAGTCGTAGGGCCTTTAGCTGACAGCTCACTGCCTGCCAGTAAAACTGGGCAGTAGACTAGCCAGTTTAAGACTGAGTGGTCCTAGGACTTCCAGAGGCCTCAGGCCTGGTGGCTACAGCTTCACCAACCTACTCCCCCATCTTCCAATAGGGTACCCCAAGGACACATGGACCCAGCACCTTTGACCTGCAGATGAAGTTTGTGTGTGGTCAGTGTTGGAGGAATGGGCAGGTGGTGGAGCCGGACAAGGACCTCAAGTACTGCAGTGCCAAGGCCCGGCATTGGTAAGCACTGTCAGAGCCACATGAGGGAGGAGGCCGAGACTTAAGAGACCTGGGCTTCCTCTCTGACTCTCCCCAATGACTCCCATTTCTGGCCTACAGCTGGACCAAGGAGAGGCGGGTCCTTCTGGTGATGTCCAAGGCCAAGAGGAAATGGGTGTCCGTGAGACCACTGCCATCCATTCGAAACTTCCCACAGCAATATGATGTGAGCATTTGTGGGGGACGGGGGAATACAAGAGGTTGTGGGTCCTGAAAGGCTTTGAACTGGCTAACACTATGACACAGCCCTGTGAGACCCAGCAGGCTTTCTTTTGCCTACCCACAGCTCTGCATCCATGCCCAGAATGGCCGCAAATGCCAGTATGTGGGGAACTGCTCCTTTGCACACAGTCCTGAGGAGAGAGACATGTGGACCTTCATGAAGGAGAACAAGAGTGAGTGACAGGCTTGTCCTGTATTCCTCTATCACCTCACTCTAATCTCTAGAATACATGCTTGGGTGCTTCCCTAGACTCTGGGCTTCCTGTGAGTGATTAGTCCCTCAGGCCAGGCTACATAACAGCAGAGCTTAAGATTTTTGTGCCCCCCAAGTCCAGCAGGGATCATAGGTAGAATGGATGGGGAAGTCCCCTCACCAAGCACTCTGTCCGCTGCCCAGTCCTTGATATGCAACAGACCTATGACATGTGGCTGAAAAAACACAACCCAGGGAAGCCAGGCGAAGGGACCCCCATCAGCTCTCGGGAAGGAGAGAAGCAGATCCAGATGCCCACGGACTATGCTGACATCATGGTAAGCCCTGCCCCCATGCTGAGCCAGGGCCGGTTGGGAGGGCATCATGGAGGGGCTGAGAGGGGCAGAGGTGTGGAAGTAGGCACCCACAAAGCTGTGCATGCAGATGGGCTACCACTGCTGGCTCTGCGGCAAGAACAGCAACAGCAAGAAGCAGTGGCAACAGCACATCCAGTCTGAGAAGCACAAGGAGAAGGTCTTCACTTCCGACAGTGACACCAGTGGCTGGGCCTACCGTTTCCCTATGGGCGAGTTCCGACTCTGTGACAGGTGCTGAGAGGGCCATGTGACTGGGAACACAGGGACAGGGAGGGCAGGTAGCAGGTGGGCCTGAGGACAAGGATGTTGGGACCAGCTCCATCTCTTGACTTGGTGTATCATGAGATGAGTACAATACCGGGGGTGGGCAGGGTGGCGGGTGGGTTCAGGCCTATCGTTAGGCCTCCTTCACAGCACTGGATGAGATCCTAGAGAGTGCTGCTGTGTCGGGTTCCCTGAGCCGGGACCAGAGCTGTCTGGGGAGAAGCATATTTTAGGAAGATGGGAAGGCATAGAGCTCAGGCAGTGAGCCTTCTGCCACCCACAGGCTCCAGAAGGGCAAGGCCTGCCCAGATGGGGACAAGTGCCGCTGTGCCCATGGACAAGAGGAGCTCAACGAATGGCTGGACCGGCGTGAGGTGCTGAAGCAAAAGCTTGCCAAGGCCCGAAAGGACATGCTTCTGTGTCCACGGGATGATGACTTTGGCAAATACAACTTCCTGCTGCAAGAGGATGGGGACACCACTGGTGCCACCCCAGAAGCCCCCATTGCTGCAACTGCTACTGCTGCCACCACCACCACTGGGGAGTAGGGCCAGGTCTCAGCTGTGGCAAATTCCTGGGGTTGGGGGTGGGTTGGGGGCAGGGGACCACCCCATAAGGCAGCCCCTGGTCCGCTGGATCCCTGTCCATCCTTTCCACCCCCAATACCCCAGGTGTGTATACCCAGGTCATCTACTGCAACCCCAAGTGGTCCCAGGATCCTTGTCCTGTCAAAATGGGGGCAGACCCTCCCCAGTTCTAATTCTCCTGGTTGGAGAGGGAGAGGCCTGGCCAGCTTCAGCCTACAGCTTTAAATTCTGTCTGCTCCTAAATGGGTCCAAAGCTCAGGGCTGGGGAGTCTGGGGTCCCCACTTGAATATTCAGCAGGAGAGTCCTTTTCCTTCTCTACCTTCCTCTTCTCCCTTTCCATGGGGCCGGATCAGGACACAGCAAAGGGCAGGAGGCCCTGACTAGCTTAAAGTAGAGTCATGAAATGGAGTTGGGAACACTATGCTGGTCACCACCTGGGAGTTCAGTTCCTGATCTGCGAAAGGGGCAAAGGCTAAGGCAGATGATATCTGAAGCTAAACTGAGCAGTCTAGGTGCTCCTAACAACCATCCCCTGCCCAGCCCTCGCCTTTGTGAGCCACAATTGTAGACCGTACCTCAGCCTTGGAGTCAACACAGCCCCACCCCATTTTACAGAAACAAAAACTGAGGTCTGGCAGGAGGAGTGGTTTGCCCAGGGTCTTTAGCCTTCTCTGGTGCAGAACTGGGACGTAAACATTGGTCGAAAGGCCTCATCCATTAGCAGCTGGAGCCTCTAGGCTCCTCAGTCCCATGTAACATCCTGGGACCTGGGGAAGGGCTGCTGAGACAAGAGCGGGTCTTCTTAGCTCCATGTTGAGGGATGTTGGGGTAAGTGATGGAGGTTATATCCCCCTAGAGCTTTCAGAGACAAGTGACAGAATACAGGCACCATGAGCTCGGGTTCTGAGAAGGTACAAAGCATGGGGAGGTGCTGAGGAGTATGAAGAGTGGGACGCGACCTAGGTTCCATGGGTCACTATGGGACCCTCTGTAGTCCTCTCCAAAAGACCCAGATACATATACTGTTATCACCGTCAATCCCAGCCCCACCCTATGCTCAACCCTGCTGGCTGCCTAGGACCCCAGCTGACCCCCAGCCCGTGCCTCCATTTACCAAGGCCTCTTTTATCGTCTGAAGTATGTATACACCTTATCATCCCACCCCCACAGGTAGACACAGCCTCCCTCCCCTGGCTCCCCAAGACATTCCAGAATGCTCCACCCCATTGGCACAAGAAGTGGGGCACCCCCCACCAAGGAACCAGAAACTAAGGCTATCAAGGAGTGAGAATGAACAGACACCCCTGTTTTGCCTCCAGCCAGGGTTGCCAGTGCTTGCAGGCACAGTGATAGGCACCTGGGCGTACAGGACCCATTCCTCATCCTGCCACTGCCCAACCTTCTCCCGATAACCATGGCATGCACCTTTTCCTCTCCCCTGACCCCCTTCCCTGACCCCAGCTGGCTAGCACTGCAGAGTTTGGGTGCTGGCAGTGTGGCTGGAGGGGAGGTGAGACCACATCAAAGGTGGGGCCATGGCCGTGAATGTGGATGACACTTGTTCTCCTGACCTGTGGTGTTGCAGTCTGTTGTCACCAGCCTTGTTTTAGTGTGTATATATGTCGCCCCTGTGATGCATATATACACAGGTATTAAATATATCGCTCTATATAATATTATATATGTGTGTGGTATCCAAGGAATCTCTTCTATTGAGGGCTAAAGATAAAGAATTTGGCACAAAAAATGCAGACATCCTTGTGAGTTTTAAGTGCTTATGGGGTCATCTGGTTATTTAGGGCACTGAGACTGGAGCCATGGCTCAGAGATGATTTGGGCAGAAAGGGCAGGGTGGCCCACACCTGGACCCTGCTCTGACTGCTAGTTTCCCACAGATCCATGTCTAGAGAGGAATACCAGTGTGCTCAGGAAAAGGAAGTAATTACTGTTTGTTTCCTACCAGAGGAAAAGGATGAATCCAGAGTTTTCCTGCTGTTCATCTGTCCAGGGGTCCCTGAGATCTGGGCTCCGTTACATTCTAGACCTGTGTTCCCCACACGGAAGAGACGAGAAAAGAGATAGGAATGACCTGGGGTGGGAGACAACAAAATATCTTAAATGATGGCTATAGTTAATCAGATGTGACCCTCTATGGCCTCTGGTTGGAAGGCTCAGGTTTGAAGCAGGGCCTAGGAACAAGATTGCACAGTAGACATGGAGTGGGGGCAGTGGGAGGGGTGCTGCATTTCTCAGCTGGGCAGTAATCAATCTAATGGTCCTTTAAAAATGTCTGTATTAAACTTTAAGAATACCACACTTTAATATTAAATATCATAAGGTCTAGTATCTTGATAATAATGTAGATGTTTTAATAACAATTTTTGTCCTTCTTAAAATAAAATGAGAGAGAAATTTGCTTCTTTTAGCCTTTGTTCTAGAGAATATACGTGTGCGCTGTGACTCTTGTCCCCCAGGCGTCACTCCTGCTCCTCAACTACTGCATGTATTCAGGGGGCCAGGGCTGCCCAGGACTCCTGGGACACAGCTAGCCCCAGCTGGCTGTGCCTGGAGCAGACATTCCAGGGGGTGAGGGGCAGTATCCCTGTGTACACATGGAGACCCAGCTGACCCAGCTCAGCAGCACCTCCATAGCAAGGACAAGCTGTGCTCTGTACAGGTGGCCCTGCAAGCCACCCTTGGCAGCTTTCTTACAGCCTGCCTGCTCACAGCCCTTCCTGTGGGACTGACTGCCTGTGGCTTTCTTCCACCATCATGTGCAATTCTGTATTCTGTGCCCTTTTGGGGTACAGGCTGTCCAGGAAGGTAAGGGGTCATGCCAGGCTTTACAGCCTTGATCCTCTGAGCCCAAGAAAGACCCAAGGTTATACAGGAAAAGATTTGTCAACTTTTTAAAAAACTCTTTGAGACAGAGTCTTAATGTGTAGCAGTGGGTGATACCAGCTTTGAATGGTTGTCCCTGCCTCTGCTTTCCTGAATGCTGAGGTTATATACCTGTGTTACCACACCCGACAGTTCCCATAACTTTCAAAGAAGACTGGGTGTCCCATCTCACAGGGGTATTTTTAAAAATTTCCTGGAGGGTGCTCAGTCTACAGTGAGTGCTCATTGGACAGTTTCACTACAGAGCCCTGGCTGGCCTGGAATTCTTTTTCTCCCCACCTAAGACAGTGGGTTTTGTTTTGGTCTGGTTTGGTTTGATTTTGTTTGGGTAGCCATGGCTGTCCTAGAATTTGCTTTGCAGGCTAGACTCAAACCTTCATGGATCATCCTGTCTCAGAGTACTGAGTTTACCTTGCCTTCTTGCTAGTTAGCTTTAGGCAAGATAAGTAGGCAGCAGGATAGTATGGCCTGGGAACAAGGGTCCTGGACCTATGAATTCCCTGAAGACAGCAGTCATTTGGGCCAGGTATACAGGAGGAACTCAAACTAACAAATGATGGGATGAAAAAAGGAAGACTTGGGGGCTGGAGAGATGGCTCAGCGGTTAAGAACACTGACTGCTCTTCCAGAGGTCCTGAGTTTAATTCCCAGAAACCACATGGTGGCTCACAACCATCTGTAATGGGATCTGATGCCCTCTTCTGGTGTGTCTGAAGAGAGTGACAGTGTACTCACATAAAATAAATAAATCTTAAAAAAAAAAAAAAAAAAGAAAGAAAGAAAGAAAAAAAAAGAAAAACAGAAGATTTAATCCCAGCATTTGGGAGACAGAGGCAGACCCATCTCTGAGTTCGAGGCCAGCCTAGTCTACAGAGCAAGTGCCAAGACAGCTAGGGCTACACAGAGAAACCCTGTCTAGAAAAACAAAACAAAAACCACAAGCCTGTCCTCGGGCTGGAGGACACATGCATGAGCTTGCATTGGGACATTCCTTAAGCTCAGGAAATTAAAGTGAGTAAGCAAGACTTGAGTAAACATAAGGAGTTGAATGAACCCAATTTAAAATTCCCTTTATTCTCTTCCGATCTTCATTCTGCTCATGTTAGGAAGCATTGCCCAAGTGAGCACCCAGCCCATGCAGATCCTAGGGATACAAGACTACTACTGAAGAGAGTTTGCAGTCTGATTTTTACATCACGATCAGTAGGCACTTACTATTCTGCTTTTTTCCCTTCTTATTTTATTTCACATCTGCAGTTCCGTGTACCAATGAAACGGGATGTTCAGTGTCTGATAGTCATGCTGTGGGTGATGGCCCTGATGGAACACGGGTCTGTTTCTGGCTTTGATACTGCATGATACTGCACTGACGTGGCATCAGTCCTGCACTCTCTGGTTGCTCCTTGGGGCAGGTACAGGTGCCAAGGACCTGGAGGCAGCCTCTCCAGTGAAGACGTTTGAGCATTCTGCCAAAACACCTAATAGTCCTCAACCAGGAGAGCCTGTGCAGCATTCTGGGAAAATCCCCCAGCCTCAGGAAAAAGGAGCCTGAGCACTGGACCTGATTCATGAACAGTAAGTTTGTATTGGCCCCTCTAACACTGCTTTGAGGCCTGGAAGTTAAATATACTCTGCTGGCCAAGGGGAGAACAGAAGACCATCAAAGTTCTCACTTAGAAGGACTTCCAGATGGAGGTCACAGCTTGCCTCTGATCAAATGTTGCTCTTGTCACATAAAAACACCTTGTTAGTGAACTAGGACAAATAAAGTCAGGAAAAATAAAGGGTAAAGTACAGGGATGGAGTCAGCGCACTGATTAAAAAACTAACAGACCCAGACCATCTACAGAAGGCTTTGGACCTCTAAGTCCAGAAACCCGGAATATGTGGGCAGTCCAAACCTCTGCCCCTCCAAATGTCTCCTGGTACATACTCAGCCACACTTCCTCCCCACTGCCAAGGGTGACACTGCCAGCTGAACCCCTTGAGTGCAAGGAGAGGGTGTCAGTGTGCACTGAGCATGGATAAGGCTTCACTAGGTCTGTCATTTAGCTCTGAACTGTTTGCAAGGTCTAGTCTGGTGCCAGTACATGGTGCATTAATCTATCTCCTGTTGTGATCAGGATGCCTGGAAGCAGACACTTTGTAAAGAATGGAAACATAACTTGCTCCACAGTTCTGAAGCCTCCAAGTTCAAGAAGTATGTCCTGGTTTGGTATCATCTGGTGAGGGCCCCTTGCTGAATATCCACGGCAAAGGAAGCAGTACAAGCTTGCTAGTGCAAACCTATCTTTCTCTCTCTTTGTTGTTTTTTTTTTAAGATAGGGTCTCTCAACGGACAGGACCTCTGATCCTGACACTCAGGAGGCAGACGCAGGCAGATCTCTGAGTTGGAGGCCAGCTTGGTCTACAGAGCTAGTTCCAGGACAGCTAGGCTATACAGAGAAACCCTGTCTTGGAGGGAAAAAAAAAAAAAAAAAACAGTCCTTCTATATAATCATGGCTGTCTTAGAACTTACTGCATAGACCAAGCTGGCCTCTGCTTCTCAAGTGCTGGGATTAAAGGTATGCCTGGCTTCTATGTTAAGCCAGTTTTGTACCAGTTAATGCACCAGCCCGGCCTGAGTCAGCCTCGGTTTACAATCACAGTGCAACTCAGACCTGAACTCCAGTTCCCACCTCACTCTTCCCTTGGGTACAGGGCAAAGGGGGACTGGCCAGGGCTCCTGCTGGCACAAAAATAGAAAGGAAGGTTCCTTTTGTGCTCACCAGATATGTTCTGCTGACTAAAACATACAGTGCTCAAGAAAATGTAACTGAAATTTTACTAGTACATATTTGCAAAGAAACATTGGAAGATTAAATAAAAACACTAAATTTATTATAAGAAGAATGAGGGAGGGCTGGAGAGATGGCTCAGAGATTAAGAGCACTGACTGCTCTTCCAGAGGTCCTGAGTTCAATTCCCAGAAACCACATAGTGGCTTACAACCATCTGTAATGGGATTCAATGGTGTGTCTCTTCTGGTATGTCTGAAGACAGCTACAGTGTACTTACATATAATTAATAAATAAGCCTTTGGGCCAGAGCTAGCAGAGCCAGAGTGAGAGGGAGAAGGGAAGGGAGGGGAGGAACTTAAAAAAAAAAAAAGAAGAAGGAAGAGGAGAGGAGGAGGAGAAGGAGGAGGAAAAGGAAGAGGGAGAAGGGTCAGGGAAAGAAATGCTGTGAAGTATGACCTGTCGGGCTGGAGAGATGGCTAATCTTTACTACATCTGGAATCAAATGCAAGCAGATAGACACCCCTGTGAAAGACTTTACTGACTGGATCATTTGAAGTTGGAAGACTCACCCTAAATCTAGGCCACACCTTCTGGTAGCTTTTTACCTGCTTGCCCTTGCTTGTGCTGGTAAGTTCATCTACTCTGTTACTGAAGCATCCTCTTCAATAGTACTAGAGTCTACTTCTTCTGGATTCTAGGAATCCTTTAGGATTCCAGCATCAGACTGAAACTGTTGAGACATCCAGTCTTTCAGGACAGAACACCAGATCTTTGGCTTTCTGGTCATGAGACAGCCATTGATTGCTAAGCTACCCAAATCACAGCCTGTAAGCCACTAGAATAAGTCATTCATATCTATATCTATCTATCTATATCTATCTATATATATGTGTGTACACATATATACATATTTTTACCATATATATTTTTTTCTATCAGTTCTGTTCCTCCAGAGAACTCTAATACACTGCTCCTGTAGAGGACCCAAGTTCAGTTCCCAGCACCTACATGGGGCAGCTCACAGCTACCTGTAACTCCGGTGCCAGTGGATCCAACACACACTTCTGGCTTCTGCTGCCATATCACACATACATATAGTGAAAATAAAGAAGATAGTTTTAAAGTATAGCTTTTCCAAGTTCTTTGATCCTGTACTGAGGCTTCTATACATAAATTAAAAGCAGGGTAGACAAAAGTCTCAGCAGGTTAAGGCACTTACAGCCAACCAGACAACCTCAGTTTGATACCTGGGGTATTCACAGTACAAGGAGACAACCAACTCCCACAGTTGTCTTCTGACCTACATATGTGCACCATGGCATGTGGGTGCCCATACACACACATAAACACACAGATAAATGTACAAAGGCTATAACTAGAAGCAGCCAGGCATGGTGATGCATACCCATAATCTCATCACTCAGGAAGCCACAGAAGGAGGATCAACATTCAAGACTATGGCTGGTGATCTGGCTTGGGGTAAAGGCAGTGCTGCCAAGCTTTACAACCTGTGTTCCAGTCTGTGACTCATAAGGTAGAAGGAGAGTGCCAACTTGCAAACTGTCCTCTGACTTACACACACATACCATGGTGTGTGCACCTACACACACACACACACACACACACACACACACACACACACACACAAAATAAATACATGAAAATAATAATAAAAAGATTTTATTTTCATGTGTATGAGTATTTGCTGTATGTGTATATGTGCACCATGTATGTGTCTGGTGCCTGCAGGGATCAGGAAAGAAAGCTGGATCACCTAGAAGTATACTTAGGGTAGTTGTGAGCTACCATGTAGGTACTGGGAGCCAAAACTGGGTCTTCTGTAAGAACAAGAAATACTCTTAACTGTTGAGCCAATTCTCTAGACACAATTAAAATACATACATATATGTATTTTGTGTGTATGTAGAAATATATATATATATAATATATATATATATATTATATATATACATATACATAACTGTCATAGTCTTTAAAAATGATAACAACAACAAGAGGCAGTAGGAGATAGGAGAGGATAATGGAATGGAGGCATATGTTCAAAGTATATATGTGTATATGAAACAATGAAGGAATTTAGTTGAGGGCTTAGAGCCCTTGCCTAACATGCACAAGGCCTTTAGTTCCATTCCTTGTACTGGGAGAAGAAAGCCTGGCCCAGTCTGGTCATACAAACCTCATCCCACCTACTTGAGAGGCCAAACCAGAAAGAACACAAGTTCACTGCCTGTCTGGTTCCAGAGTGAGTTCTGGTTATGTAATATATAATATGTAATTCCATTAATCTGGGGAGGATCACTCAGGAGGAAAATATGGTAGTTAAAGAATACGCTAAAGACCTGGGGCAGCAGATGTTGGGGAACACTTCCAGCTCTGTGTAAGATGTGATTTGGGAAAACAGCCATGGATCGCTGTGAGATCAGACACGGGACAGAAAACCAGGAGCTTTTTATCTACCCCAGGGTGTCTGAGCTGCAGAAGCAAGCCTATCGGAAGTTACTGTGCTCAGTTTTGAAGTTGAGCTCCAGAATCAGTTTCAGATTCTTCAGCCTGACATCTCTGCCTAAGTCTGACCTCTCTGGCTCCACTCTTGGAAGAATGAGGACATGCAAGTGCAAGTGTGTGACTTCACCCATACACAGTCAACGTCCTGTGGGTCACAGTGCACGTGTGGGAAAAAGGAAGGGCCTGTGGTAGGTGGCCAGCAGCCACAGAAGCCTCAGTGATGGGCAAAGCGAGGTTTGTCACTCAGGGCAAGCCTGAATCAAGTAGGCAGGCTGTCCCCTTTCAGTAGTGTCTACCTTGACAACCATCCTAGGGACCTATTTTCCTCTCTTCTTTTTCTGAGAGACCAGAAACTTGGAGAGCAGGTTTCAAGGTGGACAGACAGTATAAAGCCCCAGCTATGCACCCCACATGTACACATACACACCTTGCAAGGCTCATGTGCATGGCACATACACATTCAAACATGCCCAACCCCTTGGAACTCGCAAGCTGCCATGTGAACCGAGTGCATCGTGCTATTACAGCATCTTTTGTGCTCAGCTGCCTGGGATGCTGGTCTAGTCTGTCATCCTTTCTTCAGGCTATCTCTGATTCCAGCCCAGGTTGATTTGCATGGTGTGCCCTGCTCTCCACTGATCCTGGGCCTCCAGGCCTGCCCTACCCCTCAGCTCCTGTAAGTAAGTGCCTGTGCTCACTTGCTGTGGGTGTGGAGCTCTGCTCACCGTTCTCATCTGGCAGCCCTGGTTATGGCTCCCAGACTGGGGGAGAACTTCCCTTTGCAAAGTTAGATAACAGGCCGGGTTCTCTGTCAGAGGATTGGCGCTGTGGCTCCACGTGCTGCAGCTGGCACAAGGCCAGGTCCGCCCTGCCAAGCAGCGAGAAGGGAAGGCCTGGCTGCTGCCGTAGCTGGCAGGTGGCCGAGCTGGGGGTGGACAGGCGGGCTGGGGCTGGGGCTGCCCATTGGCTGCCTTAGGCTCACACCCCGCCTGCCTCCCTAGCCTGTGGCTCCCCAGCAGCCCCTGCCTCTCCAGCTGCTTCTAAACTCCGAGCAAGCACCTCCTGCTGGGCCATGTCGAGCTGCAACCAGATTGGAGTGGCCCCTGCCATGGACATGCCTGAGGTCCTCAAGTCCCTGCTGGAACATTCTTTGCCTTGGTCAGAGAAGAAGGCAGGTAGGAACACAAGTGGTCTATATTGGCAAGGTGCCTAAGTGCTTAAGGGATGGAAGCAGGCACAGGGACAGTAGCAAGATGGGTAGGAAGGGCTGCAATGCAGAGAAGGACCCCAGGATGTATGTGGGCGACACACCAACTCTGGGGCTGCCCCTGTGCCTGCTGGCTTTGGGTGCCATGGCCAGCGTGCAGCTACTGACAGGTGCTGTGCTCACGTGGGGCAAGGATGGACTACAGTGCCTGAAAGAGTCCAACTGGAAGCTGATTGCTTCTTAAGCTCCCTCCCTCTGCATGTTGGGGGTGAGCAGAGGAGTGGCAGAGCCAGTAGATTTGGGCAGCAGCTGTGTCTGGAGAAAAGGCTCTCTGCTCACCACTTGCTCGCTGCTGGAGGGCTGAACTCATGGATGGGATAGAAGCCGATTATGTAACAGGACCACAAGCCCCACGTTCCTAGGATACCACAGGCAACCCTGGGGCTAGGGACAAGCAGAAGAGCAGAGTGAGTGGCAGAGGGTGTGGAGGGGGGTGGCTTGGGCAGCCAGTACCAGGTACCTTACAAGTCTTTCCTGGAAAAGTTAAGTGCTTTGGGGAGTTGGGGAACTAATTTAGGGTACTCTCTCCTGATATTTATGTCGCCAAATCTCTCAGGCTCAACCAGTTCTTATTACCTTTATCAAAAATGTTCCTGCTGTACTGGGGATCAACCCCAGGCCCTTTGAATGCTAAACACAAGCTTTGCTATAGTGGTGTGCCACCAGTCCCTCCGTATTGCTTTTAGAGGAGACCACCTGTCTGTGCTGCCAGGGGTGACAGGAGGTCAGGGTATTCTTTTGGGGCCTTTTTCAGGCATCTGCCTCATTCTGTGCTGGCATTTGATATATCCCATTACCATAGTGTCTCCCCCCACATCCCCCCTCCACTGGACTTCTTCCGGCAGGGCTCTCCAAACTTAAGAGCCAAAAGGACAGCCCCTGCATTCCTTTCACCCTCTGGAGCCAGGAATGGGCTTAATTTTGTTAACTCTGGGAAGGCAGGACAGCAGGCTTTGATCCTGGGAAATGTTTGAGGTAGTGGGTTTCCCCAAAGCTCATGGTAGGGTCCTCCAAGGCCTTTTATGGATCTTTGGACCCAATCCCTTTAGACCACAGCCTGGGGAGTCTAATACTGAGGCATTTACGTGCCCTCCTGGTGTTCCTGTGTCTAATAGCACAAAGGAAGTCAGCTGCTCAGCAGGAGAAGCCCATGTCTACATCCCTGGGAAAGACCCCTGACAGTTAGATGAGCCTCAGCCAGTGTCCATACCCACAAACAGACCACAGAGAGCTTTCTGGCACCTCTGGGTGGAAGAGTCTTCAAAATGTAAAGTAGATCCCTTCCAGTCCTGCAGGTACTAGGGAAGATGATGCAGCAGCCTCATGACCCCACCCAGCTGTCCCAAGATGCCTACTGCACTGCAGACAAGGTCAGCTCCAGATGTAAAAGGGTCTCGTTGGAGCACTGTTCTTTGCATGAGACTAACAGTGCTTTGAAATGTGGTCGCAACTGTTTGTTACTGGCTCCTAGATGGTATGCAGAGCCCTGGGAAAGCTAAAATTCCCCATCCCTCATATGAGGGTCCAGGGTCCAGCACTTAGGGGACTTGCCCAAGGTTTCAGGCAGAGTTTTGCCAATATCTGGTAATCCTCTGCCTGAGGATTAGTTAGCCCAGTATACCCGGGTCTTAGGCCTGAGTCTTGGACAACCTGTCACTCCAATGTGGTACTTCATTGAAAATCAGAACAGCCATCCCACAGGACTGACAGCAGCCGTGGCTAACTTGGAAAAACAAATTGAGGGGAAAGTGGTGGAGGAGCCAACTATGTCACAAAGCCTCAACTCATATTACTACTCCCTACCGACAGTCACTACTCCCCAAAGCTCCCAGACCTTCCAGAGCACGTAAACGTCTGCCTGGGCAAGTGCACACCCACCACACTGAGCCAGAAGACTCAGCATTCCTCTGTAAGAACTTTACTAGTTCCTGTTGGGTTTTTCCTATCCATTTCCCACCATTCTGCCCTTCGTCTCCATGTAAGAAGAGGGTTTCTCCTGGAAGACTCTGCAGAATCCTTCCTTTGCCTTTTCTCCCAGCCCAGATACTCTGCAGCACAGCCAAGTCACATGCAGGGTGGAGCTAAGTTCCAGCGGGAAAGAATTTCAGAAGTGAGCAATGCAGAGTGTGAGAAATTCCAGGTGTGCCCTCAAGAATGCTCTCCCACCACTGTGTGCTCTGTTTTCTAGTTCAAAGACACTTCCCAGGAGCCACATGGAGCTCCTCAGGCAGCTCCAGGGCCTGCTGCAGCCTGCGCAAACTTCTGCCTCTTTCTAGTCCCCGAGTAGGTAGATTCCTGGTCAGTACTGACCAGACTGGAGACTCTCTTGGTTTCTTCATGGCCCTTACTCTGAACTCTTATTCAACCAGCTTCCCTACACCATCTGGCAACCTCTGACTCAGTTTCTCACCTCTGTCTCTTAGTCTATAAAACTCAGTTTCCCGTCTCTGCCCTTGCACTTTCCCCAAAGATTCGATTTCAGTGCTCACCCCATTTCCTGCTTTGTTCTTCTTCAGCTTCTTGTGAGGTTCTGACTTCTTCTCTCATCCACAGGGCCTTGACTGTGCAGCGGTACCCCATCTACCTTTCTGTCTTCTCTACTTATCCAGGCCTCCACTTACAGGAGCCTGATATGCTTTAAAGTCAGACTTGGCAAAAGGGGGCACTTCTGGACAAGGCCATAAGAAGCAAAGCCTTCAAATCAGGGTCAGGATGTGACCTCTGGTTCTACTCCCCAGTGAGCAGTCTAGCCTTTCTAAGAAAGGTGAGGAATGCCTATGTTGCTGGCTCACTGCCAGGACTAAATGAGCTGTCCCACATGGAAGTGTTTTCAACTGTGACATCCCATGCGGCTCTCTCTCAAAGGCCGAGAACAGTGTGGCTTGGTGTCTGCTCTTTCTACCTGTAATCTGCCCCTTGTTTCCTTCCTGCTTACACTGACAACTTGACCCTCATTTCCTTACGTTCACCTCCCTTTAAAGAACTGGATGTTAGGAGATTGTGCACACACAGGGCTGTTTCCTTGGAAGTGCATGGTGAGACTCCTGGGGCATGATTCCATCAACCACGCACCAAACCAAACAACTCTGCTATAGTACAATAGGCAGAGTCTTGTCATTATTTGCTGGGCTACAACAAAAGTGGAGAGAGGAAGGGGCTCACTCCAGTCCTCTTGGTGAACTGAAGTAAACAGGTGGAGGATGGACTCCATGAAGCTTGAGCTGACTCAAACTTGGTCTGATGAGGCCTGTATGAGGACTCACACAGCCTGGGAAACCAGAGAAAGCATGGTGCTTGCTCAGGAGGGAGGAAATGACACAGGGCATTCTACAAGCTGGGTATATTTCATAATTTACTCCTCATTTCAGCCTGCTAAGCAGTGTATCTTCACCATTCTTTTAGTGAAAAATGAACTCAGAGAGCTTGGCCACGTCAGGGCAAATAGGTGGAATGGCCTCTTTCTTTTCCTTCTGTCTTAGGCCAGGACCTTGTCCTCTGGCACACCCTACCCACATTAGAAACATGAAAAATTCATCTTCATCAAATGTTAGACACTGATGGTAGTGTCAAGAGGCACCCCTTGCAAGTGGTTTTGAATCTGGCCAAACCCCTCCTAAGAAAGGCTCCTAAAGGAATGACCTGAGTCTCTCAGCCATCCTCGGGAACATGTGCCAACCATTCCTACATCACTGTGTGCAGCATCATTGCAAGGGAGTCTGGACTTCCATTCTCCAGTGAGAA
The DNA here is from genome assembly GCA_030674055.1 of Rhabdomys pumilio. Taxonomy (NCBI): domain Eukaryota; kingdom Metazoa; phylum Chordata; class Mammalia; order Rodentia; family Muridae; genus Rhabdomys; species Rhabdomys pumilio. The sequence continues at coordinate 20,811,911 of JANHMN010000012.1, read as the reverse complement.
CACTGATGATCTAGAATGGGAGGGCCACATTCTTGACAATGAGGTCACCCAGTGCCTGCTTCTAGGCTCATGTCTATCCATGGAATTCCCTGGTCTCAGAAACCATGTGGTATTTCTTGGTCATCTAGTTATTCACTATAGCTTAGTGAGCATTTGCTATGCTTGTGGCTCAGGCGTGGATGATACAAACACTGTCCTTGCTTAACTAGAACTGGCAACCCAATGAGGAAAGATAGCAATTATGGGTCCAACTGGCCTTTCCAAGGGGAGATACTTAAGCCAAACCTAGAAAGCGAGGCAGAGCTAACTACATGAAGAACTTTCAGGGTGTAGGGAAAGTACCTCAAAGGCCCTTTCCTTTCAGAAAGTGATCCTTGGGAAAGAGTGTGCATGTAGTATGGTTGGAAAGATCCCAGGGATAAGACCTCAGTAGCTGGGTCCTATAGCCTGCACCTATTTCTGTATTACCAACAGAACTTCAGCTAGGGAAACCAAGCTGTCAGGTAGTGTCAAACACTGCCCAGGCTGGTTGGGGTGGGGAAGGTTGTTCTCCATAGTCATGGTACTGTTGAGGCAGACTCTGAAGAGTACTAAAGGAAGAGGCAAGTATTTAAAAAGAGGCCCCACCCACCACTTTTACCCTAGAACACATTCAGACCAAAGTACAAAGCACAGAGCCACAGTTTCCCAGCCACAGGTATGTGGGCTACAAAAGAGAGTTGCTGGCAGGGCTGGTGCTGGGGACTTGCCAAAGAATGGTTAGTGCTTGTTCTTCCAGATTCCACCGTAAATCAAACACATAACTGCTAGTACATATTAGTAACACTCTAAATGTATAAGACTTGGCTCTAAAAAGTTTTAACCTTCTTACCAACACCAAACAGAGAAAGCAAGCCAACAAGTATTTATTGCTACTCTGAACAAAGCACTGTACTTGCCAGCCTTTAGTATTGGGACACCAAGTGTCGTCTTTCTAGAATAGAAGCCTTAACATAGGCCTGCTTTTACACATCCCAGGCCACTGTACCATCTGTCAGTCCTTCTAGGTGCTAAGTGGTCAAGATCACTGTAGGGTCCATGCTAAGGAAAATCACTCGCTCAGCAGATACTTCACTCAGAGCCTTTCTAACTGGGGTTGTTCAGCAGGTTTCTGGCTGAAAAGAACGGAACCTAAAACTCTCCCTGTTCTGGTAAACAACATTTCTCACCCCATTCTGGCTCTGGTTTAACCTCTATAACCTATCCTTATCATCACACACAAAACAACTCCTCAACCAACCCATCCTGAATGGAAGGAAGAGGCTGAGTGAGTGCCTACCCATCCAGCTCACATATTACGTAGGTGGGTACCTGCCAGTGCTTATCACAGATAATCTCCACAGCCCCCTCTCTACTCAGGAGGATTCTCCATCTGCTTCCCAGAGGAAAATGGCTGAGGCTTAGAAGCCATTTGCACAGTGCTATAAGCAGGTCATTGGCTCAGGAAGGTCTCCTCAGGTCTACTCTCAAGGCCAGAGTCACAGCTGTTCCATACATCCTGAGGCAGGCATTGTACTGAAAAAACTATTATTGGCCTGGCACAGCAATTCTTTTAATCCCAGCACTTGAGAGGCAGAGGTAGGTGGATCTTTGTGAGTCTGAGGATAGTTTAGTCTACAAATAGTGAATCCCAGGCCAGTGCAGAGCTACACAATGAGATCCTGTCTCAAACCCACCCTCACTAAAAACAAACAAACAAACAAACAAAACTCACTATAATTCACCAGCAAGATGGCTCAGTGGGACAAAGCACTTGCCACTAAGCTTGACAATCTAAGTTTAATTCCTTGGAATCGTGGTAAAGAACCATTTTCCAAAAGTTATCCTCTAGCCTCCAGATGTTTACTATGACCTGTGTGTGCATGCACACGTGTGCGCACTAAATAAGTGATTAATTAAGAACTATTATTAGAGACTAGTGATGTACCTCAGTTAGTAGAGTGCTTGCCTAGCATGCAGAGAGTCTGGGCTTGAACTCCATAAATTGGTGCTGGGGTTGCATGCCTACCGTCCTAACACAAAGGAGATGGTGGCAGAAGGACATAAATTCAAAGCCATCCTCATCTACATATCAAGTTTGAAGCCAACCTGGGATCCAGGAGACCCTATCTCAAACAAGCAAAAAACTCAAAAAATGTATTGATACAGAATAATATGCTGCCACATCATACTTTTCTTTCTTTAAAGACAGGGTCTCACTATGTAGCCCTGGCTGTCCTGGTACTCACTATGTAGACCACGCTGGTCTGGAACTCAGAGAGATCTGCCTGCCTCTGCCTCCCAAGTGCTGAGATTAAAAGCGTGCACTACCACACCCAGCTGCCACATACTTTTAAAGTTTAACCAGGTACTAACATGTTCCTGTGAGGGAGTCCTATTTCTCTATAGGGCTTTCACACTATGGCAATTAGCAAATTCCTTCTCACAACACTTCCTCCTCTACTCTGAGAAGAGGCAAGGTCACAGCTATCACCATAGCAATGACAGGAGACAACAGCAGAAAAGGCAGCTGGGGTTCTTGAGATCAGCTGGAGAAAGAAGAGAAATTAATGTCCCTGCCTTCAGGATGGTGTTGACTGTGACAATCCCCCCACAGCTTGCAAAGAAGCACTAGAGGGAACATGCCTGGAGTGCTGTTCCTTCAGGACTCGGAACATCCACCTTTTGATTATCCAGGGAAAACTCTGAAGTGTTGTTAGAGAAGAGACGCAAAGCTAGATCAATTTTTAAAGTCTAGGCCTGTTACCTTCCTGCATCCTAGTCACTTGCTTAGGTGAGCCACTCCAGGTTGGTGATCCGTCATCCATTTGTGGGTAGCTATAGCTCAGTAGAAAGGGAGGGTAAGGGAAAAGAGGGTGAAGGAGAGGGAGAGAATGAGAGCACGAGTGGGGATCTTCACTTCTCCTCATGTGTCATCTTCATTATAGACAGGTAAGATGCCACCCTTCCCTTATCAATCCTGCTCTGCCACACTAGGAACTGTTCCCCTTCTCAATAGTGTAAGAATTAGCCATGAAAATGTACACTTCAGTCTAGTCTAGCCAGTTCCTCTAGACACAAACCACTTGGAGATTTCTACTTCTTTTAAAAAATGTTACGTTACATTTGTGTGTGTGTGTGTGTGTGTGTGTGTGTGTGTGTACAGAGGAATTATTGTGCTCATGGAGGTCTGAAGACAATTTTTGATTTAGTTTCTCCTGCCATCATATGGTACCCAGAAATTGAACTCTGGTTGTCAGACTTGGCAGCAATCACCTTTACCCCATAAGCCATCTTGCTCACCTAGCTTTCCTTTTCTAGAGTTACATACGTTGCTTCATTTTCTTGGTGGTGCTCTTTTAAATTTATTTCTAAAAACCTCTAGGTCAGTTTCTCCTAAAGATATCCTAGATACACACAAAAGTCCTCCTAATAGCTCTGCAACGCCTGGGTTTTCTGTGCAGTTTCGTTCTTCCACACTGGATTTATATCCATCAATTTTGATTAAGTTAGGAAAGATATTTGCATGGGAACACCATAGGCCAAATCCTGCTTTCTCCCCGAAAACGATCAACATCACAAAACTTGTATTTTGGATTCACAGTCCATCATCCTATTGCTATGGCTAACTGAGCGTCCTTTAGTCTCTTCCTTTAGGCCTACTCAGCTAAACTTCTTTTTCCTCAGGTCCTAACACAATTCTGATTCCATGCACTTCTAGCTGTCTATTGTGGTGTTCCGTACCTACTGCATGAACCACAGACTGCCTTTCAGCCAGACTCAGCTCCTCCTTCGGAGGCAGGGAGCCACGGGAGGGACAGAGTATAAACAAGCCAAATCCCTGCCCCTCTGGGAGTTTAATCCCAGAGCGTCTAGTATTGTCTGGGCTTGAAGCCGAGTGTGACTTGTACTGCAAAGAGGTACAAAGTTCTGCGAGCCATCTTGATGGTTTGTACACCCCTTCACAGCTCACAGGTTTCCTAAGGAACCCCCCAAGTATGTTTTGTTTTGCTTTTTAATTTTAAGAAAGGGAAATTCGGAGGCGCCCCGAATTGTGAAGGCTCTAATTAAATGTTGAATTTTTAAGACTGAGGAAATGGGCTCCAGTGGAGCAACTGGATATTCCCAAGGTCACAAGCGAGCAGCTAGTAGTAAGGAAGTCTGTCCAGACGCTAGTTCGTGGATAGGTCCCAAGAATGCGCTCTCCGTACTAGTGTTTATTCTGCAACTAGGCCTGCTCCAAATCCCTAAATCAGTGGGCAACCTGACACCCGCTTGAGCGGCGGAGCTTGGAACCCGCCTGCCCTCTGCTAACCTCGCGAGGAGTGTGGGAGGAGCGCTGGCTGGGCACCCACGTCCCAGTCCCCTTACCCCGGGCAGAGTCCGCCAACAACGGAACAGACTAGCCCTGGCCAGGCCCAGGCCAGAGCCAGCCCCGCCCCTCTCCTCTCCGCCCCTCCGCGCCGCAGCCGCACGTGCAGAGCCTCGTGCAATCGCGCCGGCCACGCCCCCTTATCCCATTGGCTGCAGTGCGCCTTTCCCTCACTGCCCCGCCCCGCAAGGCTCAACTCTGCTGCCGCTCCACGTGACCCCCGGGGCTGGACCGTCGCGCCCAGCTCCGCCTTCCTCTGAGGTGGCTTCTCTGAGGGAAGGAGGAAAAGGAGGCTGAGATGGACTGGGAGAAAACCTGTAGTCACGAAAGGGTGGCGAAGGGAATGCGACTGACCAAAAAAACCAAGGGGTGCTCCACAGAAGGCCCCGATGCTCCCAGGCGGGCGGAGCGATACTCCTCACCTGGCCCAGCACGTGTCTACATCGTTTGGTTCCCACAGCCAATCCCAGTTTGATGAGCTGTGCCCGCCCTCACGTCGAGCACACCAATCGGAAGCCACGCTCCGGGACCGCTGGCCTGGCCTTATGAATAATGAATGAGACGGAACCAGTCCACGGGAGGGGTGCGGATGGAGAGAGGCGGGGGTGCGGTAGCGCGTCTGCGCAGTGCTGCCCGTGTCAGCAGCTGCGGCGGGTCGAGCCGCTCCGGCCCATCTCGGGGTGCGGGCGGGGGAGGCGAGGCGCACGAGTGGGGCGCAGGGCACGATGTCCGACGCGGGCGGCGGGAAGAAGCCGCCTGTGGAGCCTCAGGCGGGGCCGGGCCCGGGGCGTGCAGCTGGAGAACGGGGCCTGTCGGGCTCCTTCCCTCTGGTCCTGAAGAAGCTGATGGAGAACCCCCCGCGCGAGACGCGCCTCGGTGAGGGGGGGCGGCTCGCGCGTGTCTGGGGGCGGAGTTTCTGTAAGGGCGGGGCCTTGTGGGGGCGGGGCGGGCCCGGTCAGAGGTCAGGGTGAAGCGGTCCAGTGGAGTGGGGTTATGCGGGCCCCGAGATGACTGGAGGGGGGGGGTTGTGCTGGACTAGGCCTCTAGCCCAGAGAGAAAGTCAGGGAATGATCTGGAAAGGACGGGTCAACAGAACTTTGCAAGGAAGCAGCCGCTTAGATGGGGCTCCAGCGGGGGCTGCCTGCATCCCTAGGATGCTGCTTGCCTTAAAATGCGGGTTCCTGGGCCTCATCTAGTCTGCGGATCCTGAGACAGAACCTGTATTTTAAGAAGCACTCCACTGCACCCTCGTAGGTGCAGAGTTCACCACCAAAGTTTGAGAGGCCCTGATCAGTGTAGCAGATGGCCTTTGTATGTCTTTGGCCCGTCCTGGAGGAGGACGATTCTTCCTCTCTACGAGTGGACATTGAGCAGGTTCACTGGTGCTTTACTGGAAATGCATCCCTGGGACGCTGCTGAGGTGCAGATGGAGGAGGCGGTTTGAAATGAGGGTCGGTAATGTCTCCCAGTTGTTTTTTTAAATCCGAACCTGGTTTTATTTAAAAAAAAAAAAAAAAGGGGGGGGGGTGGTGGTGAAGGATGGGCAAAGGAGGGCTGTGATGAGGGATAGAATGTGACCACTGAGGTTCTCTTGGTTGGTTGATGGGAATCACAAGAGCAGAACCAGGCTTCATCGAATTGCACAGGCCACAAGGGTCCCTGGGGCCTTGTGTGAAAAGCAGACTTGCCCTGAGTATTTGGCGTGGAAGAGCAGCAGGACTGCCACCTATTGTGGGGTTTTAGGTCCATTGAGGTGTGCTTTCAGTCTGGTCCACAGATTTTCAAGAGCTCAGCTTAATTAGGGTATCCGGGAAGGAATTGGCTTTTTGTGGATTGCCTGTACTGGGGAACTCATTCCCCTTTCTAAAATGCCATTTTTTTCTTTTTTTGGGTGTGTTCCTGGGCTGCTGTGCTTATGGTTGTCACTGTTGCGTTATAAATAGCCTCTGTTCATCAGGTGAGGGTAGATTCTCTCCTCCTGCCTCAGGACCTCATCTGCACAAACCCTTTTGTTTGTATGAAGGTGATGCTTTGCTCTAGATCTGAGTGTGAGACAATCTGCAAGGGTTGGTGCTCATAGCTGGCAGCTCTTGCTTAAGCTTACCAGAGAGTAGCAGGCCATACAGTGATTTTTGCCTTACATTTTCACATACTCACAAAGCATTTTGACATAGTCTTATCTTGTTTGTGTTGTTGTCTTTACTTTGTAGGTGAGGAAAGTTGAGACTTGAAAGGCATAGATGGTTTCTCAAGGTCACATGGGTGGGCCTGCTGGCTCTTGGATTGGTGTTCTTTCTGTTGTATGGAAGTGACAACCACTGGTGTCAGTCCCTGTGATTTAAGACCTGGACACCTCAGTCATTTACATTTTGAAATTAATTTAAAACTTAACCTTACAAACACTGAATTAAAATAGCCTGACTGATTGTAGTGGTGCTTGCTTGAAATCCCAGCACTGGAGAGGTAGAGGCAGGGGGATCACTAGTTCAAGGTCATACTCTGATGCACATCAAGTTTGAAGTCACCCTGGATTTCATGACCCTATCTCAGAAAACCAGAAAATAAAAAAATTGTTTTAATTGCTTTGGTCAGACAAATGGGGACCTTCCTGTTGCTTGTTTTTTAATTTTTTGCTTGTAAGACTGTTTTTTTTTATCTCCTCTTCTCTTACCTCTTTTGATCCCAAGTGACCCCACCCGACTGGCCCAGTTGTTTCTGAACAGAATGTGGACTGAGAGAGACGGGCAGGGAGGCCATCTGGCCCACTCAGCCCACAGGCCGGGAGTCTTGTTGCCTCCCAGTTGTTTTTAAATCAAAGCCTGGCTTTAAAAAATTAAATTAAAAAGGCAGTCATGAGAATTCACGTTAAATCATATTATAAGCTTTGAGCAAGTTCTGCTTGTGAGAACCCCCACCTCACGGGGTCTGGTCATTGTTCTTCGACTAATTGGCTGCCTTTGGCTCTCTGGTCTTGGGACCCAAGCATGACTGCTTTTTCTCCTACATAATATTTGATGTCTCTCTCTTTTTTTTTTACTTCTAAATCCAGAGTTCAAAGTTGTCTCCTTCACTTTTGAAAGCCGATTGTGATTGTGTCATGATTTATCTCCCACTTCTCTGCTGAGCCTCCTCACTCTGATTTCCTTCTCGTCTTGTCACGGTTCTCTGTATTTTTTCACTTAATTGCCCTCCCTTGGATATCCATGTGCATAACCCTTTGACTAAGACATGGAGGATTTGATCTTCACTAATTGATTAGCTTTGCTTTGAATAGAAACAGTCTTTCTTCTTCAGCTCCTCCCTTCTCTATCCTCCCAGGAAACCTGCCTCCAGTCTTCTGCTTATTCAGGGATAAAGCCTTTTAAACTGGTTGCTCTGAAAAGCGCTCCAGATCCTCTCATTGCAGTTACCTGAAGCCAATCTGTCTGAAAGTCCAACGTTCTCCAGGCAGTACACAGGTTCACATAGCCACTGCTTAGCCTCTTTGTTGGCCCCTGAAATCTGGAACTGAATCCAACACAGTCCCTGCCCTCTGAGCTCATAGCAATATAGAGTGTGTACTGTGAACCATGTACTCAGTAATAGTCATTTTCACGTGCTTTCTGTGTTCGTCACAAAATAGGTGACAGAGAACATACCAGGACTCAGGTTAAGTGATATAGATCTGGTCACAAGTCCCACAACTAGTGGGTAGCAGCGCTGGTTGCTATGGAGAGACCTAACTGCAAGGAAAAGGACAGGGGAACCTACAAGTTATTGGTTTGAGGATCTCAGCCCTTTCCACACTAAGATATCAGTAAAAGTCAGACGCACCACTGCCTTCCTCATAGTCTCTCCTATAGATGCCTGCCCACAATGTTTTGTATTAACTCTGGGACCACCTCATGCCTCAGAGTATGCAGCTAGCATTCACAAAGACCAGACACAGAAAAGAATGTAGTACCACTCCTTAAAGAGACCAGCCTGCCTGGTTGAGAAGACAGGATGTGCTCTTGAAACGTATATAGGGTTTGGATGGAAGCAGGCCTCTGAGAAAGATAGGTCTTCCCCAAGGCTCTCTATCCCCATCATGGGATAAGTTACTATCTTGTGTGGTGTCTCATCATAGATTTTGTTTGCAGATAAGGAAAAGGGGAAGGAAAAGCTGGAGGAAGACGAGTCAGCAGCAGCCAGTACCATGGCCGTCTCTGCCTCCCTTATGCCACCCATCTGGGACAAGACCATCCCCTACGATGGCGAGTCTTTCCACCTAGAGTACATGGACCTGGATGAGTTTCTGCTGGAGAATGGCATCCCTGCCAGCCCCACCCACCTGGCCCAGAACCTGCTGCTGCCTGTGGCAGAGCTTGAAGGGAAGGAGTCTGCCAGCTCTTCCACGGCATCTCCACCATCTTCTTCTACTGCCATCTTTCAGCCCTCGGAAACCGTGTCCAGCACAGGTTGGTGACAGGCCTTTGGGCAGGCCCATCTGTCTCATCTAAGGAGCCCACTTCCCACTGAATTCTGCTGTCCACATTCCTGTGTGCCCCCTTTCTGAAGCAGGTCCTGGGGGGCTGCAGACTAGAAGAGCCCTCTGTTCCCCAGACTGGGGATAAAACAATCACCCTGGCAGCAGTTGGTCTTCCTCTGTTGGGGCACTGCTCAGGATGCTGGAATGAATTCCCAGGCTGCAGCTCTGCCAGAGAAATCCCACTATGCATTTGATGCTGTATTTTGGCCACAGATCCTTGGGAGGTTTAGGCAACACTACTAAACAGCCCTGTTACTGTCATTCTGATTGTATGTGCTAACATTTACTTAGGACTTATTCTATGCTTGACTTTAACAAGAAGTCATCAAGACAATCTTACAAGATTAGTTGTACTATTTTCTGTTCTGTAGATGAGGAAACTAAGGTACAGAGCAGTAAGAAACTTGCCCAGGTCACCCAGCTGAAAGGTACTGAAGTAGCATTTCAACCCAAGATGCTCATCTGCATAGCCAGGTCCTACTTAGGCACTAACACAAATGATATTCCCACTGCTTTAAAACAAAACAAAAAACGACCCCACTAGGCAGTGGTGGCGCACGCCTTTGATCCCAGCACTTGGGAAGCACAGGCAGGCAGATTTCTGAGTTCGAGGCCAGCCTGGTCTACAGAGCGAAAGACTGTTTTGTCTTAGGGATTGTTGTTTGGTTTTGGTTTATTTCCTTTCATATCTAAACACACGCCCACTGGGGAAGACTTGTCCCGTTCAGAGCCATGCAAAGCTTCTGTAGCCTTAGAGAAACACACACCCACTGGGGAAGACTTGCCCCGTTCAGAACCGTGCAAAGCTTCTGTAGCCTTAGAGACGTGAGGCAAGTGTCTCCTGGGACCCACACCACAAAGCTCAGAGTTGTTTCTGTTTAATTTTTTAAAAGGGAAATCTTTCAAATAAAATATAAAAAGTAAGAAGTTGGAGTGTATATCACTGGTAGAACATTTACTATATATCTAAAATATCCTTTTAGAATTATTATTTTTAATTATGGGGGACAAACACATGGATGCTGGGAACTGTACTCAGGTTAACTACAAAAGCAGCACGTGGTTTTAGCCACTGTATCTCTGCAGCCCTAATATACCTGTAATTCTTATTACACAGAAGGCTAAGGCAGGAGGATCACAAGTTTAAAGCTAGTCTAAATAACATAGTGAGATCCTATCTCAAAAAATAAAAAAGTGGCTGGAGATGTAATTCAGTGGCAGAGGCCTTGCTTAGCATGCATACAACCTTGGGTTCCAGACTAGAAAGATGGCTCAGCACTTAAGAGTGTTGGTTGTCTTCCAGAGGACCCAGGTTTGGATTCCTAGCACATACATAGTGGCTTACAACTATCTGCAGCTATCCAGTCCAGGGGATCTAACACCCACTTCTGGCCTCTTTGGGTAACAGGAATGCATGTGGTAAACATGCATAGACATAAAATAAATATTTTTTTAAAAAGCCTTGCTTGGGTTTCTTTCTCAGCACTGAAAAAATAAATTTTAATTAATTAAATAAAAATTAGAGACAAAGGAAATGGGTTAGAGAGATGGCTCAGCCATTAAGATCACTTAGTATTTCTGCAGAGGATCTGAGCTCAGTTCCCAAAACCCGCATCATATCTCACAGCCATTTATAACACCAGTTCCGAAGGACCCAACAGTCTTGCACGGGGTGTACACACATGCATGGAAATAGAACATTCACACACATAAAGTAAATAAACCTAAAAGAAGAAAAAAAAAAAACCAGACGGCTTAGTAGTAAGTCAGTAAATCATTCAGACAGTTCAGACCCTTAGCACCGTGTGGGCACGACACTGCTGGGGTCAGACACTGGCTGGCCAGCCAGTCTGCAGAGAGAAGTCAGGTTCAGTGAGAGACCCTATCTCAAAACATAAGGAAGAATGGACTGGCAAGATGGCTCAGCAGAAAAAGGAATTTTCCATGAAGTCTAATGGGGTGGTGGGACTCAAACTTGGGTCCACTGTATGTATAATAAGGACAACTCAGCCCCAGGACCCACACAGTAGAAGAGAACTCTTGGAAGTTGTCCTCTGGCCTCCAAACATGCTGTATGATATGCGTGCAGATGCACAGAGAAATAAAAGTGAGTGATTGAGAAAGACACCCAGCATTCAGCTCTGGCCTTGACATGTGCACGCACTCATGTCTACACATTAAACAATGTTCAAATACTTTACATGTGGAACTGACAGTAACTCACAGAGATCTGCCTGCCTCTGCCTCCTGAGAGCTGGTAATAAAGGCATGTGGCACCATACCCAGCCTAAGGAGATGTTTTTAATGAAGTCTGTACAAGTACAGCTCAGTGGATCCTCACAGGGTGACCACCTAAGTCAGTGCTGTCCAAGTCAGCAACAGAACTGCTGGTATCCATGACTCTGGGCAGTTGGCTTCTCAAAGGCAATCACTATTTTATCACCAGAGATTACATTTGTTAATACCTGAGCTTCTTACAAATAGAACTGTCCTCTTGTTTTCTTTTTAAATCTTACAAGTGGATTCCCAGTACTCAGGAAGCAGAGAGAGAAGATTGTCACAACTTGAGGCCAGCCTTGTTTATAAAATGAGTTCTAGGTTAGCCTGGACTACATAGACTGAATTCTAGGACAGCCATTAGAGACCTGGTCAGCAAGTGTCAGGTCACCAAGATCAGTAAGGGTGCTTGCCCTCAAGCCGGAAGACCTTGTGGGAGAGAACTGACTTCTACAAATTGTCCTCAGACCTCCGTTCTTATACAATGGTACATGTGCACACAGACATTGCATGCACACGCTCACGCACATACACATACAAATGTGCAAAGCATGAGCAGAGGATGCAATGCAATAGTCAAGTGTTTCCCTTGCATTTGGGGGTCTCAGGTTTAATTCCCAGCATCATACACGCATATATGATAACATTGTGAATTCATTGTATCACTACCCTTACATTTATAACCTGATGTAGTTTTATAATATACATATAAATGATGTGGGCATTTTATTGTCTTTTTTTTTTTGCATTTTATTGTCTTACTGGTAACAAAACATGCTGAGCATGGTGGCACACACTTAATTCCAGCACTTGGGAGGCAAAAGCAGGCAAGTTTCTGTGAGTTTGTGGCTATCCTGGTCTACAGAGTGAGTTCTAGGACATACAAAACTACACAATAGTGAGAACTTGTCAAAAACTAAAATAGTTTCACAGAACATGATAGAAGCTGGGTATGTTGACTTACACCTGTGATCCCAGTACTCAAGAAACTAAGACAGGAGGATTGCCATGAATTAAGGCCAGCCTGAGCCACATAGAAAGGTAGATATGAAATGAAAAGCCTTTATTTTTTCACTTTGTAGAAAAAGCATCAGTAGTCTGTTTTGTGTCTGACCTCCTTTATATACAGTGTTTTGTAGAGGTCATCTTGTCACTGTAGGTGGGGTTTGCCAGTTCCCATTGGTGACTAATACCATGTGAGCACACGGCTGTTGTAACATTCTGCTGTTGAAGGACAGTGGAGCTTACTATGTGGTATAGTTGGAGTTCTTAACAACGCTACTAGGAACTCTTGTGTGCCTGTGTCCTGGTCAGTACTTCCATGCGTTTCTCTTAGGCATTTATTTAGGAATAGACTGGATGAGTCAATGGATATGAATGTATTTCCCTTCTTTTCCTTTCTCCTCCTCCTCCTACTCTTCCCTCTTCCTCTTCTTCTTCCCTTCTTCTCCTCTTCCTCCCTCTTCTTTTTCACAGGATCTTTCTGTGTAGCCCTGGCTGCCCTGGAACTGTGTAGACCAAGCTGGTCTCAGACTCAGAGATCCACCTAACTCTGCATCCCAAGTGCTGGGATTAAAGGCGTGCGCCACCGTGCTCAACATTTTTTACTTTATTTTATGTGTATGAGTGTTTGCCTGTGTGTATATATGTGTTTTGTGTATAAAGTGCCCACAGATGCCAGAGGAGGGTGTTGGGTCCCCTGGAACATGAGTTACAGGCAGCTGTGAGCTGCTATGTGGATGATAGAAAGTATAACCAGGTCCTGTGCAAGAGTAGTGAGTGTTCTTAACCACTGAGCTCCAGGACTCACAAACATGTATACCACATATCCACACCTTTTTTGGGAGGGGTGAGACAGAGTCTTCTGTAGGGAGTGTGGTAGGGAGACTCCTGATATAAACCGTTGTCAGTCTCTCACTCTGTGTCCTCACCCTGTTGTTCAACTTGAGACACAGGAGGTTAAAGACTGTCATGATTCAGTGTTTTACTTGCCATTTCTTCAGGAAACAAAATACTTAGAAAATCCCTTCCATTTTGGGGGCCTCTGTTTCCTTTGGTGTGTTCTGTTCTTAAACAGAAGAATTCATGGGTCATTGATTGGCCACACCCAACCTGATCCAGTTGAAAACCTAAATTTGATCATGTCACACTTATGCCATGAACAAGGCAGATAATTTGGTGTGTGTGTGTGCATGTGCGTGAGAGAGAGAGGAGGAGAGGGAGAGGAAGAAAGGGAGGGAAGGAGGGAGGGAGGGAGGGAGAGAGAGAGAGAGAGAGAGAACGAGAGAACGAGAGAGAGAACAAGCGAGAGAGCAGGAGGCAGGAGTGAGCACATGCATGCTGGCTTTAATGCTTTGGCTTTAATTTTGGCCTCTTTCAGGCTTCTACACACATTATGCCAGTTTGACCCTGGAGTCCTGATGTGGTCAGATATCTCCTGCAGGGCAACATTGCCTCCTATTAAGAACCATGGCTTTAACCTCTCTGTTACACTGTGTTTTCTCTGCCAGGACAGTACCGGGGATGTAGTTTGTATTCAGTAACTATTTATTGGCTGAATATTTGGTGTACTCATATTGGCAATATTGAACATGTAGGCCAGAGGTTCAGTTTTCTTTTAAAACAGCTCTTATCTCAAACACACAACCTTTGAACTCTAAAATTGACATTAACCTAATGTTTACCTATAAAACAGCCAGCCATATGGAACAAGAAGAACCAGGAGCCAGAGTCAGCCAGGCCAAGACTTACAATTTAGTTCAGTTATTTACCTGTGGGATTCTGGAAAGCCAATTGCATTTCTCTGAACCTTGGTTTTCTTTTCTGTAAAATCAGAGTTAACATTCATTTCCTTTCAGAACTGTAACTGAACAAGCACAGTGACTGATGTTGGGGGTGGGGTAGGGAGACTCCTCATATAAGCCTCTCACCCTGTGTCCTCATCTGTTGTTCAACTTGAGACACGGGAGGTTAAAGACTGTCATGATTCAGTGTTTTACTTGCCATTTCTTCAGGAAACAAAGTACTTAGAAAATCCCTTCCATTTTGGGGGCCTCTGTTTCCTTTGGTGTGTTCTGTTCCTAAACAGAATTCATGGGTCAGTGGTTGAGCACATGCTTAGCATGTGTGAAGCCCTGGGTTTGATCCATAGCATACACAAAAAAGACAGAGTCATCTTAGGGATTGAACCACATGTGTCTGTCTGCCTTTGAAGCTGGTCACAGTGTGGTTTTCTTCTAAGTGACAGTGGTCTGTGCTGCCTCCAAGTTATATGGTGCAGTGATATGTTTCTTCTGTCCAGTGAGATGTTTCTAGATCATCTGTCTGTCTTTCAGAATCGTCCTTGGAAAAGGAGAGGGAGACCCCAAGTCCCATCGACCCCAGCTGTGTGGAGGTTGATGTGAACTTCAATCCTGACCCTGCTGACCTGGTCCTCTCTAGTGTGCCGGGTGGGGAGCTCTTCAACCCTCGGAAGCACAGGTTTGCAGAGGAAGACCTGAAGCCCCAGCCCATGATCAAAAAAGCCAAGAAAGTCTTTGTTCCTGATGAGCAGAAGGTAACACCCAGTGTCCTTTATTAAAGGCACAGAGTGGTTTAAGAGTCAAGGGTAAGCTGTGGCATATCTCAGTAGTGCAGCTCACTGGCATGGCTCAGGGGCATCGCTCAGTTGAGCAGTGCTTGCCTTGGACCTGTGAGGTCCTGAGCTCCAGCTCTAGGACTTCAGAGAGAGAGAGGAGCTGAGCATGTGGTGCATCTCTGACCCCAGCACTCGGGAGGCAGAGGCAGAGGCAGAGGCAGACAGATCTCTGAATTCCAGGGCTACACAGAGACTCTTGTGAAAACAAAAAGAGAGGGAGGGAAAGAAAACTGGAGTAGGCCTGTGCTTCCCCTTATGTGATTTTATGTGGAGAACCCTTCCTACTATGGACACCACTTAGACAGGAGTTGTCTACCAGAAGCCACATCAGCAATAATTTGAAGGGAAGAAGTGCTCAGGTGTGGCTTGGGTCCTAATCACTCTGACACTTCCCTTCTTCCCGGGGCTGCTGGGTGTTTTAGTGTTCCACCTCCCTGGTATGAGAAGTTACCGGGCCATAGAAAGTGAAATTGGACAGTTTTAAAGGACAAATGACACCTTGTAGGGCTGGGGAGATGGCTTAGAGCAGTGGTTCTCTACCTTCTTAATGCTGTGACCCTTTCATACAGCGCCTCAGGCTGGTATTTTTGTTGCTATTTTACGACTGTAATTTTGCTACTGTTTTGAATTGTAATGTATCTCAGTGGTGGTGCTTCCCTTTAATCTTACTAATTGGGAGGTAAAGGCAGGTGACTGTCTGTGAATTTGAGGCCAGCCTGATCTACAGAGCTAGTTCTAGGACAGCCAGGGCTACACAAAGAGACCTTGCCTTGAAAAACAAAATAAATAAATTGTAATGCAAATACCTGGTTTTTGGATGGTCTAAATACGAGTTCTGTGAAAGGACTGTTTTGTTCCCAAAAGGGGTCATGACCCACAGGTTGAGAAATGCTGGCTTAGTGGTTAAATCATTTGCCACAAAAACATGAGGACCTAAATTCAAATCCTAAGAAGCCATTCGAAAGTTGTAACAGGTAGTGACAGGCAGTGTGCTGCTGTAATTCAGTGTTCTTATCAGGAGATGGGAGGCAGGGGTAAGAAAATTGCTGGAAGCTCTGGGCCACCTGTCCTGCCAAACACAGCAGTGAACAACAAAGGGACTGTGTCTCAAACGAGATGGACAGTGAGGACCAACACCCACAGTCATCCACTAACGTCCACACATGCACCGTGGGGCATGCACCTACTCTCCCCTTTGTTCCCCCTCTGTCTCTTGCATGGTCTTGTAGAGTCAGGTTTGATCTCAGGGCACTAAACTGCACCTAAGTTGTTGACTTTGAACTAGTACTAAGTGTGATGCGGTGGCACACAGTTTTAATCACAGCACTTGGGAGGCAGAGGTAGATAGATTGCTGGGAGTCTAAGGCCAGCCTGGTCTACAGAGTGAGTTCCAGGACAGCCAGGGCTACACAGAGAAAATCTTATCTCAAAGGAATCGGGGAGGAGAGAGAGAGCTTGAGAACACAAACCTGACTGTCTCAAAAAAAAAAAAAAAAAAAAAAAAAGATAGAGACAGAGAAAGAAAGGAGAAAGAGATGTTAACAACCACCAGTATGCCTAAAGGAAGCAGGGACTGAGCACACAGCTGTACAATGCCTGTCAACACAGACCTGGTCTCCACCATGCAGCTGCACAGTATTCCTTCTTTAGGGTCTTGAGTTCTTACCACAGCATTAATTGTGTGTCGGAGAGGTGAGGATTTGGGGATGGGAAGGAAAGATTAAGTTCTCTTAGAATGCCAGACACCCACAGAGGACACTTTCCCACAGGATGAAAAGTATTGGACAAGACGTAAGAAGAACAATGTGGCAGCTAAACGCTCCCGAGATGCCAGGCGCCTGAAGGAGAATCAGATCACCATCCGGGCAGCGTTCCTGGAGAAGGAGAACACAGCCCTGCGGACGGAGGTTGCTGAGCTTCGCAAGGAGGTGGGCAAGTGCAAGACCATCGTGTCCAAGTATGAGACCAAGTACGGGCCCTTGTAACCTGTGCCCCTTGCCCCGCAGGGCACTGCCTGCACCTCAGACCTCTGCCTGGGGCTTCCTGGACCCCACTCACTCGTGTGGAGACTTAGGACTCTTCATGGGCACATGGTGGCGTACCTGCTCTAGGAGCACTCACGTCTCAGCTTCATTATAACATGGCTAGCACATGTGGTGACTTCCCCAGGGGACCAGGATCCTCTCTGATGGGGAACATGAGTGGATCTACATAGACGGGTAAATGGCCCAAGTCTCTGTTGTTGGATGCTCCGGCTGAATCAGAAGGGGCCTTCTGGAGTCCAGGTTCTCTTGTACAGAGTGCTCAGGCTTTCCGAGCCTTCCCCTCAGTCTCCAGTTTGGACTGACAAGGGCTGTCTACAGAATGAGTCATGATTATTGTCACCCTAATGTCGTCTCAGGTAGCAGGTGCATTTCCACTTGGGGTGTGTCTGTCATGTACCTCACCCTCCCCAAAAAAATCTTTGAGAGAAACATTCATTTCCATCTGTCTCAGAGCCAGGACATGCTAATACTCTGTTAGTGTATACAGGGTGGTGGGCCACAGAAGGGGGTCTGTGCATAGCCTGGAATTAGGGTGGGGTTTGGGGCTTGCAGTAGAAATGCACCCAACCATTCTTAGCTCCAACTTTTATCTTGTGGCTCTCAGACCTGAAGCAGCCCTGGAATCAGTTTCCTCTGCATCCCACTTGCTATGGAAGAGAAATTCCCAGGATGGCTGGTCTCTGGGCTCTAATTGCCAGCGCCTTTGTATCTCTGGGCCATTCTGGAGGCTCCTAACTTCCACTAGCCTGATCTCTGATTATTTTCACCCAGTATCCCTTCTCAGATCTTAGGTTTAAAAAGAAAACTCATTACCTAGGAAGCTTGAGCTTCCTGGCCCTAGGGTACCACTTCTGCATGGTGTTTAGGAAACTGTCCTCAGTCTCCTGTTGAGGGCACCAGACCAAGGGGTTGTCTCTTGTGAAGCTCCATGGAACCCTTGCTCTGGTTCACCAATGTACCCAGGCCAGAATCCAGGCTCCCTGAAGGCAAAAGAGGGCCTATCATTTCACAGATTAGAATCTCTCTTCATGAGTATCGGCAGGCCACCTTCTGAGTTGTATTTACTGAAGTTATAGTACAGCTCTCGTGGGATAGCAGGCTCTGGAGACATTGCCACTGGCCCGTAGTCCCTCTGGAGTCGGAGGGTGCCCACACAGGTCTGACCATGGGTTAGAGTGATTCTTTGCAGCTTTGGCTCCCTCTGCCTCACAGCTGCACTTTTCTATTTGGCTGGATTGGAAATCATGGAACCCTCTGCTCATGTGAGTCAATTAGGGCACCCTCCAGGAGGGTGTGTTTGTTTGCTCAGGGCGGGCAGCCTGTGTGAAGGAGACAGAGGTGCTGAGGGTGCTTTATTATACTTAACACTGGCTTTAGTTTAAATGGTGGCTTAGTTTGGGGCCCCAATCTTTTAAGACTTTTCATAATGATGTTAAGACCAGGGCAGACTATCTACTGGCCATGGACTACAGCCAGGAGATGCCCGCCCCTCCTGGGACCTGCACACCACCTCTCTGGGGAACTTGACAAAGGTCCCTACGGCTAAGGGAGGTCTCCCTCCTACTAGGTCCCTGACTTTTACTCTGTGGTTCTCTAGGAACCGTGTGCACACTTGTCTCTGTTGTAACCACAAAGGGCAGTAGCACCCAGCATGTCAGTGTCCTGCCCGGGCTGCCTGCCTCCCACCCACCCAGCACTCTTCTCTGGGCTGGATGTTCACCCAGAGGCAGTCCTCATTTTGTTACTGGTGGACAAGCCTTGAGCTGAAAACCTCTTCGTTTTCTTTGGTAGAAAATGTAAGGTTTGTGTTTTTTAAGTTTTAGATTTAAGGAATGGATACTTATCTCTGGATGCCATCTGTGTTCTGATCCTAGTGGGTGGATGGGGCTTACTGTCTCCCCTTGGTCCCCCTTCTGCCTTGTGGTGCCCTCCTTTCCTTCCAGAAGTAGGGAGGTGGTTCTGGCTCCTCCTAAAGTGCTTACAGAAACAGTGTCTGCTTGCTTCTTGGAGGAGCCTTTTGAATGAAAAGAGACAGGGAAACAAACTGGAAGGAGCATGCCTGGAGGTTGACATCTCAGAAAAAGAGTGTTCGTGTAAGCTTGGCTCCCCTGTTGGCCTTAGGATCCAAAGCTGCACAGAAAGAGTTGATCTCTGCTGCTTGTCTTGCTGTGGAAGCCTCCTGACTCCCTCTAGGAGCTGATGACTGAAGCTTGAAGCTCTGGTGCTTGGATCTTTGAATTCTAAGGAACATCAGGCTCCAGAAGCCAGCTTGTATTTGGCTTTCCATGGGTTTGTCTTATGATGAGAAGTGTTCTCACTTCCTAAACATCCTGTTCCCAGCTATGGCAGCCTCAGAAAAGACACCTGAATGAGTTAGAAGCCTGCAGGAATGTACACTCTTGAGATGTCCAGTTAAAGAACTACATGCTTTTGGAAAGATCCACCTGTGGAGGACCTGCCTCAGTCACCTTACCTTTGGTCCAAAGGCTAAGTTAAGTGGGTCTGACTCCTTTGGTTGGGGACAGCACTAGACAGTGACCCTAACCCTTGGTCCACACTCCCTGCTGATGGTGCTGTGGTCTGCTTTCCACTTGGGCAGCTCTTACAGTCCTCCAGCCTGGGGGCAGATGGGAGGCTTTCCAGGGGCCCTGAAAGGTATGCTCCCTGTAAGAGGGGCCTGTAAGTGGAGCTCTTGGTTTCCAGGGCAAAGCCCCACCCACAGCTTCTTTAACATCTGTTAATTAAGTGCAATAAATTTTTCTAGAAAAAGGCAAAGATGATTTCCAGGTAGAGATTGCTGTCTTGGTGTTGGATGCCAGAGCACCACTTGGTTTTATTTTTCTAAGTGCATGTGATTGTGAGTGTGGGCTCTGCATCCTTCTGGAAGCCGCATTCCAGCAACCCTTCTCCCTGCCTTTGCTGGGGGTAAGAGGCCAGGAAAAGCCCCTTTTGTCCCCGCTGCAGAGGTGGAAGCAGACAGCAGCCCATTGGCCTTACGTGTATGTGTGCCTGTGCGAGTGTGTCACTGCTGGTGGGCCAGAGTGATGTGGTAGGGAGGGAAGTTGGGAATGTGTCCTTTTCAAACAAAATTAAATATTTTGAGACGAGAATTTGGCAGTGGTCTTTTCTGTTATTCCCTTTATTTCCTCGCTAACATATGTCGGTATGAGAACCAAGCCAGAAAACCTCATCTCTTTGGAATCCCAGGCAACACCTCTGTCCACACCAGCGAGATACTCTTGGCCAAGTCTCCTAACTCCTCTGTGCCTCAGTTTCTTCACCTGTCAAAACAAAGTAATTCCTACCCTATTGTTGTTCTTGAGAAAGGTGGACACATATCAGAGCAAAGGTAGTTTGAGCAGACTGATACAACCAGGAAAAAGACCAGGGACACAAACACCTGATGGCAACTATGGTTTTAAAAAAAAGATGGATTAACAGCTCAAATTTAAGCCAGATAGGCAGTGGTGGAACGTGCCATTAATCCCAGCACTGTATAAGCTGACCACTGAGTTCAAGGCCTTGAGGCCAGCCTGGCCTACAGAGTGAGTTCTAGGACAGCCAAAAAATCTGTTCCACAAATTAAACACTAAGAAACTCATGCAGACAGTGGTGGCGCACGCCTTTAATCCCAGCACTTGGGAGGCAGAGGCAGGTGGATTTCTGAGTTTGAGGCCAGCCTGGTCTACAGAGTGAGTTCCAGGACAGCCAGGGCTACACAGAGAAACCCTGTCTTGAAAAAACCAAAAAATAAAAATAAAAAAATAATAAAATAAAATAAATAAAAAATAAAAGAAACTCATAATCCTCCTGCCTCAGCCTTCCATGTACTGGGGTTAATAGGTATTGCATTTTTAAAATAAATATATAACTTTTAATTATATTTTAATTATATTCATAGATATCTGTATGAATGCAGGGGCCCGTGGGGACCTCTAGAGGCAATGGGTCCTTTGTAACTGCAGTTACAGGTGGTTGTGAGCTGCCTGAACTGGGTGCTGGGAACAGAGCTCAGGTCCTCTGCAAGAGCACTAAGAAACCTTTGTTTGTTTTTCAAGTCAGTGTTTCTTTGTGTAGCCCTGGCTGTCCTTGAACTTGCTTTGTAAACCAAGATGATGGCCTCGAACTCGGACATCCATTTGCCTGCCGAGTGCTGGGACTGAAGGTGTGCGTCACCACTGCCCAGCTGAAGTGTTGACTTAAGAGGCAACCATGTGTTGTCTCTTTATACTTTATAGCTCAGACTCTTAACCACTGGCCACCCCTTTGACCTGACCACATTCAGCCAGAAGTCTTTCTTTAAAATGGTGATACAGGAAGCAGCAGGCTCTTGGGCACCCTGTAAGCCTCTGCTTGTCTTCCGTCAGTGCTGTGCACTTCAGGCTGACTTTCAGGGGTCCTGGCTGGTGGGAGAAAAGGTCTTTAGGCCTTGGTCTGCTGCTTCCACCTGTGCTGCCTCGCAGCATCTGAAGTACCTCACTGTTCTGTTACACCCTCAAAGCACTCTAGGATGGACATCCTTGTTTGAAGAGGAAGAGATACAAGCATTGCATGGTGATGCACACCTTTACTCTCAGTGTTTGGGAGGCAGAGACAGGGCAATCTCTAAGTTTGAGGCCAGCCTGGTCTAGGTCTACAGAACAGCCAAGACTATGTAGAGACCCTGTCTTAAAAAAAAAGAAGAAGAAGAAGAAGAAGAAGAAGAAAGAAGAGAAAAAGAAATTGGGATTGTTCAATTCCCCCCATACACCCATGCTGAAAGGAACTGCTTACGGTATCACCCATCTACTGTTGAGTAGAGATTCAAACTTGGGATGAATAACAGCTCAGGT
Organism: Rhabdomys pumilio; assembly: GCA_030674055.1. Taxonomy (NCBI): domain Eukaryota; kingdom Metazoa; phylum Chordata; class Mammalia; order Rodentia; family Muridae; genus Rhabdomys; species Rhabdomys pumilio. Next base: position 20,790,220 of record JANHMN010000012.1, on the reverse strand, counting down.
CCTGTGGCTTCTGAGCCCTCATTGTGTTCACCATTATCTCCTACCCAGGGTGCCAGTGTGCCTGGCCCTGCCACACTGACAGCAGAGTCCACCGTCCAACTCCCTTTGGCTACCAGGAATCAGCCAAAGTAGCCAAACCCAGATCTGATGTCTACCCATGGACTGCTGAGCCTCCTAGCCTACCTGGCAGGAGTGGAAAGAAGACTGATGTCTACACAACAGGAGGCCACTGCCTGACCCTGTCCCACACTTGCATGAATTGTCCCCCAACCCTAGGCACATATATAGTGATGATCAAGATGGATTGCCAACTTAACAGGATGTAAAACCACCCAGGAGGCAAAGCTCCTGGCACACCTGTGTGCAGGTACCTAGACTAGAGGAGCACCTGGGTGTGCATGTGAGGGTGATCTGCATTAGATTAACTGAAGTGGGAAGACTCAGCTGAGGGAAATGCCTTCTCATGGGTTAGGTTCTTGGTCTAAAAATAAGTAAAAAATGAAGGGCCAGCAATATGACTCAGCAGTTAAAAGTGCTTTGGGCTAAACCTGATAGCCTGAGTTCCAGTCCCCCAGGATCCACGTGGTGGAAGACAAGAACCACTCCAGAAAGTTGTCCTCTGACCACCTCATACCTGCACTTCTGCTTCCCCAATAATCTGGGCTTAGTTTGCTTGTTTTTTTCATTTGTTTGTTTGTTTATTTGTTTTGAGACAGGGATCAGGCTGGCCTCTAGCTCCCAGAGATCTACTTACTTTGGCCTCCTGAGTGCTGGGATTAAAGACATTGGCCGCCTCAGCAAAATCTGCCTTCTTGATGTTCCCTTATGGGAGGGTCGAGGAGAGATATTAGACCCCACACCTGTGAGCCCTCCCAGCTGTAACTCTGCCCTAGCTACACATGGGACAGGACCTTCACAGTGACATTATTTACAAACAGCTGAGATCCTAAAAGGAAAGTGAGCAAAGCATTTCTTCACCCATAACCGCCTTGATCCTGCCCACCTCTCTGGGTCCTGTGACCTCAAGTCCTGGAGCTCATTTTCTACTAAATCATTCTTATTTAGACTAATGTCTCCTGGGGATTGCTAGCATATAGGTGTCTGTGGTTAAAGCGGCACCTATACAATTGTATGGAACTCAGCACCCATCTCGGGTGGGACTTTTTTGGTGATGGCAGCTGTATCTATGTGTGCGTGTGTACATCTTTGAGGCAGGGTCTCACTCTCTAATCCTGACTTGTAGCGAATCTTTACTACTTTGTGAGTTCTTTTTCCTGCCATGTATCCCCCCTGGTTTCACCCCCTAACACTAGATAGGAGAGAAGGATAGATGGGGGAAGAGAGATGGAGGGAGGAAGGGAGGGAGACATGGAGTGGAAAAGAGAGGGAGAGAGAGAGAATCTAATTTCTTTTATTTCTTCTTTGAGCATGAATACTAACAAACTGCAACCTACCCTCTATACAACTGTCCGTCACCCACCACACCTTTCAAGATCCTAGCATTTTTATTCCCCTCTGAAAAGTCCACAGAATTACAAAATCACAGAAACTATCTGTAGCTGACAAAACCACGCCTCTGCTAGAGCACGAGGCAAATCACAGTCAGCTGCTGTGGACAGTTCGAAGCAGCCCCACACCACTACACCTGGGATTTAAATGAAACACGCATTCTTAAAATATGGGTTTTTTTTTTTTTTTTTTTTTTTTTTTAGAAATCAAAATCCCAGAATTCTCAAAAATGTCACAACACTGGCTAGGCTATTACTCTGTATGTAGACTAGGCTAGCCCTGAACTTACAGAGCTCAACCTGCCTCTGCCTCCTATACATACTTGGTTCAAAGTAGTGTGTCGCCATATCTGGCTCATTTCATGTTCTTCCTTAAATTTTTATTGCATTTATGTATTCTCCCTGTGTGTGTACACGTGTGTGAGTACACACACACCACAGTGCACATGTCAGAAGACTCCACCATGTGAGTCCCAGGAACTGAGCTCAGGCCATCAGAACCTCTGATGTCAAAAGAACCTCCACCCTCTGAGCCACCACTGTCTCCCCACCTTTTTAAAATTTCCTTTCTCTCTTTTTCTTTTGTTGCTTTCATTTTTGTTTCCATACAGGTTTTTTCTATTTTGCTCAGACTGCTCCTGAACCTTTAGGCTCAAACCATCCTCCTACCTCAGCGTCCTATATCGCAGCTAGGACTGTATTTGCAGGTGTCATGCCTTCCCTCCCATGTCTCTTCACAGAGAAGCTGTTGATGCCCTGATTCAGCTCACAGCCTGATCCTATCCAACAACCCTTCCAGTTCTCAAATGTAGCCATTTCCTGCCATCCTACTTGCCTCCTCAGGCCAGCAGCATCTTTCTGCCTGAATTGCAGTGGTTTCCCAATTCCCGATGTGTATGTACCTAGCAGACTGTTCTCCCCGCAGCAGCCTTGCTTCCGTCTAGCATGTCCTGTGGCTCTGAATACACGAGAGCCAAACCTGAGCTCACATCCAGAGCCCCACCATGTCCAACTTTCTGTTCCCCTGCCCTCTCCCTGGTACTTAGGGTCTAGGTCTTTGACCAGGTGCACCTGCCGCATCATGGCATCTACAGTTCTCCCTACGCTGCCTGAAGAGTCTTCTGCAGACCTCTTAGACTCCCGCTTTTCTCGGCGCCTGACCTGCCTGCACCTGGCTCATGGTGACTGCCTGACAGGGTCCACGTGGGAGCTGCCGACGGAATCCCAGCACAAGGGCTTGTGGTATCAATGCCATCCGACCACTAGGTGGCAGGCGATTCAGGCACATCCAGAGCAGTGACCTAGGGTTCTGCTTCCGGAGTTGTCCTCTGGGTAAAGCCTCCAGAGGGATCTTCTGTGCCGGATGGCGCTGTGGAACACCAGCTGACCCACTCTGCACTGCTAGCCTTCCAATGGTTGTGGTGCACACAGTCTAGGGGTATCCGCAGATCCTGGGGAGAGGACTAACAGCCACAGACTGAACTTCTAGCCTCTGGGGAGAGACTGAGCCCATAGGCACCAAAGAGTGAAGAGGTAGAGGTTGGGGGGGACTGAGTTCAGCCAGAGAGAGCAGAGAGTGTGAGATGGGGTCAGCCTGGGGCTGTACCCTCTTTTCTACAGTCCCCTGAATACAGTTGACAAGCCTGGCCCGGAGCCTGGATCTCCCCATCTGTCAAAAAGTGATAAAAGAGAACAAGGAGTGAAACTCTGTGGGGAGCTGAGGTGGCCACCTGTGTTATAACTGAGGCTGAGGGGCCTCTCCGGTGAGGGCTGTGTACAGAGGAACAGTGCGTGGACTTGGGAAAAGGCAGGTAGACAGGAAACCCGGAAGCTTAATGTCCTGCTGTCCAACAGGACATCTCTGAGGCCTCTCTTGCCCTGAGGCCTGTGACCTGAAATAAATATCCATGTGTTCTCAGGGGTAGGAGTGTGTGTGTGTGTGTGTGTGTGTGTGTGTGTGTGTGTGTGTGTGTGT
>JANHMN010000012.1:20752821-20786727 GCA_030674055.1 Rhabdomys pumilio | reverse complement strand
TGTGTGTGTGTGTGTGTGTGTGTGTGTGTGTGTGTGTGTGTGTGTGTATCAAGGCCTAAGAGTAAGTGTGCATCTACCCCCAGGATCCCTCTCACTTTGGCAGAAGGCCACAAACCAGGAGACGAGAGAATTTCCTCATAGCCCGAAGTCCCAGAACCAAATGACCAGCTCAGTCAGCAATGTGGCAGTACCCGTGAAGAAGGCTGGACACCCCACTTCTAATGTCCCCACCCCATCCACCTTAGAGCGGCTAATCTCTCTCCCTCTTCTAATGTTCCCACCCCATCCACCTTAGAGTGGCTAACCTCTCTCCCTCTTGCCACAATTCTTCCTTATTTGGATGATACTTACATGCATTTTACCTTCAGACCTTTGCAGATTTTTCTCCTAAGCCAGCATAGCTTTGATTCTCAGCCCTGGCCCCTAAACAAGGAGACTGTGTAAACCTGCTTGGGGGTGGGGGGTCGGAAGCAGGGAGTGAGGAGGTGAGGGGGAGTTGGGGAAGGTTACTTCTCTATGCTCAGAGTCAGGCTAGCTGAATTACTGACCATTCATCAAACATTTCTGTGTAAGTGGTGATTTGTTTATATCTATTTCATTCGCAGAATAACCCTTTAAGCCGTGTGTGTGTGTGAGTGTGTGTGTGTGTATGTGACTAGACTCAAGACATAAAACATGATAGGGTTGTGTTCTACCACTGAGCTATACACCCAACCACTCTTAAAGTACCTTATGCCCATTTTACAGATAAGAAAACTAAGAATTCAGTGGTTAAAAGCACAGACTGCTCTGGCAGAGGATCTGACTTCGGTTCCCAGCATCCATATCAGCCAGGAGAGCTCTGATTGATACCTGTGGTCTTTGGGGCATTTTCTTATATTTACATCCACACACATAGGTATATACATAATTAAAAATAATAAACATTTTATTTTTAAAAGAGAGAGAAATCAGGATTTCAAGGATTCACACAGTGAGTTGGCCTTAAACCCCAGCTCTGGGGACCTTCTTGCTGACATACTGGAGTGTGGAGCTAGAGAGGGGGCCTAGGATCCTTCTCTTTGGGCTCCTGCCCATCTGCTAGGAAATGTATATGCCTGCTCTTTTGGTTCAAGGGATAATATGTCTCTGGGAGAGATGAAAGGGAGTGGGATGTTAGCAGAAGGTAGAAAGGCTCCCAAAGTTGGACTCTAAGCCTATATAGGGCTCTGTAGTTCTCTAAGCATTCTGAGTCCCAGGGGATGCAGAGGCTGAGGTCCTCATCTTTCTCATCCAGCATCAAGGCTGCTCCCCTGACCCCAGATATCTCCTGGAGGCCCTGTACTCTCCTTCAAACCCGGAACCCCTGAACTTCTGAGCCTGGGGAACAAGGACCATGTTGAAGTCGCAGGATCCACAGCTGGACTGTTAAAGATTCCCAGCAGTGTTTACAGAGGGATAAAAAGCTGGCACTGTCTGCACACTCCTAGATGTCAGGCCATATGCTTGGTGTTTCTCAGATGTGTTCTTAAGAAATCTTTCCCAGTGTTGTCCTCTGGAACTACATATTGATAACCCCATTGTACAAGTAACAGGCACAGAGAGGTGAAGTAACCTGCTCAAAACAGTACAGCTGAGAAATGCCATGGGCAGGATTCAAACTGAGGTCTGTGTAGGTCCAGAGTCTATGCCTTACACTCTTGCTGCTCTAAACTGAACTGTTAAGAGGTGGTGATGGAGCACACCTTTGATCCTAGCACTTAGGAGGCAGAGGCAAATGGATATCTGTGCGTTTGAAGCCAGCCTGGTCTACACAGCAAGGTCCTCATTAAAAAAAAGAAAGAAAGAAAGAAAGAAAGAAAGAAAGAAAGAAAGAAAGAAAGAAGAAAGAAAATCAAAGCCAGCTTGGGTAGCTGCTCTAAGATCCAGACAGGACTTCCAGCTGAATAGAGTCTACCTGATGACTGTCAGCCCTGGACTTGGGATCTTGGGTCCCCTCTACTCTCCTGGTTTTAGGGACCTCCTGGAGATACAAGCAGTTCTTTCTCAAGAGAGCCATCTGTTTACCTGGGCAGACCTGGATTTTGTGACTACAAACACTGAGTCAGGCCTGGCTCCCCCATGGCCTCTCAGAAGACTGTCAAGCATCTGTACTAGTTTGAGATGTAGGGAACAGGACAGGGAGTGTGAGGTGGAGGAAGCTGAGTGGGGGGTGGGGAGCTGGCCAAGGCCTGAGAGTTTAAAAATACATCCTGTCAGCTACAGCCTGGGCTCCTAGGGCCTGGTGACATCACAGGGGCACAGGATGTCCCTGGCAGAGGCTGGAAATAGCAGAGAGGGGACATGGCAGGGGGAGGAGCTGAGGGGCTCCTGATCTGCCCCTTTCTGTGCCTGGAAGCTGTGTTTACAGAGATCAGTTCTCTAGGGACAAAGGGGACCATCAGTCACATTCCTCAAGAGACTCCACATTGCACCTGGAAAAATGGGGACCAGGGAGATTGTGCCTGAGACCCCCACTTGGAGAGATTCGGGAGTCCCTGGACACAAGTTAGCATGTCTGGCTTAGCATTTGTGATCCTGGAAGTCTGCTGGGCATGGCTGGGAGAAGCATTATTTGGTAGAGAGCCTCCTTCCCCTCAGTGGAGGGCTAGGGAAAGGCTCTCAGAGCAGATGCTTAGGCTTTGGTGTGACTGAAGGCTATCAGAGCCAGCTCCTGCCCCAGACCCTTCTCCTCACTCCTAGCAGCAGGAGAGACTAGGTCAGGAGTAGCACTTTCATTTTATAGACGACACTGAGACCCAAGGTGGACAGAGTGGCTCCAAGCCAGACTCCCAAGCACATCATGGCTGGCTAGGATGGGATCTGGCCTTCCTAGTTCAGTAGCTGATAGGAAGGAACCAACTCTACAGCTAAGATGGAGCTAGGGGTGGGAAGGAGGCTGGGGTTTATCTCTCCCTCTTCCCCTCCTGCCCCTGTTGTACTCTGAACAAAGTCCAGCCCATCATCTGGCCAACACTCCCCTTGGGGAAGCCTTCTCTCTCTTGAATCTACAAACCTGTAAGCCTCAGCTTCACCCAGGTGCTCCCAGACCCCTGAAGTGCTTGCTAATCAGGCCTCTGAGCAGTTGAACTGCTTCTGCTGTGTGGCTTGACCCCACCTGTCCTGCCCAGGAACCTTCTAGCACAGGCTTTAGCGCTGAGCCACCGCTGCACCTTCAGACCACAGTCATAAGGACGAGGATTATTGCTATGTTTTTCTCTTTGTGGGCCAACATTTTCTTAATAGCTGTATTCTCATTTTTTTTTTTTTTTTTTTTTTTTGCTTTTTCCGAGGCAGAGTTTCTCTGTGTAGTCCTGGCTGTCCTGGAACTCACTCTGTAGACCAGGCTGGCCTCGAACTCAGAAATCCGCCTGCCTCTGCCTCCCAAGTGCTGGGATTAAAGGCGTGCGCCACCACTGCCCGGCTGCTGTACCCTCATTTTTATTCATCTCTCCCATCCCGGGGTCAGTGTCTAACCAATGCCTGCATAGAAGAATTATATCGGGTCTTGAGTCCGCCCCATTCTGGAATGGGCTTTGTTCGAGTCTCATGTCCTCTCCAAACCTGATAAACTGGGGACAAGGTCCAGGTTTTGGGATTGATAGAGGCTGGGGTTGGCTATTAGTATTAAAGGACTGGGGACAGAGAGGTCAAGGTACTTGAGGCCAAGACTGGCTGTTCCTGTCCCCATCTCTCCTCCCTCTTCACATGCTCTCTGCCCCAACTTTCCACGCAGCTCATAAAATCAATGTAGGCCTCAATCCCCCGCTTGCCCCTCCTACCTGAATGTTTCCCAAACTTTAGAAACCCTGGGGAGGGGCCTGACACTTTGGAGGTAGACTGACCCTGTGCGTTCAGTGGCCAGCCTGAGATACATAGCTACTGTTAAGAAACAAAGCAATTCGCCAGGCAGTGGTGGCGCACGCCTTTAATCCCAGCACTTGGGAGGCAGAGGCAGGCAGATTTCTGAGTTCGAGGCCAGCCTGGTCTACAGAGTGAGTTCCAGGACAGCCAGGGCTACACAGAGAAACCCTGTCTCGAAAAACCAAAAAAAGAAAAAAGAAAAAAAAAAGCAATTCAAACCAAACTCTGGAGATCTAGAGGCTCGGTTATTGCTAAGGTGACCCGTGCGCGCTCTGGGGGTGCGGAGTGGAGTGGAGGTGATTGTTGTGGAAACCTGGATCGATCCAGCAGTGTTGAGCAGCCTTCCAGTGACTGTGACTGCAACCCTGCTTTAGGGAAGCCTCCTTGGGGCAGCACCGAAGTGGAGGGCGATGCTCTGATCAAGAGAGTCCGTGATCCGCAATGGTCTTGCCCCACCCCCACCCCTCGCTTCCTGTGTCAGCCCAGGCACCTGCAGACTGCAGGGCCCAGATAAATATCGTCAAGGCGGATGTCGAAGTCATCGCAAGCCGGCGGCAGGAATCGAACTGCAGCCGGGTAGGGAGTCGGGGTGGGGCGTGGAGCGGAGGCCACGGACCTAAAGCGCAGGTACTCCGGGCACACCGACTCCCCTCCTCCGTCCTAGCATCCCAGCTTCCCTCCTCCCTCCCTGAATCCCTACTCATGCTCCTCCCTCTTCAGGCCCTGGACTTGGAGGCCAGCACGGCGGGCGCCGAGGGGGCTGTGTAGTCACGCGCAGGGAACAGCAGGCTATTCATAGGAGGACGTCCCCGCCTGCCTGGCCCTCGACTCTCCTTACATAACCCTCCTTTCCTTCTTCCTCCTGTGCGCTCAGCGGGGCGGGGGAGTAGTAGCCTCGTGGAGCTCAGTCTCCTGCTTTCCCTTACTGCCCCCAGGAAAGCCGAGGGCTCACTGAAGCTGTGCACACCCCGTGCGGGTGGGCGTGGCTGCCTAGGTCCAAAGAGGTGGGTGAAACCCCCCAGCCCAACGTGGGGCCCTGGCTTCTTTAACTGGAGCTTTCTTTTACAACCACTCCACCCTGTCAGGGAAAGCTCACCGTGGTTGTGCCATGCCTCTTTTGATTCCTTGGGTCGCCTGTGCTTCTTAGTTTCAGTAGGCCTACCTACAAAATGGCCTTTCCTTCTAGCTTAGTTAAAAAAAAAAATAGCCAGGTGATTGGGAAACTTAATGGCCTCTGATGCCCTCTCACACGGAACCTGGCATAGAGCAGGGAGGGCAAGGGCCCAACCCGGAATCCCTGGGGCAGTCAAATGCTTGTGGACCTTGGTCTCTGCTCTGGCAGCCTGTGACCCTGCTTGCTTCTTGGCTCAGTAAGGTCCTGGGTGGAGCTGGAGCCCATGTCTGGTGCTAAGAGGACCCCCAGGAATATCTAGTAGTCACTGCAGCCCCTCAACCACATCCCCACTTCAGGGGGACCACTGTCTGTGGCAAGATGTTTGCCTGAAGGATTTGGGGCTTTTGTGTGTTGTTCTGTGTAGCCCTGGCAGGCCTATCTGGAAGTCGCAAAGATTCACCTGCCTCAGGCTCCCAAGTGCTAGGATTAAAGGCTTGCCTGGGCTCTCACTATGCAGCTCATACTGACCTCAGAGTTGAAGTAGTCTGGGATAGCTCCACCACTCATTTTTAGCATCTAATAAGAGTAAATTTCTAGGGCTGGGGAGACGTCTGGGTCTTCCCTGATGCTGGCAGAGTTGTCTCATTTGCAAAGTGGAGACTGTCACTTCTCCCCTCTCCCAAGCTTGGCTTACCAGCAGGATGAGAGCCATTGTCCCTGTTCCACTTAGTGGCCTGGAATGTGAGCCAGTGCTTTATGCTCATCTTACCTTCAAAGAACAAAGGGGCAGGGGGGACATGTGACATCCTGGCTTGCATCTTTTTTTTTTTTTTTTTTGGTTTTTCGAGACAGGGTTTCTCTGTGTAGTCCTGGCTGTCCTGGAACTCACTCTGTAGACCAGGCTGGCCTCGAACTCAGAAATCCGCCTGCCTCTGCCTCCCAAGTGCTGGAATTAAAGGCGTGCGCCACCACTGCACGGCTCCTGGCTTGCATCTTTCCTATCATATCTGGGTTGGAGCCAGCCCCTGCACTGGAGAAGAAAATATAAAGGTCTGTCAGGGGAGCTGGAGAGGTGGCTCGGCAGTTACAAGTGCTTGGTACTCTTACAGACAACTTAAGTTCCATCCCCATAACCAGTATCAGACAGCTCACAACTGCATGTAACTTCAGCTCCAGGGGACCTGACATCCATAGAGCCTTGTCCTAGCACGGGTGAGGTCAGTCCTACACTCAATCTCTAGTACTGGGGAGGGAAAGAGAGGAGAACCAAGCTGGGCAATATAGTAAGATCTTGTCTTAAAAATAAATAAATAAATGAATAAATGAATAAATAAATAAATAAATAAATAAATAGGGCTGAAGAGGTGGCTCAGTGGCTAAGAGCACTGACTGTTCTCCCAGAGGTCCCGAGTTCAATTCCCAGCAATTACATGGTGGCCCACAACCATCTGTAATGGCATCCGATACCCTCTTCCGGTGTATCTGAAGAGAGTGACAGTGTGCTCACATTCATAAAATAAATAAATCTTTAAATAAATAAAACAGGGCAGTGGTGGCGCATGCCTTTAATCCCAGTACTCAGGAGGCAGAGGCAGGTGGATTTAGGAGTTCAAGGTCAGCCTGGTCTACAGAGTGAGTTCCAAGACAACAGGATACAGGTAGGACTACACAGAGAAACCCTGTTCTAAAAATAAATGAATAAATAAATAAATAATAAAATGACCGGGGAAATGAGTAGTCACCCTCTTCTCAAGCTGTAGACTTTGTAAGTGACACTGCCACAGGCCCACCTGTGACCCTATCACAGACTATTGCCCTCAGTAAATGTTTGCTGAATAGTGAAGGAATGCCTGTAACCCTCCGCCCTCAACAATCCAGCCTTCCTAAGTACTTGGCTCACGTGCCTGGGACTCTGCCAACAATATCCTAAACGAGGCCTGGCATCTGGGGTCAGCTTCTGGGTTCCAAGGAACCCCTCAGCCCCTCTCTGATCCACCCCCAGCCTTTGAGAACCCTCTAGGGCCCACTCAGCTGGCCTTTACAGTTTGGCCCACAGGGGAAGCTGATGGAGAGCTTCTACTGTCTGGTGCTTCCCTCATGTATGAAGTGAAGGTAGCCAGTCAACTCTGGCGTTTTCAACGGTGCACATAAAGTTCCTGGCACACACGAGCCTTGAGCCTTTAGTAAACAAATGTCATTATTGCTGCTTATTAATGTGGTCACCATAGTGAAACTTACTCCACAGTGCTTCCTGTGAGGGTCACCCCCTCACCACCTTCCACATCACACCTGAAGAAGCAAATGCCATTTTACAGCTGAAGAGCTGAATGTAGTTGGTGGCGCATACCTTAAATCCCGGCACTCAGAAGGCAGAGGCCCGCAGATCTTTCTAACTTCGAGGCCAGTCAAGGCTGCAAAGTAAGATTGTCTCAGAATTTCAAAACAAAACAAAACAGGATAGGGTCAGAGAGGTTGTGACTGACGCCACACAGCTAGAAAGGACATAAGGTAAGGAACCCAGGTCAGCATTTTGGGGTTCTGTTCTCAAAAGAATTTTGCTCAAATGATAGCAGTCAGTGACACAGGGAAGCAGGTAGGAGGTAGAGAGGGACTGCCAAGGTCCCCACAGGATGTCAGGCTCCTTCCTCTAAAGAGCTGGCCCTCTCCTTGGCCAAGGTGGCAGGACAGGTTGTAAGAACAAGCCCTTTGCTCAGACTGGCTGCCCCCCACCCAGTCGGCCAGCTGCCCATACCCTCTGCCAGCCACTGTTCCCTGTCAGTCAGCCAAGCTGTGAAGCAGTCTAGGACATTGTGTCCAGAGAAAGGTCCCAGCACGCTCCCTACCTCTGAGACCCATGGTGCTAAACTGACCCGCCCCCCTGGGCCTTACGCCAACCTGGCCTCATCCCCAGCCTTGACATGAACAGAAGGCCAGAGTTACCCTCCCAAAGGCTGAGGTTCAGCTAGCTCTCTGCCTGCCACGCTTCCAGCCTTTCCTAAGAGAGGTGCACTGCTCATGCCCTTTGCCTGGAGGCTAACCTCTGACAAGTCCCATGGGACAGGCTCCCAGGATGCCTCTTGGGACAAGTCAGCTGGACGCTGGGATGCCTGTTTTTCTCCCCTACACATTTTTTTTTCTTTGCATGTATCATTATGCCAGCCAGCCGACCCAAGGTGAAAGGCCCTCTTACCCAGAAACCCAACTGTGTGGGGGCCCTGTGCCCCATAAGCTGGGCATGGCCTTGTCTCACTCCTGAAAGGTAAGAAAATTGACCTGCAGAGAGTCAGCTTCATGCAAAGCCACAGAGCCATAAACTGATCCCACAGTGTCAAGGACTATGGGGCTGAGGGGCATGGCCCTCAGGACAGTTGTCATACATGCTTAAATTTGTAACTTCATTAATGATTTTACCTTCTCATATAATCCAGGCTGGCCTCAAAATCAGTATGTATCTTGGCGGGGGGGTTGGGGGGAGCCGTGAACTACTGATCTTCTTATTACCACCTCCTAAATGCTGGGATTGCAGGGTGCACCACCATGCCTGGCTTGAACTGAAACAAATTTTGACATATGCCCATGAATCCATCACCACCCACAACCAAAACAATACATCTGTGGGTTCCATCCCCTCAAGGTTTCTGCATCCCTCCTCCCCATTAGCCTCCCTGCTCCTCCCCAGGCACTGGGGCTCTGCTGTTTTTAGATTAGTGGGCATTTTCTGTAATTCTTCTGTAAATGGAATCAATCAGTATGTGAGTATGTGTTCTTCCCTTTTTAGTCTGGCTGACATTCTATGTGGTGTGTGTGTGTGTGTGTGTGTGTGTGTGTGTGTGTGTGTGTTCAGCCATGTTGTCTCATGTCATCAGTGGTCTAATTTTCTTTTATCACTGAGTAATAGTCCTTAGCATGGTTGTACAACACAACATGTCCAACTATACAAGGATATTAAGATATTTCCAGTTTGGGGTTCCATTTGTTTGTTTGTTTATATATTTCTCTTCTTGAGACAGAGTCTCACTATGTAGCCCTGGCTGTCCTGGAACTCACTATGCAGACCAGGCTGGCCTTGAACTCACAGAGGTTGCATGCCTCTATCTCCTGAGTGCTGGGATTAAAGGCATGTGCTACCATGCGTGCCATAATTGCTACTTCTTATGGGGAATACATAGACATGAAACAGTCAGGTTATCTGCTGAACACATGATAGTCACAAAGATTTTCTCTGTGCTTTACTTGTTTGTTGACTTAAGACATGATCTCAGTGTATAGCCCTGGCTGGCCTGGAACTGGCCATGTAGGCAAGGCTAGTCTTTAACTTTTTACATTCCTGCTTCTGGGCCAGGCAGTGGTGGCACATGCCTTTAATCCCAGTACTTGGGAGGCAGAGGCAGGCGAATTTCTAAGTTCGAGGCTAGCCTGGTCTACAGAGTGAACTCCAGGACAGCCAGGACTACACAGAGAAACCCTGTCTCGAAAAACAAAAAAACAAACAAAACAACCCCCCCAAACAAACAAACAAACAAACAAAACAAAATACATTCCTGCTTCTGCCTCCTGAGCTGCCACCACAGGATGGGTGCTGCCATCCCTGACTTTCCTATTTTCTTAATTTTTTTAAATTGCATCTGTTGATTTATACTGTGCGGGGTATGGCAGGGGGCACATGCATGACAGCACATGACAGCACATGACAGCACATGTCATGCATGTGGAGTAAGAACAACTTGCTGGGCTCTTTTCTTCTACCATGTTTGTCTCAGGGTACACAACTGTCAGGTTGGTAGCAAGCACTATAGCCTTCGTTTTCTTTCTTTTTTTTTTCTTTCTTCTTTTTTTTTTTTTTTTTTTTTGGTTTTCGAGACAGGGTTTCTCTGTGTAGTCCTGGCTGTCCTGGAACTCACTCTGTAGACTAGGCTGGCCTCAAACTCAGAACTCAGAAATTCACCTGCCTCTGCCTCCCAAGTGCTGGAATTAAAGGCGTGCGCCACCACCGCCTGGCTAGCCTTCGTTTTCTTTGTAAGAGTTTCAAGTGTGAGGTTCTACATGTCTGCACTTGCACTGCCCTGCTGTGGTGGGAGAGTCACCTACACTACTACGCTCACGCCTTTGCCTCCCTTCCACTCCTCTAACCTTGATTCTTGTTCCTCCTCTGGCTTCACTACCAACCCCGCTGGGGTCCCCTCAATTCCAAACCCAAGGGATCTCAACAGTTTCCCACTGTGGTGCTTGGCACGTTCGTGAACTCTGGTTCCTCTCCTACTTTTATCCACCCTTCCAGAGTCTGTAAAGCCTACCAGGGCTGGATGGGAGCCTTATCTAGGCACTCAATGCTCTTTATGCTTTCTTCTGGTATGGATCTGATCAGAGTGTTAAGGCAAGATGATGGGGCTCTGTTCCCATCCGCCACCCTCCACCAGATTCCCCATCACAGGGCCTAGGGCTTTTCCTCAGAAAGCTCAGGGCCTAGCTAGCATAAAAGAGGAGCCGGGAAAAGTTTGTTTATAAAAGGAGGAAACCTGGGGGGCAAGAGAAGACCCCAACTTCCTACCTAGGTTGAAAGGCTGATGGTGAGGCCCCAGGATCTCTCTAAGGTTATCTTGTGCTTCTGGCCTTCCTGCCCTGAGTATATAATGCTTATTTCTGCCTCCTACCCTTTGAGACATCTTCTCTCTACTTCTAGGGGTCTTTACTTCACCTTGTAGACTCAAAGCCTCTTCCTAGGGAAGCCCTCTCTCCCTTGATCATCCAGTCTAAGGGGTTATGTGGTCACTAGCTACCCTCACTGGCTGTGATTATCTTTCTTTAAAAAAATATCATCTGGAGGCTGGAAAGGTGGCTCAGTGGTTAAGAGCACTGACTGCTCTTCCAGAGGTCCTGAGTTCAATTCCCAGCAACCACATGGTGGCTCATAACCATTAGTAACGGGGTCTGATGCCCTCTTCTGGTGTGTCTGAAGACAGTAACAGTGTACTCATATACATAAAATAAATATTTAAAAAAATATCATCTGGGTGGTAGTGGTGAATGCCTTTAAACCCAGCACTTGGGAGGCAGAGGCAGAGAGAGGCAGAGAGAGGCAGAGAGAGGCAGAGAGAGGCAGAGAGAGGCAGAGAGAGGCAGAGAGAGGCAGAGAGAGACAGAGAGAGGCAGAGGCAGAAGTAGAGGCAGAGGCAGGCAGATCTCTGAATTTGATGCCAGCCTGGTCTCCAGAGTGAGTTTTTAAAATCAGGACAAACAAAATATTTATTTTTGCTTTATTATTATATTTTAAGTATTATTATATTATTCTTATTATTTTAGTAAGATCTGTCTTGGAACTCACTACGTAAACCAGACTGGCCTCAAACTCATAGAGATCCTCCTGCCTCTGTCTTCTGATCTCTGGGATTAAAGGTGTGCTCCCTTCCCAGCTTATTTCGCTTTTTAATTATGTGTATGTGTATATAGGGTGTGTATGTACATATGAGTATAGGTGCTCTCAGCGGTCAGAGGCGTTAGATTCCGCTGGAGCTGGACTTACAGACAGTTGTGACCTGAGCTAACATAGACACTGGCAACTGAGCTTGGCTCATAACAGCCAAGTCACCATCTCCAGCTGCTCTAATTATCTTTTTTTTTTTTTCTTTTAAAAGTGTATAAGTGCTTTGCCTGCATTTAAAGTACACCATGTACTTGACTGGTATCCAGTCTCCTGGGACTGTGCTAGGAATCGAACCTAGTTCCACTAGAACAGCAGCTAGTGCTCTTAACCACTGAGCCACCCAGCCTCTTCTGTAATTATCTGAAGGGGCCAGTCTTACCATGTAACTTGAAAAAAAATAGTTTTTACATGAGGTCAGTGGTGCTTCTTTTTTGTTCATTGTTTTGTATTTTTCGTGTATGTATGTATGTATGTATGTATGTGTGTATGTGTGTGTGTGTGTGTAAGTGTGTGTGTGTATGTGTGTATGTATGTTTGTATATGTGTGTATGTGTGTGTAGGTCAGTGGACAGCTTTTGAGAGTCACTTTTCTCTTATTGTGTGGTATCAACTTAGGCGGTCAGGTTAGTAGCACAAGTTACTGCCTGGTGAATCTTCTGGTTTTCCGTAGCCCACCCAATACCTCCTGTTCCCTCTGTGTTTCCCCACGACAAGGTCTCATGTAAGCTAGGGTGGCTTCAGACTCTCTGTATAGTCAAGGAGTCAAGGATGACCTTAAACTCCTCCACCTCCCCAGTACTGGGATTGGAGGTCTGCACCTGTTTCCCCCTCCCCCAGTTTATAACATAACCCAGGCCTTCAGGAATGCTAGGCAAGTACTCTACCAGTCGGGCTATATCTCCAGCCCATGGTTGATTGGTTGTTTTTTGTTGTTTTCTTTTTTTGGTTTTTCAAGACAGGGTTTCTCTGTGTAGCCCTGGCTGTCCTGGAACTCACTCTGTAGACCAGGCTGGCCTCGAACTCAGAAATCAGCCTGCCTCTGCCTCCCAAGTGCTGGGATTAAAGGCGTGCGCCACCACTGCCTGGCTGTTTGTTTGTTTGTTTATAGTCTAGAGAACCTTACTTCAAGAGACCAGAATCCTGTCTTCTATTCTTCCAGTATTTTCCTCCTGTCTAAAAAAGTGTCAGAATGTATGGAGGGCATCATGTTTTGTTTTGTTTTTGAGACAAGATTTCTTTATATAGCCCTGGCTGTCCTGGATCTCACTCTGTAGACCAGGCTGGCCTTGAACTCACAGAGTCTCACCTGCCTCTTCTCTCCACGAGTGGGAGGATCAAACGCATGTGCTCTCTCGTCATCCGGTTTTGTTTTTGATGGTGCTATGGTATGCTACATTAGGCAAGGACCACTGAAGCATTCCTGGCTCCATGTTGAAGGCTCAATATCGAGTGTGAAATAGAGTGGATAAGGTTAGAGTAGAGCTAGAAGAACCCAGAGGTCCAGGCTGCAGGCCCGGCTGGCTCCTTCCCCTGGTCAGCTTTCCCTAGCCCTGCTGCAGCCCAGGAGTAGTTTGGGTAGGTCTTGTGTATAGAGGGTCTCAACTGTTCCATGGTCCTGCCTAGGAACTAGCCCATCATTTCACCCGTTCTATGCAGGAATGATGTCACAGCACAGAGGCCTCACTAGAGCAGGGAGAGGCACTGGCCTGAAACAGCTCAAATGGCCTAGCTGGAGAGGGACCTGGGCCTACCATTGCTTATTGTACAAGTGAGATGAATATCAAGAGAGTTCCAAGGTCACCCAGTGAATTGGCAACTTTGAGGACCTAGAACCTACTTTGTTTTGCTGGCAGTGAAGTTTCCTAAATTCAAAGTCATATTGCCCAGGGGCTTGGAGGCTTTCTGACTGAGCCCAGGCAAGATCTGGCCAGACTGATCAGGTCCAGGGCAGGGAGTGGGTGTGTGTTGGCTCACAAGGAGAAGGCTACAGAGTGTCATCCCTGTGGCCTAAGGACACTGACTCAGGCAGGCAATGACAAGGGAACAGGGTTCACTATGACTCACCCCTATTTCTCTATCTGCCTCTCCAGGGTGAAACTCCCCGGGAGGTTTTAGGGACACACGGCAAAGGCTCCTCCTATCCTGAGGCAAGGGGCTGGCCCTCAGGAGAAGGGCAGAGCTCAACACACTCTTGCTGAGACAAGCAGACTTCATCTCAGCAAAGGGCAGGGCAGGTGCAGCTCAAGCCCTGCTCTGAGAAGAGTCTCCCTTTCCACCTCAGCTTGGGTTTCGGCCTGTTTGCTGATGGGGGAGGTAGAACTGGACTGGGCTGGTCAGAGCATCTAGGATGGACAATAAGCCATGATGAAAATGATACTTGCCTTGTTTAATCCAGACCAGCCAGTGTGCTCAGTATCATCCACCCATTATTTCCTTTTCACAAGGAGGTGTGATTTTAACCCCACCTTAGAGGGGAGAGGATAAGGTAGGGACACAGGGAGCTGTGTGCTCAGGTCTCAACCCCGCAGAGTGGCAGGGTGCGACGGAAACCTGTGCTGAAGGGGTCTACTCTTCCTGACAGGCTCCCCTGGAGAGAGAAGGAGAGCCTTGTGTTTCTCTTCAGTAGCAAACGTGCAGTTTTTCACTACTTTAAAGAAACCCGGGGGCTGCATTCTCCTAAAAGCCTTGTGCTTACCAGCCTTGAAATTCATCTGCTACCTGTAGTCCCAGGGCAGCTTCTCATGTACATGTACAAATGAGTAAGGCCTTTGGGGAGGAAAAACCCTTTCTCAGTCTACAAGAATATTTATTTATTTATTTATTTATTTATTTATTTATGAGACAGAATCTGTGTAGCCCTGGTTGTCCTGGTACTCACTCTGTAGCCCAGGCTGCCTCGACCTCCTGAGTGCTAGGATTAAAAGGCATGTGCCACCACTGCCGGGCTTTTCCTTTTCCTTTTTTTTTTTTAAATAAACATGCTTGGTGGCAAGTGACCGTACCTATTGAGTCACCTCTCTGGCCTCCACTGAGTAGTCTTTCTAGCCCAGGCAGCACCTTGATCTTCTACGCTCCTAACACTTCAGAGCAACTGAGCTCTCTGGGACTAAGTGGAGGTCTGAATGCATGAGGATGACGTGGGGGAACCGGCTGGGGCAGACTGTTCCAGTCTGTAGTGTCCCTCCCTTGAACTGGAAGGGCTGGCTGTTCCAGAAGCTTTAGCACCTGGGTTGGGCATCACCCAGACCCTTAGTGTCCACGTATAGGATCTAGAGTGGAGCAGGTGATCATGGTACCTGCTGAGTCAGGACTTGTGTTTACATAAATATAAACAGCCCTGCCGACAGGCAACATGGACAGGAGGCATGAGGCAGGCTGGCCTTCTGTCAGGACCTCTGCAACTGGCTCTATGTAAACCAAGACCTCCCTTTGGGAAAATGGTTATGGATTGACATCAGGGCTGCTAGGACCCTGTCTTCAAGTTGGATGTTTTGTTGGAGAATCTTTTTTTCCTTAGTCAGGGTTTCTCTGTGTAGCCCCAGCTGTCTGGAACTTGTTCTGTTGATTAGGCATGCCTCTGCCTCCCAAGTGCTGGGCTAAAGGCATGCACCACCACTGCCTGGTTGGTTTGAAAGTTTCAGGTTTGGGTGGTGAGGGCTTGCCCACCTTGCCCCAGGTTTTCTTCCTTGGTCCTCAGTCCTATCAGTTATCTGAGATGCCACACCTATGAAGGCAGGCGCTTCACAAGGGCCTGACACTACCCACTACTGATGGACTGAATAACAAGAGTCAGATAGGACTCAAAACCTCAGTTAGATACTTACTAATTTTGGAAATGTAGGGAAGCATCCTACCTTGGAAGCCACTTCTAAGCTCTAAAATGGATAAAATGTCTTTCTCATTGGGCAGCCATGAGGAGGAAATAATTCAATGACAACCTTCACAAACACCCAGTCCCAGTGCTTTCGGCAACAGCAATGTGTACTAGGTTAGAGAAGAAAAAACATGTCCTCTGGTCCCTGAAACAAGGAGATGGTTGATGACTAGAATCTGGTTTTAAAGGGTCCAAACTAAAGACGAAGTGCACAGAGGAGAGATTCAAGCAGGGTAGGGGTCATCCTTTATCCCTTCAAGATATAGGTGGCTCCTAAGAAACCCTCCCAGCCCTGACAGCACAGCTCAAACTGGGGGACCGGGGTGGAAGGGTGGGGTAGTGGCAGCAACGGTAGCTCCTGCTGCTAACTCAAGAGAACAGTTTGTAATGTGGAGAACTGTGGTAGGGGGCACACCAAAGGGATATGAGGCCAACTGTGTCTACCCAGAGGTGAGTCACTGTGAGGGCGACTAACAGTCTCCTGAAGCCCACAGAAGTGGCCATCTCAAAGGGACCCCAGAAACAAAACAAGCCAGGAGTAGGCAGAAGGCTATTATATATCATGCTTTTAATACAAACTTAAAAAAATCTGGAACAATATAAACTGTACAGATTTGATCAATCTTTGTTTTGAAACTAAATCTCTAAACACACCAATGTCTCATTCCAAAATATTGCACAACGTTCTGAATACAAAATGTCTTGATTGTGTTCTTCCTTCACTAGAGAAAAAAAGGTCGTCACCTGCTCCCGGGCTCCTCTCTACGGCTGCTTCAGTGCCTACTCCCATCTCTAGGGGGAGCTATAGAGACTACAGCATCAAGAAAGACTGACAGCTGACATTCTAGACAAGATGATCCACCTTCTGTTTTGCTCCTGGGTGAGAGGGACAGAGAGAATGGGGAGGGGGTGGAAAAGGTTTTATGTTCCTATTTTTTAAAGTTTGTTTTTCCTGAAAAAATATTGGTTTCTCTCCTCTTTTTAAGAAAAAATCTTGAAAAGAAAAAAAATTACGTTTCTTACATTAGAAATATACATATATTATATATCTCTTACATTTTACAAATGTAGCAAATTATTCATACAAACGGACACCAAAAAATGTAAAAAATAAAAAAAAAGTTTTTCTACGAAACCAGGTAAATTAGTGCAGAGTTTTGTTTTTTTTGTTTTTTTTTCCTTAAAAAAAATAAAATAGAAGCAAAAATGCCTAGATTTGCGATGAGACACTGAACTGGGCCCAAGAGCCCACTCCAGGAGTCATGTTCCTGAACATACATTTTTCTTCCTATTTCAAAAGACACGAGGGGCTCGGCTCCAGTCTCCCCATGTGTGAGGAAACAAGCTGGCTTAGGTGCAGGTGGTACCTGTGTTCCTGTGGGAGGAGCGGCTGGGAAGGGGGGGGTAAGGCAACACCCAACTTGTCCCACAGAGGTTATTTCCCTGGGACTGTCACCTGTGTGGGCGCTGAGGATAAAGGAACAGGAGGCCCAGAATGGGCAGGCTGGAGAAGCTAGGGGACAGATGGTGCTGGGCTGAGAACGCGGGGAGGTAGAGCTAGAGCCCAGCATAAGGAGACGGGGTTGGCAGTGTCTGTCTGGGCTGAACTCACTGCCATAGCGGTTCCCACTCGGGAGTCCCTGGGAGAATGGAGTGAGATGGGGTGTCAGGGGCTTCTCTTGTCTGCCCAGGAGACATCTCAGAGCATCAAGTGGTGACAGGTGAGGGCAGACAAAGTATGGCGAGAGATGGGAACCAAGAAGTTCTCTCTCAGACGGGTGCAAATGCATTTACACCTACAACCAAAAAGCACAGTCTCGATTCAAGGCTCAGGACTGCCCACCACAGGCACTGACTCCACGTCCTCTCCCTGTCTCTTCCCTGGGCTCAGGCCACAGTGGACTTGCTGAAGTCTAGGGACTCCTCTCAGGCATCAGGCTTGGGTATTCCTCCCACCCTTCAGAGTTGGTTTTGTTTTTGTTTTTTAGGTTTTTTTTTTTTGGTCAAAAACAAAAGTGCAGATCCCTCTGCAGTCTGGAAAACCAGTTCCTTATGCACTGCTTTCCCTGGGGTTTCTTAGGCTTTAGCCACGTGTCACCCTCACATGTACGTCCTTACAAACGGACTATCAGCCCACCCTGGGTCCATCCCCACCTTGTCCATAAGTGAGCACGTGATACAAGTGAGGCTCACACCCACAAAGGGAAGAGCCACGTGGCGTGGATTCCTGCAGAACACGACAGCAAGCCACACACACACAGGCATGAATGCACACACGGAAACACACACTTACCCCTACTCTACACTCTGCCGTAACCTAAGGCTCAGGGAAAGGCTGCGCTGGAGCAAGAGGCTGCATATATCTTGTCCAGGCCAAGAGCGGATGAGGGATGGGGCCAAGGGACAGAGAAGGATTTCAATTAGAAAAAGTGCTAACCTCCCTATAGTCACAGACATTAGCTTTAGGGGAGGGTGTCAAGTGGCCAGTCAGCAGCTTCTGGTGGCCCAGCCTGAGAGGGAGTTGAGGCTAGGGCCAGATCTATTTGTGTGGCGGGGCCTGAGAAGACAGCTAGGGTGGGGGCCATGGACATGGGGCCAGCCTCTCCCTGCTCCAGCTGCTGCTCTTGTTCCCAGCGAGCCTGAACACACCAATCCCAAAGGAGCGTGAAGGAGAGAGTAGGGAGCAGCAATTCACATCTGGACCACTCTTAGCACAGGAAACCACTAATTAAAGATGTCATATAGAAAACTACACGTAAAAAAAAATTACAAAATCCAAGCCAACCAAATAAAATCAGAGGCAGGCAGGAACAGTCGGGCTGGGTTCAACGCTCTGTGCTTCGGGAGCCCCTCCTACTCTGTGCCTGGGTGAATCCTTTTCCTAGCTGGGAAAATAAGACTGGAATCTTTTTGTATAGTGTTCTTTCCCTCTTTTGTTTGGCCTTTCCTTTCTCTTTCCTGTGGTCGTGGGTGCTCCTGGCCTAGCAGACAGGAAGATGGTCAGTTGGCCAGCACGACAGGCTGGAAGGGCTGGTTGGGATACTGCATGGTATTCAGGTTGTAGCTGAGACCTTCTACAAAGGGTGTTTTCTCCAAGAACAGGCTGTTAGCACCACCTCCAAATACCTGGGACACATCAAAGCTGCTGTTGTTGCAAGTGCTGGCTCCACTACTCCCAAAGGGGGCTGCAGTGCTGGTGCTGGGGCCATCCACCCCATCGAAGAAGAGGCTGGGTGAGCCCCCACCATTGTACACAAACTCCTTGGCATTGGGGGAGAGCTGGGACTGAGGGGCTGGGTTGGCTGTGATGAAGTTCAGTGAGTGCATAGACAAAGACAGGCTCTTGTGCTTCAGTAGGTTATTTGTGGGTGAGCGGGCCATGCGAGGCTGCTGTGGTGGCGGCTGCTGGCCACCTGCCCCACTGCCACCCACACTTACACCGCTTGATGACCCACCACCCTTCTTCATCTTGGTGGAACCAAATTTGGTGGCAGCAAAAGAGGCAGTAGTGAAGGTGATGGGCTGGGCAGACCGGGGGATGAAGGTGGGACTGGGTGACTGGCCAAAGGATGGCGATGGAGAGCTGGACAGAGAGCTGTCCTGGCTGCCGATGGGCACAAACACCTGGGCGTCAGGATTGAAGCTGCTCTTGATCTCCTTGTCCAGCTCTGGGGCACCTGCCTCACTGTCACCCAGATACAGGACCTTCACAGCTCCCTTCTCGCCAATCTGGTAGGATACCTCGAAAGGGTCGATCCAGACACTCAGCTCTTCGGGCACGTTGGCACGAACATCCTCCACGGCCAGGCCACTCCGCTTGGCAGCCAGCTCCACCACAGGGTCTACCACTTCCCCAATGTGGACACAGCGGAAGCCAGAACCTTTCAACGGCTTCTCGGGGTACCAGTGGCCCTCATATTTCTTTTTCAGAAGCCGCTCTAGCTCTTCCCCAAACAGGTCTGCCCTGCGACGGGGCAGCTTGTTGTATAAATAGGAGATGATGAAGTTGAGGGCCACTTTGATCTCCAGCTGCATCATCCTCTTCTAGGCAGAGACCGGTACAGGACACGTGCCAAGAGCAGCAGCAGGAATAGGTGAGTGATCCTGGGATCCTGAGGTTTCTGGAAAGTGAGAAGAAAGGAGAGGAACACAGTGAATACTTGTGTAGAAAGGAGGAGAGGAGCACGGTGAATACTTGTATAAAAGACCCCAGCACACCCTGCCTGAGCTGTGCCAGTGACAGAGCACAACAGACACCTGTTTCTGTCTTATTTTTTTGATGCTATATAGCTCTGGTTGGCCTCAGACTCACTAAGTGGTAGTTCAAGGCTAGCCTTGAACTTGCTGTGATCTTCCTGTTTCCGGAGTGCTGGGATTACAGGCATGCACAGTCATTCCTGGCTTTGGACAAGTCACTTTTTATAACCCCTGTTTTCCTCATCCGTAGCCTGAGGTTCAAGGATAACTCTCTCCCCTGTACTTGGTACCTAGTATGCACTCAAAATAGGAGCGCACCGTGCTTTCTACCATTTGAGATGACAGTATAAGATGACATCAAATAACGAAAAACTAAAACCAGGCCCCCAATCCAGCTGGAAGCAAGAAGGTTCGTGCTAGCTCTGCAATGTCTTCATCAAGTTGTACCCTGAAACTGTCACAGGCGAAGACAAAAGTTTCAATTTTTTTTTAGCTACCCTCCTTAACTTGAACAAGATACAAGGTCACTGAACATGAAGGGACACTGCCAGCTTTTCTCTGGGGCTTAGACTCCAGTCACATCGACCTGTCACCCTGCACCCCATAGGTGCACATGCTTTGGAGCTCAGTCTGAGTTTACAGAAACAGTTTCAGAACCCAGTAATGTGGCCAGAGCTTGTATTTCTATTCAGCCTCCAGTAAAGGGGACAAGGCCATGATCCTTCAGAAAAAGATAAAATCTGTTATAACCACAGTCTGTCAGCCCATGAGGGAACTGCTAGACCAGGGATGTATAGGGGAAGTGCAAGAAGCAGGGCCTTGGCAGCCGGCAGAGTAGTATAAGAGGAGCAGCAGTGTGGCCTGAGGGAATCTCCATGGTCTCTAGCAAGGTCGAAAGTGATGAGGATGGCAAAGGGAAGAAATTTTCCATCACCCTACAGCTTCCAGCTGGGAACCCATCATCACCCGGTCTCCCAGGGACTGTCTGACCACCTGTCCTCGGCACCAGATCAGATTTATCAAGTGTTGGAGAGCCCCGCAGAGGAGGTAGCCCAGCGCAAACACTCAGGTTGTTATTTTGGGATTCTCTCAGAGCCAGATCCCACTGAGGTCAAAAAGCTTTATTCCCTATGACTGGGCAAGCCTCATGTTTCAGGAAGGATCTATGAGGACCTGGAGCCAAGGATCTGAATCTCACTTTCCCCCAAAACGACGGGTTCTAGACTCCAGCTATGGGAGAAACAGAACTGAAAAGCCCCCTCTATTGAAGGCAGAGCTGGAGCACGTCGCTAGCGAGACCATTAGGCAAAGCCACGCTGCTGACCTCATCAGAGACAGGGTTGAGCAACGTCCCACCAAGGGCGTCTTCTGTCCTGTGCTGGATTTTGATTAATGTTCTTTCTAGTTTCAAAATGGAGTCTCCAGGCACCAATGTTAGCTTTGAGAATCTTGAGTTTTATGAACAGCTACTGTAACACAGTTTCATGTTAGTTCTCAGGAAAGAAAAAGGGGCTTAGTTGGCGAGAATCAGGGCCATCATCAGACACAAAGCTCAAAGCTATTTACTGAATACCATAGGCTTTCTCCTGTGTAGTAATGTGCAGAGTGGGGGCTGGTAGGCTTTTATGTTGCCTGGGCTGACTTTGAACTTCTAGGCTTGAGCTGGGCATGGTGATATGAGCCTGCATGCTCATCACTTGGGAGGTAGAAGCAGAAAAAACAGTTCAAGACCAGCTAAGCTAAACCAAGAACTCCTTGTTCAAGCAACTCATACCTTCTGCATTGGTAGTTTAAGAAGGAAGGTTCAGGGGCTGGAGAGATGGCTCAGAGGTTAAGAGCACTGGCTGCTCTTCCAAAGGCTCTGAGTTCAATTCCCAGCAACCACATGGTGGCTCACACTCATCTGTAATGAGATCTGATGTCCTCTTCTAGCTGCAGGCATAACACTCTATATATAATAAATAAATCTTAAACCAAAACCAAAGCAAAACAAAAAAACAAAGAAGGCTCAAGGCTCTAGAGAAATGGCCTGGTAGTTAAGACTACTCACTGGTCTACCAGAGGACCCAAGTTTGGCTCCCAGCACTCATGCCAGACAGCTCTCAAGAGCCTAGAACTCTAGCTCCAGGTTATCTGATATTTCTGGCCTCCTCAGGCACCTGCCCTCACATACACAAACCCACATGAAGATACACATAGCTATGCATAATTAAACATAATAAGTTAATTAAAAAAAATGGAGGTTTGAAAGGACTATGGTGGTCCACTCTGTGGTCCACTAAAGGTGTCATGAGGAGACTAAAGAAGAAAGTTTGCATCAGGTCTCAGGAAAGGGCCTACGGTTAAAGGTGGTATTTTCAAAGAATTTTTGGAAAAGTCAAACAGATTCAGTGTTAACGTGATATTGTCCTAAAGGCACTGAAGAGTCTCTTACCATGAATCTCTTAGTTATTGTACCCAGAAGGGCTTCTACACCTTTCTAGATGGCCTCAAATTTTGCTGTGTAATTGTCTTCTAATCATCCCTGTACCCCTCAAAACGGGAACATTCTATAAATGTAGGCCAAAGGTGAGAGGAAATAAGCCTCACCCCAAAATGCAATGGAAGCGCTGTCATCCGTCCTGCCTAGAGAACCAGTGTTTGCGGCATAAGCAACTGAGACTGCGTGTCACTTTATACCTCAGCGGTGCTGCTGCACAAACAAGGGCAGAAAATGCCTCCTTCTCCTCTCTAACTGGAGAACAGGTTAGGCCAGATGGCTATGGCGTGGAGCCTCACAAAAAGGCCAGACGAGTAAAATGAGATTCCCTGCTCGATCCGCTCAGACTCTAATTTTGACTTCTAGAAGCTTATGGAGCAGAGGATTAGAGTGCTGCTGCTGTCCTGTCTTCAGCTAAAGATAGGAGCGGCCATTTGGCCAAGTTTGATTTTTAGAAAGTGATGGGCAAATTATAGTCCTTATATATAAAATATTTATGGAAATATGTTAAGATTAGAAAGCTTAGGAATAACTACCCTTCAAAAAAAAACAAACAGATCTGTTAAACAGCTGCAGTGGACTCAGATCTTTTTTTCAACAAAACACTAGAAAGGTAACCAAAAAGAAAAAGAAGAGGGAGGAGGAAGAGGAGGAAGAGGAAGAGAAGGAGAAGGAGAGGAAGAAAGAAAGCTGTAGAATAGGCCAGTGTGAACTCAGGAGGCAGAGGCAGGCTAAGCTCTGTGAGTTCAAGGCCAGCCTGTACATAGCATGTAACACGATAGCCAGGACGACATAGTGAAAAGCTGTCTCAAAAATAGTACATGTTGAGGCCAGCCTGGTCTACAGGGTGAGTTTCAGGACAGCCAAGACTACACAGAGAAACCCTGTCTTGAAAAACCTAAAGAAAAAAAAAAAGTACGTGTTTAATAATAGTAAAGTCTCATTTTGATAATGTAGTAAGACGTTGCCAAACGAGCTAACCTGTGTGGTGCCTGTAATTCCAGCAGACAGGAGGCGGAGACAGGAGGCGGAGACAGAGTCAAGGCCAGCCTGTGCTGTCTCCTGAGGCTCCTTCCTAAACACCAATATACAGGAAACAAAGTTCTAGCCTAGCACACTTCTTTTACTTTAGCCATTGATTAGACCCTGACTCAAGATTCTTCGTGCTGATGTGTATGTTAGTGGTTAAGACAAAGAAACCTGGACAAGGAAGGAGCCAAGAAGCTACACAAAGATTTCATTGATGTTAATTCCAGAGAAATTATTGAAAATACAAAGCAAGACTAAAGAAAAAAAAAAAAAGCAATGTTGTAGAAAGGGTGAAATAAAAATTCAGGCATCTCAAATTCCCAATATCCTATAATAAATCAGTCTCCATGATTCAGGTAAGTGTGTGGGGGTGGGAGCATTTTAACATGATCAAGAGAAGTATAGCCACAGTGGACAGCGACAGCAAGGCTCAGGTTGCTTCCCAGGATTAGTCCTTAGCTTTTATCCTGGAGGCAGCGGCCCAACAGGCAATATAGACTGCAGGCCTTCCAGGATATTTGCAGTGATAAGTACATCGGGCTTAGAACCTGACATTCCAGACCACCTGGGCCAGATCGCAAGAGTCCAGTACAGGGCAGGGCTCTTTAGGGATCTCAGGAGCCCCAGGCTCGCCTCACTCAAGGCGGTACCACGCTCAGCACTCTGGGAGACGTAGTCCTCTGGCCTCCTGGCGAGGATAGAGACTCGTGACCTACTTTTCGAGCACACTACACTTCCCTGTGCACTACGCGAGGGCCCAGCCAGATAGACCGCGCATGCCCCGCTCTAGGTTCTGGCCAAGGGTCCGAAGCCCAGGAAAAGTTTCCGATGCACATGCGCGATGCGGCGAGTGGGCGCCCCCTCCCATCGCCAAAGACGTTTGGCATAAATCTGCCCATAAGGCCTCTCACCGGCTATGCTTTCTCCCCACGTCCTTGTCCAGGCTAGACTCCAATAACTCTCCTTTCCTTTCATGACCTCCTGAGCTTACTGAATCGGGGCTCTGCCACTAAGGTGCTTTTCCTAGATGAAGCAGGCGGGCTGGAATGGACAGAGCCACCGATCCGGCCCCAGCCTCTGGATCTCAATGGACTGTCGCTGTCTGTGGTAGATGTAGAAACAGCGTATTCAAGGAGAAACGAACCCTTTACACCTAATACCCAGTAGGCTCGGCTCCAGCATCCCCACAGCCAGGAAGGGAATGGCAAGAATTAGATCCAATTCTCCAGTTCTGTTGGCCAAGCCAAAGAAATTCCTAGTGAAGGAGGTGCCCAGTCAACAATAAAGCCCGAAGCCAGTAGTACCCAAGCCTCACCCCACTTCTAATACAAGTCTGAGAAACCAGACCCAGGTAAAGGAAATGGGAAAAGGTTCCCAGGCAGGCAAGCAAAATCCGTACATCTGAAACCTGGACATCTTCTAATACTCAGAAATTCTGAGTCTCCTCCCACTGCAAGGCCTACCCTAGGACCAGACTTACCAGATCCTCGGCAACCCTCCCCTGCAGGGTGTTAAACCTCCCTAATCCTCCCTCCCACACCAGCTGTTTTCCCCAGTGCTTAGGTGAGGGATGGGGGTAGGCGCTCAGGCAAGCAACAGGATTTTTATTGTTGTCAGGAAATCAAAGAGAAACCAAACCCACTCCCAGGCCAGGGTGGATAGAAAGAAGTAGAAGAAAAAAGAAAAAGGTTAGACACTGAACTGGCACCGGAAACCCAGTCTGCTGATTCCAAAGCCTGCTGTGTGAAGTTCTGGTTGCTCCCAGGGGAGGGGATGGCTTGCAGACAGTTTCTGTTCATTTTCCCCTTTCCCTCCTTAGATTTTAGTCAAGGGTGGAGTACATCCCCCTCGGACAGAAGAGGAAGTTTAGAAATAGGAGAGATCAAACACAATTAATACACTATCGGACAGGCTCTTTGGGTACTCCCCCCGCCCCCGCCTACACAAGTATATAAAGAGCTCAACCTGCAAGGAGTTCTTGCTCGGCAACCCAAGGGCAGTCTCCACTAACCGGCCCTGTCATCAAAAAGGGGATGTCCAAATTTCCCATCTCACTGGTTCCAAAGAAACAGACTGTGTTAATAATCACCGCCCCGCACACGTGAAAGGCAGCCGAAAAATAAGGATGGAATCCCCTCCCTTCCCCTAATTTATTTAACTCTGGCCAGAGTTTGGTTTCTTTGGGAGAACAAGAAAAACCTAGCGAGTGAGGCGTGAAGAAATGGGGAAGGAGGTCAAGGAGGAAACGCTCTCCGCTTAGGAGAGGGCCGCACTCGAAACTAGGTAGCCTAGCATCAAAGAGGGTGATGGAGAGCAGCACAGGGGCGGATCCGGAGAGGGGCAGCAGGGGAGTGGGCCAGTGTGGGCGTCCCCCGCCCGCAAGCCCGCGCACTCACTCGGGTCTCCGCGAAGGGTCGCTCTGCAGGCCGCGGGACGGAGGTCTCTCTCCTAGCTTCCCGGGCGCCGCGAGGCTGAGGGCCACGGTATCCTTTTACGTCGTTGAGGGTAGAGAGGACGAGGACCGAGCTCATGTGATTCTTTCCGCTGTTTTTGGAGGTCGGCGACGGCGCGGGGATGGCGGACCTGAGGATGGCACCCGTCACGCGGTGGATGGAGGCCAGCCCTGGATGTGGTCGTCGGGCAGGTCCTGTCCTTCTGGCCTCTCGGTCCCCACGACGCTCAGTCCCAACGACCTGCACCTTCCCGCGCCCGGGCCCGAAGTGAGCAAAGTCAATGAAAAGTTTCACCCTCAGCAACCCTGCGCATGGATCTGCTTTCCCCACCCCTGCGTGATGCGTCCCTCCGCCCAGCCGGGGCGGGGCCGGGACTACTTTTTCTCCCGTGGCATCTTTAACCCCTCGCAGCCCAGTCGCAGGTTGGGATTCCAGATTCTGCGGGAAGTGTAATAGGTATCTTCTCACGTTGTCTCCTCTAGACCCCTCCCTGCCGCGTCCTCAGCCGGGCTGCTCACCCTCGGAATCCTTCTGAGCGTCCTAGCGCCCGATTTCTTCTCCTAAGGCTCCAAAGCAGTCTGAATTCTCCATGTACATTTTTTTTTTAACCGGTGTAGTCCAAACTCTGGGAGGGTAGGGACCGGCCAGAGACACAGCGGGTCACTAACAATTAGTCTGGGACATAGTGGCTGTCGCGGATAGGGACTGGCATCACCGGGTCCCTGAGAGCTCCAAACCCCAGCCCCAGCTCTCAAAGTTCCCTGAGACCTAGATGGCGTGACTCTCCAGTTCTGAAGGTCCCTGTGACTTGCACTCCCTGGTTTCCGATTCATTCTGAATTTGGGGAGACGGTGGCACAACGCCACCTCCAGGAAGGTTCTGGATCTGAGTCTGGGCTAACCTGAGTTTACCAGCGTCGCCCTCCTGGTGAGGACGTGGGAAATCGAAGGGAAGGGTGGAGAGGGGTGCCTGAAGATGGAGGGTCAGTAAAAAGAGCGGAGCACTAGTTAATCATGCACTCCCAGCCCCCAAAGTTGGGTGCCAAACGCCAGATATAGGGCTGGCCACGCACGGCCGCGGCCCCTCTGCTGTGGTCCTCGTGCTCTCTCGAGCTGGCTACCCACGCACGGAAGATCACGAGAGCCGCGCTCCTTCTAGCAATTGTCGCAGAAGAAGCGCCAGCCCGGGCAAGGTGAGCAGGGTGTTCAGCCCGACAGCACCGGGCGGCGAAGCGAGGCGCACCCGGGCCCAGCTTTTGGTCACGCTCTTTCCACTCTGTGGTTTTGTGACAGTGCAGGCTCAGAGATGAGGGGGTCTAGGGTCTTCTGCGGGTTAAAATCATAGGAGAACTGAACTGTCACACTAGGCTAGAGGACCGCTGGCCTTGTGCTCTGGTTCCACCACCCCCACCCCGCCTTAGTTCGCCTAATTTCCAATTCTCCAACTCCTATTCTTTATTCATGTTCCTGAAGGTTCTGGTGCAACGGCAGCCTCCGAACCTACGTGGGGCGGTAAGATCGGAAAGTTTCCAGTTACGAACTGTGTGCATTTTATTTTCCTTGATCTCGTAGACAAGGGCAGAGATCAACGGAGGTATAGAGATTTAAATACGCTTTCCTAGACAGGAAGAGAGAAATGCCCGGCTGGAGGGCAAACTCCGCGGTGCCAGGATGGTAGGAGAAAACCTAAGCGCGTGTGTCCCATCCCCCACACTCCGAGATGGACAGCCCGGGGGCTCCTCCTGGGACTACTTGTGCGTCAGCAAGCGTCACACATGCCCCTCTTCACTTCACCCTTCCCTTTTAGCACCCCTGTCCCCGAGAGTGTTCCATCTAATGCTGTGAGACCGCCCACAAGGATGAAAGCTAAAAATACAACAGACACGTTAGCAACAGTCCTCCCATTGGCCCTCGAGCAGAAAGAGGCGTCTGATTGGGTTTTGGATGCAGCTTCTGGTAAGCAAGCGTTTGTACCCTTTGGTATCATAAAGGATGCTGGAATTTGTAGTCTATCATTAGAGGCAGCCATAGAAATAGGTGGGTTTATATCCCCGTTCTGCCACCTACTGTGTGTTTTCTATTTAATGCAACAAATATTCTTACGTTGACAAACGCGTTTCTTCATTTCTAAAAACATGGAAATCTTGTGATTAAACAATATTGTATGTAAATCCTGATTCAAATAAGTCCGTCTCCCTCCCTGAAAAAATGCCTGAATCTGCAAAAACATTTTATATTTTTCACCATCATAAATTAAACAAATTGCAGCCTATAAACACTAGTTGGTGAGCATTTCCCAATGAGAAATATTTCAAGACAGAATAATGAGAAAGGTTAGGATGAGCTAGAACGAATTGTTGAAGGGTATCTCAAGGGTATGCTTATACAGATAAAAAATGCAGATACATGTGGAAAACCTGGAGCCTCTGAGTATTGGTGCTTATATTTGAATCAGCCTTGGGCAGGTTTACACACAACAAAAACCCCTGAAAAAAATCACGTCTCCTTCATAAGTGGGAGTTTCGAGTAAAGGTTGAGCATATAAATAGGAAAGGATAAAATAGAGAGAGGTAATCGTCCTTCTTAATTACTGCTGCCTCAAGTTATGTGGTAAGGAGGAATTTTCTTCTCTTCCCCAGTGTGTAATTTCATCTTGCCAGGGCTTAATTGTAGACTGAATTACTACTCAAGCATTCCCGAGTCCCCTCCCATTTGAGTAAACATGTCTTGTGAAAGGTCTACACCATGCTTTCACAAAGGCCAACTCTGGCTGCTGCAGACAGGGTGGGAGCAACTTCCCCTCAGAGAGCAAAGCAAGTCATGCCAGATATTTTGGCACTAGTGAGATGCAAAGCTGCTCACGATTGGCTCAATTAACCCAAGACGAGGCACAATTTCATACACACAGACAAGGTGAAATTTTTATATTGTTTCTTTGAAGTTATTCAAGGAAACAGTTTCTTGGTTGGATTCTTCACATCGATTGCCTCCGATGGCAGACGGAAGGACAGCCATGACGAAATGGAAATGTGAGTGTGGGAAAGAGACACCCTGAATCTATCCTGGTGAAAAAGAGAACAAGGCAGTCTTTTGTTTTTCAATTTGTATTTATGACTTTGTGCATATGAATGTTTTGTTCAAATGCATGTA
This sequence comes from Rhabdomys pumilio, assembly GCA_030674055.1. Lineage (NCBI taxonomy): Eukaryota > Metazoa > Chordata > Mammalia > Rodentia > Muridae > Rhabdomys > Rhabdomys pumilio. Next base: position 20,758,129 of record JANHMN010000012.1, on the reverse strand, counting down.
TGTACTCCACGTGTGCCTGTTGGATCCCTTGGATCTGGGAGTAGGATGGTTGTGAGCCATTTTGTGGGTGCTGGGAACCCAACCTAGGTCCTGTGCAAGAACAACAAGCACACTTAACCTCTGAGCCATCTCTTCAGCCCCCAAACCATTCTTTTAAGACACCAAAAGGCAGTATTCAAAGAAACAAATATTTTTAGCTCTTTTAGTGGCCAGTTGGAAATTGGGTTAATAAGAAATCAAGTATCTGGGTGTTGGAAATAATTTTTTTTGAGGGGCCAGGAAAATTACTTTAAGGCAAAGAATCTTTCACATTTATATCCTAGCCTGAAGCTACTATAAAAAAGCCACAGGTCAAAATATTAAGACATTGTCTGAAGTTTAGCCAGTTCAGTTTGATTCCCTGGCAATTTCCTTAATTTACAAGTTGCTCAGTAGGGTGTTGTGTGTAGCTTTTGCTACCCTGCATGAGGCAGTAGTAGACCACCCCTGTTGTCAGAACACTCAAAATGTAAAGGCAGGATCACAGATGTAGTCAGCCTGGTCTCATACTGAGTTCCATAACCTCTAGGGCTCACGGAAACCCCCGTCCTCCTAAACAGCTCAAAATATAGTCTGTGCATGTGTGAACAGCCCCCCACCCAAAGGGACCTACATTGAGAAAAAGATGCTGATAGGAAAGCCAAGGTCAACATGGGTGGATGAATTTTGTGATATATATGGATACATTGTACTATAGCTGTAAATTGATATATGTCTTCCTGTGTGTTTAGATATGCATACATAGGAGTATATTTGTACACATTTCTTTTTGTTTGTTTGTTTTTTGTTTGTTTTGTTTTTTGAGACAGGGTTTCTCTGTGGCCCTGGCTGTCCTGGAACTCACTCTGTAGACCAGGCTGGCCTCGAACTCAGAAATCCGCCTGCCTCTGCCTCCCAAGTGCTGGGATTAAAGGCGTGCGCGCCACCACAGCCTGGCTTTGTACACATTTCTAATTACAAAAATTTGTGTGAACATTTCTTTGCTCTCTTGTCAGGGTCCACATGTGATTGATAAGTTATTTCTCTGCCATCGAAATGAGCCAATTCAAGCCAGATTAGAGTATATAAAGGTTTTTATTGGGAAGCAGCTCTCATGTGGAGGGTTCATTAATCCCAAGGAAAAAGTCCAGGAAGTAGCCAGGGGATAGAGCCAGAGGGGAGAAAGAAGAGAAAGAAAGTGCGTGCACACAGATAGACAAAATATATAGAGAGGGGAGGGGAGAATAGAGAAGGGTTGGGGGAAGAGGCCAAAATGTCTGGATTATATAGGAAAGAGCCTCTGTGGGAGGGGAAGCCCAGCCCTTGGGCTGGATAGTTCAGGGTAGAGGGTAGGATATGCCAGGTAGGAACTGAAGGAGTCTGGGAGAACATGGAGGCCAGGTGCACTTTAGTATATTAAATATGCACCTCAGCTGTTTGTCCTAGGTATGAATCCCAGATATGACAGGGTGATGTACTGGAGCCATCCTCTGTGTGTGTGTGTGTGTGTGTGTGTGTGTGTGTGTGTGTGTGTGTGTGTTTGATTTACTTACGGAGCCATCAGATTCCCTGGATACTGAATTTACAGATGGTTGTGAACCATTATGTAGGTGCTAGGAATTGAACCTTGATCTAAAAGAGTAGCCAGCAGGTGCCCATGGAAGCCAGAAAAGGGAGTGAGATCCCCTGGAGCTAGAGTTACAGGAGGTTGTGAGCTGTTTGATTAGGTGCTATGAAACGAGCCCAGACTTTTCCAGTAGTGTAAGTACTCTTAACCCAGGAGGCCCATTCACCAGTTCCTAGTTTTTATTTACTATTCTTATTTTTTTTCTAGATAAGGTTTCTCTGTGTAGCCCTGGCTGTCCTGGTACTCGCTGTGTAGACCAGACTGGCCTTGAACTCAGAGATGTGCCTGCCTTTGTTTCCCAAGTGCTGAGATTAAAGATGTTCCATACTACACTTGGCAAGTGCTTTTTTCAAAACTGAAAGTGAATACCAAGAATTAAGCCTGCTATAATCATAGTTATACACACGTGAGTCTTATTCTCTTCACAGAATTGTATGTTTCTGGTTAAAATTAAACTTGTACACAATGTTTTTTCAAGGGTGAATTTGCTAGTTCTTTTTTTTTTTTAAGTCCCTCTCTCTCCTAGCCATGGTTGACTTCCAATTTGCTACATAGTACAGGATAACCCTAAACTTCTAATTTGCATGCTTCTAGTCCCGAGTGCTTCAATTAGGAGCATGTTATCACTACAGCTGGTTTTGTGGTTCCGGATATGGACCCAGAGCTCCCTGCATGCTAGGCAAAGACTCTATACAGAGCCACTCCTGTAGCCTCTTTGACTTTATCTTTAAAATTAAAGGGAAGTACTCTAACGCCCAAGATAGAAGATACAGTTCCAGGAGCTCACACTTTCGTTGCTCGTTACTTGCTGAACAGGAGACTGAACCCGGAAACTAACGAATGTTACGCCACTGACAGACCACATTGGAGGTATTCTTAACCCATTCTGTTTTCTCTTGGCCACTGATCAACCAGAAACAAAATAAAACACACTGGGATTAGGATATGAGATCACAGAGAAATAGATTCTCCAGCCGAGTTGAATTTACCCACTAACCTGCACCCTTGTTATATGTCGGAGCTTCTTTTAGGTATATGCCCAGGAGTGGTATAGCTGGGTCTTCATGCCTTTTGAGATGCTTCTGGGCATGAGTGTAAACTCCCCTAATGGCTTTCTAAAGGCATTCCATTAAGGCAAAGCACAGTTTAGGGGTTATTTCATTCAAACACTGGGAGATATAAGTTCTGAACTATGTGGTCTAGAAGGCTGGGGAAATCCTGCAGTAGTAAGAGCACAGTGCCACTTGAACTGACCCCTTACACCAGAAAGGGAAAAAGCAACAGAAACTGCATCTGAGTGGCCACAGCACCAAGGGCCTGGGGTAGAAGAAGGACCAGGTCACTTAAGAGCGAAGCACCTGGAAATCTATCAGAATCAGCTTTATTAAAGACCTTATCTTGCTCTCCTGAGGTGCTCACCAAGCCAGCCCAAGATCCTTCCTTTGTGCATCCTGTGGCTTGTAACAAATCCTGTTCCGTCCTTTATTCCATTCTCAGGGAAGAGGCTGTCTTAACTGTACATGGTACATCATATATAACCATGAAAACTTTTTCCTTGGCCCAAACCAAAACCCTTAGAAATTTATTTCTTGCCATGACTTTGTTACTAAATTGGAATATAAACAAGGCCAAGTACACAGATTCCCAGGACCTAAATCTATGGCACTAAAGACTTGCTGAACACAGAGATAGCCACCCCTGAAAATTCTCACATCACTAGGCAGAAATGAACTGACCCACATAGATGGGTATGGAGGAATTTTCTAATTTGGATAATTTACTTACAAGTTATTTGTTGGGGCTGGTGAGATGACTCAGTTGCTCTTGAAAAGGACCTAGGTTTGATTCCCAGCACCCATATAGCAGTTCATATCTATCCAGAACTCCAGGGGATCTAACTCTGCAGGTACCAAGCATGCACACAATACACATACATACATGCAAACAAAACATTCATACACAAAATCTTACAACTTTAAAAAAAACATAGCCTTCAATGTATGTGTATGTATGTGAATATATATGAAAAAGCAACAGAAACTGCATCTGAGTGGCCACAGATGCATGAAACAAATCAAAGTTCTTCTAATTAATCAATTTAATCTTACTTTCCTTAACATTATTGTATGACATTTCTTTGAAATCGGTATTAGAAAACTCAGGTCGGGTCATTTACACGTGAAATGTCAGGTCTCTGAGGCTAAGACAGGAGGGTACTCAACAGTTTTCAGGCCAGCCAATGAGTGAGACAAAAATAAAGATTTGGACAGAAAGAAAAAAAACTTAAACTAAGATGGACTCATTCAGCCTCAGGGATCCTGAGTTCTTTCTAGTGAGAGGTCTAGGTCTGTCGTCAGCCCCACAGCCTCTATGATAGTTTTAGTCACCAAAACCTAGATGGCTAAAAGTAGACTCTCAAAGTTAACGGACAAGGTAACCAACTTCCAGGAAACACACACCAACTTTATTAGAATAACAGAAACTTCCAATTTATAAGGAAAATAACATGAACCCAGCACCACCTGGTAAGTGTCAGGTCACATTACTGTTCTGATGGCACCTGGCCACACTGAGGGTCACAGGATAACCCCATCATAGCTGCTGCAAGACCATACTTCTGACATGACAGTTTCATCATCAAGGCTGCACACAGACTTGTTTTGAAGCTTTTGAGTAGAAAGGATTAATGTGGAGAGCAGAGCCTTGCTTTTCCAACCAAAAACAAAAAGGAAACTGGGGACTAAGCGGGCAATGTCTCCTCCAGTCTGCTAGAGCACTCTATGGCACTCGATTCCACCTGGGGACACGGGGAGGGAAAGGAGTGGCAGGGGGCCAGGACACTAGCACTAGCAGGCTGCTCTGGTGACACTCAGCTCCTCCATTCCCTTTCTGCTGGTGGTAGCAGGCGTCTTTTCTGGCAGCGGCAGCAGCTTGATGGGGGAGGAAGGAGCCACCCACCCATCACCTCTTCTTGAAGCCGTATTTTTTGCGTTCATAGAACAGGTCTGTCTTAGAGCTCCCCAAATTGACAATCTTTGGGCAACCGTCTCTCTGAAAAACAGAATAGAGTTGTTAAATTCTTGAAACTATCTCAAAAGATTTAAGATAAAACCTAGCCCAGGAGTAGGAGAAGCATACTTCTTCACCTTAGTGCTCTTAGCTCCAGAGTAAACTGCTTGGCCCCCAACATCTCCCTCAACCAAAAAGAAAAAGACCCAATGCCTCTGCCTCCTGAGTGTTGGGATCAAGGGGTGTCTACAGCCTGGCTCTTTTATGAGTTTCCAAAGACCTTTTTTAAATTAAAAAAGGTTTACATTTATTTAGAATGTGTGTGCATATGCATGCATGGTGTGTGCAGGGAGCTCAGAGGCCATGTGGGTTCTGGGGACAGAGCTCAGGGTCAGGTTGAATAGTAAAGACCTATATTCACGGGCCATCTTGTCAGCTCCATAAAGACCATTTTATAGGTTTTGGGTTAAAGGTTTATTCAACTTTCCAGTTATCTGAAATAAAATAAACCAGGTAAAAATAGTAGAAATGGCAAGACAACAAAGGAAAAAGATGTTTTTCAGTCTGAGAAGTGACAGTCAAGTGGTTGGAGAAAGTGAAATGCGCACACTAAGCCTGGGGACACCAGGACACCACACTGCGCACACTAAGCCT
>JANHMN010000012.1:20715694-20752811 GCA_030674055.1 Rhabdomys pumilio | reverse complement strand
CACTAAGCCTGGGGACACCAGGACACCACACTGCGCACACTAAGCCTGGGGACACCAGGACAGCCACACTGCGCACACTAAGCCTGGGAACACCAGGACAGCCACACTGCACACACTAAGCCTGGGGACACCAGGACACCACACTGCACACACTATGCCTGGGGACACCAGGACAGCCACACTGCGCACACTAAGCCTGAGGACAGCAGGACAACCACACTGCCTTCTACCTCATTTAATATTCTACCAGCATTACAATCACGTGCAACTTCAAGTTAACTCTTAGCAACAGTACCGTATTCCTTAGTACTTCACTCCTCATTAGAGAAACCTGGGTGCTGAAGAGCTGGCTCGGAAGGCTGGGTGCTAATCTAGAGCACCCGGGATGGGTGGTGCTTAACCACCATACTTCAAGGTAATCTGTTTGCTGTCACATCACGAGAACATACAAATCCGTCCTCTAGTACTAAGGCCTGAAGACACTGGTCTCCTGGTAGACTTTCTGTGTTGTGAGATACAGTATCCCAGACTGGTTTTATTTTATTTTTTGGTTTTCCAAGACAGAGTTTCTCTGTGTAGCCCTGGCTGCCTTGGAACTCACTTTGTATACCAGGCTAGCTTCAAACTCAAGAGGTCTGCCTGCCTCTGTCTCCTGAGTGTTGGGATTAAAGGTGTGCACCACCACTGCCTGGCTCCAGACTCAGTTTTAAACTGGCAATTCTCCCGCTCAGCATACCAAGTGCTAGAATTACAGGCATGCTGCATCATGCCCAACTCTTGAGTCCTGATTATTTTTGAGGTTTTGAAAAACTCAGCTAAGCTTACTGACCTAATGAATTACCTTATAAATTATAAAAGCTGTAGAAGAGGTGAACAATAAGAGGAATGGCTTCTGCCATAGGGTGATTTCTGCACAGGAAAAAGCCTGGGCACTTCATCTGCATGATCATCTGTCAGTAAGGACGAGAGGCTGGATCATGTCACAGTACTGCTCTGTGTTCCTTGGAAACTAGTGCTGAGTAATTGGGAGCTTGGGCTCAAGTATCCTCAGAACGTTCCTGTGTAATGCCAAGTAGGTGAAGTGATGTCTAAAATAATTCTCAGGGACAGGGATCCAGAGGTATCAGATCACATGATGGATGCACACAAGTCAGATGGCAATTAACATTTAGTAATGATTCTCTGGTTCCACGCTTAAGCCAGACATAGACTCTAGCTGTAACTGTGAAAGCTCAAGAGAGTGTGGTCTTTATCTACATAAACCCTTTGGCTTTAAGAACTGTGTGAACCTTTTCTTTCCATTATACTAAGTTCATCCCAATTCCTAAGTACCAAATGTAAAAGTGGAAAGGTGTGTCTCCCAGGAACACCTTCTAGAGGCAGTACCAAAATGGAGTATCATCCTTGAACTACAAAATTAGGCCCTGTTCCGCACACCTGAGAAAAGGAGAGGTAGAGGACCAGATCCACAGAATCTGTAGAAGACAGAATATGACCAATCTAGCTGTCACAGGTAATTGGAAAGAGTTTAGGGCAGGAGAGGGTTCAACCCAACTAAAGTTATGATTTCATTACTTTCTCCTTTTCCCAAACAATGTGGATTCAACACCATAAACTGGTTTTTAGCAGGTCTAACATTCCATCCTGGGCCAGGCTGCCCCTCTCGCTTTCTAACACTGACAAGGAAAAACAGCAAGCTGGTAGGTGCTTACTGCAGCTTTGGCTGTCAAGATGGCTCAGTGGGCCAAAGCACTTGCCAGTGAGGGAAGAGAAACTCCAGGCAAGTTGTCCTCTTGACACCACATGCCCACACACAGGTAAACAGACATAACAAAGAAATTAAACAAAACACTGAAGCCTCGAGACCACCAAGAAAGCAAACCACTCCCAACAGGTTTATCCTGTGGTATAAAAATGTCTACAGAGAATAAGAGAAGCCTGACATTCACCCATGGAAAAAAGCTCCCAATTGGGAATCCTAGCTAAATGTGGCTGCCCAGGCAAGTTCTGCGGGATGTGGTGAGGCCCGATTTGAGGATGTTATGTGTTGCTATCTATCACCTGCTTGCTATTTACTCCTTACTTCTCTATTACATTACTACAGTCACGACAGAGAGTGCAGCCACCTCACATCATGCTCTGTACCACACTCAACACCTCCCCACCTCCCTAGTCCCATCTGGCTTCCGGTACTGGCGGGGAGTAGCATCCGAATGCAGAGTGCTGAGGTCTAGTTCACTTGAACATGAGCACACACCAAGGACTGAGGAAAGGACAACATGGGATAATGTGAACACAAGGTTTAGTCAGACAGCCTGGGACAGGTTAGAAAACCAATAACCTCTGCTTACACAGTGTGAGGGACAAGGAAGCGATGACATCAACAGGCTACCTACAATGTTCACGGGAGTATGAAGAGCTACATTCTGCCTTTTGTCAGTATCAACAGAGGAAGATGGGGTCAGGCAGAAGTGCCTACCACACACACCTATGTACTTGTTAGCACACCAACATAGGATCTTATATGTGGCTAGGAATAAAAATGAACTGCCAAGATGACAACTCAGCAGGGGTCCTGTCTAACTCTATGTCAGCCGACACAAACTAGGGTCATTTTAAAAGAGGAAAGCTCAACTGAGAAAGACTCACTAGGTTTACCAGAGGTGTACTGTCTTGATTAGTGACTGATATGGAAGAGCCAAGCCCATTGTGGACAGTGCTACTCATGGGCTGGTGGTGCTGGAAGCTATAGGAAAGCAGGCTGAGCAAACTGGGAAAAAGCCAGTAAGCAGGGATCCTCCATGGCTTTTCCATCAGTTCCTGCCTCGACTTCCCTTGGTAATAGACTGTTACCTGGAGGGGTAGAAGTAAACCTTTTCCTTCCCTCAAGTTGCTTTAGTTCGCATTGTATCATCAATAAGAAACCTAAGACAGCAGGTAAAGATACTTGCCAAGCCTAACAATTTGTATTCAACCAAGACCAGAGTATAAACGGACAACTGACCTCCACGGGTTGTCCCCTGATGGCTACACATACATATGCCCTACACCCATGCACAGGAGACATCAAAGGAACATGGAGAAGTTCTCCTAACTTGATACTGACAAAGACTTGCTTCTTTTCTGCCCAAGATAGAGAATAACTGCTCCGTATTAGACCACACCCAGTTTGGCTTACAGGCTTTAAAAAATTACCTAGATAACTAGCTGAACATTGCAATCTCCACAGACCAGGTCAGAAGAGATGGCCATGGGTGGCAAAATGGTCCAAAGGAAAAGGAAGAAAGACCAGGTAGGAAGCTCAGCCTGCACTCACATCCTTCTCCTGAATGGTGCACTCTTTACAGTAGTAGGCATCAGAGACTCCGGGACCTCCACAGATCACACAGCGGCCCTGGTAAGATCCATAGTTACACTCGTCACAAATGCGAACCAGGGTGCAGGGACGCACGTAGGAGTCACAGATCACACACTTGCCGTCACCTGTAGAGAGAGGACTGAGTTATATTCAAGAGCGATTACTTCCTTAAGATCTTTCCTCTGCCCTATGCGGGGAAATAAGTAGTTTCCTTTTGACAGTGACTTTAGTACCTTCTTCTATCTGGACAGCATAAGCCTTCCTTATCCTGTATCTACCTCACTTAATTACTGCATGCAAAGAGTTTGGAATATTGTCTGGGAGCCTTTAAGTCTATGTAGTTACTGTCAACAAATTGCATGTCCTTTTGCACACATATTGGGCTGGGAAGGTCCCCACTACTTTAAAAAATCTTACTGTCCAAAAGTAGACATTTTTTTCCCCAAAACCTAAGTATGAAGTATTAAAAACTGCAAGCTTAAGTGGGAGGATGGTGGGGGAGTCTTTGGTTGCAGCCAGGTATTCAGTGTCCTCTGCCAGCCTGGTATATCTATTTAAGGCTTCTTTGCTGTTCCTCTGGAATTGATGGCTCTTCAAAGAGTAAAGAAGGCAAGGTGTGAGAGGGCATGTTCGGCTTACATTTTTCACACAGTCTTCCGATAGCTGTAAGATCAAAGATAGTAAAACATATTGTTAAAATTAAAGTTGTGATGTAGCAAGAAAGATTTTCGTCAGGCTGAGTAATAGAGGCTGGGGAAGGTAGCAATGATTACAGTGAGCCATACAGGATCGCTGTCATATTCTTTTCTCCCTCTCCACTGTCCCTCACCCCCTACTTTTTTTGAGATAGAATCCCACTGTATAGCTTGAGTTGGCCTGAAACTTCTTTTAAGCTCTGGCCAGTCTCGAACCCGCAGCAACCTTCCAGCCTTCTACCTCCCAGCCTATGCTCCTAAATTTTGCTTTACACGAAAGCCATGTCAAAAAAAAAAAAAAAAAAAAAAAAGCTGTCCGGAACCCTCCAAAATCCAAAGCAATCTTGTACCGCTTCTCCAAACCTGACACAGACGCTCTCGCCAGCCTTAGGCTTCCAGAGGCGCGCTCCTGCCCTCTTCTAAGAAGCCACAACCCGGTGAGCGCTTCTAGAATACCCAGGGACCGTAAGGCGCGAAACGTGGAGCCTCCAAACCAAAGCCCTAACGAGGAGGTGAAAGTCCCTAATCCCCCACTTTCTAATACTATCCCACTGAAACAAAAGGGAGCAGCCCTCCAACTTACCCACACCTGCCTGCTTGCGGCAGAAAATCAAATCTGGATGATGTTTAGCCATAACTCTTTTCCAAGCCGGCGGCCGGAAGCTTACAGAACTTCCGCCCGACCTTTAACCTACACCATTCCTGCTTCCACGTCTCCGTGATTGGCCATGCAGCTGTCCGTCAGCCTTTGTCCTCGAGAGCACTAAATCCCGGTAGTTCTCGCGAGAGTTTCCTCGCCAGGTCCTTGCAGGTGCACCAAAGGTTTTGAATAAAATTCTTTTTTCTTCCAGATTTGAACTCATAAACTGAAGTTTGTTCTTGGATTAACATTCTGCATATGATGCTTTTTGTGTTGGGGTTTGAGGCCAGGGCTTCTTGCATGCTGCCGCAAAGTATGTGGGTTGGGGGTGTTCTCTTTTATGGAATGAAGGATGACCTTGAACTCCTGACGCCCCTCCAGCTTCCACTCCCAAGTGCAGAGGTGACAGGGCTGCGCCCGACGCCAAGCTGGCAGTTCCTCTGCAGCTTTCCCTTCCACGCCCTGTTGCGTCATGTAAGCCCCGCCCACTGCGCTCTCTGGACTCTGGCTCAGGGAGGAAGGCTCTACGGTCACAGTGACGCGCTCTCTGTAAGCCACGCCCCCTTCGATGCTTTAAGAGCGCCATCTGTCACGTCACTTTCATGCGACCTCATCTTTGTCAGTGCACAAAATGGCGCCTTACAGCCTTCTGGTCTCCCGGCTGCAGGTAGGCGAGCTCAGAGATGTGGGTTCACGGGGGCGGGGAGCCTCCTGCCTTGCCTGCGGCTGTAGGCGAGGCCAGGAGAGGCGGACTCGACCCGCGGTTGACTTTCCGTGTACCTGTCGCGGTTGCAGGCCCGGCGCCCTTGTCCGTTCCTACGTTGTCCTAGGTCAAGGAGTCCCTGGCACAGTCAGTTCTCAGACCCTGTCCCCGCCTGCCGGGAAGCTTGAATCTAAGCAGCTGCAGCCTGGTCAAGGATGGAGGCACTTCTTTTTTTCTGGGAGCTGAATTCCTGCTCCCCCAGGGTGGTTTTCTGTTCCTCAAGGTGAAGACAAGGTGATTGGGGGGCGCTGTAGTTGGGGGTTCCTCTAAGCCAGGTGCTTGAAGCCTTAACTTCCCATCAGTAACAGAGACTTGTCGCCTTATGTATCCGTGGTTGTCGGGCCTAGAGTCTGCAGAAGCTGTATCCAGTACTATCCTTTGAGGACACTCGGGGTCGTAGATGCAAGAAGGAGTGTTCTGGGCCCCACCATAATAAATAGTTGCGAAAACAGTGCTTTCTCACCTTTGGACCAGATGTCAAGACTGTTTACTAATGGTACAGAGTTTTATCTGACGACATAGATGTCAGATAATTTTTTTCCAACTTGATAGATGGAAAAACTGAAAGGAAGTAGACGAAGTAGTGGCTTTCATGGTGTTACTAAAGTGTCATAGCCTGAGCAGTGACCCTGTAGGCTCTCTCTTCTTCTTGTTCTTGGCAGCCTAATGTCACAGAACTTTCTGAACCAGGGTGTAATTGTTTGTATTTATCATTGTACAGAATCAAGTATTTTGAAGTCACAGTTAGTTGCTTTCCAGATACTAGGGGTGGAAAGATGAGAAGACTCAACAGTTTGACCTTGACTGGCATCGGACATCTAGAAAACTGACTATGCCAATCAGATGGTTTTCCACTCCTAACCTTACAGCCCTGGGAGGTACAATGTTAAGTTTATTGTAAAGTATGTATTTTGTTAATAAAAAGAATAAAATAACTGTAGACATTCTCTGGCAATCTTTTAGGATTACTTTTGTGAATTTGCTTTGGACCAACTTTGAACATAGAATTAATAATTTTAAAAAGTATGTGCTGTACTCTCAGGAAGCATTGTCATTTAAAGTTTTCTTTATCACATTACTTAAAATCAAACTGTAAAGTGAAACTCACTTATCATTGACTTTTGGCCAATGAAAGGGATTTACAGCTTTGGTTCCTTTGATTCTTTAGATAGTACGATGAGTTCTGTCCTGACCCTGCTGTCCTATGATTGAGTGGCGTCAGGCAAAACATATTTAATAGGATGAATGACCTCTGAGTTTGGAAGAAAGGAATAATGTGACATTTGGACCTTCTAGAGTGTGACTGTTAGAATGGTGTAGAAAGAGCTCTGGGCTATAGTTCATGACCTCCCATGATCCATGACCTTGTACACGTAACTTTCTAAGTTCTTTGTCCATCAGTTGTGGATTGTCTTCATTAAACAAGGTTTATTGAGCACTTAATTATGAGGAATTAGAATGTGTTTACAGTGATGTAGTTCAACTTCTTTTGAATGTGGAAAATCTGAGACCTTGAGAGCTTAGGCAACTGCTACAGTCAGGATTAAAACCAGAGCCTCCTTACATGTTCACTCAGCTAAGGGGAATGAGTAGTATTCTGTTCTTTTCAATATACCAGTGCATCCAATGGTCAGGCCGTCTCAGGCAACATCTGGTGACTCTGTACTCTGAGGACATTTTTCCTTTACCTCTTCTATGCTGTATGCATTTGAGAAGTTATATTTACTACCTGAATACCTCTGCCAGATCAGTCTCTAGCATGCATTAATTACTTCATAAACATTATCGACTTTTTCTTTTCTTCTCTTTTTCTTGTTTTGTTTTTGAGACTGGTTCTTACTGTGTAGCTTGTGCCAGCCTTGAATTTTTGATTCTCCTGCCTCAGCCACTTGAGTGCTTTTGAGTTCAGGCATGTGCAACCATAGCCAGTAGAAAAATTAGTAAGAAGACAACTCCTGTTTTGTTTTCTTTTTCAGTGTATGTAAAGTTTTATTATTTTATGTGTATGTGTGTTTTGCCTGCATGTATGTATGTGTACCATGTCCATGCATGCAGTGTTCACAGAAGCCAGAAGAGAGAATCAGATCCCCTGGAACTGGAATTACAGATGGTTGGGAGCCACCATGTGAGTGCTGGGAGTCCTCTGGAAGAATAGCAGTGGTCTTAAGCACTGAGTCATGTCTATAGTCTCCAGTCCCTGTTTTTGTGGTAGTGTATACATATTCTAATGAACCCTGGAGACCTTTCTCAGGTTGATTAGTTATTTATCTTCTTTTGGCTGGACCATATGTAGTGGAGGCTACAGACCAGCCGTTAACAATAGCATTTACCTTGTGTGAACCGGTAACTGCTCATGTCTCTTGGATGAGCAGCAGTGTTGCAGGTGGAGAAACAGAGGCAGTACAGCATAAAGGTTGACAGCATGGACTCATCCATTAGAATGCCTGGCTTTAAATCCGGCTTTAGTACTGAGTAACTGTGACAGTCAGTAAATTACTCCGTTTCTCTTTACCTGTTTCCTCATCTTTCAGATACCCTAATACATCTGATTTAATCAAGTACCAGTTGCAAAGTATTTAAAACCTTACCTGACCCCAGTAACAGTTCTATATACTCCTTTAAATAAGGTAGATAGAGATAGGATTTTATCATTACTTTTTGATAAATTTGATGTGATTTGGATCTGCACATTTCTGATTCCAAATCCTGAGGCCAGCAACTTGCCATGTACTGCTCTTTGGCAGTAAGACTTGGACCAAGATACCACTGGCTCCATAACTTAACACATCCTATTGGTTTTGACAGTACTTGTTACCAGGTGGAGAGATCAGCAACAAAATGAAGAAAATAGACAATGAGATTTTTTTAAAAAGCCATATTTATTCTTTGGTTTTAATGCTTTGTGCATTTGACTATAGGTAAATGAAAGATATTTGGCTTTACCTTGCTTTACTGAGATTTGGGTTCTAATGTGACCTTGGGGCAATTCATACAACTTCTTGTATGTAATTCTAGAATAGTAGTTAACTACAAAGAAGTCTGACATTTGTGGCAGAAGTTTTCTGCATAATTTTATGTTTAAAAAAGCCACAAAACCCCTTTCTTTGAATTTTAATCACTGTGATAATTTCCTAGGATCAACTGTTGCTTTAAATTGAAAGAGTTTGTAAATTCATTAATGGACCAACCTCAGATCTTAGATTTAGGTAACAAGCATACTGTGTTGAAGACTAGTAGAACACAACATTGCTATATGAACCAATTGCTTCTACGATGTTTACTGTCTAGCACTGGTCCAGGCTTTGGGAGTGTGAGATAAACAAGCTTAGGAAAGCTAAGCCAGGTGCTTGCCTGTAGTCTCAGTGCTCTTGAGACTAAGGGAAGAGGAGAAACAGAAAATTACCAAGTAGACAAATAAGAAATTTGGTTATGCCTGGTGGTGGCACAATACTATTTTTATTTTACTTGCATGTGTGGTTTGTCTGTCTGTACATCTGTCCATATGCATAAAGTACCCATTGAGATCGAAACAGCATCAGATCTCTTACAACTTGAGTTGCAAATAGTTGTGACCTGTTGGGAATTAGCTGTTGGAAGAGCAGCTAATGCTCTTAACTACTGAGCTATCTCTCCTATTTTAAATCATGGAATAACATTACTGATTTATGCTTGAGGAGAATAATGAGTTGCTGTGTAGATGCTGGGCCATCAGAGGTCAAAGAGTGCTTGCCTCTTTTTCGATCCCAGAGAGACCTGGAAGCTCTGAGACGAGTGTGGTATTAGTGGAGGAGGTCTTCTCTCTCTCTCTCTCTCTCTCTCTCTCTCTCTCTCTCTCTGTGTGTGTGTGTGTGTGTGTGTGTGTGTAGGTGTAGATGTATATTTGTGCGAGTTTGAGACTAGCCTGGGATACACAAGACCCTGACAAAGAAGATGGGAAAAAATTGTGAAGTTTCTTTTCTTTCCTTTTTTCTTTTTTCCTTTTTTTTTTTTTACACATTTATTGTGTGTTGAGGAAAGGGATATGTTCGTGTTACAATGGGTATTCACATTAGAGGACAGCTTTGCAAGACAGCTCTCCTAGCATGGGTTCTGGAGAGTGGACTCAGGCCAGTAGGCTTGGCAGCAAATACCTTTACCTCCTGAGCCATCTTGTCAATTTCAGTTTTTTAAATTTATGAGTAGGCCCTTCCCAATATTGAGACTAGGCACAGAATTCTATAGGGCTGTCCCTCAGTGTGCCTGTAGAAGCTATGCTGGAGTTCCTGGAAGGCAAGGAGAAAAGCGTTCTTGGCATTTTACAAAGCTTAGTCCAAGCAAGAGCTTGCCAGTTTTGGAAGCAAGACTGGAATGATGGAAGCAAAGCTGTTAAGATCTCCAGGTTCCTCATCTGCAAAGTGAACATATTACTTTCTGTCTCACTGGATAGTCATGCAGTTGTGTGTGTCACATACTCAGGACGATCAGGTGTGGGATAAGGCACATAGGATATGTTAGCTCCTGTCTCAAACTACCACACATACCCTTCCCATCCCCAGCTAAGTTAGCCTCTATTGTCCAGCATTTTTATCTTTAGTTCCTTCATTTAAAAGATAGAGTCTTCGACTGGTGAGATGGTTTAGTGGGTATGGGCTTGTCACCAACACGATAGAAGGAGAAAACAGTTTCCTGTAAGTTGTCCTCTAACCTCCATATGTACACACATGCATGCATACTCACAGTGTATAGATGGGATTGCAGGTGTTTACCACCAAGATTGTTTGTTTGTTTGTTTGTTTAAGAATTATTTGTTTTTGTTACTGTTATTGGTTTTAGTTTTTCTAGTCAGGGTTTCTCTGTGTAGCTCTGGCAATCCTGAAACTCACAGAGACCTGCCTCTGCTTCCTGAGGGCTGGGATTACCGCTGTCCTGTCACCACCACTGCCCAGCTTACTTGTCTATGCATGAATGTTTTGCCTGTATGTATGTATGTACACTATGTGCATACATGCCTAGTGCATACAAGGAAGTTAGAATGTGTTGGGTCAGCCGGGCAGTGGTGGCACACGCCTTTAATCCCAGCACTTGGGAGGCAGAGGCAGGCGGATTTCTGAGTTCGAGGCCAGCCTGGTCTACAGAGTGAGTTCCAGGACAGCCAGGACTACACAGAGAAATCCTGTCTCAAACCCCCCCCCCCCCCCCCCCCAAAAAAAAAAACAAAAAACAAAAAAAACACACGTGTTGGGTCCCTTGGGACTGGAGTTACATACGGTTGTAAGCCACCATGTATATGTTGGTAATCAAATCTGGGCCTTGTGTAAGAGCAACAAGTGCTCTTAGCCACTGTCGAGACCACTCCAACTCACACTCTTTAGATGGGTTGTGTGAGTATAATCAGATCCTTATGGATTAAGTCTTTTTTGTTTTTTGGTTTTTTTTTTTTTTTTTTTTTGGCTTTCAGAAACAGAGTTTCTCTGTATAGCCCTGGATGTCCTAAAACTCACTCTGTAGACCAGGTTGGCTTTGAACTCAGAAATCTAGGCAGATCTGCCTGTCTCTGCCTCCTAAGTGCTAGGATTAAAGGCATGTGCCACCACACTACCTCCCCTTTTTGAGACAGAGTCTCACTCACTATGTAACCTTGGCTGCCCAGAACTTACTATGTAGACCAGACTGGCCTCAAAATCAGATTTGCCCTTCTCTGTCTCCCAAATACTAAGATTAAAGGTGTGAGTCACCATGCCCAGCCTGTTGGCATTTATAAATAATCCTTTGTGACATCATTGAATTCACCATTGGAGCTATAGAGGCTGACTTCAAATGTGGGCCAGTGAAAGCCCTCTCTTGCTATGAGGGAGCAATAATTTAAAAACTATATAATACATGGCTGAAGCAATAGTTAGATGAATGTGCTGGGCCTCAATACAGACTCAGCCCTCTGGTTTGGCACCCAGATGTGGTAGTGAATATTTAATCTACCTACCGTTGTTGTGGGTGTTGGAGTTGTGGGTTCAGGCCTGGGGGAACTGGAATCATAGCAGTTGCCACATACTGACATCAGGTACTTTCACTTGTCATAGACCTAGGTCTTTTCTTTTTTTTTTTTTTTTTAATATGTTTTTTTGAGACAAGGTTTCTTTGTGTAGCCTTGGCTGTCCTGGATCTAGCTCTATAGACCAGGCTAGCCTCAAACTCATAAAGATCTGTCTGTCCTAGGTGGTCTTTTACCAGGGTTGACCCACTTGTCCTTCACAGTAACCCTAAAATGTCAGCATTCCCAGCCTGTTTTTGTAATAATGAAATTGAGATCCACAGATGTTGAATAATTCATCTGAGGTCACAGGTAGCACGCTATAGAACCAGATGTTGGTTGCAGAGATGTATTGGACTACAGAACTTGGGCTTTTGACCACTCAGCCATCCTGTTTCCCCAGAGCCCTTCCCTGGGGGTAGGGTGTAGAAGCCAAATCTCTGGAGAGTAGGCTGGATATGAGGGAAACAGTTCAGTTGACCTCCACTGGTTTCAGTGCATATCTCTTGGGACTGTGATTGCCTTCTGCCCCAGAACCAGCAAAACAGAGGTATGGGTCTCATATGGCAGCTTTATTCTTGGCTGGGCTCACAGGCTGCCTGAGGAGCTCTGAAGAGTGTGTGCCCTTCTCGGTGTGCTGTTGTAGAGCTGGGTGCCTAATCTGCAGGCCAGAGCAGGGCTCAGGATTTGTATGCAACTCGAAGCTTCTGCTACTGAAGGCGAATGCAAAAGAGAATTAGATGGATGAGTGAGTCCATCAGCCTGTTTATTAAAGGGACCCCTGCTGCCTTTGGTAGACATTTAGAGGCTGTGACTGGGAGGCGTGGCTCTAAACCATACTTTTCCTTGTCTCTGGAAAGGATAGCACCACTTTTGTTCTTGCCAGTTGCATAGCAACCAAGCTAGCTGATTGCCTGCTGGCAAGAGGGAATTGTGCAGCTTTAGATGCTTAGGCGAGGTGCCAATCGTTGCCTATCACCGGGGGTGGGAAAATGTTGTTAGAAGCTGCAGTGGAGGTGTGGGAAGATGCTTCCACTTCACACAGTGTTGGCTGACAGGTATTCCTGGGTTGCCCACCACGAAGGAGCTGCTCATTAGGTTTCCCTGCAAGGAAGGGCTGAGCACTTAGTTGCTGAGAGCAGTGAACCTTGGAACTGTGGAGGCAACGGCCAAGAATAACAAGGGTCTGACCCCATCTGTATTCCTGTAGCCATCTTTCATACTTCCTCCTAACAAAGTACAGCTCGCCCAGGCGGAGTTCTTTAGCTCCTCTTCCCAGTCCCCACTGGCAGCTTTGTGTTGTCACTCTGGGCCTTTCTCTACATTTTTGAACTGTGTGTTCTCTCAGACCCTCACAGTCTTTGCTGTTTTGTCTTTATGTTAGAAAAGAGGAAATCAAGACGCAAGAGAGGTCAGGAGTCCCACAGTCGCACAGCCCAGGAGGCTGGGATTCTAAGGCAGATGATCGAGATCTAGAAGGATGCTATTTCTGCCCCTGCTTCTTGTATTGCCATCCACAGTGGCACACTGGTAGTCGAGTAGCCCTGCCTGACCCAGGAGCCCAGTCTCTGAACAGCTCAACCACTTGCAGCTTCTTGACTTTCTGAGGGCAGGGACCCACTGACATGGTGGCTCACTAACAGGTAGTTCTGGTGTAACCTAGGCATGACAGGATGGGAGCAATCTGTCTTTGTAGCAGCCAGGCACCATGACAGGGGCAGGTACAGCATGGACTAATTATGGGGTCTGTTCCTCAAGTTGTGTTCCTGTCAAAAACCAAAATTTAAGAGTTCAGGCTTATGAGGAGCTGTACCACCTTTTACCATGTCTTGCCCTTTGTCTGGTTATGCATTGCTTTGGGACAGAATCTTACACTATAGCTCCAGTCTGAACTCTCAGCTCTCCTGCCTCAGCCTTCCTGAGTCCCTTCTTTAATAAAAGTACTCTGTCTGAGCAGACCTGGGCCTGCTTTGTATTTTATGGTGTGCACATCCTGCTCCTCAGTGACCGCTCACCCAGGCGTCCCAAGCAGACTTCCTCACTTACGCAGTTGGCGGAGTCTCCTCTATGACCTTTGCAAAGGTTACTTTGGCTTTTGCTGATCTTGACCCAGCAAAGGTATATCACTGCAGGGCTGTCTTTCTCCTTGGTGTTTGCCGGCTTTCTTGGCACATAATAGTGCTCAAGTGTAAGTACAATGTGTCCCTAGGAAAAGCCACCAGCAGCCTTCTCCAGTGCTTCCTACATTTTTGAATGCATTGTATAATACCCACAATGACTTTTAAAATTCCACTCTGTTAAGGGTTCTGTGACTTTCCCATTGCTAAGAGCCAAATGAAACCTGTCCTTACTGTCCACTTCACACTAAACCAGGTCACAGACTGACTAGTGCAATTAAGACAGAGTAATCACCTCACAGTCAGCTTGTTACTTACAGGGTGAAAGAAGAAAATCAGCCTAGGTGTCATCTCTTTGAGCTTTTCCCTCTGTATTATAAGGGATAGGTGACACCTAAGCAAAAGGTACTAATAACTGCACTACAGTTTATGGACTGTGAGAGACAAGAAGTTCACTCCTCTGAAAGCCTGTATCACAGTAAGCTGTGAGTGAGGAGAGAGTCTTCTAGCAGCCTTTGGGAGCCTGGAGTGAGTAGGAGAAGAATCATAACTCTTCAGAGTCCTCCCATCCTTTCTTTCTGGGGGCAGAGATCTGGGATAAGATGTGGTCCACAGTCACTAGAGTGCCATGCTGTGTCTGGGAAGCCTGGACCTTTCAATGTGTGCCAGCCACATAGTAAGCATGAGTAACCAGACAGGCGCATGAGGGCAGATGTATAGTTAGGCCAGTGTTGATCTGTCTGTCAGTACTCTTGGGTACTCATGTTCAACACAGTGTAACAGCCACCACACTGAACTGCCATTCAGCCCTGACTTTTGTGTTTTGTTAGAGACAACCTGACTGATCTGTCAAATGTCCTGAAGAAATCACACTGTTCTTACCAATCGCTACCTCACTAATCACAACTAAAAGTACCTTGCAAGTGAGACTTTGGACATTCATAGAACTCTGCTAGATGTCAGGTTTTTGCACCTTGCTTGCTGCTTAAAAGTAGTATGTGGAAAGTTTAAAATGCCGTGTGAGCTGGGTAGCATGCACACTCCTGCGTGGGGAAGGTGAGCCAGGATTGTGAGTTTGAGCTTGGATGACATAGTCAGGCCCAGTTTCCAAATAAAGTTAATGAAATGTCATGTATAAAATAAAGAGCTAAGAGATACTAACATGCTTTAGATTGACAACAGGGTAGAGACACCATGCCTCACTTGTTCATGGACCATGTGGTACTGAACAAGGACATCTGTAGACCACAAGGACTGGAGATGGATAGAAACTGGTAGTGAAGATGTCAAACTAAGATCAAGGTTGTTAGGTTTTTCATCCAGCTTCAGAAAATCAGGTACACAAGCCAGGGATGGCGGATCGCACCTGTCATTCCTGCACTTGAAAAGAGGATCATCTTGACTTTGAGGCCAGTCTGGGCCACACAGTTATAGGGCTGCTTGAGCTACAGTGCGAAACCCTGTCTTAAAAATAATAAAATCCAGGCCAGTGAAATGGCTCAGTGAGTAAAAGAGTTTACACAGTGAGACTCTGTCTCAGAAACAACCACAGAAACTCAAAACAAACAAGGGTGGTCAGTGCTGTTATATGACTGTGCTCTTATCCCTGCATCCAGCACCAGAGGCAGGTTGATCTCTGAGTGGGAGAACAGCCTGGTCTAATATTGCCAGCCTCAGCTACATAATGAGAACCTGTCTCAAAAAGGAAGGGAGGAAGGGAGGAAGCAGTGGGTGAGGAAAATGTCAGTCAAGATGTTACACTGTGACAGTGTGTGGAAGTCTGAGTGTCATGCAGTGTGTCCACTGGCTGTGTTGTTGCCATAAGGCTATTTGGTGGAGCTGCAGATGCCAGCAAACTTGAAGATAAGCCAGTAAATAGGTAATTGAAAAACCTGATAGCTGTCCTTAGGGAGGATAACAGGACAGATAGTTGTCTTCTCATAGCTGGGCAACCCCCACTCTGGAGACTGAGTCATCTTGAGTGGGGATGGAATTGTATAGTTTGAACATACTCAGGGGATCCTGGTGCCCCCCAGGATCTGGGAATCATGCCTAGTTTATGTAGTGCTAGGGACTGATTTTTGTTTTGTTTGTTATTTTTTAATTTCATGGACCAGTGAGTTGATTCATTGGGTAATAGAGCCTTCCATTAAATTCTTAACAACCTGAGTTCAGTCCTCAGGGCCTGCATGGTGGAAGGATAGAACTGACTCCTGCAAGTTGTCCTCTGACCATTACTCATCTGCCATATGGCACACATAAGACACAGATGGAGGTCAGAAGATAGACAGCTTTGGGGAGTTGGTTCTTTCCTTCTGCTATGAATTCTGGAGATTGAACTTTGGTCATGAGATCTGCATAGCAACTACTTATGTCCTCTGAGCTATCTCCATGGGCCTCAGTGTTACTTTATAAGCCTGTTCCCCAGTATTGGAACTGCTTCCTCACTGATGGCATTGTAATTAGGATTACAGTTTATGGTTTTGCCTGCCAGGCTAGACACTGGAATTGTTATTTTTGTTTCTAAGGTAACTAATACTTAGGGTAGTCAATTTGCAAAAATTGATAGTTAATGTGAGTGGACACAGTAAAGAAACTACAGATATGACAGCTCCAAGATATGGTTAAAGTTTGTAAACACGAAAGGACAGTCAGAGGCATCTGGAAGAGTTCAGAGCAAAGAGAAAAAAGTAGACTGATGTAATGGCCAGCTCTGCTCCGTTCCATTCTGCCCCTCACTTGGGGGCCACTATGTTGCGGACCACTCTGCCCCACGCTTGAGGCTAAGTGCTCTGGTCAAGAGAGAGAGAGAGAGAGTAGAGATGGAGAGGCAAGAGACAGAAGAATGGAGACAAACCAGAGTGTGTAGTCAAGTCTGGTTACTCCTTTATTCCCCCTATTGACTCATATTGACACCTATTGACACTATTACAAGGAAATCCTGGGTATTTATAAGCACACGCAGGAGAACACAGGTGAAGACATTTTACCACGTGCACTATGCAACTGGTGTCACTAAACAGCAAAACAAACTATGTGGGATAAACAAGATGTTTATCAGAGTGTGCTCAGCTATTGTAGGCTGTTGAAAAACAAGTCTCTCATCAGGGTATGTGGCTCCAGATGGCTGCAAAGATGATCTAGCCGCTTTCTGCTAAAAGTCGACTCTGAACAGACTGAATCTGGCCAGCAGACTGGACATGCCAGGGTTAGGGAGGCAGGAGAAGGGGAGTGGAGAGAGCGCAGAGAAGGTAAGAGTAGGTGCAGCAACAGCAGAGAATAGCTGGTTATAAGGAGGGTGATAGCTGTGGGAGGGATACCTGTGAATGGGGACTGAGGGAGCCTGGAGGTTTTGATAAGCTGATAGGTCACAAGACTATATCAGTGGAGCCATGTGTCCCTCTGCCAGAGGTGAGAGAAATGACTCCTTTTGGCAGATGGGAACCAGTTTCACAAATTCCTCAGGAATGCTGGCTTTTATCTTACAGGAATCCTATAGTCCACCTTGAGTTCATTTCTGCATATATGGATTGCCTTTTGGAATTTGGAAAATTGTACAGATAGGTCCGGGTACAGATGTGGACAGCTGTTTCTGCACTGAGCTGTTAGTGGAGAAGCAAGCTGTGTCACAGCTGTATAGCTTCTCCATCTGTGCAGGACACAGAGATGGCTGTGGGGCCATCAGTGCACAGGAGTGAGAAGAGCCCAAGCTCAGGCTGGGCTTGGTGGCACATGCTGTAAATGGAACAGTGGGAAGCAGAGATCAGCCTGTTCTACATAGTAAGCTCCGGGTCAGCCAGGGCTTCATGGAGAGACTATCAAAATAAACACACTTTTAAAAAAAAAGGAAAGTACTCAAACTACTTAGAGCTTGATGTAGTCTGTCCTGGTTTTTACAGCAGCTCTGTGAAGAGATGAGTGCCCAGCTTCAGTCATGTAAAACTGCTTACACGGTCAGTGGTTATGCCCAACACAAACTCTGGGGTTCTCTCAGTTTCAGGCTTGGTGTAGTTGCAGCAGAAATACCTTGCCTTTTCCGTGCCCTGGCACAGGGAAGTCCTTTGATGAGGCAGATAGCAAGGTTCTGGTGCTTGACTGTGAGCTGGAGGGCAAGTAGATCTGAACTCTGCATTGGGAAGACCAGTCTTCAGTGAGGGTGGATGCTGCTTCATGAGGTGGCCTATTCTCAGCACAGCCTGACCCGAACAGGATGGCAACCAGGGAACCTGCACTGAGTTCTGCTGTGGGGACAGACAGGTATTCATCAACTCCAGGAGACCTCGAAGGGACCTGGGTCACCAGTGTCAGTTTTCTCTTCCACAGAGAATCCCATAGGAGGGCACCTAGACAGTGCCTTCATCTTCCTTTCTACTGTACTTCCTGTGGGTTCTGGGCTGGCTAGTTTATGTCAGCTTGACACAAACTAGAGTCATCTTAGAGAGGGACCCTTAGCTGAGAAAACACTCCTACTAGATGGGGCTGAGTAACCTGGTAGAGCTTTTCTTGATTGGTGATTGATGGGAAAGACCCCACTCACAGTGAATGGTGCTGCCCCGGGCTGGTGGACCTGGATGCCATCAGAAAGCAGGTTGGGCAAGCCAGTAAGCCGCACTCCTCTATGGCTTCTGTGTCAGTTCCTCCCTGAGTTTCTGCCTTGACTTCCCTCAGTGATGGACTGTTAACTGGAAATAAACCCTTTCCTCCCCAAGTTGCTCTGTGGTCATGGTGTTTTAGAATAGAAACCATGCCTAAGACACAGATTAATTTATTTATTCTTGGCCACCTTCTCTGTTAATGTTGTCATGCAGAGTTTTAAAATTAACTAGTGTATCCTCCATCCTGACTATTGTTTATTTGTTGCTGCATAACAATCAGGCCTCAGATTAGAATCGTAAAGTAACAGTCAACATTTACCTTTCACAGTTTCTGTGGTCCAGGAATCTGGGGTATCTTGTCTGGGTGGTTCCGGCATGGCCTGAGTTACGCAGGTATAGTCTGGACAAGCCGAGCACCGTTGTTCAGCAAAGTGCTGTCTTGCATGCATGAGGCCCTCAGAACTACAAACATTTCTTTCAAATATTACCTGGGATTGCAGTTATCTAAAGGCTTGGAGTAGAAGCATTCCTTTGCTAGGTGGCTCATTTACAAGGCAGTGCTGGTATTGACAGGAGGCCGCTGTTCCTCTCTGTGTGAACTCTCCCTGAACTGTTTATATGTCTTAACAACATAGTGATTGTCTTTTCCCAGAGCAATTCAAGCCATAGTCAGCCTGACAGAAGTTACCCATTTAATGGCCTACATTAAAGCCATAGTCAGCCTGACAGAAGTTACCCATTTAATGACCTACATTAAAAGTTGTCCAGTGTCACTCACCTCCTTGCATCACAAATCAGGAAGTGTTCCATATGGTAAAAGGGAGGGGGTCATACAACACCTTAGTAATAATGACCAAGCTTAGGACAGGCTTCCCCCATTCATTCTTCCATCCAGGAGACACATAAGTCTGTAAGACAGTAAGGGAGCCCTTCTCCACCCTCAGGTAACTCACTGTGTGGGCAGAGTTCTGGCTGTAATGTGGGCATTGTGTCACAGCTGCTTGAACTTCCACACAGGCGTTCCTGACTGGTCCACAGAGCTTATTAGATACTGTTACAGACTTCTCTAGGACTTAGCCAAGGAGGCATTCCCTTTAGCTGTTGTAACTTGTGTGATAGAACTTGATTTTGAGCCTGGTGACTCTTCTGGGAAGCCCTCCTATTTCCTCCTCTTGGAAATGTTTCTGTGGCTGCTAAGATAACCATCTTCAGGTAAGGGACACGAGGCCACAGTCACAGAACAGCTCATGACAACTGATTTTTTTTTCACTATGTGGTGTAGACACTTGAGAAACAAACCCATTGATGGTGCTGTTTTCTTATGTTTTGCAGAAGGCCCTGGGTGTGCGTCAGTACCATGTGGCCTCGGTCCTGTGCCAACGGGCCAAGGTGGCCATGAGCCATTTTGAGCCCAGTGAATACATCCGATATGACCTGCTAGAGAAGAACATTAACATTGTCCGTAAACGGTAAGGCTGTGGGGAGCTTGAGGTGACAGCTGAGAGCTGCTTCCCTTTCAGGAGGCATTGGGACTGCCTGTGGCAGGATCTAGTATTCAGGAAACAAAGGTCCCAGCAGAGGAAAATCTTTGTGTTGGAGCATCTGTCCCTTATCCAAGGAGTAGCATGAAGAAAAGAGCGGGGACAGTGACACATGCCTGGAGTCACAGCACTTGAGAGGCAGAGGAGGCAGGAGCACCAGGAGTGTTAGACCAGAGAACTACCTTCTAAGGTTCTAAGTTTGTTGACTGGTGAAGCCTACACTTAGCCTATTCTCTCTGACTCTAGTGTCCCCAGTGTTGATTCTAGTATTATTTTTTAAATTACATTTTATTTATTATGTGTGTGTATGCATGTGTAGGTATATAGAGGTTAGAGAACAACATGGGGCAGTCATTCATTATTCTCTTGTTCTACCATGTGAGTCCCAGGGATTGAACTAGGGCTGTCAGACTTGCTGGTAAGTGCCTTTACTGAGCCATCTTGACAGTTGGATTTCATATATCCCTGGCTGGCCTTGAACTCACTGTGTAGCCAAGGATATGACTTTGAATTTCTGATTCTTCCACCTGTACCTACCAAGTGCTAGGATTACAGGCATGTGCCATCATATGTGACACTGGATCTTAAACCCAGGTCTTTGTGCACAGAAGGCAAGCACACTACCAACCGAGCCAGTCCCTAGCCAGCTTCTAGTCTTGTCGGGTTCATCCAGTCTGCATGCTCAAGTTACCTGGGAGGCTTTTATACCAGCCAGCCCCTGCCCCCCACCCTCAGCAGTTCTGTTTCAGGGGAACTTGACCTTGCTTTAAACAGTGTTGTTTTTGGCATCACATGGGAGTCTCTTCAGACCAAGACTCTCAGATCCCACTCCAGTTTAACTGAGTGAGAACCTTGTGTTTAATAGGGTCCTCTGGTGCCAGGTGGTAGTGGCGTATGCCCAGCTCTAGGGTGGCAGAGGCAGGCAGATCTCTGAGTTTTAGGTCAGACTGGTCTACAAAGTGAGTCCCAGAACAGCCAGGGCTACACAGAGAAACCCTGTTTCAAAAAGAAAGGATAGAAGGAAGGAAGGAAGGAAGGAAGGAAGGAAGGAAGGAAGGAAGGGAGGGAGGGAGGGAGGGAAAAGGGAAGGAGAGAGGGAGGGAGGGAAAAAGGGGAGAAGGAGAGGGAAAACAGGACCCTTTAGGGATTGATGGCATCAAAATGTGGGCAGCACTGGCCAGCCTCCCAGCTCTTTCTAAAGTGCAGTCTGTGCAGAACTGCTGTCTCTGCCAACACAGGACCTTGTACAAATACCTTTCTCCAGGAAACAATATTAATTTATTCTTGAGTCTCTGACCACCGCTAGGTGGGAAGATGATGGATTCTCTTTTCATCCTCAGACTTGCACCTCTGCTATTCATCACGCTTAGAAGGAGAGCTGGCACATATAAGTAATTGGCTGAAGCAACGAAAGCAATATCTAGATTTTAACTTTGTCAATAAATTAACTAAAACAAAAATTTCTATTCTTTTTTTTTTTTCAACTTTGCATTAACCAGAGAATTCTGATAACTACTTGGTTCAGGTAACTGTAAAAGGCTGCTCTGTTCTCATTGTTGCCATGAACCAACCAACCGCCTGTCCTCAGAGTTGGTTTTGCTCTCAGGAGATATTCAGCAATATGTAAAAACATTTGTGGTTATCTTTACTGGAAACAGTGAGGGTTGCTATTACATAGTGGACTGACAACACCACTAAACATCCGCAGTGCACAGGACAGCTTTACAGCAGAGTCACCAGGCCCAAGAGTAGGTCGTGCCAGGGTTGAAAACCATGACATAGAAAAAGGGGAGATGAAGCTCTTCTAAAAAGTTTTTTATTCTAAAAAGTTTGTTTTCTTGTTTGAGAATTTCAAACATGCATGTTATGTGTCTTGACCAAACATGAGCTTACAACAGCTGTGACTGCATCCATAAGGACGATCAAGCTAGTCTCAGAGCTTTAAAGAAAGCAGAGCATTGCCAGGGACTCTTCCTCCTCTCTGTGCCTTTGACAGTAGGGTCAGACTCTGTTTCCAGGAACAGAACACCACCAGAACAACCCAGAAGAGCAAAGGGACAGTAAATATAGAGATCCCAAGTCACTCTCAATCAGAAGAAGTAATAATGAGCTCCCCAGGTTTGCTCACAGTCAGGTTCATGTTTTTCTATTACACGGTGTTAGTGTGTGTTCATCTCAGGTCACTGAGGTCTCCTGGCGTGGAGCTGAGTGTCTTTACCTGCTGAGCCATCTCTGCAGCCCAGGGTCAGACAGGTTGTTTTCTTTAGCATGGTCAAGGTCTTCGTGCTGGTTTTCAGCTCTCTTGGGCACTGAGAGTCAGTGAGTCACTGCCACCCACCCGCCTGTCTTGGATATGCTGCTGCAAAGGGCCGGCCTGGCTGGTTTTACTGGCAGCTCTCATGCAGAGAGTCTTAGAACTGCCCGTTGAGCTGTCGTGCTGAACACCTAGGACTTTAGAGAAGAACTCATAGTTCAAGGCTTAGGGGACTAAGGTTAGGAGATGGGCCCAGGCAGGCAGAGGAGGAAGGGCCACATTTCCTGCGGGTCATGCTGGTGACAACCAGTGTTGATTACAGTAGTCAGATGAGAGCACAGACAGCACACCTGCTGGCTCCTTGTATCTAGTTTTGTACTACAGCTTTGGGACCTGGGAGAACTCGATTTCCCTCCCAGTGCCTCAGTTTCCTCATCTGCACTGAGTATAAATGAGCTATATGCATGAAGTGCTTAGGAAATCCTACGAGTAGGGACTGAAGAGATGGGTGAGTGTTCTCTTCTAGAACGACCCAAGTTCAATTCCTGGCACTACCCACTATGACTCTGGTTCCAGGGATCCGCAGTCCTCTGGTCTCTGCAGATACCTATTTGCACATGTCCACACACATATATACAATTCATCTTTTTTAAAATCCCAGAATTTAGGACTCTAATAACATAACACTGACCTTAAGTAACAGAATGGAGATCATGGTAGACTGGGAATGGGCTGGGAGTTACTACCAGAGGGCAGGGAAGGACTTGGGGAGTGGGCAGATGGTTTCAGAATGTTTGTGTGTGTGGTGGTGAGGACCAAGTAAAGGTCTTGTCACCTCCTGCTCTACATCTGAGCTACTTACTGTCCATCTCCAAAACATATACCCTGTATATGGCTTATCTTCAAATTATACCCCAGTAAAGCTGTCTCTCAGGATGTCTTTGTTTGTTGGAGGAGGATAGAGTCTTGCTCCGTACCCCTGACCAGCCTTGACTGCTCAGGCTCACCTTATACTTCGGGCAGTCCTGTCGCCTCAGCCTCCTGAATGCTCAGAGGACAGAGCTACAGTGTCCTACTTTAATAAAGCTGTTTGAAAACAAGAGGACTATGTCAAGCATGGTGGCAGGGATCTGCAAATCCTAGTGTATCTGTAATTCTAACACTCAACAAGTCCAGATAGTTGGTTCTTGAGCTTGAAGCCAACTGGGCTATAAAATAAATTCCTACTCCCCCCAAAACAACAACAACAACAACAGGACAAAGGTTCTAGAGAGAGTTAAGCACTTACTGCTCTTCTAGAGATCCCAAGTTTGGTTCTCAGAACCCACGTAACAGCTCACAGTCACAACTTTAGTTCAAGAAGATACAATTTCACACCCTCCTATGGCCTCTGGGTACTGCATGCACACGATGCACACACACACACAAAACCCATGCGCATAAAATAAAAACAATCTTTAAATTAAAAAACAACAGTAACACATTCACACACACAAATAGCCAGGTATATATAGTGTGTATGCATGTAATGCCAGCATTGGGAATGCTGAGGTAGAGTCTGAGCTGTGAGGATCATAAGTTGGAGGCTAGCCGGCGGTGGTGGTGCACGCCTTTAATCCCAGCACTTGGGAGGCAGAGGCAGGCGGATTTCTGAGTTCGAGACCAGCCTGGTCTACAGAGTGAGTTCCAGGACAGCCAGAGCTACACAGAGAAACCCTGTCTCGAAAAACCAAAAAAAAAAAAAAAAAAAAAAAAAAAAGTTGGAAGCTAGCCTAAGCTATGGAGAGCATGATACAAAAGAATGTAATTGACATCGGATGAGAATGTGTATGTGGACGGGCACGTGCTAGATAATACACTAATGTAGTTCAAAAGCAAATATTCTTTGAAAACACTAGGCCTCTCATTTTGTATGTTTGTTTCTGTTGACTGTTTTGTATTGTTTTGATTTTTTTAAAAGCAGGGCTTTATGTAACCAAGCTAGACTTCAGCTTGCTACATAGCCAAGGGTAGTTTAAATTCCTGATCCCTGAGCCCTGCTTCCCATGATGCTAACATTCACTTGTTCTTCAAGTAAATCTTCAATAACCACAATAAATGCCGGTACTTCCTTGTGTCCTGGAGATGCCAAGTGGAACGTGGGATCCTGCACACAGATGCTTCTGTGCCTGCTCACTGCCACACATGAGAGGGAGAAGCTGTGCCAGGGCAGGGCGAGTCACAAAGCTACTACCTTCTTTCTGCCTGCAGGTTGAACCGGCCTCTTACTCTCTCAGAGAAGATTGTGTATGGACACCTGGATGACCCAGCCAACCAGGAGATCGAGCGGGGAAAGACATACCTGCGTTTACGTCCGGACCGGGTGGCCATGCAGGATGCGACAGCCCAGATGGCTATGCTGCAGTTCATCAGCAGTGGCCTTCCCAAGGTGGCTGTGCCGTCAACCATCCACTGTGACCATCTGATTGAGGCCCAGCTTGGGGGTGAGAAAGACCTGCGCAGGGCCAAGGTGAGTCCCAGGAGGGCTGCTGGCTGGCTGTGGGGTGGGGGAAGGGAGAAAGAGCCCATGTTGCAGAATGCTGAGGCACTGCTGCTGAGCTGCTATCAGCCTTTCCATGGCACTGATGGTCTGAGGATGGAATCCAGAGCCTTATATATGACCGGCAAGTGTTCTACCACTGAGCCATCCCTCAGCCCTGAGGGTTAACGTATTTTTAAGGCTTGCTTTTAATTCCCCTTAATACTGGAAATGAAATCTGATGTGAAGATTTTAGAAAATTTGCTGGGCAGTGATGGCGCACGCCTTTAATCCCAGCACTTGGGAAGCAGAGGCAGGCGGATTTCTGAGTTCGAGGTCAGCCTGGTCTACAGAGTGAATTCTAGGACAGCCAGGACTACACAGAGAAACCCTGTCTCGAAAAAAACCAAAAAAAAAAAAAAAAAAAAAGATTTTAGAAAATTCAAAGTTTGTCCCTAATGTTAGCACAGAAAACATTTTCTTCTGTTAGAAAATGCTGCTGCTGGGCTGGGGGGATGTTGTTCTTCAGAGGACCTGAGTTTGATTCCCAGAACCCACATCAGACAGCTTACACCACTGTAACTCTTGCTTCAGGGGTATCTGATACCTCTGGCGTCTGCTGGTGCCCACATTCAGGGACACACACACACTTTTATGATAATAAAGAAATAAGCTAGACGGTGGTTGTGCACACCTTTAATCCCAGCACGTAGAAGCACGTAGAAGCAGGAAGGCTCTGTGTTCAGGCTCAGCCTGTTTTACATAGTGAGTTCAGGACAGCCAGGGCTACATAGAGAATCCCTGTTTCCAAAAAGACAACACAAAAGAAAACAAAAATAGACAATACTGCAGACCCGGGTGTGCTGCTACACGCTGCTGGTCCTGGAGTCGGGAGTTCTTTCTACCCTCACAGCCCATCTTCATATATGTCTGTCCGTGTCATGTGTGTCCTCTCTTCCTGCTCTCCTCTGGCCTATGGTATCAAATGAGGGAAAGGATGCAGGCCGCTATGTGTAGCAACACAGTTGAATCTCACAGCTGCAGGAGTTGTAGACCCTATCTTGTTTCCACTCTAGAGCTGTATGCTGACAGCCCTCTTCCAGGACCTTTCTTCTTTTGTGAGTTTTAAGAAACACTCACAAAATTCCAAAGGCTTTGTGCCTCTGAAACTGCCACTCAGCAGTGAGCCCATTTTTACCTTGAAATCTAATTTGTGCTCCTTCTCCTAAGCATCCAAGCTTGTGATACCTTCCTATGTACTACTCTCAGACCTGGCTTCTCCCTCCCCACCCTGGGTCTTGCTGCTCCCCACCCTGGCAGTGAGAGTGGGTGTTCTTTGTGGGGCATTGGCAAGAGGTGAATGCTGGCAGGCCTAAGGCCCAGCTGGCCCAGAGCAGAGCATGTGATTGAAAGTGCTTGAGCTACTGTGGTCATCCTGGCTCACAGAGTCTCTCAGACCCTTGGGAAACTCTGAGGGCACCCAGACTTACCATTCTGGCCTTTCTTCACCCTTACCCACCCATAGTGTCCTAGGTAGACAGTGACACTTTCCACTCAGCTGAAATCAAGTCCTGTCTACAGACTTGCAACTTCCATATTAGCTGCAGAGGGGTGATCGTATTACATGTCTTTTCTGGACCAGAAGCTGCACAAACCAAGGACCCTGGGGAAAACTTCCCCAGCAGGACCACCATTTGTGGTACAGATATGATGTACAGACTACAGATTGCAGCTCTCATCCCTTCTTCTATTCAACAAATGTTTACTGAATGTTCATCTTATGTTAAGTGCTGTAGAAGAAACTGTTAAGTGGGAACTAGATGGGTATGGTCCTCCCTCTCACAAATCTCAGAGTTCTCAAGGAAGAACCTTCATGGCAAGGGCAGGGAATGTGCAGATTCTGTAGATTATAAGACAGGGGTCTGATGGAGATTTGGGAAAGGGCTGGGAGCCCTTGAGGATGGGCTGTAAGTTGACACCTAAACAGATAACTGGAGGAAGGGATTCCAGACTGATTAGCAAAGGCCTTGGGGTGGTGGAGCATGGCTGTAATTTTAGCACCTGAGAGGTGGAGATCAAGAGTTCAGAATCATTCCCCACTTTACAGTAGTCAGCTTGAGGCCAGCCTGGACTTTATGAGCCATTGACCCTGTCTCACCCTAGATGGATGGGTGGGTGGGTGGATGGATGGATGGATGGATAGATGATGGATGGATGGCCCTGTCTCCCATCACCCTCCCTGTAGACAAACACACAAACACATTGAATGAGTGTTGAGTATAAAATGGCCCTAAGACAGGAAGAAAGTTAACTTATACAATGAAAAGGGGTCTGCAGACTTGAGCCCAGTGGGAAGATAGAAGGCGAGGCAGGCAGGGAAAAGCTGTTTCTGCCATCCTAGAGTCATGGGTAGACCCCGCCTTAGTGTTAGTTTCCTACTGCCCCAACAGGACATTAGAGATGAGGGAGACTATATACTCCAGAAGTTCATTTAGTCTCTATTCTGAAGGACAGAAAGTCCGGGGCGCCTGGCAGGAACCTTTGTGCTATCATGGGTGGAAGGGCAAGCAAACGTGGTGAGCCAGGAAGAGCAGGCCAGCATGGCTCCGTTTGTTGTGAAGCCACGCCACAGTCAGTGTTCATTTGCATTCATGAGGGCAAAGTCTCTGAAAGCTCCTAATTCTTACTACTGTTGTGGCTTACTTTCAACCTGAAAATCAGAGAGACATGAGGATTTAGAAAGGGTTGATATGGTCAGTTCTGCATGTGTTTATAATCTCTAGCCCAGAGACAAGTAGTGATCTATCTGTAATCACACAGCCAGAGAAGGTTCCAGGCTGTCTCAGAGTCACACCCACCCTCTCACAAACATATAATGCCCCTTACCCTCCTGCCCTGTGTCCCAGTTTTACAAGTAACTGGTTTGTAAAAAGCAAGGCCAATGTGTTAATTATTAATAAGGAAGGGGTCTCTCTGGTTACACAACTTGCCTGTCATTCTTTCACCTGGGGGACCAAGTGGACCCTCAGAAGGATGAACTGTCGGGTTGGAATGTAAATGAATTTGGTTTCAGGTTTGTTTGTTTTTTAATCAAGTGTGGACCTGCTCCTCTTTTTCAACACTAGAGTCTACCATGGCGCTGACCCTCTTGTCTCACGTGTCCATGGTCATCCTTCTTAATAAAGTTTGCTTTTAAATGCCAGGGTGAATGGAAATATTGGGTCCCATCCTTTTCAGATCAATGGCCCAGCCAGGTAGGGCCTGTAAAACACCTTACAGTACAGTACTGCACACCTACTGTGCATCCACAGGTGCTCAGCACACCTACTGTACATCCACAGGTGCTCAGCACACCTACTGTGCATTCACAGGTGCTCAGCACACCTACTGTGCATTCACAGGTGCTCAGCACACCTACTGTGCATCCACAGGTGCTCAGCATACCTACTGTGCATTCACAGGTGCTCACAGTTGGAATCTTACACCTTTTCAGAGGCAACAGCTTTGGATTCTCTTCCAGTCTGTAGTTGGACAGGCCTCACCGGAACCTCTGGTTTTCCATCTCTAAAGTTGATTTGACAGCAGTCTTGTCCCCAACAAGGAACCACTTGTTCCTAAGTGGGTTGTGGGATGTTTACCACAATATTATTTGCAATCAATAAGTGTTAGCCGAGAGTCTAGACAGGTACCAATACTCAGTGGAGAAGCAAAACTAAGATGTCCTCTTGGTCCCCTTATTTCCCTTTGATAGTCCCTGTCACCCTGTGTACCTTCGTAGACATGGCATATCTCTTTGTTATTGGCCCTCACTAGAAAATTGAGTGCCAGACAAGCCATTGGCAATTATCCTACCTTATTACTTCTACAAGGAAACTGAGGTACAGAGCAAGGCAGAGACTTGTTCCCAAATTACCACCTTGGCCAGGTGTCATAGAACTGGAGCAGTCACCGGGCGGTGGTGGCGCACACCTTTAATCCCAGCACTTGGGAGGCAGAGGCAGGCAGATTTCTGAGTTCGAGGCCAGCCTGGTCTACAGAGTGAGTTCCAGGACAGCCAGGGCTACACAGAGAAACCTTGTCTCGAAAAACCAAAAAAAAAAAAAAAAAAAAGAAGAAGAAGAAGAAAAAAAAAAGAACTGGAGCAGTCTACTCCCCTGTCTTTCTCCCTGGGCCTGCCAGCTGAAGCCACAGGCCAGTGGCCAAGCCCGCTGGAATGATTTTTAGAAGCCCTGCAAGAGAAGACTTGTCTTCACTGGACCAGCATGTCAGTGCCGTGGGGAGGGAGTGTAGAGTGTGAAGTCATCCCAGATCAAACTAATGCTCGGGTCATTGATTTATTTTAATAGGACATCAACCAGGAAGTGTATAATTTCCTGGCAACTGCAGGTGCCAAGTATGGCGTGGGCTTCTGGAGGCCTGGATCCGGAATCATTCACCAGGTAATGCACAGCTTAACTTGCCATTATAAGGGCTTCAAGCCCAGGTCACGCTCTGGTAATGGGATTGCGTGTTCCAGGCCTGCTGGTGACTTGAGGCTTGGGAGAGCTAAGCAAGAGTGCTGGTGGCTGTGCCATCTGAATACTGGGGTAGACAGAGGTGTACAACTGCAGTTTACAAGGGCATAAGTGCTTGGGAACATGTTTGGTGGAAGGGATAGAAGTGAGATATGTTTAGTCCTTTGTATAGTGTTGGGGAATCCTGGATGTACTACTGAACTACATGCGTTAACATGTTTTTGTATGTTGTTTTTCTCATACGCACTAAGCACAGTCGTGTAGAGAGCTAGTCCAGGGATACAGAGCCATATTCTGACTTCCAAAGCATCAGCTAGTCATGAGGTGTGCAGACACACATAGGTCCAAAATGTCCATGTATATGAGTAAATACAAAAGTATTATTAAAATAAAAATAATTATAACTTTTTGTGGTGCTGGGGTACTGAATGCACAGCAAGCACTATGCCAATTGAGCTATTTCCAATAATTATCAGGATATTAACTTACCAGTACTTAACATGACCTTATGAAGTAAGAGGTTTTATTATAACATACTTTGGAAATGAGGAGAGTGAGGCAGAGATTAATATCCTCACCCAGTGAGAGCTCCTGGATAATTGTGCACTAGGGATGTGGGCCTGAGTGAGTGCCCGCTCCACCACGATGTTCTGTTCTGTCATGATGCTCTGCCCCCTATATCAGCAGAGAGCACAGCCCATCCCTGCTCAGAGCACTGCTGAGTTCCTTTTACCAGTGGTGCTCTACAGGACGGAAGTGCTGGAAGTCAAGCACTAAGCTGATGTTTAATTCAGAAGACAGTGCGGTTCATAAACCATGTGTAGTGGGCACACCTATAACCCAGCATTCAGGAAGCTGTAGCAAGAGCACCTATAACCCCGCATTCAGGAAGCTGTAGCAAGAGGTTGTGAGTTTGAGGGCATCCTGGGCTACAAAGCTAAGTTCTAAAGAGCCTGACCTACACAATGTGAAATCCTTTCTCAAAAAAAAAAAAATAAATAAAAGTCTGCCAGGCAGGGAGGCATACATCTTTCATCCCAATGTTGGAGGGAGCAGAGGCTGGTAGACCTTTGTGAGTTCAAAACCAGACTGGATTACATATTAAGGCCTTGACTCAAAAAAAAAAAATTGCTGCATGTGTGTGTTTGAGGGAGGTACTGCTTTCCTTCCATTAAAGGGAACTTGTTGAGGACGAGCCTGGTACATGTCTCTTAGCCATCCATCCTGTATGTATGGGATCTGTTCTGCATGTCCAAGGTGACTTCTCTCACTGCCTCCATCCCAGGCCTTGAAACCTGCTTCCTTATAGAGGAGCTGAGTCAGCCTAACTGTGCTTAGGCCTGTGGCTATGCCTGTCTCTGAGACCAGAGCCAAGAATGGATTACTGCATTGTCCTTTAGGACAGATCTGCCAGGGTTGCATGTCACAAGTCAGTAAGGACCAGAGTGTCTCTCTGCAATGGGGCATAAAGGTATAAGGACCTGCCCTTGGTTAGTCTTTTGATATGGAGGGCACCCCAATCCAGGTACCCCTATTCCATTTTAGGTCACAGGCCTAGGCCTCTTTGGCATCTCTTAAGCTAAAGCGTGGGGCTCTGAGTGGCAGCTGATCACACCTGCTCTTTGCTACCTATAAGCATTTAGCATGATTCTTAAAAATATTTCCAGGAACCATGTGTTTTAGTCACTGTACTGTTGTTGTGAAAAGACAGCATGACCAAGGCAACTGTTATAAGAGAAAACATTTAAATGGGGCTGGCTTCCAGCTTCAGAGGTTCAGTCCATTTTCATCATGGCAGGAAGCCTGGCAGCATGCAGGCAGATGCTGGAGCAGCAGCTGAGAGCTACATTCTGATCCCTAGACAGAGATCAAGACTGGGCATGGCCTGGGCTTTTGACATCTCAAAGCCCACCTACCTCAGTGACACACTTCAGTGGGCTGCTCTAAATTATGTTCCCAGCATATGCTCAGTGCTTTTCCACTATGTCATGAACTATGTAGGCACAGGGATTGTGTCACACAGGATAGGGCCAGGTGACTACAGAATCAGGCCTTAGTGTTTGTATGTGTTCTGTATGTAGATGGTTGAATTTCTAATGTCATGTTATAAATGTTAGTCTAGCCTAAAATACACTTTTCTGCTGGGTATAATGGTGCATGCCTGTAATTTCAGCACTTAGGAGCTGAAGGAGGAGGTTCTCAAATTCAGGACCCTGTCTCATAACAAACAGACAGACAAAATATAATTCTCAACCCATTTACCTAGAAATACTCAGATTGGTGAAGTCATTGTCATAGCTGGTTCATTGTGATGCTAGACACCATCAACAGTAGACAAGGCTGAGAGCGCTCTAGTCGTTAGGTCTGCATTAACCTCTCC
This sequence comes from Rhabdomys pumilio, assembly GCA_030674055.1. Lineage (NCBI taxonomy): Eukaryota > Metazoa > Chordata > Mammalia > Rodentia > Muridae > Rhabdomys > Rhabdomys pumilio. The sequence goes on along the minus strand of JANHMN010000012.1, from coordinate 20,721,429 downwards.
TCCTGGACGGTAACTACATAAGTGGCTACGCCATGCTCACTACCATGAATTCCATGTAACTGACTCACCTTCATGACTTACTTCTTACCCTATGGATCTACAGAGATTGCTACTCCCACATCTTTGCACATGACTGAAACAATCGAAAGGGAGGAAACGAATAGTGGTACTGACCGGCTCTGTCCATCTAGATGCCGCAGTTTTAGGAAGGTGTCAGCCCTTCCAGCCTTCTCCATCTCCAAGGGATGAAGGCCCTCCATGCCATGCTAAGTCCATGGGTAGATGTTCCACTTCCTATGGAGACCTGGGTTTCTGTGATAGCCTAGGGACCCTGTCCACATTCAGTGCTGACAGTTTGTAGAGCCTCTCACATCTCTCCTCACCCTTGTTCTTCCTAGTGTCCAGGAGTGGGCTAATTTCACCAGGCAGATCAGCAGAACCCCCAAGTGAAGGATCTTCTTGCAAAATAATAAAATATTGCCTCTCCCAGCTGGATGACATGATGTCATTCAGTCATCACAGTGGTCTAGTGAGATGGCAGCTGTTAGTGTAGAAGACGAAGCTGAAGCCTCAAGAGGTTAAGTGTCTTGCCCAAGCCTCACAAAAAATAGTGGGTAGGGATTGTGGGGGGCAAAAACCCAGGCACAGAGTAGGCTGGACACTTAGCCCAAAAGGACCTTCCCATGAATCTAGCACCTTGGAGGGACCTGAACCATGAGTAGAACTGATGTGGGTTACTGCCCCTGCTTTCTTACCCAGTGTTCTAGAGAGCACTCACACATACCCTGGCCTTTACAGCTAGGAGGGGCTTTTGATTGAGCAGCCCTGCCAAACAGACCAAGTGATGCCTCCAGGGTATGAAGGCCTGGGAGGCAGGCTGTGTACTTCTCAGACACTGGAGAGCTCCTGGCATCTCCATGCTTATTTAAATACTCTCTGGGGACTGAAGCCAGTTCCTGACAGAACTGTCTACCCTGATGAGAAGCCTGGGAGGCTGACCACCTACCCCGGGCAGTTCACATCACAGGGCTGAGACTGTCAGCCGCTTTTTCCAGGCCCATCACAGGGCACATTCTTACATGCCAGTTTGTCCAGTTTTTACCATGTCCTGAGGTTAAGATGACCTGAGTACTTTATTACTGTAGATGAGGAGACTGAGGCACGGGGAGGCAGTTACAGACTCAAGTCACACAGTAGAAACTATTAAAGCTATTCATGAGTCGGGCCACCTGGACATGTGAGTGTAGCCTAAATGAGGCTGCCCCTACCCCATACTTGAAGAATACCTGGGCGTGGCTGGGTGGTCTGGTGTCAGTGGGGGTAGTTCTATACATCCTTTTTTGGGGTCCAACTTGAATTCTGCTCTGAAGACTTCTAAGCTTAAGATCTTTGGTTATTTTTCAGATCATTCTAGAAAACTATGCATACCCTGGAGTTCTTCTGATTGGTACTGACTCCCACACTCCCAATGGTGGTGGCCTGGGAGGCATCTGCATTGGAGTAGGGGGTGCTGATGCTGTGGATGTCATGGCTGGAATCCCGTGGGAGCTGAAGTGTCCCAAGGTGAGGGGAAGGGAAAAACGTATTCTAGGCTAGCTAGAAGGGAGACTGGTGAGAGTCCGTAAGGAACTGTGGGTCTGGGATGGAAGAGGGAGGCTAGACTCTCTTATGGAGAGTAGGGCTGAAGAATACAAGGGATATAAGCTCCATTACATGACTCCTCCCTGGGACATGCTGGGTGGTGTGTAGTGCCTGTACTTGTCTAGTCCACTGTTTCAGGTGATTGGTGTGAAGCTGACAGGCTCCCTCTCTGGTTGGACCTCACCGAAAGATGTGATCCTGAAAGTGGCAGGCATCCTCACAGTGAAAGGGGGCACGGGGGCTATTGTGGAATACCATGGACCAGGTGTCGACTCCATCTCCTGCACTGGTGAGGATGGCAGCCCCATAGTGTCTAACTCTGGGCTACAGCTCATGGATCTGAAGCAGTAAAGTGGTCTTCTCTTGAGACTGTTCAAACAGTGTGGGCTGAGAATAGATACGCAGAGGTAGGGGTCAGGCTAGAAATGACCTGCTGACCTGATGGAACAACTGCAAACTAGTGTAGAATCCCAGCACTAGGGAGGCAGAGGCAGGCAGATCTGAGTTCAAGGCCACAGAGAAACAGAGTGAGTTCCAGGACAGCCAGGGCTACACAGAGAAACCCTGTCTCAAAACCAAACACCTCCTGAGTTCAAGCAGCCCTCATACCTGTACTTCCTAAGAGCTAGGACTGCAGGCATATGTTCTGTACCCACCTTATTTCACTCTTGTTCAAACTTCAAAAATTATTTATATAGTACCCTGGTATGACTGAGAGGAGGCAGAATTCCAGGCAGACAGACCGAGACCTAAATTGAGTGCTAGCATTTATTTCTTTAGAATGATCTTGAACCACTCTAAGCAGTGGCTAGCCATATCCACGTTCAGTACACAGGAGCTATCTATGTGCTCTGCTGAGTAGAACAGCTAGACTTTGAGTTAGAATTCTGCTTGTGAAGGCTGAGATCCCTTCACTGGCCATGGGCTTTGAGGGATGGGTACCTATTGGTGCTAGGTAGCCTTCTAGGCCAGGAAGTGGTACAGCTCATTGTATGAAGAGGTACTAGGGCCCACACCTAGCTGCCTAGTAGCCTCATGCTTTGGGCTCTGCTTCTCCACAGGTATGGCAACAATCTGCAACATGGGTGCAGAAATTGGGGCCACTACATCAGTGTTCCCATACAACCACAGGATGAAAAAGTACCTGAACAAGACAGGCCGAACAGGTGAGCTCATGGGGGCATGGTGAGCACCCAGCCATGCTGTACTACTGTCCTGAAGACATGAGTACTTAGCCTGTATCCCTAGGCTGGCTCCCACGCAGAGGCCCAGAAGTCCCTGCAGGTAGATGACAAACTAGGTGTGTGTGACTGCTTTCTAATTATGTCTTCAGCCTCTGAAAGGTCTGGCATCCAAATTATCCTGCTACAGGTTATCCATGTGAGTTTCACAGGAAAAGCTGGCTAAATCTGGTCTTTTCTTGCCTAGTCTCCAGTGTCCCCTACAGGTAGCTCTGGAAGTGACATGGGTCTCCTGTACAACTGCTGTCTGGTTGTAGGTACTACAGGTTAGAAGAACTAGGAAGCTGAGAGCCTCCTGAGTCCTACCTGGACTACCCTTATCTCTTTTTATCCAGTGACTTCTTAAAAATTCTGCTCCTTACCAGTGAATGGTGGCACACATCTTTAAATCTAGCTCTGGGGAGGCAAAGACAGTAATATCTCTGAGTTCAAGGCCAACATGGTCTACAGAGTGAATTGCAGGGCACTCAGGGCTACACAGGGAAACTCTGTATTGGGGGAAATTTGTTTGATTCTTACACACTGTGTGGTAGAGTGTGCTTGTAATCCCAGTACTTTTTCCATATCCTGTGTGTGTCTCATGTCTTCTTCTTGGCTCACTGACTGCCTCTTCAAGAGGCTGAGCTCTTCGTGGGCAGGGGCAGCATCCTGTGCTGTTGGATTTGTCCCTCTGTTGACTTAGTTACTGCCTGGAACCTGCCATTTGGTAAGTGGTAGGTATCTGGCTCAGGTGTACAAATAAAGTCTTAAAACCAGTTTCTGTTTCATTCTCTTCCCTTGTGGATTCCAGACATTGCCAACCTAGCAGAAGAATTCAAGGATCACTTAGTGCCTGACCCTGGCTGCCAGTATGACCAAGTGATTGAAATTAACCTCAATGAGGTAAGTGGAGAAGTACGGTTTGGGGGACTGCTGAGGGTGGGGCTTTTATTTTTGGCACTGGTTGGGGGTGGGGTGGGGCAGGTCCTACCAGCACATCCAGCAGGGCAGTTGGCCCTTGGTTCCTAGGCCTAAATCAGGCAGGAATGGGAGACAGAAAGAAGTACATGGCATTCAGCCGTGGAGAAAGCAAGTCTGACATGAGTGTCCATTTGCTGCTCCCCAACCTTATTAGAGGCCAAGATCCTGCCCTGGGGGCTCACTTTGCTTTGAGTTCTTAGGACAAGCTGCAATGAGTTGGCATCCTGACACCTGCAGAACAGGTGTTCAGAAAGTTAAGAAAGGGCTTTAGAGCAGCAGAAGCCAGACTGTTGAGTGCCAGCCTTGGCTCTGTGGATCTGTGCAAGCTGATCCACCTCTGTAGGCCTCACTGCCCCAAGTGTGGAAGCCAAGGTGGGTGTGAGGGAAATGGGTTAAGTCATGTAGTTACAGTCTGGTTGGTGTGTTGGTGTTTGTCTGTTGTGCACATTATGTTTGTTAGTCATTCCTCATAAAAAGCATACGGCATGGTCTGTCTGTCAGAAGATTCCAGTAGGAACATTTTTTGGTCTGTCCCAACCCTTGGTAATACAGTTGAACTCTAGGCAAGCACACCTGTGTCCCCAGCCCTCTTTTTTGTTGTCATTGTTTTGTTTTTGTTGTTTATTTTTGGTTGTTGTTGTTTTGAGACAGTTTCTCTGTGTAGCGCCCAGCTATCTCTTCTTTATAAGAAGGTCTCACTAAGTTCCTCATGCTCTCCGTGAACTAACTTTGTTAACTAACCCAGGTAGACTTTACCTTGCAGTCCTCCTGCCTCAGCCTCTCAAGTAGCTAGAATCCAGTCCTCACCATCAGGCCCAGCTGCTTCAAAAGCAGTGTAGTTTCAGAGATGATAGACTTGTGAGGCAGATGGCTCAGATTGTTTCTGTACCTCTGTCGTCTCCTTCTTGTGACCTGAAGTAGGCCCATCACTCTAACCTTTAGTTCCTGTGTGTGCTGTGTGGAGATGAGACGGTCTGATAAGGCTGGGGGACTCCCCAAGTGCTGTGTGCAACCCCAACCTATTGCCCACTTGTCTCCCCTAACAAAGTTTGAGCCCTGAGGACTGAAGCCAGTTCCATCTATAGAAATGGAAGAACCTGTGAAGAACGTCCATCCCCACCCTACTACTTGTCTCTCTGCTCCTTGACCCTGTCTTTTCAGCTAAAGCCACATATCAATGGGCCCTTTACCCCTGACTTGGCTCACCCAGTGGCAGACGTGGGCACTGTGGCAGAGAAGGAAGGCTGGCCTCTGGACATCAGAGTGGGTAAGTACCTTCCACTTTATCAGGTTAATAGGTATCTGGGGACAGTCACTTTCATGGCACTTCTTGGGGCAGGCACTCTGTAGGAGGTCTCATTATTCAGACATTCCCTGTGCTTGGATAGCATGCTTACTGTACTTGACAAGAAGAGTTTTAAATACCTCTGACTCCTAACCAGAAATAGTACGTTACCTGTGTCACTGTATACATGAACATGCACATCTCTGCTGTCTGCACACGTCACACATGCAGACGCACTGGCACACTGCTACTGTAGCTCAGCCTGAGTACTCACAGTCTCTATGGCCTGTACTCAGAGGGCCTGGTGTGAGCCCAGGCTCTGCTGCTTCATAGCTACCTCCAAACACAAAGCAAAAAGGAGAAGCAGCTCACTGTCCATCAGAAGACTCACATTGTCACACTGTCACTGACTCAACAATGTCACTGTTGAGAAGATGGGGTGCTCAGAGTCTCCAGATAGAGCACGGCATGGTCCGCTACCCTTGGGTTCTGGATAAACAAAAGGAAATCATTTTCAGTATAAATATGCATGTGCCTCCTGCCAATACATGTGTTCTCGTCTCTCTCTCTCTCTCTCTCTCTCTCTCTCTCTCTCTCTCTCTCTCTCT
>JANHMN010000012.1:20593320-20715684 GCA_030674055.1 Rhabdomys pumilio | reverse complement strand
TCTCTCTCTCTCTCTCTCTCTCTCTCTCTCTCTCTCTCTCTCTCTCTAGTTTTTTGAGACAAGGTTTCTCTGTGTAGTACTGGCTGTCCTGGAACTCACTCTGTAGACCAGGCTGGCCTCAAACTTGTGAGATCCACCTGCCTCTGCCTCCCAAGTACTGGGATTAAAGACATGCGCCACCACTGCCCAGCATACATGTTCTCAAGAAGGGAAACCTCAAAAACCCATCTAGTCTGGAGTGATAGTCGGGTTTGCCCTTCTAAGGCAAGAAGAGCTTTCTCTAGTGTCTAATAATTAAAAAGGAAGAAAAAAACTGCTGGCTAAGCATGGTGGTGCATGCCTTTAACCCCAGCACCAGGAGGCTGAACAGGTGACTCTTTATGAGTTCAAGGCCAGCCGAGGCTATATAAGAAAGACACTATCTCAAAGAAAAAGAAAGACAAGAAATTGCTGCGCTGATAAGAGAAACTTGATATTAACAGACAGTATGACACATCACTCAGTTCTACTGAACTTTTTAATAACAAGGTTTACTTTTTGCTTTTGTTGTTGTTTAGACAGGGTCTCCTTATGTAGCCCTGGCTATTCTAGAACTATGTAAGTACATCAGGTTGGTCTCAAACTCACAGAGGTTCTCTTGCCTCTGCTTCCTGAGTTCTGAGATTAAAAGCTTGCCCAGCTATGACTGCTTAACAAAGTTTTTAAAAGATCTTTTGTTACTCTGATTAAAAAGCAAGTAGAAAGCTGGACAGTCGTGATGCCTACCTTTAATGCCAGCACTTGGGAGAAAGAGGCAACTTTGAGGCCAGCCTGTCTACAGAGCAAGTTCTAGGACAGCCAGGGCTACTCAAACCCTACTCAGAAAATTAATTAAAAATTTAAAAAAACAAACAGAAAGCAGAAAAATCTTAGAAAATTAGCCTATTGGTTTCCATTAAGCAATAATCAGTGTGAATGTGTTAGTATCAGCCTTAAAGTAGGGTACATGCTTACAGTGCTAGCATTCAGATGGGTGAGGCAGGAAGGTCAGGTGTTCAAGGCCAACCTGTGCTATGTGAGACCCTGTCTCAAAGAAAGTAAAGCCTTTCGGGCTTTATGTGTGCTTACACATTTGAGTCAGATCTGTGAGGATGGGCACAGTATGGCCTGTGCTGAGTGTCAGGGTCGGTGACTATGAATGACTGGGTTATGAGCAGCCTTATTGCTGATGCTCAGGTCACTTCCAGCATGTCTATTAGAAATAATCTCTGGCCGGGCGGTGGTGGCGCAGCCTTTAATCCCAGCACTTGGGAGGCAAGGGCAGGCGGATTTTTTAGTTCAAGGCCAGCCTGGTCTACAGAGTGAGTTCCAGGACAGCCAAGGCTATACAGAGAAACCCTGTCTCGAGAAAAAAAAAAAAAAAAAAACAAAAAGAAAAGAAAAAGAAATAATCTCTGTGCCAGATCAGTTAGTGATCTCCTTGTCCCAGGTCAGATGGAGACTTCTGGTAACTATCTCCTGACCTTTGGCCCTACCATATACCAGGTTTGATTGGCAGCTGCACCAATTCAAGCTACGAGGACATGGGACGATCAGCAGCTGTGGCCAAGCAGGCCCTGGCCCATGGACTCAAGTGCAAGTCCCAGTTCACCATCACCCCAGGCTCTGAGCAGATCCGTGCCACTATTGAGCGGGATGGCTATGTGAGTGTGCCCCTGCCCCTGCCCCTGCCCCTGCCCCTGCCCCTAGCTTCCCACCATGCCTGCTGGTTTATGCTTCTGGATGGAACAAGCTACCATCTGTTGGGCTAAGGCAATGCAGGCACAGCCTTTCATCCTCTAGGCTGCTGCCTTACCCATTGTCATCAGCGTTGTACCCGGCCCTGACAGTTTTCTGTCCTCTTTATCCTGTGTAGGCACAGATCCTAAGGGATGTGGGTGGAATCGTTTTGGCCAATGCCTGTGGCCCTTGCATCGGCCAGTGGGACAGGTAAGTAGTGCGTCCTAAGAGAGCAGCCTCTAGCTCCTTGGAGCAAAAGTAAATAGTGGAGAGAAGACTGTAGCCTAAGGCTTCTGTTCCAGCCCTGCTACCCATTGGAAGTCCTTGTTAGACATGGATGGGCACTCAGTCAGAAAAGCCCTACAGAAGCCCTGAGTGGCCAGAGACTGAGCCCTGGCTGGCAAGAAGCCAAGAAGGCTACATCCTAGAGGGCAAGCTAGTGGCTCTGATGGAGCCTTTTAAGAGCAGGCAGCTGCCTAAGTGAGATTCAGGCCTCCATCTGGCCTGTGCCTCTCTTCTTCATACTCTCAGAAGAGACCTGGGGAGCTTGAGGTTGTGCCCTATGCAGTGTGCTTGAGTCCCTCAGAGGACACAGCATTTTCAGAGCCTTGCCGTTCCCATTATGAGTTAGGCATGTTCCGTAAGAAACCAGACAAACTAGCTTCTGGACAGCCCATAGGACAAGGCTAGGTGTCTCTAATCCTATCCCCTGTCCTGGACAGCCCATGGGACAAGGCTAGGTCTCTCTAATCCTATCCCCTGTCCTGGCAGGAAAGACATCAAGAAGGGAGAGAAGAATACAATCGTCACCTCCTACAACAGGAACTTCACAGGCCGTAATGATGCGAACCCTGAGACCCATGCCTTTGTCACATCCCCAGAGGTGAGACTACCTGGCCAGGGATTAGCCGGACTGCTCTGGGGGTCCTGTTCCTGGTGGGTCAGAGGAAAGAGTGGGGAGATGGCTGCTTAGGGTTGGCATTATAGAAGGTCCCAGGGAGTACAAAAGAACGAATTAGCCTCTCCTGTCAGTCCCTACCCATCAATGGACACTCCTAATTTGAGTTATCCAAGGGGAAGCCAAGAGACACGGCCTTGTCAGCCATCAAACATCACACTGACTTGGTGATTCCTGCTGGTCTCCCTCAGCTCCAGGTATTTAGCACAGTTAATAGAGTATGGACTATGGACTCTCGCTGCCTGGGATGGGCCCTTGCTCTCCTAATCTTGGTCACTTATTCATCTTCCAGGGTCATGTGAGAGGGTGTGAAGAAGTGCTTGCTTAGGGTTCTTTTCCCCTCCGATCTCATTTCCTGTCCCTTTCTTTGTGAGTGACTGAAACCACAGGCGTGTCTCCAGCTTTAGTTGCTGAGTTCAGTAAAAATGCGCCTTTGCTATTAAACAGGCATTGAATCAGCTGACACATCTTAGGCACTGAAGGGTGTTCCACCTTGACTTCACTAGCACGGGCCAGTCTCACTGCTCCGTGAGGAAGTGGTTTTTCCCAGACACCTGCAAGAACAGGAAAGTGTCACAGTAGTGCTGGTCTAGCCTAGGGCACACAATGAGTTCAGGCCCTGGCAGCTATTTTAGAAACCCCTGGACATGAGTACTCTGCAGGCCTGGTGGCTCATGGTCCCAGAGGTAGCCCTGCAGCTCTGGCCTCAAATGAGGGGCCTGGAGAGACGGAGCTGGTTCAGTTGGTGAAGTGCTTGCTGCATATGTATGAGGACCTGAGTTTGACTTCCCAACATCCACGTTACACAAAAACAAAAAACCTTACAGCTTGTCAGCCAGCCAAAGACAGAGCTCAGCAGACAAAAGCGTTTACCACCCATGACTTAAAGACCTGACTTCAATACCTAGAACCTCCTACATAGAGGTAGGAAGAGAAAATTAACTACACAGTTGTTTTCTGACCCAACATGCACACTTTATGTGTATGCACACACATGTATCATATGCACATTCATTCACACAGAACAGCAGTAAAAATAATTTTAAAAGAGGTGCCTTAGTAGATAGATGTAGGTGATAGGTGCTAACCAGCCTCCTCCGTTTCAGATTGTCACTGCCCTGGCCATTGCGGGGACCCTTAAGTTCAACCCAGAAACTGACTTCTTGACAGGCAAGGATGGCAAGAAGTTCAAGCTGGAGGCTCCAGATGCAGATGAGCTTCCCCGATCGGTGAGCAGATGCTGGTGTTTATGACTCGCCAACCATAGACCTGCCTTGGCCTACTTGCCTGGGCTCATGTGACGTGGCTGACACTGTTACTGAGAAAGAATGAAGTTTGGAACACAGAAAAGCTTGGATTCAGTGCCCAATGTCTCCACCCCTTCTGTAGGACTTTGATCCAGGGCAGGACACATACCAGCACCCACCTAAGGACAGCAGTGGCCAGCGGGTGGATGTGAGCCCTACCAGCCAGCGCCTGCAGCTCTTGGAGCCTTTCGACAAGTGGGATGGCAAAGACTTAGAGGACCTGCAAATCCTCATCAAGGTTGGCACAGTCATCCCATCTCCAAGCATTAGGTGTGGCTGGGGAACCCAAGGGAACAGGAAGGGAATGATCACAGGAGTTTTGATGGCTCCCCCTTCTACATGAGTCTGGGCTGGGGCACAGCCTGATCTAGCTAGTTACTGTCAGGCTCAGCCACCTAGTGTGAATCTATCACGTGACTCAGCTCAGCTCTGGATTGACAACAGACAGCACTCCTATTATTGGGACATTACCAGATAGGGACTGTTTGGGAGCTCGGCCTTTCTAGTGTGGTCAAGGGCCTCAGACTCATGTCAGACAATAATTTATGGGCTTACTAAGCAGTGTTCAGGCATGCCTGTGACACAGCCAGTATTTAGCTCATGTGAGCCAGGACCCAGACATGACTCCTAGCTTCTATGTCTGGCTTGGAGTCGCTGATCTTCCACCCTTGACAGCTTAGCTGAATAAGCAAACAGCTGCATCTGTCTTCCATATCTAGCCTGTCCCATGAGAGTATCCTGTCACGGGGACAGCATAGCTGGGGCTTTTGAGAGGGTAGGTGATAGCCTTGCCTAAACCAGGTGGCTCGGGAACACCAGGACTGCACTACAGGGCCAAGACTGACCATATTCCTAATTGGCCCTCCTTGTTCTGCTCACTGCCCCAACCTGGCCTCTCTGTTCACCACCCAAGGTCAAAGGCAAGTGCACCACAGACCACATTTCTGCAGCTGGTCCCTGGCTCAAGTTCCGTGGGCACCTGGATAACATCTCTAACAACCTGCTCATCGGTGCCATCAACATTGAAAACGGCAAAGCCAACTCTGTGCGCAATGCTGTCACCCAGGAGTTTGGCCCTGTACCTGACACCGCTCGCTACTACAAGGTAGGCCAGCATTGAGTCACACCTTTAATCCCATGCCAGTACTTGGGAGGCAGAAGCTGGTGGATTTCTTGAGTTCGAGGCTAATCTATAGAGTGAGTTCCAACCTGGGCTTAGTCCCTCAATACTTGGTCTGTGTGAGACCTCCTGTGGCTCTCCTGTGACTCCTAAAGCAATTCTATAGTTTCCTCTAACCTTCCTAGGTCTAGAGCCAAAACACCTGCTGAGACTCCTCTCTTACTCCTTGGCAGGGTTCTCCTGGGTGCTGGGATAACGATTTCCTCTAGTCATGCCCCCTCTAGTTTGTTGCTCATATGTACCCCACACCACCCAAGCTCTCAGGGAGCACCCTCCACTGCCTCACCACTTACCCCCGTTGCCTGGCAGAAACATGGCATCAGGTGGGTGGTGATTGGAGATGAGAACTATGGTGAAGGCTCAAGCAGGGAGCATGCAGCACTGGAGCCTCGCCACCTGGGAGGCCGGGCCATCATCACCAAGAGCTTCGCCAGGATCCACGGTGAGTCAAGAGTCAGCCCCACATTCACTCAGGGCCATCTACTATGCCACTGGCTGACTTGGAGTAGGCCGTGTTCCATATAGCCTGTCCCATCTACCCAAGGCCAAGTTGGCATTGCCCAAGTCTGATAGCCATGGCTTCCCATCAGCAAGCTTGTCAGTTGAAATCGAAGGCACGCAGCATGTACATCTACACTAATGCAAACCTGCGTGGAGTGCTACTGTGGAAAAGGGTCTCTGGCACCCAGCAGGCTTGGGTGCTGTAGCTACTGCCTGCTTGCCCTGCAGTAGGACTGGGGTTGGGGTGGGGCTTGTCTCATGTCCCTTGACTGTTTTAGAGAAGAGTGCTCCCGGGGCTACTAAGGAGCCTTAGGTAGAGGACCCACACTGCAACTTCATGTCTGTCTGACAGAAACCAATCTAAAGAAGCAGGGCTTGCTGCCCCTCACCTTCGCTGACCCCTCTGACTACAACAAGATCCATCCAGTGGACAAGCTGACCATTCAAGGCCTGAAGGACTTTGCCCCTGGCAAGGTCAGTAGGCTAAAGGGGGTGGGTGGGGCTGGGCAGTCACCTTGTTTCCTGTCCTGCTGCACCCATTCATACTTAGAGCTCTTGTGAATCCATGTTCCACCTGAAAGAGCCAACCCAGACATTAGCCCTAGCCTGGCACTTAGTACCCGACAGCTTGCCTGATACAACCTCTTAAGAGCCCCCAGTGAGGATTGTGTTCCTGGGAGCACCATCCACTCCCCAGCCCACACTCATTTTCTGTTGCAGCCTCTGAACTGCATCATCAAGCACCCCAACGGGACCCAGGAGACCATCCTCCTGAACCACACTTTCAACGAGACACAGATTGAGTGGTTCCGTGCAGGCAGTGCCCTCAACAGGATGAAGGAGCTGCAGCAGTGAGGAGCCAGGCTGGCCGTCCTGTCCCACGCTGACCCTGCTGGGTGTCACAGTACAGGTCCATGTGCATCATCAGAGCCTCATCTGGTCTGTCCAGCATGACCACCTGCTCTCAGATGACCAGACCTGCTTCCTGCCCCATCCTCAGCCCACTGAGTGAACCACCCTGGAGGGCAGCCTTGCCTTCCTGTTCAGTTCGGTTTGTCTTTGAGCAACCATGCAACTGTATTTATTTTTGATGACAGCACTCCCTCTACAGAAGTTTTTATTCTGCCTGATCATTTCACTGGTGGCTGAAGGATTTTAGAGAAACTTGTTCTTATAAGAAAAAAAAAAAAAAAAAAAGATTCACATCTATTGAATGTTCTGAGTGGTTGGTGTCTACTATTATCAGCTTGGGCTAATGAGGGTTTTTCAAGCCAAGGTTTCATCATTCCTTGGTCACATCTGGACCCTGTTCACTGTAGCGAAGTCAGGAGCGATGACAAAAAACTACTCCATCCCCTCCTGCCCTACACATGTGCCTGCAATAGATGAAAGCTTTAGTGACCAAGAGCTGCCTCCTCCTCTTTCCCCTGGGGGGCTACAGTACTAGACCTGGTCTTTACCCCGAGAGTAGGCACAGCACCCATCTTAAAGATGGATCTGAGTTCAAGTCCAGCCTAGATTACAGAGTTAAAACAGCCTGAAAAGTAACCTGCTCCAAGACACAGCTAATAAGCAAATGGTGCATGCTGTCTGCCCCTCTAGCCTCTGCAGCAGAGTTGTGACATGACAGGCTCTATTAGGCTGCATCAGCTAAATCTCACATAGAAAGACCCAGGCAGGCCACAGGGGTTTGTCACACAAGTGCCAGTGAGAAAGGGACAGCAGGATTAGACAGTCATCTGTGGACCTGGGGCAACTCTATCCCCACAGAGCACTCATGGTCACAGTTGAGGCAGCAGCAGCCCCAGGCTTCCTGTGAGGTAGGCCTCCATCTCCACGTCCTAAACAGGGAGGGGTTTTGGTTCATTTTGGAGGCGCCGCCTTCCAGATGCTGTGGAATTAAGACTGCTTAGTGTTCCAACTTCAATCAGCAACTGACAGTACTGACCCAAAACACCTGCCCAGAGTAACTTCTACCTTTATTACAGAGCCACTAAGCTCAGTAGTCAGCCTGGTTTCAAAGACCTCCATCTGTGGGCTTGGGAAAGGTCATCTCTAAATGGACCTTGGGATGAGGCAGGACATGCTATCCCAGACTGGCAATTCAGTGACCTTAGATTGTGATGTCAGCTGCTGAAATGGGGCAGTTCCTACTGCTGCCACCAGTGTTTATTAAATGTTTCTGCTGTCACTGAAAGCCAGAAGTTCATAGGATAGACAAGGCTTAGCTCGGTAGTACAACACCCGCTTAACATGAAAAGAGACCCTGGGTTCCATCCTCAGCCCTGAAATTACAAAAAAAAAAAAAAATCGGTCCTTGTGCTGGGGAAGCAGCTGAGCTGGTATAATGCTTGCATGGTGTGCACAAGCCCTGGGCCCCTCCCCTACCTTCACGTAAGCTCAATGTGGTACTGCACACTTGTCATCCCAGCACTCAAGAGGTAGAAGCTGGAGATCAGAAACTCCAGGCTATGCTAATGCTGTGCTATACAGCAAGTGAGAAGCCAGCCTAGATCTCTAACACTGGAAATGGCTCAGGGTGGCTCCAGACCAGAGAAGCAGTGCTGGGGAGGGAGAGGACAAGCACCTGTCACCCTGCTCCTGGTCCCACCAAGCCTGGCTCTGGTCAGCACTCCTCAGTGCCAACTGTTGGCTACTTCACAAGTCTGGACAGGTCTTCAGGCTGGGCAGTCACTGTGAGCCCCAGGGCTAGTTGCTGGTCCACCAGGAGAGAAGGCCCAGGCCTGGCTCACTGATAGATCCCTGCCAAAGACAAAAAAACCAGGTACACTCATCACTACTCAGAGCTGCGCTGCCTGGGACGGGAGGGACTAGTACCTCAGCCTATTCAGCACCTAGCAGGCCCGGCACAGGCAAAGGAAGTCGGGTTCACAACAGCTGGGAGGCTGTGTAGAGACTGGGAGCCATATCACCACTTCTGCCCCAGCTCACTAGGGTTTTAGGAAAGAGGCTGCAAAGCCTCAAGTGGGATCAGGTAATTCTTCCTCAACCCCAGACCTGTCTTTCTGAGCTCCTGAAGTTGCATAGAGGGAGGAGCCTAAGAAACACACTCCTGGAGCCCTGTTCCAGTCTCAGCTTTGATCTTTCTAGCCTCTCATTGGTTTTGTCCCTTCCTTAAAGATCATATCCAAACTCTTACCTTGCCTGCCCATCTACGGCAACTCAGTCACCTCATGGCCCCAGCCCTCAAAAGCAGACTAGTGTGATTGACAGATGACAAACACCAGACACCTGACCTGCTAAGGGATTCTAGGAATGAAACCTCAAGAAAGCAGTCTCCAGTCAGCTTACCACAAGTGTATACGGCGCTTCCTTCTTTGGTAGCTCCTCACTTGAAGCAGCAGCCTCAGCTGAGCTGGGTCCTGTGGGGGACGTGTCCACAAAGCTCTCATCCACCACCCTGAAGCGGATCTCCTCCCCAGTGTCCATGTACAGGTCATGCGCTCCTTCTTCCGTCTCATACTCCCATACCCACACTTGTTCTGCTTCATCACTGGAGTCCAGCGTCAAGGCCACAACCATGCCATGGGAGTGCATGAGCCTGAGGGTCCTCTGAAGTACTTACCCAAGTTAAAACCAACCCTAGGTTGAGACTATTTGTGCTAGGAATACAGTAAAAGCGCTTCTGCCCCTTGAAGAGGAGCCAGTTTCCACCAGAACCCAAAATGAGAATGATATTCCCATGTCTAGAAGTGAGAGTGAGTTAGGTGCCCTGCACTTCTCATTTAATCCTCAAAAGTGAAGACAGACAGATGCTGGGCTTGCCTGGGTCTCAAGATGACAGGCAGGTTTAACTGCCACCCGCCTAAGGAGGAGAAGGAACAATAAAACAGGGCCAGATGTGCTGACAATTCCAGTCTCATGTAGCTCCTGCTTCTGCCTGAACAGGCCTGGGTGAGAGGAAGGCTGACAGGCTCTACTCCCCATAGCCTATAGAGCCATACTGCCCTCTAGTGGCACACTGCATTCTCCAGATCTGCAGGGAGCAGGGAGCGCAGTTGTGACAGACCAGAGCCCCTCCTGGGACAGTCCCATTAAAACAAACAGCCCCAGAGCTGGAGTGAAGAAAAGCAGATCTGCACTCCAGGCCAACTCCGAAAATCCACCCCACACCCTGGGAAATGGAGACAACCTGCCAGGGTGAACCTGCTGGGGACATCTGAAATGACTCCTGCAGAGAGCCTGAGTGAGCTGACTAAGGGTGACAAGAGCTCCAAAGGTACGTACAGCTCTATTTTATCACCCAGCCTGACAGACCTGGGCATGTGGAGACCGTGGTCAGAATGAGAAGTAGAGGTGGCCTGGGGTGTCACACCAGCACTGCCAGCAGTGGCAGATCACAGAGCTGCCAGGTCACCACAGTAGTGGGGCTGTCCACTTGCCCCAAATCATACTTGAGAGGATACAACTTGGCAGGCTGCTGCAGTGACTCAGGGGGGATGAGAATGTCATCAAAGAACCCTAAAGAGACTGGAAGAAATGAAGAAATAATGACATTAGATGAGGGCTTCAAAGGGACAGCCCAGCAGAGATGGCAAGTCCCTTTCCCAGTGCAATCTGTCCCCTCCTTCCTCAAAGCCCCACTTCTATATCTATAGTACCCACATGGGCTGAGCAGCCCTGGGCACGACTCCATGTACAAAGCTCCCAGCCTTCCCATAGAGAAACCACAGAGCCTGTTACCTCCACCAGCTCAGCCCTTCTCGGCTCCAAAGCTGGGCCTTACAGTGAAACCTCACAGAGCTGAGGCCCTTGCTCCATCCTTGAGACATGAGGGCATGAGGTACCCCTCATTTGGCGCTGCAGCTGGACAGCTTCTCTGAAGCCATAGGAAAGATTCAGCTGGATTCTGGACCGCATGGTCAACATACACTGCCCACCCCACTGTGTTCCATCCAGTCTTACCCCAGAAGTCAGAGCACCTTACCGTGTACACCCTCCGGGCTGCAACCTTTGATCTTCCCAATGAGAATCTCATCCAGGAAAGGGTGGAACACCACGTATCGGAAATGGACTAGAAAAGAAGCCCACATTGTTGTAGTCACGCCAGGCTTGCTAAGAAGGCCGCAGAGCCTGGAGCCGCTCATGTTCTCCAATGTCCACCTCACTGCCAGCACTACCCAGTGCTTCATGCTGAGTCCTCTCGCAGGCTTAGACCTCTCTGCGAAAGCAGAGAACCAACCACCCCTCAATTATGCAAGGTCACAGTTTGGTCCCCACAAGGAACATCAGCAGCAGTTGCCCTGGAACTGAGGCTGGCTTCCAAATCCATCTCAGTCACACCTGAGCCCAGATTCTGGGTCATTAGCAACTCCAAAGTCAATTCCAACAACCTTCAGTCTGTTCTTCACATTTCAAAAGGACAGAAGCGACTAGCCAGGCTTGGAAGGAAGTTCCTGTCTCCTGATGCCTGAGCAAGCTTACCCTCAGCACAGAGCTGACCTGGGATAGGGCACTAAAAACGCAGAGGCTACCTGCCTGTGGGGAGTGTGACACATGGGTGACTTCACAAGTTCTCGGGCCTTGTCCCTTGTGCTTCCACTCACCTGCACTCAAGGGAAAGGCTGGCTACAGCTGTGCCAACACCAGGATGAGGCCACACCTCACTGGCCCTCTCACCCAGGAAGATGCTCTCTGCCATCAGACTGCCTATACGAGCCTCCTGTGCCAGGTGCCATGTTCTACTAAACAGAGGAAGAGGAGGCAGCTCAGAGGCTGTGTGTCCTGTTCCAACTACATAGTTCTCCTGTCCGTTTAGCCATGGATAGACTCTAAAGCAGTGGTCTCAGCCTTCCTAATGCTGTAGCCCTTTAATACAGTTCCTCGTGCTGTGGTGACCCCCCCCCCCAACCATAAAGTCATTTCATTGCTACTTCATACCTGTAATTTTGCTAGTTATGAATCCTAATGTAAGTATCAGATATTCAACCCACAAAGGAGTTGTGACCACAAGTTGAGAATTGATGTTCTACAGACAAGGCCGCCATATTGGATGCACCTTCCTCACACAGACTTACTACCAGCACAAGCTTCTACCAGGACTCCTTCAGTGGCTTAGCCTGCTAGTACCC
The DNA here is from genome assembly GCA_030674055.1 of Rhabdomys pumilio. Lineage (NCBI taxonomy): Eukaryota > Metazoa > Chordata > Mammalia > Rodentia > Muridae > Rhabdomys > Rhabdomys pumilio. The sequence continues at coordinate 20,703,888 of JANHMN010000012.1, read as the reverse complement.
ATCTTAGGACATCAGGGCCTACCATGCCTGGCTCTGTCCAGCTACACTCTGCCTTCTGTGAGGTGACAACCTGAAGAAACCGAGGCTTCTGCTAACCCTCCAGAATCCAGCCAGGAGCAGCCATGGGTCACTTATGTACAGGATGGAAAACCCTGTGCTCCATAAGACCTAGCATTCAGCCCAAAGCTTCTGCCAGGCTTGTGCCATGCTTATTTTGGCACAAGGCTTACTGGGATAGCACAGCATGTAAACCAGTGCCCAGAGATTAAACACCGTATCTGAAAGCAAGTGGTGAGCAGCTCAGGGTACACACAGTAGGACATCAATCAGCCTTGAAAAGGAAGACTGGTATGATGGCACATGCCTTTAATCCCAGAACCCTGGAAGCAGACCTCTGTGAGGTCGAAGACAGCCTGTCTACATAGTGAGTTCCAGGACAGCCAGAGCTACACAGAGAAACCCTGTCTCACAACAACAATCAAAGGCTAGAGATATGGCATGAGGCTCTGGGTTTCCATCCCTAGGACTGTACTTCATTATCACCCAGAACCCCCTTGGGGCAGGGGCATGTTTCATTTGCTTTTAGTTAACAGGCATAAGGAAAACAGATCCCAGGATATGTACTCCCCAACCCTTGGGCTGTGTTGAGTTTCTGTGAAAAGGACAAATTCCCGATTCCACTCACGTGAGGCACTGGTCAGGGTCTACAAGCCAGGAAGCAGAAGAGGACCAGCAAAAATGCTCAGTGAACAAAGAGGCTTGCCACCAAGTCTGACGCTGAGTTTCTGATGCTTCTACAGTGCTCCATGACCCTCCAAGGATTTCAGAACTCTTGAGTGGTAATCCCACTGTGTGACAGGGTGTACTTAGACCCCTATCCCAGGGTCAGAGCCAGAATCCAAACATAGGTCTGTGAGATGTACTTTATATCTCCCACAAAGAAACAAGAACTACAGGGTGAGCAGGATGTTTGGGACAATAAAATCCAATCCTGGAAACCAAGTGCCAAATGACACCAATGTAACAGGCAGCATGTCCTTGGCGCTAACTTGTTTCTGATATTCCTGAAGACTGGATACCTATTAGCACTTGCCTCTTGGACAGCAGGCTCTTGGCTCAACTCAACAGCATTCTCTGAGAACAGAAGCCTTGCCCCAGGCCAAGTGCAGAGCCCAGCTCGGCTTGGCACTCCTCTCTGAGAACAGAGCTCCTCGTGGCTTTCTACACCCTAGGCTCCCTTTTCTACTCATGAAAATGCCTGATCCACACAAAGACAGCCTGTTTCCTGGGGCTCTCTGCAGAGCTCAACACCCATGTCAACTGATTAGTCTCAGGGTGCCAGCACAGACCCCAGGCTGTCTCCAAACACCCCAGAACACTTGCCCACCTATCCATGGGCTAAGAAGATGACCAACACAGGCAAAGACAAGCTTCACTGTGGCTTGTGTGTCTGTCACTTTGCCTCTGCTCCATTAATAGGCTAGGCAGGCTAAGGATCCACACTGCTGCCCCGTGCCTGGAAACAAAGTGACAGAGGAGGCCTGGACAGCAGCTCCACCCACCACTCCTCTAGGTTCTAGCCAGCACCCGTTCACCCCAGATGCATATACCTTCAGTTTACTACAGTTTCTCTCAACAAGGGGCGGAGTCTGTTTCTCTATCCCTTAGTTTTAGCCGTGTGACATCTTTTGGCCAATGGCATCCAGGTATGCTGAAGACATACTTAGGCACAGAACTTCAGGCTAGCCCTGGCTAACTGCCCAGAAGAGCACAAGCCAAGCAGTGCACAGAAGCAACAGAAACAAGCCATCCCATACTCCCTCAGTGCCAAGGTCCCATCTTGAGTGCTACTATGTAATTCCTTAGTCCCCCTGGAGGCCCTGAAGTATAGAATCTACTATTACTGTTGGATAGGCTAGCCTGCACCTCCTGATCCTCCAGTTTCCACCTCCCAAGAGTTGGGATTACAGGCATGTGTCACTGTCCCTGCTCAGAGGCCACACACGTGCATTCATATTCGTGTAGGCCTCGCACACATACATACCATAATGGACATCAGAGGAAAATTCTGTACAGTCAGTTTTCTAGACTGTGTAACAAGCACACTATTTACTCCTGAGCCACTTGCTGGCCCCAAGGGACACTTTGAATTGCTGTGTCCTACTGCCCCTTCAGGTCCCTAGGCCCACTTGGCCTGCTCTCCCCTGCCTTCTTCTCTCCAACCAGTAGCAGCCACAGCTTAGAGCCCTTGCCTTAGTGGGCCATCTCACCATGAAGCAATGAGCAGTATAGGGCGGGGCAAATATTAGGGGCACTAGATCGAACCGGAGGGACACAGGCTGAAGCACAATCGAAATCTCAAAATTGTAGTGGCTTTGAGAATACCCTATTCACACTGACGTCTTACAGGTAAAGAAACTAAGGCCCAGAGACTGGGGTCCAGGTCTCCCAGCACACCAAGAGCCATGGCAGCTTCATTTTTTTTTTTTTGTTTTTTTCTTTTTTTGTTTTGTTTTGTTTTTGTTTTTCGAGACAGGGTTTCTCTGTGTAGTCCTGGCTGTCCTGGAACTCACTCTGTAGACCAGGCTGGCCTCGAACTCAGAAATCCGCCTGCCTCTGCCTCCCAAGTGCTGGGATTAAAGGCGTGCGCCACCACTGCAGCTTGATTTTTTTGCTACAGAAAAATGAGCCCCAAGAAATATGACACCCTAAGACGAGAAGGCACTCACCTTTGGTGTGTGATGCTCCATCCCCTGGGAAGACATAGGCATCCTCTAGCTTGGTGATATCAAACAGACAGATGCAGAGTCCCACGTTGTAGACGACCTGTGCAGACATGCACACACACAGTGACTCTCCAAAATCACAAGCAAGCTCTGTGCATCCCTTTCACTGATAGACGTGAGATGAAACTCTGCAGGAGGTAACGGTGGCAGGCACCTCAGGATGCACAACCTGGAATACGCAGGGCCTGACTGACAAAGTCAGCTTCCAGTATCAGCTCTGCCTCACTGTGGGACCAGCAAGGACACTACTCTGCCTCTCAGCCTCAGCTTTCCACATTCAAGTCTGGAAGAGCAGCTGGAGTGTTAAGTGGATAGGACGGACATGAAGTCTGCTGGTGGCCAGGTCAGACCACAATGACTGAAGTTCACTGTCCCTGCTTAAGCTTATACTTCCCAGGGTCCCAAAGCCTGTGGTCCAGATCACAGCCAGGAAGTGTGAGAACTCCATCACACCGCCTCTGACACACAGACGGCTCGCACAGGGAAATGTGGCCAAAGACCTTTCACAGACCAGAAGCCCGCACAGCCCAAGCCACACACTCTGGTGCTATAAATGACTTAGCTCAGCGTCTGCTCGTCTGCCATCAATACTACCCCTGGTCACAGCCCTCACAGGAGCTGCTCAGGAACTACAGACACACAGAGCACTTCAGAGGTGGGGCAGAGCTCCCTGCAAGGATCTTCTGTGGTGGCTTTGGTCACAGGATCTAGTGCGCTGGCCTCAACCGTGCATGGTGACCCTGCCTGTAACCTCTGCACTTGGGAGGTGGAGGCAGGGCTATCAGAAGTCCAAAGCCGTCTTTGGTTACACAGTAAATGTAAAGTGAATTCACCTCATTCAGCATCATGAGATGCTGTCTCAAAACTAAGAGGGGAGATGGTACTGGCAAAATGGCTCAGCAGTCAAGGTACCTACCGCCAACCCTAACAACTGACGTTGGATCCTGGGACCCTTCTCCTCACAAGTTGTGCTGTGGTATATATACACCCACATTGGCTGCTCTCCCAGAGGTCCTGAGTTCAGTTCCCAGCAACCACATGGTGGCTCACAACCATCTGTAATGAGACCCAATGCCTTCTTCTGACTACAGTGTACTCATATACGTAAAATAAGTAAATCCTTAAAAGGAAAGGAAAAGAAAAAAAAAAAGAAAGAAAACCTGGCTGTCATTGCTGAGTAAGTATGGCCTCCTCAGGCCCAGTAAATTTGAATGCTTGTGTCATGAAGGAGCAGAATTTGAGAAAGATTAGAAGGGTTAGGAGGAGTGTTTCTCACTTGGCACATGAGGATGTAGTTCTCAGGTACTACCCCAACACTATGTGTGCCAACATGCTTCCACCATGATGAAGGACTAAACCTCCAAACCGTAAGCCAGTCTCCAAGAAATCGCTTTCTCTTGTTGCCTTGGTCACGTGTTTCCTCACAGCACTAGGACAGCGACTAAGACTGTGTGCGACACACACCTTTAATCCTAGCACCAGGGTGCCAGAGATAGACAGTTCTCTGTGACTGAAAGGCCAACCTAGTCTATAGCAAGTTCCTGGCCAGTTAAGGGTACCAGTGAGATCCTGTCTCAAAAACAAAAAGTCAGTAACTCAGGCTCCATCGACGAGCCTGAGATCTGTGTGTATACTTCCTCCTCAGGCCTCAGTCTCTGGTAAAAGGACTACCTGCTCCTATATAAAGCCAAACATGCTCTCTCTTTCCAGCTCTCAGAAAGGTCACCTCCTACTGACCTGTAATGAACAACTTGGACTATAAGGCCCTCATGGCTCTGCGGTCTGGCTTCTGTCTATATTTCCTAGACCACCCTCTCTGTTCCAGCTACACAGCATTCCCTGTGCCTTTTTAGATGCCACAGCCCTTCCTGCCTCAGGACCTTTGCACGTGCTAATTGCACTGCCTCCACAGCTCTTTATGCCCAACCTGCTCCAACCATCAAAACAGTCTCTCTACTTGGCTTCTCCTCACCATCTGCTCTCTGGTCAAGGGCTATTACCTCAGAAGTCACCAATCTCTTTCATCTCAGGTGACGCTCCTCTGTTCCCAGCTGTGTGAATGCCTGGCCTTCATGGCATTTACCCCAGCTCACTGCAATGAGATCCTCTCAAGTCAACTCTTTTTCCTCACTATGCTACAAGGGCAGAGCCTGTGTCCCCCACTGTGGATAGTAAAAAGATTACGTCAGAGAAGGCCCTTGTAGTCACAGAAAGTAAATAGAGTAACCAAAAGAACACAAGAAAGAGGCTGGAGCTGGCTCAGCTGGTAGAGCTACCTACCTCTAACCCTGACACCTGAGTTCAATTCCAAAGACCCAGGAGCTATCCTCTGACTCTACTCACGCACTGTAAGCTACACGGGTGAGTATACAAACTGAGGCCCAAAGAAGCTGACTCGGCCAAGACTGCACAGTAACTGAATGAGGAAACAAACAGGCATCCTCCAGTTTCGTTTTACAAACCCGTTTTGTGCATGCTCTCTCCGTTTTTGTTTGTTTTCTGGCAATACTGAGAATCGAACCAGTGATCCCGCAAATATTAAGCAAATCTAAGCACTGTTCACCGCCCCAATGCTTTTTGTTTGTTTTTTGGGGACAGGGTTTCTCCGTGTAGCCCTGGGTGTTCTAGAGCTTCCTCTGTAGACCAGGCTGGCCTCGAACGCACAGAGATCCGACTGCCTCTGCCGCCTAAGTGATAGGGATTAAAGGCATGCGCTACCACCAGCAGCTTCCGATGCTTTTTAATTTGAGACAGGGGCTAACTATGTTGCCACGCTGGCCTCGAACTCGTCACAAGCCTCAATAACCCAAGAAGCTGGGATTACAGGTGTGCACTACCTCGTCCGGACCATTTATTCCCTTGGGTACAGCTGACATCCAAGTCTGGCTCATAAGGAAGCACAGGAAAGAGACCCTGACATGAATCTACATTAATTGTGCAAGGCCAAGGCTGAACCAGGCGACGGTCAGGCTAGCAGCGGGACCGATCCGGACACTGCCCGGGAGCCCGAGGGCCCAGTACCTTGTTGGCCAATTTCTTGTTCAGCTCCTCAGCAATGGAGTCGTTGAGTTTCCGCTCAAACTGCCACGGGGGTATGCGAACGGTGTCCACCATCTCCACCAACACGAACATCCTGCGCTGGGGTTCTGGAAGCCAGAGAGGCTGTCAAGCACGGGGGCCTGCGAGCCGTAAGAGAGTGGGGGTACCCGAGCCGCCTCCGTCCCTTCTCAGCCTTTGACAAGCCAAGCCTGCAGCCGAGCCGCGCAGGAGGGCCTGGGGTCCCGTTCGCGGACGCCATGCTCCCCTCTCAGAGGAAACTGAGGCCCGCTCCCGCCAGCCTTGGAGAAGCGCCGGTCCCCCGATCCCCCGTCCTGTCCCCTCCGCACCACGCGCGCAAGCCACGCACCATTCACGCGCGTCCAGTCGCTCCGAGGTCCCAGCGCAACGCTCGCCAAACCAAATCAACTCAGCTTCCGGAAAACTGACCAATAAGAAACATCTGCCCGCCCCTGCGGGTCGCGGAGCTACGCGAGGCTCCCGGGAGGGGCGGGGCCGGAAGGTGGGTGGAGCCGTCTGCATTCTCCCGCTAGTGAGAGGAGAGGGGCGGGGTAGAGCGCTGAGAGGGCGGGGCCTCGTCCTGAAGCAAGCCAACCCCCGACTCCGGAGCGAGTCTGGTTGCTAGGCGACAAGTCTGCACTTCAAGCCTGATTGTCTTTCTTTTGCACAGCAGCCAGAGAGATCCTTTGAAAATACAAATATAGCACGTTCAAAATAGTCTTTAATCCAAAGAAGTACCCAAGAGAGTGGGCAAAAAAGGGTCACCAGGCCTTTCTGGATGATAGTAATTTTAAGTGGTGCAATTGATGGATGTACTCACCAAAACTAAGCACACTCAGTCCTTAAACAGCTGAGTGCAAACAGTCTCACGCTGTAATACTAGAACAAGGGAGACTGAGCCTGCATAATCACTGCAATTTCAAGACCAGCCTTAGTTACAAAATGAGACCCTGTTTTATCGTACCCCCTCCTCCCCACTCAACACACACAAAAATAACCTTTGGTCAGCCAGACATGGTGGCAAACACACCTGTAATTCCAGCACTTGGGAGGTAAAGACAGAAACACTAGACATTCAGATCAGCTACATAGTGAGTTCAAGGCCAGCCTGGGATACAAGAGACTTCCTTTTAAAAAAAACAAAAAAACGCCTAGCATGGTGGTGCATGCCTTTAATCCCAGCACTTGGAAGGTAGAAGCAGGCAGATCTCAGAGTTTGAGGGCAGCCTGGTCTACAAGGCAAGTTGCAGGATAGACAGACAGGGCTACACAGAGAAACCCAGTCTCATAACACATATGATAGACAATAATGTCCCTTCCCACTGCTTAGAAACAAAGTATTTCAGGGGACTGACATGAGAGGTAAGAATTAGTTAGCTATGATCTTCATAATATCAGTAAGTAACTTGTTTTACATTCTCATGTGTATGAAGTGTTTTTGCCTGCCTATCTATATATGTCTCTGTGTGTGTGTGTGTGTCAGAAGAGAACCTCTAACTCTAATCCCCAGGAACTGGAGTTACATCGATTTGTGAGCCACCATGTGGGTGTTGGGAATGGAATCCTAGAAATGACACACAGTGACACATCACCTGGGTGGATGGTGGATCTGAAGTAGCTGGAGGGGCAGGAAGACTATCTATCGAGAAGGGTTATTAAGTGGCCTTGTGGAAAGGAGGAGGTACGGGCTGGAAGCAGGAGACAGTAAAGCTGGTCACTGTGAGGGGGTCTTAGGCACTGAGATGGACAACTTAGCCTCAGAGACAGGAACAGCCAAACCACAGCCTGAGGGCATCAGCTACTAACTGGACTGGAAGCTGGAAGGGGGCCAGGCTGGGCTGTGGAACCCAGGGTTTCAGAATTCAATCCTCTTTTGTGGTATTCAGCTCAACAATTTGTTGGCACAAAGTTTTGGTTTATGGTTTATGCAGCGCTTTAGAAAAAAAAAAAAGATGCGGCCCCTTTACTAATTCTGTGTCTTGCTCTGCGGATAGTTGGGGTGGTTTACAAAATACACAAGCGACTAAGTCTACAAGCTCCCGGCAGCAGAGGACCATTGTATGGCTTCTCTCTACAACATCCGGGCCGAGATCAGTGGCTGGCAGATGGCCAGGGCTTGAAAATATGGCTTATTTGAATGAACAAAAGGGCGACCGAATTGCAATTGCCAAGAATAAAAGACTGAGGGAGGAGATGAGCTGGGATCTCGTCAGGGTGTGAGGAGGGTTGAGTCAGAGGTCCATGGAGCTCCCACGCCACAGCCCAGGAATCCGGCACTGGTGGCCATGGCAATAAAGTTCTCGGTGCCACACACTGCCCACTGCCCGGGAGAGCAGAACCAAGGACAGAAGTGGTTTCAGCCGGGCGGTGGTGGCGCTCGCCTTTAATCCCAGCACTTGGGAGGCAGAGGCAGGTAGATTTCTGAGTTCGAGGCCAGCCTGGTCTACAGAGTGAGTTCCAGGACAGCCAGGGCTACACAGAGAAACCCTATCTCGAAAAAAACAAAAAAACAAAACAAAACAAAAAAAACCCAAAAAACAAACAAACAAACAAACAAAGTGGTTTCAAAGGACACTGGACTGAGCAGGATGGGGCACACCTGCAATCCAGACACTGGAGAGCCTGAGGCAAGACCGGCAAAAGTTCAAGACCAGACTGGGTTACACTACACCCCAGTTTTTAAGAAGGCAAACACTACTAGGGAAAAGACAAGATATAGTATATCTTTTAACAGAAAAATATAAAGCCACAAACAGGAATGTCATTCGAGACATCGTTAAATCTAAAAATGCAGGGATGACAGTAAAGCATGCCTGCAGTCTCAGCCACCCTGGGGCCTGATTCAGGAGGCTCGCTGGTAAGCAGGAGTCCATGACCAGTTGAGGCAATATAGGCAAGCATGACTGACTGTATGAAGGGAAAGGAAAACAAACGAAGAGAAAGGAAAAGAAATGAAGGCTGGGCATAGTGTCTGCACCTTTATTCCCAGCACTTGGGAGGCAGAGACAAGTACATCTCTGAGAGTTTGGGGTCAGCCTGGTCTACATAGTGAGTTCCAGGAGAGGTGGGGCTCAAAGAGAGATCCTAATGTTTCAAAACAAAACAAAACAAAATGCCAGATAGGAAGTGGTGTTGCATGTTTATAATGCCAGCACTTACAATGTGGACACTTGAAGGTCAGGGGTTCAAAGCCACTGCCTAATACATAGTTTGACGACAACATAGTCTACATCATCTCTATCAAAATAACAGAAACAAATAAACAAAAAAAGGTTTTGCTTTCCTTTCTTTTCTTTCACACATCTTAAAAAAAAAAAAAAAAAAAAATGGAGGCTGGAGAGATGGTTCAGTGGTTAAGAGCACTGACTGCTCTTCCAGAGGGCCTGAGTTCAATTCCCAGCAACCACATGGTGGCTCAAAACCATCTTTATGGATCTGATGCCCTCTTCTGGGGCATCAACAGTGTACTTACTCATATACATAAAATAAATATATCTTTTATTTATTTTTTTTTTTAAATCTGCCCTTGGCCCCTTCCTTTGCAGCAAGTGTTCTGGTTTTCCGCTCCCTCTACCTGCAGAACTGCCTGAACCAGTTAATAGCCTTGCTGTTTCCAGTTTCTTTCTTCTGTGCTCTTTTTTCTAAATAGGATTTATATAATTCAGGCTGGCTTTGAACTCACTATGAAGCTGAGGGGCTGAGGTTGGCCTTCAACTCCTGACCCTCCTATGTCCACTTCCCAAGTGCTGGGATTAGAGGCATGCACCATTGTATACACATTAGGATACAGTGTATATACAATGCACATCTGGGGTCAGGTGTGCTTTCACGGTCTTGTGATCTCATCTCTCAGAAAGCACAGGCTGGAGAGAGTGAGTGTGAGGCCAATCTGAGCTACAACAGTGAGACCCTCAGAAAGAAAGAAGGAAAGAAAGAAGGAAAGAAAGAAGGAAAGAGGGAAGGAGGAAAGGAGGGAGGGAGGGAGGGGAGGAGGGAGGGAAGGAGGAAGGAAGGAAGGAAAAAAAAATTTTCACTTTTTTGCTGGGATGAGGCCCTTGGTTGGGCCCGTGCTGGGTGTGTTTGAGGCCCTGTGATCCATCCCAGTGTTAATCCCAGATTCAAGGAGAAAGACCACTGACCCAGATCATCATGGCCAAATTAGTTAAAGCAAACAATTAATTAAAGCAAACTTTCTTATTCTTGCACATGTACACAGGGGGCCTCCCCCTAAGATGGGGTTCAAAAAGTCAGCATTGGCTAAGGGAAAGATAAGGGATAAGGGCTTTTATAGCTCAGAGGTAGGGGGGTTTCCAAAGAGGGGATTTGGCAGGCAAGTAGATGGGGTTACAGGAGCAGAATGTAATAAGATGGTCATAACAATAAGTGGTTATAATGACCTTTTAAAACAAAGGTAGGGTAGCAAGATGGTTATAACAATATTCCGAAAAAGAGACATGGATGAGGGCGGGGGAGGGGAGCAGGGACTGGGAGGAGAAGAGGGAGAGGGATGTAAAAGAAATGCATTTAAAGAAACAAAGACATGGTTGTTGTTTCCTGGAACAGGCAGTACAGAGCCATTTACAGCTGAGGTTACGGTGGACATAGCCTGATCCTTGAGAAGCAGAGGGCTAAACATAAACAGACGTGATCTTAGCTTAGCTTGTCTTTACATTAAGATGTCTTACAAGCCCACGATGGAGGCAGGCTGGTTCATCCCCAGCACAAGTAATACAATAAACCTACAACTTCCTGTCTAGACCCTGAAGCACAGGTCTCTCTTGGGGAGGAGCCAGGCTGGGTCCTCCCTGACCTCCCCTTTTAAATCACAAGCCACCTGCCACCAGCCCCTTTCTACCCCACTTCCTGCTGACTAGTTCTCGGAAACACTTATTGCCTTCTAACAAACAGCACTGCTATTAGGTTGTTTTATTGCTTTCTCCGTGAGAAGTTCCTGCTTCCTTCTGGACTCTCCAGAGCCTAGAAAATAGCCAGGCTAGGAGTTTGTGAGCTTCCTGAGGACCTGAGTTGGAACCAACCGGACTGTGGTGGCAAATGCCTTTAATCCCAGCACGCAGGGGGCAGGGGGCAGGGGGCAGGGGGCAGGGGGCAGGGGGCAGGGGGCAGGGGGCAGGGGGCATCTTTGAGTTAGAGACCAGCCTGATCTACAGAGTGAGTTCCAGGTTGGCCAGGGCTACAAGAAGATACTCTGTCTCAAAAAACCAACAACAGCCAGGTTGTGGTGGTGGTGATGGTGGTGGCGGTGGCGGCAGCTGCGCACGCCTTTAATCCCAGCACTTGGGAGGCAGAGGCAGGCCAAAAAACAAAACAAAACAAAACAAAACAAAAAAAAAAACAAAAAACAAAAAAAAAAACCAATAGTTTCCTCCAAAATCTGTCTTGGGTCAGACTGGCCATCTGACCATGAGAGAGAGAGAGAGAACCACAACAGCCCAGGAAATGAAATTATGTGCTTCCAAACAGCTAAAAATTAGAGTATTCCCAAGAGAAATACTGTTGCTTCTCTCATTTCCTTTCCTTGGTTTTAAATCAAAACTTTTGCTAAAATATAAACTTCATCTAAAGATTCATCAGAGTATTGTGAAAATTTTCTGTACCTTCAGATTTTTTAATTTAGCCAGGCGATGTTGCCGCACACCTTTAATCCCAGCAAGCCCAGGGCAGAAGCAAGGCTGAACTTTGAGTTCGAGGCCAGTCTGGTCCAGAGAGGGAGTTCCAGGTCACTCAGGGTTGCAAGAGAAACCCTGTCCTGGAATATCAAAGATTAAAAACGAAAGGATAGAACCAACTCTCCAAACCTGCCCTCCTCCCTCCTCCCGCATACCAGGGTGACCGTGTGGGTTGGACACATAAATAGATACATTACTCTTTTTTTTTAAGTGCCTAAAGAGATTGTGTCTGGCAGAATAGTGCTTAAATTACTGAGGATGGTGATCAGCTGGTGGCAGGGGAGTGGAAAGGGCCATCCTAATTTATAGGCAGAAATATTAGTACAGGCTGGACCTATGTCCCATGGCAGCGGAGATGGGTGCCCAGGGAAAAAGAAGTCACTTCAAATGCACTGTGGCAGAAAGAACAAGATCATGGAGCCAGAGCCCAGGCCTTGTACTTTTAACCCTACAAGATAAAGTATGACTATGTAGCCCAGGCTGCCTCAAACTCCTGATTTCCCTACTTCCCCTTAAGTGCTGGGATGACAGGCGTGCGGCATCGTGCCATTTTAACATCACCTCCAATGGCAGCTATGTGACCCTGAGTAAGTTTCTTGTTTTGCTTTCATTTGAGACAGAGACTCATTATGTAACAAAGACAGGCCTGGAACTCACTGTGGACAGACCATTCTGGCCTCAAACTCAAGGCAATCCTCCTGCCTCACTATCCTGAGTGCTGGGATCACACGTATGAGTCACTATACCTGGGTGGACAATGTTCTTAACCTCTCCTCAACTAAACTTTGGTGCCTACGGACACCACTGGGATCTGTGTGCACCGAAGGGTTAAATCGGTTGGTGCCATGCTGGTCAGGGCCTGGTGCTGTCCCTTGGTTATGGTGGATTTCAGGAGCAAGACTGAGGTGTGTCCTGAGGACATCAATGCTGTGAGGTTCTCCCCTCCCCTCTCTGCTTCTCCAGGGTAAGGAAGGCAGTCCAGGAGACAGGGCTTGAATTTTCAAGCTTCTCACAAAAATAGCCTTCACACAGAGCCCCTGGATGCAAGCAGAGGATTTCTTTGTTACTCAGCGGCTGGTGGGTGGGCGGGTGTGTCTCTGCTGCTCACTTCCTGAATGAACAGCTGTGGTCTCTCTGTGTGTGCGTGGGGTAATCACCACACTATTTCAAAGGCAGCCACCCTCCTTCATTCACTGTGCTCTGCTGCCTGACAGCCCCGGCTTGTGTTTACCAGTGACAGGGTCAACAGGAAAACTAGATGAGAAGACCTTAGCCCCCTGGCCTTAGCCTGGTCCACAAAGGACCAAATCCCAGCCTCCCCCCTCAGCTGGCCTTTGAGTCCTGCCTCCCACCTCCCTCTCAATTCTTAACACGGATTTCCCCCACTCTTCCCGCTGTATCAGCCCTGACCTAGTCCTCTGATGGATCCTTCTGCCCACAGCTGCTTTCTAGGCTCAGGCAAGCCATGTCCATCCTGGAACTCAGAGAAATCCTCCCTGGCCACTCACTGGTCACTCAGTTCAAGGCCACTGGAAAGACAGACTGAGCACCAATATTGGATCTCAGCTTGGGTCACTGGCTGTGTTGGACTAAAACAGACTAAGGGTTCTGAGAGGGAGAGGGAAGAGGTGAGTCATGTGACACCAAGACACCACACCCCCACAAACCCCATGCAGGTGGAAAAGTGGATGACAGGCAACAAGAAGTCTCTGGTATCCATCATTGCCTTCCCTTCCTGTGAGGACAGGTTGCTGCATTTGGAAGACTCCAAGTTTAAGGCCGGCCAGCTTGGGCTACTGAGTGAGTTCAAGGCTAGCTCAGGTTCTGCCAGTCTATTACTTCTGAGCTGTAAGACAGTGAAGCCCCCTGAGAGAAGGGAGAAGAGATGGAGGAGTAGAGAATCCGGGTCAGAGAAGAGAAAAGGTGGGGGAGAGAACAGTAACAGTAGCACAGGCTTGTGACCCAGCATCCGGGATATAGATACTCAGGAGTTCACAGTCTTCCTCTAGCACAAGTTCAAACCTAGCCTGGGGTTCATGAGACCCTGTCTCAAAAACAAACAAGGGAGGCAGAGACTGGTTAGCACATGCCTGTGACCCTAGCTCTTAGGAGGCTGAAGCAGGGTGCTTGCTCACAAGCTTGAGGTCCATCTGGGCTACACAGACAGACCTTGTCTCAAAGGAAGCTGACATTCACTTGTTTTTTTGTTTTTTTTTTTTTTTTTTTTTTTAAAGAAAAAGACAAAGAGGAAAGTGGGGACTGAAAGAGAGAGGAAGACTCCTCAGTGTGGTGCTCAGAACGGGATGAGAATTAAGGCAGCATTCTGGGTCTTTGTGGACACAGACAGGCGCAGTCTCTCTGTACTGTCAGAGGCATAATTGGTCTAAGAAGTCCTAGGAAGGGACACATGTGATGGCGCACACCTCTAATCCCAGGACTCGGGAGGCAGAGGCAGGCACATCTCTGTGAGTTCAAGGCCAGCCAGGTCTACAGAATGAGTTCGAGGCCAACCTAGGCTCTGTAGTATGTCCCTGTCTAAAAATAAAACAAAACAAAAAGCCCACGGCAACAAAACTATTTCTGGGCCCGTGGGCATTCGTGGTGCTGCAACTCAATAAATACCCTATAACCAGGTCACTAACACAGGCAAATTCTCCTCCCTGCTGGCCTCCCTTTCCTCTCTAGTACAGTAAGGTCTACAAAATGAGCGTCATGTGCATTAAAAAAGGTCAAAGCACCAGGTGGTGGTGGCGCATACCTTCATTCCCAGCACTCAGGAGGCAGAGGCAGGCGGATCTCTGTGAGTTCAAGGCTAGCCTGGTCTACAGAGTGAGTTTCAGGACAACCAAGGCTACACAGAGAAACTCTGTCTTGAAATCAATCGATCAGTCAATCAATCAATCAATGGCAAAGCATACCGCATGGCCCGGAGGAGCCCTAAATACATCTGAACTATTCTTGTTAGGTTTTTTTTTTTTTTTTCTTACTTGTTACCATTCCTCTCTCTTTCTTTCCCTTTGTTCCAGTGTATGTCTTTGTGAATTTTTTAAAATGATTTTTGTTTATGTATATGGTGTATGTGTGTCTATGTGAGAACATGCCATCTGTGTGCAGGTGAGTTGGAACCCCCTGGAGCTGGAGTTCCAGGAGGTTGTGACTTGCCATGCATGGGAGCTGGGACCCATGAAGGTTCCCCGGGAAAGCAGTGTAACTACTGAGCACTGGTTTGGTTTGGTTTGGTTTGGTTTGGTTTGGTTTGGTTTGGTTTGGTCTGGTTTGTTTTTAGGACACAGGGGTCTTTTCATAGAGTCTAGGCTGGCCTCAAATTCATGCCAATTGTGGCCTCCTCAGTGCTGGGATCACAGGTATGCCCTGTCATGTCTAGTTTTCTTTCTAATTGTTTAAATTTGTTATTTTCCTTTATTTCATGTTTCCTTGGTGTGTTGCCTGAATTCATGTCTGTGTGAAGGTGTCAGATCCCCTGGAATTGGAGTTCCAGACAGTTGGGAGCTGCCATGTAGTTGCTGGGAATTGAACCTGGGTCCTCTGGAAAAGCAGCCAGTGCTCTTAACCACTGAGTCATCTCTCTAGCCCCTGTCATGTCTGTTTTGATTTGTTTTTTTTTTTTTTTTTTTTGAGACAAGGTCTAAACTCAAACTTGAAATCTGTCAGCTCTATCCTCCTGAGTGCTGGGGCTTCTTAGTCTGTGCCAGCACAAAGGGCACCTCTTCGTGACTCAGTAATACTGAAATGACACCTGGGGAAGCCGTCTCGCTGAGCTGAGGTTGAGGAGGAGGGACAGGGAGGAGGCAGAGAAGTCCTTTGTGGAGGCCTCCTGAAGCCCCACCCCGAGCTCATAGACAGTTGAGCCTTAGCTGTCCTCCTGGGAAGCACTGCAGTCCTAAAGGGATTTGCCTGAGGTCTTAAGAGTCAAATCCAGCGCTGTCTGAAGAGACCTAAACTGCTTAGACTGAATCTGCAGAGTCTGACCTCTCTTCTAAAAGCCTCCAGACACACAGACAACGTAGATAACCCATGTATGTGTATGTGTATGTGTGCGTGCATGCATGCATGCGTGTAAGAAAGAGACACACACAGAGAGTCACTCATTATTCTTTTAGAGATCTCTCCCCCCTGGATTTGGTAGCCCCTCCCAAGGACCTAATGTGTGCCAAAGAAATTTGAGCACATTCTTCACATGGAGATCTCAGATGCTCTGAGGGGACAGAGCTGAGCACAGCTGCTGGGTGCTGTCTGAGACTCCAGAGGGAATGGAATGTCTGGGAGTCCCTAGGAACCTGGCTTGTTCCCAGAGGGTCTCATCTCTTCTCTGGCCTTCCTTCTCCAGAGTACATCCTCCCACCCTGCACCCTCCTACTGAGCATAAACAGTCTCCAGCACCCTGTTTGTTCCCCAATCACCAAGAATGCACACTGTCTCTAGCTCTTCCTGCCCTGCATTTCCCAGCAGCTACCCTGACCTGGTAGGGCAAATTATACCTTGGCCCAGCAATAAAAGCCACTTTCCAAAACAAGAAGCAGTAAAGTTCTAAGTGACGCAGCTTAGCCACTCACCCAGCACTCGCCTGGCTCAGGAGGTGGTGTCTGGGCCAGTAAAGAGATAGCTTAGTGTCCCTTTAAGCAAGGAGTACAAATTCCCATCCCAGTCCCTCCCTCCAGCACATCCTGACGTCAGCAGGAGGGCGTGTGTGAGTGAGTGAGTGAGGGGCCGAGGTGCCTCCTGCATACCATACACACACACACACACACACACACACACACGCCACGGAGAGTGCATCATCCAGACGTGACCCTTGCCAGTTAGCTCCACGGTCCAAAGAGATCGGGTGCTGCCCACTACAGGAGACAGTGCCTGGACCCAGCTGCCACGGCGAGGTAAGGGACCTGATGGAAATTGTAGCAGAGGCAGGGGCCGAGGGTTGATGGTACCGAGAAAACATGTGTGGAGCGAGGCTGGAAAGGTCGCGGAGCTGCACCAGCCAGCTCGGCTCTGCTTAGAGGATGCTGGGGACGCAGAGGAGCCCACCGCCCTTCCCTTCTCTCTCCTTGACCCTCCAGAAAAGCTGAGGCGGAGTGGCTCCCGCGCGCCTGAATGTGTGTGAATGTCTGTGTCTGGGATTCGCGTCTGGGTTGAGAAGCAGGTAACAGCAGCTTCCTGCCAAGCCGCAGCCTCCGGTCTGGGAACTGGGTGAGGGAAAGCTGTGACTCCTTCCAGACCCTAAATGACTAGTCCGGAGCACCACTGGATCTTGCCCCTGGAATCTGCATTGAGGCCAGGGCAGAGGGGAGGAACCGCCTGGGGCAGGCAGGGGGACCCAGAGCAGCGGTCTTCCCCTCACTGTGTTTTTCCCTAGTGTGGCAGAGATAATTGTGTCAACTGGCTGGAGGGATGGCTCCATGGTATTTTTGCCTTTATGCCACCCCACTGAGTCCTTGCTCTCCCCCGCATGCTGGGCTAGCTCTGACCTCCTCCTTTGCTTGGGTGCAGCCCACTGTAGGACAGGGGGTGATAGACCAGCGGCTGGGCAACCCTTTCTGTGGGATGCAAGGACTCAGGTTGGCCTTGGCTGGCATCGAGCCCCTGAGTGGTCTGACCCTGGCACAAGGAGACTGGATGGAGATAAGGGGCCATGCTGGCACCCACAAGGAGACAGCAGGTTCCTGCCAGGCTGCCAGGCTGCCAGGCTGCAGGCGCTTCCCAGGGAGGAGGGGGCAGGACTGAGAACAATAATAAATCCTGAGTGTGAACTGCTGCATCCGCTGGGGTTGGGGGAGGGGAGAAGGAAATGTGCCTGGCGGGAGGTGGGCACCCTCTCTGACAGCCTGGCACTGGCTTGCTTAGATGCCATCCAGTCAGAGCCTTTCCCTGGGAAGGATGGGAGTGGGGAGGGGTGGCTGGTGGGAGTGGGGGTGGGGAGAGCTCTTTCCCAAATCTGACTCCATCCCAGAGGTCTCTGGACCTGAATGCTCAGGTTCTGAGTTCTCCTCCCATCCTTGTCCCACATTGCATTTTCCTAAAGCATCTATTTGCCCATCCTTGTCTCTCCGGCCCCACCTTAACACAACTAGTGCAAACAGAAGCTAACAGCGATGGGTCCCAGGAGAACACACCAAGTTGTCCCAGGCCGGGAGACAGATGGCTGGACAAGGTTTGAAGATGCTTATTGGCTAGGGAGGGGGCTCCCTCGTGGCCCTCAAGGATCCACAGGGATGGATAATGGGGGAGAAGGGATATTTACCAGCCCATGCAAAGGCAGAGTGCCTCTCCCCAACCCTGCGTTCCCCCACCTCGTACAGGTGATGCCCAGCAGAGGGTGCTCTTGGACTATTAATTGAGCCGGTCACGATCACTAATCACAAGCCTGGTGGTGTCCAGGACCCAGAGCTCCAGGTGCAGGCAGCTTGGGGGAGATGCACAGCAAGACGAGGGAGTAAAATTCAGGGTGGGGCCGGCACACATCGAGTCCCCCAGAAATGATGGTCACTAGGCGGGAGGTAATTTAACACCCTGGGGAGGCCAGGGACTTTGAAAGCACACTGAGCATGGCCACTCGGCCACTGTGTGTGACTTTGGCTAGTATGGTCCTCTCTCCAGAGGACCTGGAATGGGAAGGTGACTTGTTTAAGCTCACACGGTCAGGCAGAGGTGGAGCTTGTCTGTGAACTGGGATCCTGGCTTTCCCTTCCCCCTCGAATGCCAGAAAAGCCCAGAGGCCTTAAGACCAGGAGGT
Organism: Rhabdomys pumilio; assembly: GCA_030674055.1. Classification (NCBI taxonomy): domain Eukaryota; kingdom Metazoa; phylum Chordata; class Mammalia; order Rodentia; family Muridae; genus Rhabdomys; species Rhabdomys pumilio. The sequence goes on along the minus strand of JANHMN010000012.1, from coordinate 20,685,607 downwards.
TCAGTGAGGCTTAAGACCTGGGCCGGTGTGCAGGAGAGTAAAAAGCCACTTAAATAATTCATCTTTAGGATTGGCTGGGACAGCCCCTGACACCACACACACACACACACACACACACACACACACACACACACACACAGTGGAGGGAAAGGAATCAGCTTTAACTAGGTCACCTCCAGCTGCAGGGGCAACTGATATATATTCTAAGGAGTGTCTGGAAACCTGGGGAGGAGGAAGCAGGCGGGTAGCACTTCTGTCTGGTGGTCCCAAGGTTGTTGTCACCTCCCCAGGACCCAGCATGGACAAGCCTGAGCCATTCAGCTCTTCCACCACCATCCTTTGTGGCCCCTGTCTGTCTATTTTTAAACTGTACCCATTCCTCCCTAGTGGCACCCCCATAATGGGGACTTGGAGCTGGGACACTTTTATTGGGGGTGTTGATCCTAAGCTTCACAGAGCTGGTGAGTAATTCACCCAAGGTCATGGTCTGAGTCAGCACAACACCAGAAATAGAACCCCAAATCCTGGCTCCCCCGTTCTACGGCTCTGTACATCGTTCTCCAGGGGAGGCCGGTTGTGGAGGTTTTGTACAGAGAACTGAGGGTTTTCTCTCCTTGCCTTGGCTACACAGCCCTCTTCCAGACCTCTCCAGGGCTCAAGAGGGCTGCCAGGCCAGACAGGTGACCTCAGCAAGTCTCTTCACGTCCCTGGGCCTCAGTTTACTCTTCTGAAGAATGGGTGTGTTGGTGATAATTACTGTTTACGGTTCTTATGAGGCACAAATGGGACAAGAGCCTGACAGATAGTTAAGCTGACAGAGGGTGGCAGAGACTTGCCAAACAAGGACTGGCCAGCTAGTGTCATAGTCCACAGTAGATGGGGACCTTGTAAGTCCAAGGCTGTCTTCCCTGTGTATACTGCCCCAGTGTTTGCCACTCCATTTATTTTGGTTGTATGTGTGTGTCGATTTTATAGGACAGGGTTGGGAATCACCTCCTTGGGTAAGCCCGTATGGGTGTTTTGATAACCTGGGAGGCAAGTTGGTCTCTCTGGCCTTCATCAATCATCTGGACCCTGATGATTCATGTGTCTAGGGATACAGGTGAAGCCCAGAGAATAACAGCTGCTTACTCGAGGTCACACAGTGCTGCTGCTGGAGCCGCTTGCTTTCCCTGAGGAGTCCACATCTAAAGGGGCTCTCACTGTCAAGACAGCCACTCGTAACCCTTCCTCCTTTTTTTTTCTTGTCTTTTGTTCTGTTTGTTTTTATTTTTTGAGACAAGATTTCTCTGGGTAGCCCTGGCTGTCCAGGAACTCACTCTGTAGACCAAGCTGGCTTTGCACTCACAGAAATCCACCTGCCTCTGCCTCCTGAGTGCTGGGATTAAAGGTGTGTGCCACCAGGTATACCCCCGTTTTTTAGGAGGGAGGATCTGAGAATTAGAGCCAAGTTCCAGCTGGCTCTGGTCACCTATTGCCAGGACTGACTCATTGTCCTGAGTGTCATGGTCCTGTGACACTGTATCACACCTTGGGATATCTCCAAACAGTTCTGGTGTTTTGGATTTCCTGGCCCCACCACTGTCTGTTAATTTGGCTTTCATGCAGGGAAGGGTAGGCCAGAGCCTCTGTGCATGGCCAGGGACATGCCTATGGCTCAAGTTCTGGGTCTCACATTGCTCTACTTGTATGTGGGCCTGCGTGTTATCTGCAGTACCACATTAACAGGGTATGATGGTGAGCCTCACCTATAATCCAGCATTCAGGCGGTGGAGGCAGGAGTTTAGGAGTTTAAGGCTACAATCGGCTACTTGAGACCCGTCTCAACCTCCTGCCCACAACCCCAGTAAATAAACAAACGTAAAACAAAAGCAAGGAACCCGAAAAGCGCTGGCATCCAAACAAGGCAAGCCTTGGTTCTGTCTTTCCTTCCCTGCATCAATATTCTGGAAACATGGTCTGAGCTGGAGTCTTGCTCTATATTTTTCTGTTCTCATCTCCCTGGGCTCTCTAGGTGTTTCATAACCTTTCTAGCTCCAGTCTCTCTCTGGCTCTAGAGAGAGTCGAATCCTATCCAAGAATTAATAGCAACTTGAAACGTCGTTATCGTTGGTCTAGCCTGTAATCCCACTACTCAGAAGTGTAGGTCAGAAGCTCACCCTTGACCATATGACTACATACATGTTCAAGATCTGGAGCAATGGCTCATCCATTAAAAGCACTTGCTGTTCTTGCAGAAGACATGAATCTGGCTCTGAACACACACATCAGGTGGCTAACAATCACCTGTTAATTCTAGCTCCGGTGGGATCTGATGCCCTCTTCTGGACACCGCGGGTACTACACACACATGCATACAACATGTTCACACGCAGTGGATGAGTAAATGAATATTTCTTTTTTTTTTTTTTTTTTTGGTTTTTCAAGACAGGGTTTCTCTGTGTAGCCCTGGCTGTCCTGGAACTCACTCTGTAGACCAGGCTGGCCTCGAACTCAGAAATCAGCCTGCCTCTGCCTCCCAAGTGCTGGGATTAAAGGCGTGCGCCACCCCCGCCAGGCAAAAAATTAAAATCTTAAGAAAACAAATTTGAACCTAGTTTAAGGCCAGCTTGGACTACATTTGGACTATACAAAACGTTGTCTCAGAAGAAAAGGGAGGAGCACCAGGCAGGTGGCTCACAGGTTAAGGGTGGTTTCTGCTCTTCCAGAGGACCTGAGTTCCTTTCTGGGCACCCATGTTGTATGGCTCACAACTGCCTGTAACTGCATCTCTGTAGGCGTCTGCACTCATACATGACATATGCACCAACACATTTATACATGTAGTTAAAAAAAATAAAGTAAATCTTAAACAAATTAAAAAGAAAGAAAACTGTACTAGCAGCCAGGCGTTGTGTAGCAGGCCTGGAGCAGGCCTATAATCCCAGGATGCAGAGGCTGAGGCAGGGGGATTACAAAGTCTAGTTCAGTTTGGGTTACATAGGAAGTTGAAGGACAACTTGGAAAGTGAGGCTCTGACTCTCCTCCAATTCCAAATAAAAAGGCCACAAGGGGGCTGCGGAGACAGCTCCATGAGTATACATAGCAAGCCCTCTGCAAGCACGGGCCCTGAGTTTGATCCCTGACACCCATGTAACAGCCAGGCCCACCAGAGTTCCTCTGTAACCCAGCACTGGAGAACGGAGGCAGGGGGATCCCTGAAGTTCACTGGTCAGCCAGGCTAGCCTTTCCGTGAGCTCAAGACTGAGAAAGCAAGACTCTGTTTTGAAGAATAAAGTGGAGAACATTAGAGAAAGACATACAACCTGAGCCTTTGGCCTCCACACCCGTGTACATACAGTATGTGTGCAAACACACATGCACACACACACACACTCATGCAAAAAAACCCAAACAAAACAAACAAGCATACAAACAAACCAAAAATGTCTGCATCAATACCAGTGCAGGATCTGCTAGAAGCCTCCTGACCTATGACTTCGAAGCCTCAGACTCAGTGTGTACTGGTTAGATTCTGCCTAAGATACTGTGCCCCTGGTTGATTTAACCTGAGTCTCATTCATTCTCCCTCTCCCTCTCTCCCTCTTTCTCTCTTTCTCTCGCTCTCTTTTATTTTTGTCTGTACAGTAGAGTAATAACACTAACCCTTAAGGGATGCTGCAGGAATTAAGTCCAGAAAAGGGAGCTGTGGGTCAGGGAAGGCAGCCAGGGGCAGAGGAGGGAGGAGAGTAGAGGGGACTGGTCCCCTCGGGAACCAGTGCTGTGTGAAAGGAGCGGACCCCCAGGCTGCAGCACCTGCCTGGCTCGGCCATGTTCACTCACTTCCACCGTCAGTGAACCCTTGAGAAAGGAGGGCCTCTTGTCCCCATGCAGCACCCTAGCTGGGGAGATGAGGCCAGGCCTGCTGGAGACACTTCCAGATGTAGAAACTGCCCCTAGCCAGGCCCTGCCCTCCTTACCTAGGATGAAGAGTCCAAGGAAGGCCTGCTCCTTCTGTGGCTCCCTAGGCCCGCCCCTGCCCCTGAGTCACACTTTCAGAGCTCACCAGGGTGGCGGCGGGAGCTTTTCTTCCCCAGCCGCTACGCTTGTTGCCCCTTCGCCTCTCCTTCCTCCGCCCAGCCGCTATCACCTGGCAGGTGGAGCAGCCCCTGTGTCTCCATGGTAACCACTGTGGCTCCTCCTCTCTCACCCCTGGCAGACACAGTCAAGCAAATCACATAGACATTTGTTTGGGATCCCTGGTGGAGCTCCGTGGTGGAGAGCTTGCCTAGCTGGCAACCATGTCCAGCACCAGGTCTCCTCCTCCTCTCCCCCTCCCTCTTCTCCCCCTCTCGTTCCCTTCCTTTTCTCTTTTTCCTTCTTTCCTTCCTTTCTTTCTTGTTTTTTTTTTTAAGGTTTGAATTTTGTTTGAGACAGTGTTCTTTCTCTGTAGCCCAGGCTGGCCTTGACCTTGCAATCTCTCCTGGAACTTCTGTCTCAGCCTCAGGAGTGCCAGGGTTACAGGTGCATTGCCACACTCACCTGAAAGCTTCTGATTTGGTTGTTTTCCTCTTAAGGGGCACAGAGTATGGTATGGGAAAGCATTTCCTAAGCAAACGCAAGGCCTTGGTTCTATGAGAGAGCACTGCAGAAGGGTGGGTGGGATGTGGGGATACATCTCAGTGGTAGAGCCTTGCCCTGGCACGGGTGAGGCCCTAGGTTCAATCTAGAGTACTGGGAAGAGAGAGAGAGGAGGTGAACCGTCCTGGGGAGTATAGGAAGATCTTGTATCAAAAAAAAAAAAAAAAAAAAAAAAATCAGGCAGTGATGGCACATGCCTTTACCCAGCACTCTGGAAGCAGAGGCAGGCAAATCTCTGATCTCTGTGAGTTAGAATAGAAAGCAGCCTGGTCTACACACAGAATTCTAGGACAGCCAGGGCTACTCTATTAAAGAGGAAGGGAGGGGGCTGGGGGAAGCGGGCTGAGGGGGAAGGGCTAAGGGGGAGGGGCCGAGGGGGAGGGGTTGAGGGGGAGGAGGCTGAGGAGCTGGAGATACAGCTCGGTGTAGTTGAATCCGTAGCAGAAGCGCAGAAAAAGATGCAGTGATGAGCAGTGAAGGAGGAAGGGTGTGGGGACTGTCCCCTGCTCCTTTGTCACTAGGGACTAAAGAAAGGGTCTTCCTATTACAGGCTCAGCCAAGCTTCACAATGACCTGTGAGAGGGGGAGGCAGAGTGTACCCATCCCATTGCACAGATGAGGAAACTGAGGCCAGTTCAAGTGCTACCCAAAATCACAGCTAGTAGTAGTGGCAGAACTGGAAGTCTCCTGGTCCTGAGGTCCCGAAAGTCTTCCAGGTCACCTGTCTCTCCCAGTTTCTATATCAATATCTCTTAGGCTCTGGGACTCCACAGTTCTTGAGGAAGAGGGTGTAGGGTATGACAGGAGAGCCACATGACACAAGCTGTCTCTCAACCCTCAGCTGATACCACCTCCCTAGGGAATTACCAATCTCTTGTGGGGCTCTTGGCTGTTCAGCGACCCCTACCCCATCCTGCCTGATGGGGACACGCACCCCGGGCTTTGAGCATGCTAAGTAAGTGCTCTCCCACTGAGCCACACCCCCAGCCCTTCAACCTCATTTTGAGAGGCAGAAAGTGGGTTAATGAAAAATAGAACATGAACACGTCCCCAAGAGCTCCCCTGTGCTTACTGCTCCTGTTTTGGGGCATATTGAATGGCGTTTGGGCCCCAGGGCAAGCTTCCTATAAAATAAGAACCAGCACTACCCAGAGTGCAGAGCTGGAAATGGCATCAAAGGTCAAGAAAGGACACTGACTGAGACAGGTCAGCCAGTATAACCCACACTTCTGTCTTAGGGGCACAGTTGGGAGCTCATCAAATCGTAGGTAAAAACCCTGAAGCTGAGCTGTCTTGGCTACGACTTGTCCGGCCTCCACACCCCTGGGTTATAGAATTGACCTGCAAGCTGGAAGAACTTAGGGATTCTAAAGCAGGCTCTGCTTTGTCTTGTGACCAGGCCTCAACCTTCCTCTGGAATCTAGGATAACCTTGAAACTTCTGGTTCCTGTCCTTCTCCTTTTGGAGTGCTGGGATTATTACAGGCATGCACTGTCAAGCCTGCTTTGTTTGCACGTGTGTGTGTGTGTGTGTGTGTGTGTGTGTGTGTGTGTGTGTGTTTCTCTTTTGCTTTTGTTTGGTTTTCTTACAGGGTCTCTGTGTATAGCCTTGGCTGTCTTAGAACTCAATTTGTAGACCAGGCTGGCCTCAAACTCACAGAGATCCCCCTGACTCTGCCTCTCCAGCGCTGGGATTAAAGTGTGCACCACCATACTGGGCTCATGCCTGGCTTTATGTGGCATTGGCTACTTAAACAAACATTCCTCCAGTTGAGCTCTGTCCACACTCCCTTGTTTTGTTTCGGTGCTAGGGATTAAAGTCAAAGCCTCCTACATGCTATGTGATTAGTTTGTCTTACTAGTGAGGATACCAAGGCAGGGTGGGGCCGTGAGTGTCTTTGGGAGTGGCTGGCTTCAATTTATGTCCCATGTCTGGAGCTGTTCCCTGGCTTAACTGGGTTTGTCTCTTCTCTTATAGACGGAGTCCATAGCTGGTGAGGCCAGTGAGCAGGGCGAGGCCAGGCCCTGCCCAAAAGGACACCAGAGTCCTTCACCGGCCCCTGTGCTCCAGAGCCCACCTGGCTCTCCTGCTGGCCCCACCATGACATCAGAGTCTACATCACCTCCAGTGGTGCCACCTCTCCACTCCCCCAAGTCCCCCGTCTGGCCCACTTTCCCCTTCCACAGGGAGGGCAGTAGGATCTGGGAACGTGGTGGTGGCATCGCTCCTCGGGACTTGCCCAGTCCTCTGCCTACCAAACGGACCAGGACATACTCAGCGTGAGTCCCTTCCCCTCCCCTAGGTCCCAGCCTGGCCATCCTCCCAGGAAGCTGTGCAGCCTTCCAGTGACATCAGTGGCCCTTCACTTATTCTTTCAACCCACAAAAACTTACTGTTCAATAGGCACCTCAGCCATTTGTCCCAGGGTTTGAGACTGGAGCTTCAAGATGGATAAGACATGTCTACTACTCACAAGCATTTTGAATACTAGGGAAGGACAGCCTGGGTGCAGTAAATTAGGACATCCTAGCTGAGTTTGAAGATGGGTCAATGAGGGAGCTGGAGAGAGAGCCAGAGAGAGAGTGGTTAAGAGCACTGACTGCTCTTCCAGAGGTCCTGAGTTCAATTCCCAGCAAACACATGGTGGCTCACAGCCATCTGTAATGGAATCCGGTACCCTTTTCTGGTGTCTGAAGATCGCTACAGCATACTTATATAAAATAAATAAATAAATCTTAAGAAAAATAAAAAAGAAGATGCATCAAACGAAGAAGGGACTTGAGCCCCAGAGATACATAGTGAGACCATTTTAAAATAATACTAACACTAGGGACTTCAGCATGGCAAGTGACACAGCAAAGAGTTAACCTTTAAGGAAGGCTGGACTGCCAGGGACTATCCTTAGGCCTCTGGAGGAACTGAGTGAGGCTAGACAGGAAGGATTTGTGGGAGCCAAAGGTCTTACATTTATTATTGTTATTGTTGATGGTGTGTGCGTGTGTGTACATGCCACAGTGTGTGTGGAGGTCAGGGGACAACTTCTGAGGAGTGGGTTCTGGGGTTCAAAGTCAGGTGTTCAGGCTTGCCAACAAGTGCCTTTTTACCCTCTGAGCCAGCTCATAACCTCTGTGTTTTATTGAGATAGGGCTTTGTTATGTAGCTCAGGCTGACTCTGAGCTGGTGGTGATTCTGCTGGGGTTTGCAGGCATGCACCACTGTGCCTGGATACAAGGTTTCTGTTACTGTTACTAATCTGGATAGCAAGCATACATTGACCTGTGTCTGAGCCAAGGCTAGAGTAGATGCTTAGTAAACAGTACATGGGGCCAGTGGCCTGTGGTGCTAGAAGCTGCCATGGGAGATGGCGAGGTGCCGTTTCTTGGTTTCTGTTCTGGTTTTTGGTGCTGAGAACGAAGCCTGAGGCACATGGCATGCTGTCCACCACTGAGCTACACCCTGGCTCCACTCAGAAGTCTTCCAAGTGGAGCCCATTTAAGCTGAACATCTGGATGGAGGGTGCTATTTAGGGGGTACAGACAAGGAGCGGGGAGATACCTTTGTACCACACTGAGAGACACGGGCCAGGCCATTGTCCCTCTCTGGGCCCCACTCTTTGTTATCTATCCAATGGCAGTATTGTTGGGGGCTTGGGAATGGCTCTTGAGGCCACAGCTCCAATCCCTCCACCTTATCCCCAGGACAGCTCGAGCCTCGGCCGGCCCCGTGTTCAAGGGTGTCTGTAAGCAGTTCTCACGCTCCCAGGGTCATGGCTTCATCACACCCGAGAATGGCTCTGAGGACATCTTCGTGCATGTTTCCGAGTGAGTCCCCTCTACTTCCCTGTTTCTGGCCAGGCCCTGCCCATAATCACTGCTGAGGCTCTGGGGTCCTATGCTAAGGCCACAGGAGTCCTGAGAGAGCCAGACCTGCTTCTCTGTCCCCTCAGAAGGAAGAACTATGCAGATTCTCCTTTCATGGCTTAGAAAACTACAGCTGAGTAAAGAGCTAGCTGAGGGTCCCTGGTCTAGGGAAGCTGGGAGCTACCTGGGGACTGGTCTGATGTCAAACTGATCCTTCCTGTTCTGTCCACCAGCATCGAGGGGGAGTACGTGCCCGTGGAAGGAGATGAAGTGACCTACAAGATGTGTCCCATCCCACCCAAGAACCAGAAGTTTCAGGCTGTGGAGGTGGTGCTCACCCAGTTGGCTCCCCACACCCCCCACGAGACATGGTCTGGCCAGGTTGTGGGATCCTAGGCAGGCGGGGGTCTCCCCATGAGGAGGCAGGCAGCAGCCAGTCGGTGCCCCCACTGTGCTGCTGACCAGCCCTTGGGTGTGCTTGTTTGTCCACCTGTCTGTGCTTGTGGCTGTGAATGTGTGCTTCCACCTGTGACCCATGACCTGTATGATCCGGCCTAGGGTTGGATGGAGTGCAGCTACCAGCCACGCCTTGCCCTGTTTCTCCTTCTTCCCAACTCTGCCACGTAAACACACCTTCTTACCCTCTTGCCCACTATCTATATACTGAGTCTCTGTGGGTCTGTGTCATGTTCTTGAGAACCCAGGGAGACCCCTCTCCCTTGAGCCTGTTCCTCACTGCTGTCTCCAGTATGCAGGCCTGTCTGCTTGTGTTCCTGTCTCCTGTGTTGGACTTGGGTGTCTACCACAGCCTGGACCCTTCCTCTCAGAAGCCAGGCCTCTGAGTGCTTTGTAGGGGCCTCCTTTAGGGGGGGAAGAGGGCAAAACGTGGAGATTCATGGCTAGTCCCTGAGATAACCTAATCCATCTTCTTGTCCCCACCCATTTGGTACCCTGAAAAGAACATGGCTGCAAGCAGCAGGGAACTTAAGTGCTCCTGCTGTTAGGCCAGTCCTGTCTCTTCAGCTAGCAGATGTTCTTTGAACCCCATGGAGCTAAGATCCCTCCTGAAATGGGGAAGCCAGGCTCACTCACTCTCTGAGGTGAGGACATGGCTTCCTCCAGCTTGCTTGGACAGAACCATCTCTTCTACCCGGGATGCACAAACCCCGTGGATGCCCAGTGCTGGCCATGACAGCAACTGAGGATACAGTGATGGACTGACATGTCACCTCAGGCAAGGCCAGGTCCAGGCACTCAAAGGAATGGTTCTCAGCCAGAGAGACCACTGGCTTTGCCCCTTCCCCCCATCAGACCCTCTTCCCAGAGCTATGCAATGGCTCTTATAAGTCCGACAGGTTAGCAGCTAAGGTGGCTCTTATCTTGTTCACCCTGAAGTGTGACTGTCCCTCTTACCTGGAGTCTCTTTGGAGCTAAGATGTATCCCTTCTAGAGAGCCCATTACATAACTAGGGGATAAGTAGGTCACAGGCTCAGGAAGGGCCTGGCACAATAGTGACCTGTATGAGACCCAGTCCAGAAGTTAAATGTGAGCACAGATGACCAGGATGAAGGGGTCAGTGGTTGTCTAGGTGGCCTTGTAGGCATTCCAGGACCACAGGGTAGTCATTTGGGGCATTTGCACCCCAACTTATCCTAGTACCCTTTGCACAGAGGCCAGCAGCCTAGAGCTGCTAACAAGTCCTCCACCCTGGGAAGGACCTGTCTGACACCCCACTGTGAACTAGGCTCCTCCAGCAAGGCCTGTCCCTGGAGAATGGTCCTCAGCAAGCTTGAGGACCCGAGTTCAAATCTCCAGCATGCCTGTAACCCAGCACTGTGTATTACAACGCAGTACAGATCCTTTGACAAGGACTTTGTTGGTTCAGGTGAACCCCAGGGCCACCCAGGCCTCCCTGTTGTGAGCAGGTCCTTAGCAGTCGTCACTTTGAGGCTGCCTGAGTGGTAGGAACAACAGGCCTCCTCCCTACTCTTGGGCCCTGCAGCGCCAGGTCAGAAACTTCCCCACTCAGACCCCAGCCTCGGATTCCCCATCCATCCTAACACTGGCAATAAACTCAACTGTGAGCCACCCTGCCCCAGATGCCTGTCTTATGAGTGTTCTTGTGGAAGGACAGAGGAAGGACACAGCATGTTGACCATGTTTGGTGGGTCAGTGGATCAAAGATGTCCTCGGGCAAACCTCAAAGTATGGCTTTAAGAGCATGTGACAGGGACCATACTATCTTCAAATAGAGCTAACATCACACCTTGTCTTGGGAACTTTAATATCTGTGACAAAATCCTTTTGAGTAATGCCCCTTGTCAGTCTGTGGCCAGCAGGCTCCACAGCAGAACTCACAGTCCACCCTGTGGTGAAACCTATTCTGTCCCCAAAACCAGCAGCATCAGAGGCCAGGGCCGTCAGGGTAGAGTGCAGGAATGCGTCTCGTCAGAAGCCACCTGGCTGGGGACAGTTCCCACACAGACCTGGTCCTGTGTAGGTGACCCTGCAGCGTTCCACAGGATGCTATGTGTTGGGCCAGTGGGATGGGATCTATAGCACCCCATGGTTCTGTCTTCAGGCCTCGTCATAGCTCTCTGAAGGTCCCAATGCTCCATCATGGGCACCGTCACGCCTCGTGGGCTGTCTCTGGGAAGAAAAGCTCTCGGCATCGTTGTACAGTGTCCTGAGGTGAGACCACGCTATGGCCAACAGTCCGGGGGTCTGCATAGATCTCAAAGTCATTCCCACCCTGCACTCAGAGGAAGAACAGAGAAGACATGGTCTTAGGTGATACCTACAAGGAAGGAGGTGCCCAGGACTGGGGCCCAAGAGCCACCCTTCCCATACTGGCTCCTACAGACCTCCCCTCCTTAGAACTGCCAGGAGTCCAGGCTGCTCAGACCTGTCCTGACTTGCTGTATGACAGGGTATAAGTGTCTAGCCTTCTTTGAGCCCCAACCTTCCTAACTGTAGAATGGGAACAGTGAGTTTTCTAGGAGGCCTTTAAGAAGTCTGCTGTTAGCCGGGCGGTGGTGGTGCACGCCTTTAGTCCCAGCACTTGGGAGGTAGAGGCAGGTGGATTTCTGAGTTCGAGGCTAACCTGGTCTACAGAGTGAGTTCCAGGACAGCCAGGACTACATAGAGAAACCCTGTCTCAAAAAAAAAAAAAAAAAAAAAAAAAAAGAAGAAGTCTGCTGTTGCCATGTGTCCTGGCCTGGACTCAGGAGTTGGCTTGAGGGGAACTGGGCACGGCCATACTCACAGGACTGGTCTCATTTCCAAAGAAGTGGATGATGTCGAAGCTGTCTTCATCCAGGCTGTCCAGGCAGTAGCGCTTATCCCAGCCCTCAGGGAAGACATCGAAGCTTATCATGCCTCCTGTGGAAAGCAGGGGTTATGTATGACAGTCCTGGGAGGAACAGGTAAGGCTGGCAGCAGGAAGGCTCACAGGGCTAAAGTGGGAAAAGCACTCTCTGTTTTTGAGACAGGATTTCCTGTATCTAGTTTGACTTTGGACTTCCAATGTAGCCAAGGATAGCCCTGAATTCCTGTTCTTCCTCTCCCTATCTACCTGTCAGCTCTGAGATTACAGACACGTGGTACCATGGCCATCTCTAAGGCGCGCTGTTCATTATACAATCCTGAGAGCCACTGAGGGCTGACCTGGGACCTGTACTGCCTCATGCAAGCAGGAAACAGGCAGGAGCAAGCCAAGGTAGACATGGCCAGTGAGACCCACGATGATAGTGAGTGGGGACACAAGCCACAGTGGGACAACCAACACAAGGGGCTGTGAGCAGCAGGTGACACAATGTAGGCTCTAAGTGGCCATGGCATCTGTCCTCCCCTCTGGCTCCTGGGGAACAAGCTGATATGGCAGCTGGGACACCAGATGCCCCAGGAGCCTCAGGGAGCAGCTGGTGGCAGGAGTTGAGTCAACTGTAGAGCCTTTGACTTCCTAGCCAGCTGGCCTGGGCTCAGGAAAGGTGGGGCCAGTTCACCATTAGGGGGTGACACTGAGCAGGGTGAGCAACACTGCCACAGGTAAATGGCGTCCCAGCTTGTGCCCAGGCCCTCCGCAGGAAAGGCGTACCTCGGGAGAACCTCAGCCCCTTGCCAGCAAACTCTGTCTTCAAGGCTTCCACGAACTTCTCCCGGATCTTCTCCTTCTGGAGAGGGAAGGGTGCACACTGGATCAGAGGGCCTTTTGTATACCAGGCCCAGAACCCACTCAGCTCCCTGCCTTCTAGGTGAACATGGCCCCAACTTTACAGATGGAGAAACCTAGAATTAGCAGCAGTGCTGAGGCCTAGATCCAGAAACCAATGACACTTGTCAGTGGGGTTTGGAGGCAAAAGAAGGTGGAAGAGCCATGGGATTCAGGTCAGGCAGGGCCTGAGATAAATCTACAGGCTAACTGGGTTCTAGGCCTGGTACAATACTGCTTAACTGTGTGGCCCTAGGCAAGTTACCTGACTTCTCTGAGCCCACTGCCAAAAGTAAATGATAGAGAAGTAATTAGTAGCCACTGTCTGCTTCTCCCTCAAGTTAAAACCAGAGCTGAGAGATGTGAGCTCCTTGCTAGCCCTGATCTTGCCTTCCTAGCAGGTGAGTGTACCTCAGGAATAGCACTGTGGGTGCCCACACTCTGAGAAAATATAGCTCAGAGCCCAGGGTTAGGGGGCTACACTTTCCCCCATTAATAGGACAATTGGTGACTGGGCAGGAAATGTGCGAACTCCAGCCCTAACATGTCCATCATGATGACCTAAGCTGATCAAGACCGGGCCCTCATCTAAGGAGGCATCCCACCTGTCCCAGGAGTCTGAAGGAGATTTAAGCACGCACACGCCATTGGGACTGTAACAGGCTCACAGTTCACAGGAACATCTATGCATCTCAATCCCAGAACGGATGAGAAAGAACCAGAGACAAAGGAAGGGGCTGAGGCCATGGCGAGGGTCAGGGGATACCAGCTGCATCCTGGCCTCCCTATTTCTGCTCCAGGCCGAGCTCAGTGTCTGTTCTCCACCTCCATCAAAGCTGCATTTCTGGTCCCACTGGGTGGACAGGACATAGGGATGGGGAACCTGGCTGGGAGGTTGCCAGTGATCAATCTTAACTACAACAGGAAAAGTCCCTTATACCTGTGTCCACCGCCTACTATAGGCCTCTGTACACAGTGCAAGTGGCCTTGTCATGACCAGCCCACGCTCAGGGAAATACCAGAGGGCAGGTAGGCTGCCAAATCAAAGCTATATTTTGCAACCAACCCCCTAAGTGTCCCTAGGTGAGAGTCACTTTTCTGAGCCTTGGTTTCCACATCAATAGAATGAGAATAATACACCTGTTCGTTCATTCAAAAGCATTTCATGGCAGGTAGGCACAGTGGGACACACCTATAATAGCAGCAAACAGGAAGCCACAAGTTTGAGGCCGGCACGGTGACACAGAGACTCTGAGGTCAGTCTGGGCTGCATACCAAGAAGACACTGTTTCAAAAAGAAAATGTTTCTTGGGGTGGGCAGCAGTATGGGTCAGTAATAAGGCACTTGATTAGCTTATATGAGGGCCTGGGATTCATCCCCAGTGCCACAGGTCTCTCTGCATAGAACATAGAAGGGTCCCACTGACAGGTGACATAGCAGCCAGGGTGGAGAAAAGGACAAGCCTAGGGTAGCAGGCTTTAGGCAGAGCCCATGAAGTGGGGAACTGGCATCTGCAGAATGAGCGGAAGCCATGGCTGCAGTGAGAACTACGGAATGAGCAGCCAGCTGGGTCAGGGTGAGAACACGGATGTGCACACAGAAGTCACCCTGAAAAGGTGACAGTCAGCGGGGTGGGCTAAATGCACAGCAATGTTCAGGGGGGGGGGCTGGGTAAGCTGGATAAGGTGTTGGATAAGGTGGCATGCACTTGTGACCCCAGCATTCGAAAAGCTGAGGGAGATCACAAGTTCAAGGGCAACCTGGGTGAATACCAACAAGACGAAACAAAAGCCAGCATCTAAGAGAACCTGGTGTGTTCAGGGAGCAATGAAAGCCTTTGTAGACAGAAGACTGGAGAGAGAGCCAAGGAGAGCAGAGAAATGCCTCAGGGTTGTTGGAGGAGGCTGAGAGGCTGCCCAGCCAGCACTGGGAGCCACAGAAGGACTGTGTTTACAAGGCAGATGTGTTTTAAAGGTTCGCAAAGAACAGAGAACAAAGACAGAGAACAAAGGAACCTGGAGAAGAAAAGGTGGCCTGTGTACATGGGAGCCTGGAGTTTGTTGGATCTGGTGTGAACAGGAATGTGCAATAGTAATGTGGCCATAGCTTGGGTCACCAGGGGCTCGGTGGCATAGGCTACCAGGAAAGCAGATCAGCAGTGGCAGAAAGAGACTGATGTGCCAGCAGAAATGACACACAGTAGGTATCCAAGTTTGAACTGAAACTCCTCCTCAAAACCCACTTTACTGATGAGAAAGCAAAGCTCAGAGAGGCTGAGTGACAGAGTCTACAGCTGCTCAGCAAACGGCACCTTGTCCAGTTCCGAGAACTCGATGCGCTCCTCCAGGGTGCAGCTGCGGCCGATAGGCGAGATGTTCAACATGCCATTCCGGAACTCAATGAAGGTTCCACTGGGGTGACAACGAAAACAGGTGAGAGAGCAAGAAGCCAGGAGAGGAGAGAACGGCTCTGACTTCAAAACCTGTCCTATATAGAACCATAGTCTCCCTGGACCTCACACGGTATATAATAAGAATCCACCTATCTGCTGGGTGGTGCTGGAACACTCTTTTAATGCCAGCACTCCAGAGGCAAGAGGCAAGCAGATCTCTGAGTTCTTGATCCACAGGTCAAGTTCCAGACAGCCGGGCTACACAGAGAAACCCCATCTTGAAAAACTACAAAAAGAGAATCCACCCATCCATAAGTTGGGGTCTTGGTGTAGGGGTGTGGCTCAGAGGCAGAACACTTGCCTAGCACGGGTAAGGGCCTGACCTACGACTCCTGTTACAAAAAAGAAAAAAACAAAGCTCCCACTCTCTTCCCTAGTCCAGGTCAGGGCCCTCACCGCTTCTTGGGCAGTCTGAGCAGGGCCATGTAGCTGAGGCAGAAGTTGATCAAGTCCTGTAGGAGTTCCTCCCCCAGGTGGTTCTGGATCGTCTGTTGTAAAGAACACAAGGCTCGAACTGTGGCACATACAAGATGGCGGGACTTCAGTGTGGAAAAGTGGGGTGGCCTGGAGGCAAGCCTTGGGGACACTGACCTGCTTGGAGAGTAGCCGTCCGTGTTTATACTGCACTGTCCCGTTCTCAGCAAACACATAATCAAACTTCTCAATGACTTGGGGCCCATGGAGAAACCAGGAGAGAAAGAATGAGCATGAAACAAGGACCTGTTGTCCCCGCAGAGCAAGCAGTGCTAGGCCATTGCTCAGCTAGGACCTTCTGCCTGAGATACCCCCTCTACTCATTCTCCAAGATCCTGCTCCCTCTTCTGGAAGACTTCCCAGGAATGCCCAAAAGAGGGCGCCATTTCCACCCTGCTCCCTCAGCCCTCCCGCATGAAGGCTCCAGCTCCTTTCCTGGTCTCTCTTTACCCACAGAGATTATACAGCAGTCTCCAGTTCTGGGTGCTCCAAGAATCAACTGGGAGTCAGGGAGGCTCAGGAAGCATAGTTAGGATGCCCCACGGGATGTCTGGGTGGCAGATGGTATCATTAAAGGTACAGTGTGTGGTGTGTGGTAGAAAGGGAGATGTGGACAGATGGAAACAGTTAGGACTTGTAGCGACTAAACAAGGAGAGAAGAAAAGGGAAAACTCAAGGAAGCTTCTAGATTGAGGGGGCCTTTCTGACCCTGAGAAGGGTTTCCAGATTACTTCAGTGTTCAATTTTCACCATTAAAATAAGATAAAATGTGGTGGTGCATATGTATATATCAAGACCCAAGGGGCTGAAGCAGGAGGATGGCTATGAGCTCAAAGGCCAGCCTCAGCTTATAATATGATACAATGACACACAGTGAAATTCTGTCTCAAAACAAAAAGCTGCGTGGGGTGGGTGGTGTCGTACTCAAAGACAAAGGCAGGAGGAGCACTGTCCACTCAAAGCCAACAGAGTCTACAGACTGAGTGCCAGGCCATGGAAAGCTCCATGGTGAAACTGTCTCCAAACACCAATAAACTGGGCAGTGAGATGGCTCAGTGGGTAAAGGCGCTTGCCACCAAGACTGAAAACATGAGTTCGATCCTTGGGACCCACATGGTGGAAGGAGAGAATTGATTCTTGCAAGCTTTCCTCTGACCTCCATATGTAGGCACATACACACAAGTATGTTAATCATGTCTCCCCTGAGGCAAGACCACAAGACCGATGATACAAGGCTATTCTCAACAAATGTAGACACTGTCAATCATGCTGTCAGTAAAGACGAAGAAAATAAACAAACAAACAAACGGAAGCCGAGTCTCAGCAGGGAAAAATTAAAATGTGCACTGTTTAATGGCAGGATGCTGCCTGCTCTGCTTCTAGCTGTTTCTCCAGAATCTAGCACAGTCCCTGGGCTACTACCAGGTACTCAGTAAATGTTCAGGGTGGAGCCCTCTGGCTGCTCCTCCATCTCTTCTGCCCCACAGAAGCAGGAGAGGTACCCAAGCATCTCCCAGCTCCTTCTACCCCACCCCACCCCAATGGAAGAGATGTTGCCTGTGCCTACCTTCATCCCCATCACCCAGCTGCTCAGCGATCTTAGAGTAGTCAGATCCACCCACCACGCCAATCTGTACCCTGCTTCGCAGCTTCTGCAGGAAGGCTGACACCTCAGGGTCAATTTTCTGTGGTGAAGCAGGAAGGACAGAAAGACTCTGGTTATCAAAGTCCGTCGGGGACCTCTATTCAACTTAGTGCTCAGAATCAGGGAACACTCCTACCTGAATCTGAGCACCCCTAACTACAAAGCCAGAAATACAAAATGCACAACTGTTTGAGCACTGCTGTAATACCCAAGGTGAATTCCACAGGTGACCTCAAGTGATGCATTGTAAAAAAACCAGAAATATGTTAGAAATATAGCATAGAATGGGGCTGGGCACTTGGCTAAAGTGCTTGTGGTCTTGGGTTTGAAACAAAAGGTATGTAAACAAAACAATAAACATGTAAGGCCCAGTGAGTGGGCTTGGCGAGCGGAGAAGCCTGCCTAGAGGGTTAACAACCTGAGATCAACCCCAGGGAAGGTCCTCTGACCCCCACACTCTCAGTGAAGCTTATGCATGTCCTCATAGACACACACGTACAGGATAAATAAAATGTAAGACAAATAAAATACTACACTATACTGTCTGCAGAGTAGAACATGGTTTAAGTCGGAAGTGATGGCATATATTCATAATTCCAACACTTGAAATGGTGGAGGCAGGACCAGAAAGAATTTAAGCTCATCTTTGGCCACATAGTGACTTTCTCAGCATTTGGGAGGCAGAGGCAGGTGGGTCTCTGATTTGGAGGCTGCCCTGATCTCAGAACAAGTTCCAGAACAGGCAGAGAAATTACACGATCAAGCACACACGCATGTGTTCATTAGTGGGAACACATAAAGAAAACCAGGCAAGGTGGCCCATACCTTTATTCCCAGAATTTAGGAGACAGAGGCAGGAAGATCTCTGTGAGTTCAAGGCCATGTGGAGTTCTAGGCCAGCCACCCACTGGCTACACAGTGCGAGGCCTGTGTAAAAGAAAACAAACCAAAAACAGAAGGGCAGGGCATGGTGGAGCTTGTCTATAATCCTAGGACTTGGAGAATGAACACAGATGAGTTCAGTGGGGTGGGCGCTACATACATACATACATACATACATACATACACACACACATGCTCTACCTAACAGAAAAACTCTGAGAGTATCAAAACTTGTCTGTAGGTGTTTATCACTTATATTTAAAACACAAACGGATTTTTGTGTTTCCACGTGGCTCCTACTGCCAAGAAAACTCATTATTCATGTGCTCCGTACCTGAAAAACATCCAAACCCACAAACATCTCTGGTAGCAAACCTTTCAAATAAAAGATTCTTCACTTGCACAAGGCAGAGACCTCAGAAGCTCCACCTGCTTAGCTCTGGCTCCGTTACCTGAGCAGAAGGCTTTAAGCAAAGCCTTTCTTTCCCCCATCACCCCCTTTATAACATGGCTGCTACATCAGGAGCCATTTTAAGGGGATCACAGTTACCATTAAATGAAATAATATGTCCAAAGTATAAAAAGATTCTCCACCAAGAAAATTTGAACAAGTGAGTCAGAATTCAAACTTCCATATATCCAGATAGCAAAGACCATAGCTAGAGACAACGGTGGAAGGAAACAGGAACTCCCGAGGGCTGGCCATGAAAACTTAAGTTGGTGCAATTGTTTTGAAAGTATTTGGTCACATCTACTGAAACTTACAATGTCCATACCCTGTCAACTATTTTCTCAACTTCTCTGCCCCTTTGGGTGTGGTTTATAATTAGTGAAAAACTGGCTGCAAGCAACTTGAATGCTTATCAGCCTGACAATGACACACACTTCCTTGGAAATATTACCAGGTCAGGGCACAGATAAAGCCAGATCTGTGCTTCTAACAAGGCAAGGTCCTTGGTCTAAAGCAAGTTGTAGGAAGCCAGGAGCAGGATAATGCCAAGTCAGTAACACAGCCTCACAAAATGCTGTCTAGTATTTCCTGTGGGCAAAGCAATCCAGAGAAAGGTGTCAAAGGAGCCAAACATCCAACATAGACAAGGATATTACCTCGAGCATGGAGGCTGGGCCTGGGATACTGGTGAGAGGTCAAGGTTGTCTTTAGCCTTTAAAGTTTTCATTATTGACAAAAATAACGTGCTTGTGAACACGTGTATAATTAAAAATTAGCTTTGAAAAGCATTAAGCCCAAGGGTTTAGCAGTAGTCTTACTGACAGGCAGTTTTGTTCAGGCCTTGCTAAGTCAGTGCAGCACAGGGGTCAGGCATGCCTCCGAGGGACCACTCTTTTTTCCAATCCTGCATCTTCCTGATCCATCTCTGCTGGCTGAAAAGAAAGGTACCCGACTCCTTCTGGAGAGGGGAAGGCCTATCAGGAAGCTAAGATTTAGGTTCACATGGGCTTCTGCCCAGTAGCATCACCCCTCACTCCTCCCCCCCCCCCCCCTGTTTCTGGTCATCCTGGTGGTCCCAAGGATGAAGGATGGGCAAGAACGACCCAGGATGAGTCAAAGGGAAAAAAACTGGGTATGAGCAAAAAGACAGGAGGGTGAACCATAAAGTGCAGATAGGAGAAACACACTCCCACTTTTACTGTGCCTCTGTGATACTACTGTAAACAGACTAGCCCTGGGGCCTTTCATCTTCACCTGGGGTGGAACCAAAAAGATACCAACAACAAAAAACAAAACTCAATCAGAAAAGCAGCTCTCCCTCCCTCTAACCCGAGGTGCAAGGTAACCATCCTTAAGAGGCTTAAGGAGCTAAATCCAGTTTTAGGCCTGTGGATGCCAGAGTGCAATGACTGAGAGATCTTTCTTGCCCTCAGTAGAGGGCGACTGTGGGCTTGGAAGCGCACTGAGCTCTGCTTGGAACGCTGCGTTCTCACGCTAGCTTGAGGACTGACTAGTGCATCTTAGGGCTGAAATGGGGTTGGGACATCCCAGAGCCCAGCCTGGGCCTGTGCAAGCCTGGAGCCAGGGATACCCGCCCTCCTGCCCATAGATTCTCCTCCCGGAGGCTGAATCCAGGCTCTGCGCTCCGGGCAGGAACGTGGATGCCAACCCGCGCGAGGGACGCTAGGGCCTGGAAGGCCGAGAGGGCCTGGGTCCCATCTCCTCGGTGACAGGAGCCTGTACCACTGCATTCCACGTTTCCGACGGGGTCGCGCGAGTGTCTACGATGACATGGCGGTGACGGCTTCACGCTGGGTCACGGGTGCCGGCTTGACTCTGGGCGGGAGCTTCCGAACCTCGGGGCCCTTACCTGGCGAGCTGGTGTGAGGGTCCCGTCCACGTCAAACAGGCAGAGGATGCGCTCCTTCCTGCGGGCGCCCTCGACGGCGACTGCCATGGCTGGAGTTCCGCGCGCCAAGCGCTGTCGCTGCAGCCACCGCCAGGGTCGCGTGCGACAGGGGCCGGGCGGGGCCGGGGCGGGGCCAGCTCCGCGGCACGGGGAGGAGCAGTGACCATCGACCCTCCCACGAGGGGCGGGGCCTGCGCCGCGGAAAGAAGAGTACAGGCACCTATGGTGGAGGGGCGTGGCGATGGGCGGGGTCAGAGCTCGTACGGGACCGAGATAGGAACCCGCGGGAAAAGGGGTTGAACCGGAAGAGTGTCGGGGCAGCCGGTTGTGGGTGATCGCCCGGCGCGCCCTACGGTAGCGGGGCGAGGAAGGGCGGGACTCAGAGCCCGGTTGCTCCTGGTTCCCAAGGTTAGTAGGACGAAGGTGTTGCCCTGTCATCTTGAGCTTGAAGAAGTCTCCGGGAGAGCCCGGCGCGCTGGCTCACCTGTCATCCAGCCCTTCCGAGGCAGAGGCCGCAAGGTGGATATACCTAGCTCTGGTCTACAAAACAAGTTCCGGGCTAACCAGGGCTACATTCCCTGTTTTGTTTTTCAATACAGAGTTTCACTTTGTAGCCTTGACTGTCCTAGATAAGACCCTGTTTTTAAAACAAGACAAACAACAAAAAAAGGGAAAAAGAGAAGAAAAGAGAAAAATATCCCTTGATGGCTTATACCCACCGTGAGAAATGTTTGTTGCTTTTTTTTTTTTTTTTTTTTTTTTTTTCAATTAAAAGTAGCCTGCCAAGGGCCAATAAATCTCCAACTTGTAAACTTTTAGGCGAGTCTTTTTTGTTATGTTATTTTACTGTGTGTGCGCGTGTTTGTATGTGCACTAAGTACATGCAGGAGCCCACCTAGGTCAAGTTGGACGTGTCAAGTCCTTTGGACCTGGAGTTACCCACAGTTGTGAGCCTCCTTGTAGGTGCTGGGTGCCGAATCCCTGATCCTCTGCGAGAACACTAAGTGCTTCTAATTAAATGAGCCGCCTCTCCAGCCTTAAGGACATCTTTTAATCTCTCCACCAGATGTAAGCTTTTGTGTGCACAATTTCTAACCCCGCCCCCAACACACACACAGTCCCAGAACTTGATAGACTGAATCTGGGACCCCGTCCCCTTTTCCTTCATTTCCTTTGAATAGGGTCTTGAAATACTGAGGTTTGACACCAACCAGTGGAGAAAAGATAGTCACAATCACTACCTGCTGTTAAAAAAAATTCAGGTGAACTTCCTTTGCCAGAGTGCTTGCTATGTGTGTTTGAATTTTGGCAAATTTTTTTGAAAAAAAAAAAAAAGTATTCTGACACATTCTTTCTGCAAAAAGAAATTTCTATGCTCCTTTATTCACGTAGTCACGATGCAACGTTTGTACCTCAAGTTATTCTTTACTTCTTGCACGGGCTTTGCTGATGGCTTGCCTTGATTCCTCCCCGATACTGTTCTGTTTACTGATAAAAACCCATGTCCCCATTCACCTTCATGGGTTCGAGGCCAACCTGGTCTAGAAAGGGGGTTGTAGAGCAACTAGGACAGTTCGACAGAGAAGCCCTATCTTGAAAAACAAACAAACAAAAAAAAACAAAAAAAAAAAAAACCAAAGAAACATTTCCAAAGCTTCTGGGGTCCAGCCTGAGGGTGGGTACCTACAGAACATAGGGTCTGAGGGGTTGGGTTCAATTCCCAGCACAGAAAGGTCTGAAACAGTGGGGGAAACCTTCCCAGGCCATGTTTACATGAACCATTTCATTGACTTTGGAATTAGTCCAGGCTTCATCCCCAAACCACCACTCTGTGACCTGGGCCAAGCACTGTCATTTCTAGAGCTGTGTGTCCATCTATTACAAGGGAAGAAATCGTCTTTTCTGTATGATTCCTCTGCACATGAGAATAAACGTTGTGAGTAAGAGAATGAACATAATACCTGACACACAGTGGGCCTGCGGATCGTGAGGGGACTGGGACAGCCCACACTGCAGCTGCGCTCATCTCTCTGAGGTAGTCCTCTGGTGTTAGGGTCCTCTCTCTATTCAGGCTGTACTAGGATCCAGGCTTCCACTGAGAAGAATCCCAGGTCTAGCCAGCGTCTGAAGTGGAGGTGGGATTTCTTTTATTTTCACTATGTGTAGTGTCTTCATGTGCGTGTGTGCACATGAGTGATGTCCAGGAGGCCAGAAGGAGGTTTCAGATTCCTAGCTCTGGGTTTACAGGTAGGGCTGTAAGCTGCCCAGTGTGGGTGCTGAGAATTGGACTCAGGTCCTCTGTAAGAGCAGTAAGTGTTCCTAACCACAAAGCCATCCTTCCAGTCCCCACCACTGGAGATTTTATTAAAGATATTTATTCATGTTTGTGCCAGCTTTTCCTTTTTTTGGTTTTTCGAGACAAGGTTTCTCTGTGCAGTTCTGGCTGTCCTGGAACTCACTCTGTAGACCAGACTGGCCTCAAACTCAGAAATCCGCCTGCCTCTGTCTCCCAAGTGCTGGGATTATTCTTATTTTGTTTGTTTGTTTGTTTGTTTTTGTTTTTTTTGTTTTTTTGTTTGTTTGTTTGTTTGTTTTTCGAGACAGGGTTTCTCCGTGTAGTCTTGGCTGTCCTGGAACTCACTCTGTAGACCAGGCTGGCCTCGAACTCAGAAATCCGCCTGCCTCTGCCTCCCAAGTGCTGGGATTAAAGGTATGCGCCACCACTGCCCGGGCCAGCTTTTCCTTATATGATTTATTTATTAATGTGTGTGAGTGTACATGTGCTGGCATGTATGCTACAGCCCAAGTGGGAATGTCAGAGGGGCTGATTCTCTCCTTTCACCTTGTGGTTTCCTGAGGACCAAGCTCAGGTCAGCGTCAAGGTGTGCTGCTAAGACATCGCGCCAGGAACAGATTTAGGGCAAGGTTTATTGGGGGAGCAGGGAGAGCAAAAGAGCATTTTGGAGGGGGGACATGAGGGAGAGAGGGAGATAAAGACAGACAGAAAGACAGAGATGAAGGAATGAACAAGACAGGAAATGAGAGGGAACAAGAGAGAAAGAGGGAAAGAGAGAGAAAGAGAGAGAGAGCTCACCATGATGTCCAGAGGTACCTTTTAAGAATGTGCATGCGTGTTGCTATGCAACTTCTAGCAACAGTGGAAATGTGCTGTAGCTGGCAGCGGGCAGAGGGCTGATGGCATAAGCTGCTGCCTCCAAGTCATTGAGAAACAGACTGGCTGAGACCTGATTTATAACACCTTTGCCCATTGAGCTCCCTCAGCAGCCCTTGTCTCTTTTTGTTATCCTTAATTTGTATTTAGTTATGTGTGTGTGGGCACATGCACGAAGCACTTCATATGTGGAGGTTACAGGGCAACTTATAAGAGCTGCTTCTCTCCCTCCACTATGCGGAGACCAGGAGTTGAACTCTGGTCAATGGTTTTGGGATACGGACCTTTACCCATGGAGCCATCTCAGTGGATAAGGCACATTAAATGTTTTTGACATAGAATTGAGCATGAGGGGTAAGAAACAGAGAAGAGGGGCTGGCGAGATGGCTCAGTGGTCAAGAGAGCACTGGATGTTCTTCTAACCCCAGTTCTAGGGGACTGGATACCCGTGTATGCTCCAAATGATCCTCCAAACATAGAGTGGGAGCACATAACCTCACTGTCACAAACACAGAATAGAAAAGAAAAAGAGGAAGCCAGGCCATGGTAGTATATACCTGTACACCTTTAATGCCAGCACTTGAGAGGCAGAGGCAGGCAGATCTTTGGGTTTGAAGCCTGGTCTACAGAATGAGTTCCTGAAGATCCAGGGCTACACAGAGAAACCGGGTCTCAAAAAACCAACCAACCAAGCAAACAAACAATGCCTCCCCACCCCCATGTGTTTGTACAGATATTTGTGTTTCTTTGCTTGATTCCTTTATCACGTAATATAACAGCAACTAAGAGAATATCAGTGGTTAGCATATTTAAGTTTGAGATACTAAAGAATGTCCCTCGAGAGACCTTGGCTGCCTGTTTAAATTTGTAATGTGTAGGAGGGTTTATGTGGGATGGTTATTATTAGGTCCAAAGGAAACTACAGTTCCCCAAAGTCCAACAGAGCAGTGAAGCAGAAAGTAATCTAGATATGAGCCACTTATTTTTTGTTTTTGGTTCAACTTTCTTTAGACCTTTTCTCTCTATAAAAACCAAACTTTTAGCCAGGTAGGGGGTCAAGTCTATATTCCCCAGGAGAGGTTCCAGAACTCAGAGCCATCTTAAGCTACATAGTGAGTTCAAGGACATCCAGGCATGCAGAGCAAGAAGAACCTTCTAGCAGGCAAGGTGGCACATACCTGCGACTATAGGGGGAGCTGAAGAAGAGGATTGCCCTAGGGTCAGTGGGCAGAGCTTTTGGAGCCCGATTCTAGAAACTTGGCAAGAACTTGACATTGGGCTAGGACAGGGTAGTAGACTCAAACAAGAATATTTACATTAGGGCAAATACAAAGCTCAAGGTAAACTCAACTGAGGAATGTGTGGCATTCCTTTTACCTCGGTCATCCTGATAAGGCCCTAGAAACACTGATCACAGGCTTTGTTTATTGCCTTGTTTGATCTCTTTATTACCTCGTTTGATTATTTTATCTTTGATCTAGAACTGACCCTGCTCTCTGCAAGTACCTAGAATGGTATAAAAGCTGACTGGGAAAAAAAAATAAACCGACTTCAGCCTCAGCACTGGCTGGAGTCATGTTATAATGTTGTCTAATTGTCTGTTTCTTTTCAATCCTCCCCCCCTCCCTTGAGACCCTGTTGACTGACTGACCTGGCTTGGTCAGGCCAGTGTGGACTACTGCTGTAAAGGTGGCGGGACCTGGAAGGATGGAGCTGATAAATGAGGTGGACTAAAGTCTCATGCAATAGCCAATTTTATTCACAGCATCAGTTTATACTCTGATGGTTAAGAAGAGTCACATGAGGGCTGGAGAGATGGCTCAGTGGTTAAGAGCACTGACTGCTCTTCCAGAGGTCCTGAGTTCAACTCCCAGCAACCACGTGGTAGCTCACAACCATCTGTAAAGGGATTCACTGTCCTTTTCTGGTGTGTCTGAAGACAGCTACAATGTACTTATATAAAAATAAAAATAGATAAATAAGAAAGAATAAGGTGTTCAATCACTAGGACAAATCACATGTGGCAAAAACGCTTTTCCATAGAAGTGTATGAATAACAACAGCTAAAGTGAACTCACTCCTATCTGCTACAACTGGGAGGAGCACATTCCAAAAACGATTCTGTGTTTTGAGGAAACAGACCAGGCATAGTTGCTACACAGAGAAACCCTGTCTCTGGTGGGGTTGGGGGAACAGGCCTGGACAGGATGGGAGCAGCAGCAAACCAAAACCTGAGGTCATAAGAACTCTTGTCTGGGTTTCCTTGTAGTTTTCTTATGAGCACTCAGAATTCTCACACATACTCCATTCTTGGACAGTGTTCTGACAGACTACAGTACTGAATTTGTATCCCAGGACAGTCAGGGATACAAAGTAAGATCTTGTCTCAAAAACCAACCAACCAACCAACCAACCAACCAAACAAACAAAGCCACCAAAAAAAGCCTAAAACAAAAAACAAAACCACAACTTTGTGCTGGGCTCAGTAAAACCTTAGCTGTTTTAGGGAATGAAATGTTGTCCAGTTCTATCTAGAATCAAACAAAAAGCCAGCCAATGACACTTACCTTTCATCCCAGCACTCAGGAGGCAGAGGCAGGTAGATCTCTGTGAGTTCGAGGACAGCTTGGTTTACATATGGAGTTTCAAGACACTCAGCACTAGAGAGACACTGTCCCAGAATAAAACCAAAAACAAACTTGAAAGCTAAATTATTGCTGAAGTTGGTGACACATTTCAGAGCCCAGAGCTCTGGAAGCAAAGGCAGGAGGATTGCTCTGAGTTTGAGACAAGTGCGGTCAGCAGCGCCAGGCTACTGAAGAGCTATTCAACAGTCCTGTCCTCTGACAGAACATTCTGTGTGACACAAAGGCATGCGTGCACATCAGAGCTGTGAGTGGCACTGCCATACTGTTGTGTTTTTCATCTGGGTAGCCTGAGTGCCCCAAGGAGATCTGCAATTCAGTCTGTATTTTTTCATTTAAATTATAGCTATAACTTCACCTGATAGGTAGACAAAAGAAGAGCCAGGAATAGCTGAGCATTATACTGGCCCCTTGCTACAGACAGTCCGCCATGCTAGATGACTGACTGCCTATTTTCAGCCATTTTTGTGGCAGTTCTGGGACATGTTAATAGACTCATCTTGCTGAAGGAAAGGAAGGGGATGTGTATAGCACACAGCTAACTGAGCTAAGGCTAAGGCAAACCCAATAATGTGAGGGAGGGACCCACACCAGTCGCAAAATGTAAGAGAACATTGGAAGTCCAATAACCAGGATAAGCTAGATTTAATTCAATCGTCATTTATTTATTTTGGATTTTTGAAACACAGTCTCATGTAGCCCAGGCTATTTCCACTTAGCTGAAGATGGTGAGAACTCTTGATCTGCCTACTTCTACCTCTCAGTGGCTAAGGTTGCAGACGTGTGCCACCACACCCATCAAGATAAGCAATATTCTAATATAATAGATAAGAGAATTAGATTACTGTCCATCAGTGATGTACTCAAAGAGTTTTACTTATTAAAAAATAAGATTCAAGGATGTGAAATTTACATTATATAACTCTTGCTTTAAATAAATTCCTTAATCAGTGAAAAACATTTAATGCAGTAGCCAGGCATGATAGCCTGAGGTTCCGAGCTCAGCTTCCCCCAGGTGTTTAGGCACCGCTGCACACCAGGCTGGAAGGGATATAGCAAAGCTCAGAATGGGTGCAGTCTGCAGAATCCCAGTCAGACTGGGAGTGCTGGGGGGAGGCTGTCTCCCAGGATTTCAGTGTTCCAACTCTTTTCAACAGTGTTCAGTGGAACAGCTCTCTTAGACGATGTTTAGTGAAAGAGCTTGTGTGCACATACTTTATTGGGGTGAACAAGGGATATATGAGCCTTGGAGAGTGGGAAGGGGTTTCTAGGGTGCATGTAAATCATCAGCTGTAGTTTAATTATTGGGAATGCCTCATTTGCATGGAGAAGCATTTTAGGAATCCCAGGTGATAGCTGAGCAGAGTCTTACCTGAAGAGAGGAAGCTGAACCTGTAACTTTGCTAAGAACTATCTATATACCATTTCTCAGGTAAAAGATGTGGTGCTTGGGCCCATTAAGAAAGATGAAGAGGAAGTCCCATTAAGAAAAGGGAATCTTGGCTGGGCAGTGGTGGCACATGCCTTTAATCCCAGCACTTGGGAGGCAGAGGCAGGCAGATTTCTGAGTTTGAGGCCAGCCTGGTTTCCAGGACAGCCAGGACTACACAGAGAAACCCTGTCTCGAAAAAACAAAAAAACAAAAAAAAAAAAAAAAAGAAAAGAAAAGAAAAGGGAATCTTCAATTTTGTGCCAAGCTCAGGAAAGCTATCTGGCCATGGTAGACTACAACCTTAATAGTGAGGGACAACAATAGCCAGCAACTAAAATCCTTGCACTCACCAGATGAAGATAAAAGGCCAATCTGGTCTACTAGTGAGTTTCAGCCTGGACTACAAAAGTAAGGTTCTGTCTAATGGACTGAGGATGAGGAGAAGCTGACAGTGCCAGCAGGCAGACGGTTAGCAGAGCATCCGGTTCTCTCCCAAGAGCTGGAGATAGAGAGGAAACACATTATAGCATACATTGTGTGACGTCCCTCACCTGTCTGTGCATTTACCTCACAAGGGCTCACCTGATGCAGGAAAATACAGCCCGAGTCGCCCATCCCCCACTGGGGCCAGCACCCAGTCAGCCCCTCTGCTTCTCTTTCATGTGTTCTGTACGACACCCAAGGAAAGGTAGAGAACCCGAGGGTAAGCAGAGAATATGACAGTATTAACACCCAGGACTAATCCTGAGGCATTAGAAATTGTGCTGGCAGTGGCCCCATGACACTTGTCATGTCCCCCACACCCTGACCCATGTCCTGACTCCTGTACAGACTTTCCTTTTAAACCAAGATGGAGCTAGAGGAAGACCTTTGTTTGTGGCCAGGGCTCCAACTGACTTTCGTTGGGTTGGACATGGGCTGGAGCATGTTGTGGGGTATCTACCAGAGAAAACTGCTCAGACATGGGTTTAAGCCAATAGAAAGTCTTAGCCAGCTAGCGACCACATTGGATGTTTGGGATCCCAGTGTAGCCCTGAGACTTTCTCAGGGTGAGCTTTTAAACACACAAAAAACCATGTTCTAGGATGACATACTTCAGTTAACAAGAACAGTTACCCAGAAGCTGAGAAGTAAAGTTAGTACATTTAGTACATTGAGAGAACTTTCCCAGAAATATATGAACTTTGATGTGTTGGACTTTTGATTTAGTTTTGGCAGGTGATATTGTCTATGTGCCGAGTTTTACAGCCTGAATGGCACTTCCATCATGGAGTCAGTTGGTTCTTGGGACCCATTAAGATCTTGCACTGGCTTACACAACACAGAGTAAATACTGGTGCCTATGGGCCAGCAACAAGCATGGAGTCACCCACAGGCCTCAGTGACATAGAAGTAGTCTGAGAAATAGGTAGCATGGTCAGCTGAGAGGAGGGAACCCGTGTGTAGTCCTTGCTGAGAGGCAGCATGGTGTGGTCTCGGCTCAGCTCCTGCCTCCTGTCGGCAGGTCGAGTGCTTGCTGTACCTGCGCAAGCGCATTGAACCTGCCCATGAGATCTGGATTGGTGAATGACCCCCTCCCACCAGTTAATTTTGATATGCCTTGACTAACTCAATGGAGTAGCGGGCTGCCCAGAAGGTATCCGGGCAGCAAACATAAAATATGGATTTAGGTGTTGAGCCAGGAATACCAGAGGAAAATGTGTGTGCTAGCCATAAGGGGAAGTTTAGAAGTTCCCAACCATTGAGCTAGTCTACATAGTTGGATGCTTTCTCTCCTCCAGCTCTCAAATCTGACCTCTCCCTGAACCAGGGTGATTCCCCTCTTCTCCCTCTCTCCCTGGTCCCTTGCCCACCCAATCGAAAAGTCCCGCCTTCATCTCCCTGCCCAGCCATTGGCTGCACGGCTGTTCTTTGTTATCAGTCGAAGTCAGCTGGGGGCAGAGACCCTCCTGTCTGGAATTTCGGGGCTTTGGGGAGCCTTATTAAGACAAAGCATCAGAGCCGATCCCAAACACCCTTCTGCCACAGGAGAGGTGCAGCAGAGAGAACCTGCCTAGTACCCACAGGGACTTCTGAGCCTTTGATCTTTAGAGGTCTGGATTCTCAGCAAGGACAGGGATGGAGGCTCTGCCGATCCTAGTGAATGGTGAGCTGGCATGTGCAGTGTCCTCAGCAGTGCCCAGCTCACAACCTCCATTTGTTAGAAGACTCAGGAGTCATCTTTCTATCTTTCTTATGGCTGCCCACCCTGACCAAAGGCCTCTGGCCTGAGGAGATTTCTGCCTTACCTATGTCCATGTGGAAGACTGTTGCCAGGTGAGATTAACCCACCAAGAAACAATGGGTGAATGAGAAACAGAAGCCAGCATATGACAAGAACCTTGCCTAGCTAGGGCAGGGTAGTTGTGTGTCACATATGCCTTTAATCCCAGCACTCAGCACTTGGGAGGCAGAGGCAGGCAGATCTCTGTGAGTTTGAGGCTAGCCTGGTCTACAGAGCAAATTCCAGGATAGCCAGGGCTACACAGAGAAAACCCTGTCTCAAAAGACCCAAAACAGAAAAAAGTAAAGAAGAAAGTGATCCAACCTATGAGCCTCAAGGACTCTTAACTGTTGTTGACAGTTTCTCAACTTTCTCAGATCTGACCTAAGAAGCTTCCAGGTTCTGAGTCTGGCCTTCCCCATCAACTCAGCAATCTCAGACTGGAACACGGGACTCCAAGGGCTGCAGCTGCCCTTCTCTGAGTGCCTCTCACTCCCACCAGCTATTTAAGTGTACTCCTTAGGACAGACATGTGGTGTGACCTGCCATACAGTCAGCCCTTTATGTTTTGCCAACCAGTCACTTGATCTCAGCTTTTCTAGTCAGAGGCAATGTCTTCAAACCCCTCTCTCCCCACCTCTCTCTGCATTACATCATCAGTTGACTGATTTTTCTACACCTTGAGGTCATGCATCTTAGAGCAGTTCAGTGGGCATCTGCCGACCATGCTCACGGTGCCCCACCCAACAGGAGCACTGGGCACAGCTCCCTTGGAGTGAAAGATAGAAAAATCTAAGCTGAACCCCTGAACCCTTAAAAGCAAAGACATAAAACCTGTAAGTCAAACACTGTGTCGCCTCAGTCCCAGGAAATTAGCTGACCACTGAACACATGGCCCTAACTAAGCAAGCCCTAAGACAATGGTGTCAGGATGCTCTGGGCCTGAGATTAGCCTAGCTGCACTTTGAACAAACAGCCCTGAGACAGTTGGTGCCAGGATGCTAAAAGTTTGAGATAAGCCTGACCCCTTGAACCAGAGCTCATGATATACAGTGTGAAACTAGTCTGAAATAGCCAATTATAAAGTGACATACTATCCATCTTAAGAGTTTGAGATCAAATGTATTGATGACCTAGTGACCTGTTCCGCCTCCTTCCCCCTTCCCTAACTCCACTCTCAGCCTTCCCCCTTCCCTAACTCCACCCCCACCTGGTATGTAGATTCCCCCTTAAAAGCTGTAAAATTCTTTTGTTCGGGGCTGAATTCCTCTACCCCTTCGTGGGCTAGAAGTGAGGACAGCCCTGGCTAGCCAGTAAACCTCATGCGATTGCAGCAAGTTGTGTTTCTCGTGAGTGATTTGGGGTGCGTCTGCAGTTCTCCACGGATCTTGTGAGGTCCTTTTCATTTGGGCTTTACAGGAGCTCAACTCCCAGATCCTGATGCCCACCCCTCCCCTGCCAACACACACACAGAGCAAGTACCTGGGGACGGAAAGAACCTCTGAGGCTGACTTACCTTGCTTGTTCTGGCTCTTCTACAGCCTCCCTCTAACTGATGAGTAAACACAGGTTAGCCCAAGGCCGAGGCCACAGGGCAAGCTTGCCTCCTTTATAAGAGTGTGCTCTACCCCCAGGCTTGAGCAGGCCTGAAAGACCTTGTTTTCCACAATAGACCTAATAATAGGACCTAGGTGGAGTTACCTACCTTGTGCATGTACAACCTGCTACAGGAATTTAGAAGAATAGACTGCCCGCTGAGCTTGCCTTGAGACATCTCTTGGCTGTGACAAAGGATGGGTTCCCCCACTTATCTCCAGCAGTGACTAAGGATGGGTTCCCCCACCCATCTCCAGGTTTGGTGGGGCTTTCCCTTTAAATTAGAAGAGCTGAGTATTAAACTTCGAGCCTTGATCAGAAAACTTTGTCTCGGCTTCATGCTTCTCTCGCCCTTCCATCCCTTTTTTCATTTCCGGCCCTCCTTTCAGGTGAACCCAGTTTGTCTGTGGCCGCAGGCGGCTACAGGTGGCACCCCGAATGAGGGGCCTGAAAACGGGGGATCCATTGAGAAACACTGTCTTAGGCGTGGAGCTCAACAGAAAATGGAAGTGAAGACTCCCAAATTCGGGAGACCCTTACTCAAGTCTCGGGATGTCTCGAACACCCACAAACTCCAAGACACCGTACTGGATGCAATCAGCAGAGGTTTATTAGGGAAGAGAGCTGGCAGCCAGCGTTCAAACTGCACACTCATGCACGAGTACAGTTTGACCCCGAGTAGTGCGCTAAGGAGCTTTTTATATTAAGGGGTAGGGAAAGGAAGGAATTTTCGGCGGTTACACATGATTGGTTGTTTTATAAATTTTGAACTCAGCAAGCTGTAACACTGGAAAAGACCTCAAGGGGGGGAGGGGTAACCAAGATCAGTGGAAAGTTAGCTAGTTCTTGGAACTACCCAGTTGTCTTGCATCTTTCTTTGTGGCTAGGAATGTGTCTTCCTGCTTTGGGCCTACCCCACCCACAGGTGGATTTTCTTCCCTGAGGCTTGAGGAATGTATCCCGGGGCAGTGAAAGGCCTGGAATCTTATATTCAGTTCTGCTTTCTTGGAACTAGTGAGCCTGTATATATTTTATAAAATGGTCTTTATAATTTTTCACTCTACAAAAGAAGAGTATAGTGCACTTGGTAAGCAATGAACAGCATTGATGCTAGCGCTAGTTATTTTTTGGAGGCTGTGTTTGCAAGAAGTGTGTTTAAAGGGATATGGTCTAGGCTTAATAGGTGTTGACCCAACTGCTACTTCACCTAGGGGGTGACAGCAAAACATGGGACAAGAGAATTCTAAACAGGCTAAGAGCTGCCTCAGGCGAGAGGAGCAGGGTTAGGAGGAATTGGGAAGTCAAGAAAGCAGGTCACTGAGGAGTAACTATCAATAGCCACAGCTACACCTCTTAAAGAAAGAGATGAAGAATTAGACCTTGAATACGAGAGAAAGGGTTTCAGAAAAGCAGTTGCCCTCTATCCAGGCAGCGTCTGCAAAAAAGAAGGGAAAAAAAAAGGCTATTTCAGAGCTCTCCTAGGAACAGGAGAGAATCAGGAGACATCCTGCTTTCTCTCTGGCTCCTATTGGAGAAATCATTAGTTCTGCTTTCTCTGTCTATTGCCTGTCGGTGGGCCAATCTGTCCACGTGTGTCAATTGTCTTGTTTTTGTTTTGTTGTTTGAGTGATTGATGTTCTTGTTAGTTGTTCTAAGAAGTCCAGCCACAGCTCAGAACAGATCACTCCAGACCACACGGTTCCAAGGGGGAGGAGATTTATTCAGGAGGTAGGGTAAAGATGGGGAGAAGAAGGTGGAAGGATAAGAGAGAAGAGAAGTAGAGGCCGGCCATGACCACGTGGAGAGAGAGGAAGTGGGGGGGAGGGGACAGAAAGGCAAGAGGTAAGAGAGAGGGTAAGAGATTAAGAGAGTGAGGAGGGGGCAAGCAGCCCCTTTTATAGTGGGCCAGGTCTACCTGGCAGTTGCCAGGTAACTGTGGGAAGGAGCACACCTGGCTGTTGCTAGGTAACTGTGGAGGTGGAGTTTAGACAGAATACTAACAGTTCTATGTTTCATTTTCTAAAAGAAAAAATGGTTAAAACTGCTAGGTATCCACCCCTTGATCTAGTTTAACTTTGTTTTAAAGGCAGTCTTAATGTGCACAGCAGAAACTGATAAGTTACCCTGCACCGTAACTAGGGGTCAGGCTGAGCTGGAGAAGCCTTTCCAGGAATTGATTGCTGTATAAGCTGCTCTTAAAGGGGCCAGCAGCTTTTTGGATTCTATGATAAGGAAGCTGAGAGTTGTTTTTCCTAGAAAAATCTCTGTGACAAGGTGCTTTTCTCTTAAAATTACAGCTAGAAAAAGCAAGAAAATTTTGTTTAGTCTAAATATATAAGATGTGTAGCTACTTAATTTTTGTTTCTGACTGGTTTTAAAGCTATAAATATGTTCTGCATGTCTTGGTTATAGATTATTGACCTATAAGTTATTGGGTATGATTAAAAATTTACAACTTTGGTAACAGAAAGTTGGCTTAAAACTGGTAAGTCAAGGTTGGAGTCATTCAGAAACCAGATGTATAAAAGATTTAAAACAATGTTTCTTTAATGAGATATTAAAAGCTGCACTATCGCCGGGTGGTGGTGGCGCACGCCTTTTAATCCCAGCATTCGGGAGGCAGGCAGAAGCAGGCGGATTTCTGAGTTCGAGGCCAGCCTGGTCTACACAGTGAGTTCCAGGACAGCCAGGGCTACACAGAGAAACCTTGTCTCGAAAAACCAAAAAAAAAAAAAAAAAAAAAAAAAAAAGCTACACTATCATGCATTCATATATAAGAACTGGCAGCCAAACTTTGTAACATAAAAGTAATGCACTTGATGTTGATTTTAGAGAAAATGGATTGTTTACATTGGTAAAAATGGTTTTGTTTCCCAAAAATTCGGTTATACTCTAATATTGCAAAAGAAACTTAAAAATACAGTTAAACTGCTAGTATTCTATTGGCTACAGTTGGCAGTTCAATTGGGAGCTTGGGATTTTTGACTCACTCATGTTTATAGAGAAGAGGACAGAACAGGTAGAGTTGAATAAAAGTGTTAAAAACAGCTGTGGCACAGTACAGGCCTGCAGGAAGGATAATCTTTGGGCCAGGCCTCAGAAAATAGGCCTAGATTAAGAATATTTACATTTACCGGGCAGTGGTGGCGCACGCCTTTGATCCCAGCACTTGGGAGGCAGAGGCAGGTGGATTTCTGAGTTCGAGGCCAGCCTGGTCTACCAAGTGAGTTCCAGGACAGCCAGGGCTACACAGAGAAACCCTGTCTTGAAAAAAAAAAAAAAGAATATTTACATTTGAATTAAGGCAACGCACAGAGTGGGCTCAGCAGAAGCTTGTTATGGTCATCCTGACCAGCCCCTAGAAAGGTGTTTTCCAGAATTTGTTTATTGTCTTGCTTGTTCTTTGTGGGAGAGGTGTCAGCTTCAGACCCAAAAACATTCACAACAGACAGTTTATGGGCCAGGAGTTATAGATAATGATTATGCTGGAGAAATTAAAATTATGTCTGCTTCTCTCCATGGCATTATAGCTGTGCCTGCTAATAAAAGAATTGCTCTAAGAGTAAGAGAGGACAAGACTGGCCTTCAGCTTGGCCTTTATCTGATACTCTCGATCAGCTACAGGGATTGGTTACTCAATTAATTCAAAACAAAGTTCAAATTTAAGGTTTATGAAACTTGTGGGGCATTACAGCCTGACTTGCCTACTCCAGCTGCCATTCCAAAAAATGCATATAGAATTATTATAGATTTAGAAGATTTTTTTTTTTTTTTTTTTTTTTTTTTGGTTTTCTCGAGACAGGGTTTCTCTGTGTAGTCCTGGCTGTCCTGGAACTCACTCTGTAGACCAGGCTGGCCTCGAACTCAGAAATCCACCTGCCTCTGCCTCCCAAGTGCTGGGATTAAAAGGCGTGTACCACCACTGCCCGGCCTCTACATTATTTTTCTATGCTTGGTGTTCCATATCAGATTAGAGATAATGGAACTGGCTAGTGCAGTCAAACATTTGAGGTGTTTTGTTGACAATTTAATATTACCCATATTACTGGGATTCCTTATAATCCTCAAGGACAAGATATTGTGGAATGTTAAAATAATATAACTCTGAATGTGGGAGGAGCAGCTACTGGCACTTCTTTCCTGGTTTTACAAGTAACTCTTAAAAAAAATGGCCTTTAAAAACAAAAGAGGGGGAATTATAACCTCCAAGGTCACCCAAAGCACACCTTGCCTTTGTCTTATTTGTTTTAAATTTTTTTTGCAAATTGATGCTAAAGGCTGGTCTGCAGCAGATTGTCACTGGCATCCAGTCACTTCCAGCTCATTTGCCAGGGTCAAATGGAGAGACCCCCCCCAACTAATACATGGAACAGTCCCGACCCTGTTTTAATTTGGGGGCATGGTTCTGTGTGTTTTATCACAAAAAGAAAATAGAGCCCGGCTGGGCGGTGGTGGCGCACACCTTTTAATCCCAGCACTTGGGAGGCAGAGGCAGGTGGATTTCTGAGTTCGAGGCCAGCCTGGTCTACAGAATGAGTTCCAGGACAGCCAAGACTACACAGAGAAACCCTGTCTTGAAAAACAAAAACAAAAACAAAAAAACAAAAAACAAAAAACAAAAAACAAAACAAACAAACAAACAAACAAACAAAAAAACAAGAAAAAAGAAAACAGAACTTGATGACTGAAAGACTGATTGTCGAGCAGACACAGATCCTGAGTCTAATGATTATGATACTAATGATGAAGATGGCTCAAAATCCCTATCAGCCAGCTGAGTTAACCTGGAGTATAGTCTCCACTCTTACTGGAGAGTAAGTGTTTTTTATCAATACTTAAAGTCACCCACTACGTACCTGGTGGCCAGACTTTGTGTCTGATCCCTGCCAATTAGCAGCTGGATAAAATAATTGGAACACTCCTGTTTACAACTTTATTTTCTATACTGCTTGGATAATCTTGTTGCTTTTAACCTTTGAACCTTGTATCTCCAACAGATTGCCTTCACACAGGACCACTCTCAGCAAGCTCAGCTATTCATCATGGCAGTTATCCATCGATATGAAGAAATGCATTGAGTGCATGCTCACAGGTCCTTTGGTCTGAATGTGGCTTTGGTCTGTATGGGAAAGAATGTGCTATAGAAGGCCAGTAGTCAAAGATGGGCAAGAGTGTTCTTGAGTTCCTATAGACCTAAGACAGAGGCATACATCAATAATGCTATGTATGTTCTCTATGATGGGTAATAAGAAGCAATATAGACACCAACCTAAGGCAGACACGGTCACTGGGCCACTCTTTACCCTAGATGGGATGAAATCTTGTGCCTCGTCCAGCTGCTGGCACTGCTCATCTTTAAAAAACTAATAAGGGGGAATTGTGCCCTTCCCTCAGCCTTGAACAGGCCTGAAAGACCTTGTTTACCACAATAGACCTAATAATAGAACCTAGGTGGAGTTACCCACCTTGGCTGCATGTACAACCTGTTACAGGAACTTAGAAGAATAGACTGCCCGCTGAGCTTGCCTTGAGACATCTCTGGCTGTGACAAAGAATGGGTTCCCCCACCTATCTCCAGCAGTGACTAAGGATGGGTTCCCCCACCCATCTCCAGGTTTGGTGGGGCTTTCCCTTTAAATTAGAAGAGCTGAGTATTAAACTTTGAGCCTGAATCAGAAAACTTTGTCTTGGTTTCATGCTTCCCTCGCCCCCCTTTCACCCCTTTTTTCGTTTCCAGCCCCTCTTTCAGGTGAACCTAGTTCTTCTGTGGCCGCAGGAAGCTACTTAAGAGCCCAAGTGGCCAGGCTGTGTGGTAAGAGTGTCTTTCTGATCCCAGGCAGCTCGAGTGAGGGCCCTGAGGTTTTTCCCCACAGAAGCCAGAGAAACAGTGAGTCAGCCATAGGGCTGCTGACTGTCTATGGTCTGTGGCCATATTCGCAGTCATTTTCCCCACGCTTGGTGGACCTGATACATTGGCACTAGTGCTGGGCTACCTGCTACCCAGCAGACCCTGTATCATTGTCCATGCTGGGCAACCTGCTGCAGGTGGACTTCCAGAATATACCATACAGCTTGTACAAGGTGAGGGGGTATGACAGTGGAGAGTAACAGAGGCATGGCCCTCCTAGCAGCACATGGAGGGAGGGCACTGCAGGCTTGGGATGCCCAACTTTGCAAGGGCAAAGACATGGGAGCGCAGTGGCCAGGATATAGGGTCAGAATGTGACAGCAGGTTTGGGATTAGTTGGATAGAGCAGAAGTTACAGCCACCCCAAGTCCCTTTGTGATCCTTTGAAGATTCAGGGATGTGGAAGAGGGATCAGGGTCTAGTGGAGCATGTCAGTCAGGAGACTAAGAGGAGAGGGGTGCTGTGGATAGTGCATGGCCTTAGGTCTCACTGCTGACCTCAAGGAACATGAGAATCTTCATGTATGGTGGGATGCTATGGGGCCCAGTGGCCCAGTTTCCTGCCTCTGGCAAGGTCACAGCAGGGTGATCTCTTATCAGTTGTGAGTACTTTGCTGAGACTAGATGGGACATCTCAGTCACAAAGGGCCAGATCTCAAGCTGGGGACAGAGCTCAGGGGTATAGCATTTGCCCAGGATATATGTGACATTCTGAGGTTTGTAACAAGCAACACACACACACACACACACACACACACACACACACACACACACACATGGATGCCTGGCTTCCCTTCCCCTTCCCAGGGTGCCTTGAATTGTGACACCCGGCCCATGGCTCACTGAACCATCTCCCACCCACAGGCCGCTGAGCATGCCTGGGGGAGCCCCTGGCCCGCATGGAGCTCTTCCTCTTCTTCACCTGCCTCCTGCAGCGCTTTAGCTTCTCGGTGCCCACTGGACAGCCCCGGCCCAGCGACCATGGCATCTTTATGTGTCTGGCTAGCCCCTCCCCCTACCAGCTCTGTGCATTCACACGTTAGCAGGAAACAAAGTCATGCAGAATAAACCAGTTTTGTGGCTGCTGTTTCTTTTCTCTTTCAAAATCTTATCCCTGTCTGTTCAGTCCTCAGAGAACAGTCATCAACCACACTGTAGCTTTCTCCAACCCTTCCTTAACGGACTACTTGAGTGTTAAGAGAAAGGGGTAACCTTAGCCTAGTGCAGAGAGGCACAGCCTCCAGTTTTAGCACTAAAAAACCTGAGTCTAGAGAGTGGCAAGTTTGGGGCTAACCTGGGCTATAAAGCAAGGTTTAGGACTGCTGGAGTATACATAATGAGCAGACACTGTTTCTCGAATACCAACGAAGGTGGGGAAAAAATGAAAAAACTAAGCAAGAAAGAACAGAGCAGAGAAGCAAGAGAGCAAGGCTGTTGTCCTCACAGTGCTGACTGCAGAGAAATGACAGAGAAGAAAAGCAGCAGCAGGCAAAGTGACAGCAGAGCTCAGGGAGCCTGGCACACTCCCAGCTGTCTGTCAGATGTGTCAGAGGGTGGGACTCCCAGGCACCAGTGTGACTCAGGCTGAGGACATGGCTCACAGGGAACCTCAGCCTTACTGTCCAGGAGCCTGGTGGATGCTAGAGAGATGGAGCACACACATGGCTGACTAGTCTTCAATTGCTCCACATCACACTCAGGTAACCAGGGACCACTTGCCTAAACCCTGTTGCAGGTATAAATGGTGTCACATGGCCCTCAGCCCCAGCTGTGCAGAGACACTGCTATCTGCATGTCCCAGGCTCACAGTCAAGGTCTCCCACAGCCTGACAGGACTCAAGCAGTTGTGCTGGACTGTGCAGGACAGAACTCCCCAAGCTGAGGTCACTCTTCAGCCCTGGCCACACTTGTTGCCATACCAGGCAGACTGATGCGTTTGTCTGAGCGTCTGTTTTGTTTTATTTGGTCAGGTATCACTAATATCCAAAGCATCACCATTTTATTTCTTGTGGTGCTGGGGATTGACCCCAAGGCCTTCCGCTCAGGCAGCCAGCTCCAGTCAGCCAACCCCAGCTTATTCTTTTATAGCCCAGTGCTGCAAGCCATTCCTAGTGTTAAGAAAACCCTACCAAAACCCCTCCTCAGATTGCTTCATCTAGTAAATGGAGGTCTGCCCCCAGGACAGTAGCTCCTCTTTCCTCTGCACAACCATAGCACACATCTGTCTGCCTTCTGTTTTGTGACTTGACAGAGGGCAATGATGCACTATCTGTGACTGACTTTAGACTTCAAGGCTCCTTCATATTCATCAGGTGTCACAGGAACTCTTTATAGTTGAACTGTAGGAATGAACACTGCTCGCCCAGAACTCACTGGTTTTTTTCTGGTTCTAATTACAGTAGATAATCATGGTCCAAGAACTTTACATGGAAAATTCCAGAAATGAACAAGTTGCAGCTTTTGAACTCTTCCATTCGGAGGAGTCTCACTAAATCTTTTGTAGTCTTCCCCATCCGGCTCATGTTGGGGACAATAAGGGAGTTTCTTGTCCCACATGTTCATTATTAGAGACATTCTAAGAGTCTGTGACAGGACTGGAGAGATAGCTCAGTGGTAAAGAGCACTGACTTCTCTTCCAGAGGTCCTGAGTTCAATTCCCAGCGGCCACATGGTGGCTCATAATCTGATTCCTTCATCATGTAAATAAATCTTTTTTTTTTTTTTTTTTTTTCGAGACAGGGTTTCTCTGTGTAGTCCTGGCTGTCCTGGAACTCACTCTGTAGACCAGGCTGGCCTCGAACTCAGAAATCCGCCTGCCTCTGCCTCCCAAGTGCTGGGATTAAAAGGCGTGCGCCACCACCGCCCGGCACGTAAATAAATCTTAAAAAAAAAAAAAAAAGGAGTCTGTGATATTGGACCTGCCTTATGTTCAAGGAGGGAGGTGATGGTGTCCCATGTCCCAGTGCCCACATTCTTCTCAGTCCAGCTCATCTTCAGGCTGCATCATCCCGTGGCATCACATGTAGTAGCATTATGTGACACAGTGAGAATCCGAGAGAAAGACTACACATTCCAAGGATTTTCAAGGAATTATTATAATTGTTATTAGTTATTACTATTAATCTTACTGTGCTTGATTTATAAAATAAACACCATAGGTGTTGGGGAGATGGCTCAGAGATTAAGTACTCTTAATGCTCTTCCCGAGGACCCATGTTCCATCTCTTACATCTTTGCTGGTTGACTGTCTACAGAGTGAGTTCCAGGGTAGCCAGGACTACACAGAGAAACCCTGTCTCGAAAAACCAAAAAAAAAAAAAAAAAAAAAAAAAAGGTGTGTCATTTAATGTGCAGTTAGAATTGCTACCATTGTCTTGGAAGGCCTCAGTGCTCTGTCGGTACTAATTAGGGAAAACTATTCTCCATACACCACCTAAGTACATGCTCCGCCCCCCCAACGGAAGTTGCCTCAGGTCATCCGTTATCTTAGGCCCCGCCCATCCCACGCCCATCTCTGCAGCTGTCATGGCGGCCTGGCGGTTAAGTTTGTGCGCTCGCAGCCTTTCTGCAATTCGAGGCCTCCAGGCTGCTCCACTTCGCTGGAAATCTAGCTCCTCCAGGGCTGTGATCACCCGGTCCGCCGCGGCCAAAAAGAAGCAGGAAGAACCGACCGTGCAGTGGATGGAGGACCCAGAACCCGAAGACGAAAGTGTGTACTTGAAGAACCCAGACTTCCATGGTTACAACGATGACCCCAAGGAGGATGAATGGAATATGCACAGCGTCTTCTTCTTTGGGTTTTCCATCGCCCTGGTCCTTGGCACTACCTTTGTGGCATATATACCCGACTACAGGATGGCCGAGTGGGCCCGCCGGGAAGCTGGGATGCTGGTGAAACACCGAGAAGCCAATGGCCTCCCCGTCATGGAATCCAACTGTTTCGACCCCACCAAGATCAACCTGCTGGAAGACGACTGAGTGGGGCTTAAGCAGCACTACCCTGCCCACCCCCTGCCCTGTTTCCTGTTCACTCCCCAGAGAATCTACCAAAGGGATTGAAAGAAAAAAGGAGTGTTACTCCAGCTAGGCCTGTCAAGCTGGGCCAAGGGTCCACACCTCGGGAAGACTGAGTCGCCTAAAACTATGCAAAAGAGATGGGAGGAACAATTGTTTCCTTGATGAGATAGTGCATTTTCCTTTGTGGAAACTGCCCTGGATCTAGTCACCTGTGGGCCTCCACCTTGTGGTCTGCTTTCTTCCTGGAGTCCTAAATTTCAAAACATAGCTATTTCTTTTCCCCTTCTTTTGAATAGTTGGAAATGTTCTGGGTTCACGTGCTTTCTTTGTTCCCCTCCTCTTCTGCTTCTGCCATGGGGCTGCTTGGTCACCCTCCATTACTAAGCTTTATGCCTGACCCAAAAAGGCATGGCTTTCTTTTCTCCGTCTTTTTCTTCTGGAATCTGCCAGGATTTTCAGGTTGCTTGCCCTGCTATGTTTCTTTTAAACTCTAATAAAAATGGTTCTTAAGCTTCCCTCTGAATCCATTCTTAAATTATTTTTGCCAGGTTTACTATAAGTTATGTATATACTTGTGTCTGTGTGGGGGTATATGTGACTGCAGATGGGAGTGGAAGCCGGGATGGGGGCGGGAGGGGAGGCCTCAGATCCTCTGCAGTTGGGAATAGAACTTGGGTCTTCTACAAGAGCTGTTTGCTCTTGCATTGAGCCATCTCTCCAGCCATGTTCTTTTAATGAACTCAAAGAGGTGCCCCAATTTCCATGGTAACAGAATTACCACTTAGGGAGAGGTCATCTGGCAGCCATTTTAGATGCAACAATTTTTGGTAGAACTTCCAACCTTATAGATGCTTTATTCTCAAAGACAAACATGATTCAGCCAGCTATCCCCAGAGATACCCCAGGTGTGGAGTGTGGTAACACATGCCTTTAATTCCACAGCTTGAAGAATTCGTAGGCATTGTTAAACCTGAGAAAGACCAATTCCACAATTTTGAGCCAGATTTGAAGCAATTACATTAAATACTGACCAGGATGGACTTTGTTCCCTCTGGGATCCCAGGGAGGGGCTTGGATTCATGTTTTGCAAGGGCTTAAATAGGCAAACACTACAATTTGCATTTCCCACCAGGTCCAATCAGGCATAACCATACATCCTGAGGTATTTCCTGCCTGTGTACCTCCTGCCCATATCAACTGCAGATTCGTCAAACAAACTGGTTTATGGCAGTCAACAGCATGTGGCTTGTTATTTTCCATGAACTAGAACTCACAGCATGGCTGGGGTCAACACCACGTGAGGAACTGTATTAAAGGGTGGCAGCATTAGGAAGGCTGAGAACCACCGGCCTAGACGTACATAACCCTCCCCCTTAATTTCCTTTGCACTGATTATTTTCAAACTAGCCAATAAAGAAAGACTGTGAGGTTATTAACACAGCCAATGGGGAAAAGACAATAACCACCTACAGTACAATGAAAATCAATTGAAGCTGTTGCCCTGAAGTACTATCTGGCCCAAACTGGTTCTGGGGTGTCCTTTTTACAAAAAGAAATTGGTTTGCCAAGCTACTTTCATTTTATTTATGTTTTTTGATTTTGGGTTTGTTTTTTATTATTAATATATTTAATGTATATGAATACACTGTAGTTGTCTTCAGACACACCAGAAGAGGGCATCAGATCACATTCTAGATGGTTGTGAGCCACCATGTAACTGGGAATTGAACTCAGGACCTCTGGAAGAGCAGTCAGTGCTTTAACCACTGAGCCATCTCTCCAGCCCCCAATTTTTGTTTTGTTTTTTAATTTATTTTGCTTTTCTTGACATGGAGATTATTCTTTGTGTTTTCCCAACATAGGGGACAAGTTGAATGCAAATAACTAGGTCCTGAAATCAGAACTGTGGGATGAGTTTTGCCTTGCTTGAACTACGAATGGATAACTGTAAGACCCAGAGTTAATTTGTAAGGCCCACTTGCCCAAAGACAAAGGAACTTCCTGGAATGCTGGGAGTTGTAGTTTTTGAAAAATAGAGCCACATGGGAAAGTAGAGTGACTATATGGTTTTGTCCTTAAAAGCCCCTACAACCCATGTTTTGTTGCCACTCAGCTTGGAATTCCAGAGAATGTTTTTGACCAAAACTTCATCCTGGTCAGTATTTAATTAAAGCTTGCTTCAAATTTGGCCAGAAATTATGGTACTGGTTTTTCATTTTCGAATCTCAAGATTAATATTTGGATGCCCCAGTGAGATAAGAAAGACCATTCCACCCGTATTCTGGAGGCCTCCTTTTTGGTGATTCATAGAATCTTTTTTTTTTTTTTCCTTTCTCTGACACGTTGTCTGGATTCTGGTTTATGAGGTACTTTGTTTGGGAATGGCAGGGACCTGATGAGGTCTACGCTCCACTGCTCAGGGCACTGTCCATCAGCCCACAGGTTCTCTGGTTGTTACTGGGGAGTTCAGCCAGAGTCATAACTTTTTTTTCTTCTGATCTGCCCTAAGATCACTCTAGTGACACCAGGGGCCAGTACACTCAGCATATAAAGAGGCACTTCACACCCATGTTCTTCAGCAGTGTCCCAATGCCTAACTTTCAGGACAGAGCCAAGGAATCATAGGGGCATTTCGTAACAAACACGGGGGTGGGGGTGGGACAAGCTGAGGGTTTGGACAGGCCTAGCATAAAAGAGCCTCTCTAAAACAAAGACCAGAGTCTAGAGAGATGGCTCATTGGTTAAGAGCACTGGCTGTTCTTCCAGAGGTCCTGAGTTCAATTCTCAGGAGCCACCTGTTGGCTCACCACCATCTGTAATGGGATCTGATGCCCTCTTCTGGTGTGTCTGAAAACAGCTATGGTGTACTCATATACATAAAGTAAATGAATAATTCTTTTTTTAAAAAAATAAATTGGAGCATTAAAGGAAGTAAGGAAAGTTTTGACTGCTGTTTTGAATGTTTGAATGGGCCCACTGTGTGTTTGTTTTTGACTAGTCTTGAATGTGCAAGCTTACTGTGTCCCATTTCCTCTGCTGCCAGCCATGCAGACTCAGAATTTATTTCTGGGCTTTCTGCCCCTTGGATCTAATGCAGAATAGATTCAAATATTATTTGGATATGAATAATACTCAAGTTGTTTTTGCTATCCTATTTTATTTTAAAAAATGGCTCTGAAATATTGTTATGGGTTTGACTTTCCCTGACCCAGACATTCTTTTAAAGGGTCTGTGTCTGGAGTCAAGAGGATGGGGGCAG
Source organism: Rhabdomys pumilio (assembly GCA_030674055.1). NCBI lineage: Eukaryota > Metazoa > Chordata > Mammalia > Rodentia > Muridae > Rhabdomys > Rhabdomys pumilio. The sequence goes on along the minus strand of JANHMN010000012.1, from coordinate 20,640,811 downwards.
GAGCAGAACAGCTAACGGGATCGTTGGCCCGTAAGTTTTATGGGTACGGTTAAAAATATGTACTATCTGTAATAAAAAGTTAACTTAAAAGTCGTCACATGCAGTTGGTAATTGAAAATCTATGCATAGGTAACAGAATTGTAAAGGAACCATGTAGCACGATTCCATTTTGGGATATAAACAAGTGGCTGGTTGCCTTAAGAAGCCACTTAGCTGGTAGCTATCTTGGCCATTATTTCACAGAAAAGATGTCTTATGGCTTCACTACCATCATGACTAAGGGCAAATGGTACGGGCAGACCCAGGAGACAACAGTTCTCCAGATACTTTTGAAATGGGATGGATTTTTGCATTTGCATTTCCTGTCCTGTCTTGAAAATAAGGTTTTTAAAAGGTAAGATTTAGAAACAATGATTGTTTGGTGAGGTATTAAAGCTATACCTCCATGCATGGATATACAAGAATGCACCTTGCTGGCAGCCACACTTTGTAACATTAGAGTCACCCAGATTGTATTGGTTTTTAGAGACATTAAATGTTGGAGCTTGCCAGGTAGTGGTGGCACACTTGTTTAATCCCAGCACTTGGGAGGCAGGGGCAGGTGGATTTCTGAGGCAGAGGCAGGTGGATTTCTGAGTTTGAGGCCAGCCTGGTCTACAGAGTGAGTTCCAGGACAGCCAGGGCTACACAGAGAAACCCTGTCTTGAAAAAATCCAAAAAGAAAAAAAAATGTTGGAGCTTGGTTTTCCCTCATACAGGGAATACAGATTATGACTGTGCTCTCTCTTCACGCTTAAAATGAAAAAGTTCTTTGTTTTGATATTGTAGGAACACACAGTTGAGAGATTTTAAACTTCTTTTTTTTTTCCCTAGACAGGGTTTCTCTGTGTAGTCCTAGCTGTCTTGGAACTCACTCTGTAAACCAGGCTGGCCTCGAACTCAGAAATCTGCCTGCTTCTGCCTCCCAAGTGCTGGGATTAAAGGCGTGTGCCACCACCACCCGGCCTGATTTTAAACTTCTTTGAGAGGAAATTTTAGAGTTTTACTGAAAACTTAAATAAAAAAAAAAAAAAACCTAGATATTTTTAAGGAATACAATTTTAAAAATATTTAAGTTTATAAGGCTAAGGGACATTTATAAGATATTCATGCTAATAGGTGATCTTCTTAAGTATATAAGTAAAAAGCTAAAACTTAGGGCCACAGCTGCGAGCACCAAACATTAAACACTAGGGACTGAGGTGTTCCTATCTCATGACACAGCAAAACAACGACTTAAGCCAAGGGTTGGAACAGTGGTTCTCAGTCTATGGGTTGCAACCCTTTGGGGGTCAAAAGACCCTTTCAGAGGGGTACCCTAGGGTCGCCTGCATGTTGGATGTTTGCACTGCAATTCATAGCAGTGACAAAACTGCAGCTGTGACATAGCAAGGAGAGTTATTTTATGTCTGGGGTCAGCACAACATGGAGGGCTGTCTTGAAGGGTCACAGCATTGGGAAAGCTGAGAACAACTGGCCTAGAGAATGTTTCTCCTTACCCAAGGTCTATTCAGGCTTAAAACATAGGCTAACCACCTTGCTTTTGCTAGTAAGCTGTAGCTCTTTTGGTAAACTGAGTCATATAAGAAACTGCTGTATTCTATAATGGTGCATTATGTGAGGACCAGGGAAATAAAGCTACCGATCTCCCTAGGCACTGTGTTCATGAAAAGATTTTTATTCAACTGTTAGACATGATTAAGCTTTAACATGTTTAGAACTACGCTTGCGGTCATGTGAAATACTAATGTAACAGTTATAGGAGAAAAGCTCTATCTACCCTCGTGTATATGATTTCAAGGTATAGTCTAAAGCAAGCAATAAAAAAAGACCCAACCAACCAACCAACCAACCAACCAACCAACCAACCAAAAAAACCAAGCAAGGGTTGATTACCTCAGATATACTTAATAACTGACCATGGTCTTTGAAACCTGTCAGATACCTGCTGAATATGGCATTTAAGATGTTTAAGCTTAGCCGGGCGGTGGTGGCGCACACCTTTAATACCAGCACTTGGGAGGCAGAGGCAGGCGGATTTCTGAGTTCGAGGCCAGCCTGGTCTACAGAGTGAGTTCCAGGACAGCCAAGGCTACACAGAGAAACCCCGTCTCGGAAAACCAAAAAAAAAAAAAAAAAAAAAAAGATGTTTAATCTTGCTAATGACAGACAGAGGCATCCCAAATCCTAGCAGCGGCCCCCCCCCCCCCCAAGGTCTCCAAGAAGATAATGGGGCACTATAATGACCCCACCTGGACTGTGGTAACACTAACCACTGGACAAGACTGCCTCCATGCCTAACCCGCTGCCAGGACCCAGCTCAAACGGTAAACAAGCAGAACACTGGGGAGCTGATTGCCCCACTTTGCCTAACAAAGTAAGGTCAACCTCCTCTCAACCCCCATGTTTCCTCCACAAGGAAGCCTCTCATCTTCTTGGCCTGTCAACTGAAGACTGATGCTGTCCTGGGTACCTCTGCCCCCAATGCCACGGAGAACACAGGAACGTGGGATGATTGTGTAGGTAATGGACTGTGTACTAGTCTCTGTCATTGATACATAGGCCATTCGGATTATACTTCTTGCTATAATTTATCCTTCTCAGATCTCTTACGATGTTGACAGCTAGGCCAACTGTAGCTTTGTCAGCTTGGCAGCAGCAGGCAAGCAGCTCCTTCCCCCACGGCTGCAGCCACCTTGTTAATTCATTCAGAAAATATGGGGTCTCTTGTTAAGGAAAGGCAGACAGGTGTGCCTTGCTAACATGCTTCATGTTAGAGAAAAACAGATCTCAGGTATAATTTTCCACTAAAGAAACCTGTTTCGATAACTTCTCGGTAATAACTACTTGGCGTCTCTAGTAAGTGAGATGAGAAGGAAAAGGTTTGAAGTCCATGCAAGTTCTGAGGGTCTAAGAAAATGTTCTGCTGTTATATATAACAGTATATATATATTTACATATCTACGGTATATAAAGGTCTGAGGATATAAAAATCTAAATAAGTTCTGAGGGTCTCAGAAAATAATTCAAGCTGGGCGGTGGTGGTGCACACCTTTAATTCCAGTACTTGGGAGGCAGAGGCAGGCAGATTTCTGAGTTCGAGGCTAGCCTGGTCTACAAAGTGAGTTCCAGGACAGCCAGGGCTATACAGAGAAACCCTGTCTCAAAAAACCAAAAAAAAAAAAAAAAAAAAAAAAAAAAAAAAAAAAAAAAAAAAAAAATCAAGATGTATAAATACAAGTTGTGAAGGTATAAAAAGTATTTAAGGTATATGGAAATGGGAAAAAAAATCAGATTTCTTTTCCCTTCTATGCCACTGTTATACTAAGATTCCAAACGTTCAGAGGTGTAACATTGATCAATGGAATTCTGCTAAGCTGGTAGAGCACAGACTACTTACTATTCAATCACAAGCTCAAAATTGGGGCTGGAGAGATGGCTCAGCAGTTAAGAGTACTGACTGCTCTTCCAGAGGTGCTGAGTTCAAGTCCCAGTAGTCACACAGTGGCCCACAACCATCTGTAACGGGATCTGATGCCCTCTTCTGGCATGGGAGTGTACATGCAGATAAAGCATTAAATAAATAAATGAATCTAAAAAACAAACAAGCTCAAAATTTTAAATTTCTTCTGGCTGTCTTCTAAATATAGACTTAAAGATAATTCTCATCAGGCTAAAAACATATATCCAGCTCTCTGGACAGAAGAATACATTGTTCATGGTTTTTAACCCAATTTTTTTTTTTTTTTTTTTTTTTTTTTTTTTTTTTTTGGCTAGGATTCAAAGGCACAGTCTACTCCAGCTATGTTACAACGTGGGTTTTAGTATAGTGGTATCTTAGGGTTTCCATTGCTGTGAAAAGACACCATGACCAAGTCAACTCTTATAAGGACAACATTTAATTGAGGCTGGCTTACAGGTTCAGAGATTCAGTCCATTGGTCATCAAGACGGCAGGAGCATGGCAGCATCTAGGCAGGCATGGTGCAGGAGGAGCTGAGAGTTCTACATCTTGATCTGAAGGCAGCCAGAAGAAGACTGGCATCTTCAGGCAGCTAGGAGGAAGGTCTCTCAAAGCCCACCCACACAGTGGCACACTTCCTTCAATGAGGCCACACCTATTCCAAAAAGGCCACATGTATTAATAGTATTGAAACTACCACAAGTGATAAGGCTGATATATCTAGAAACTTTTATCTCTTTTTGAAAACTAAAAATTCATGTAAGCTTCAAGGAGTCATAAGACCTGGATCTACCTGTCACAGGTCAAATGGACTCCAGATTCATGTAGCCAAGTTTCCCCACCTGTCTCGTTCTGAGGATGGGATCTTTCCCCTGGTCTTGAGACTCCCTTTCATCAATTACTAGAGCTATGGGTCTGAAAGTTCCAAATGTAAGGCTTTCTTTTAAGTTCCTACATTTTAACTTCTGTCTCTAGTCTATGTTGTCTCAGTAGATTTCCACTTGGCTGAGACACCATTCAGGGATCACCTGTGGACTGCAAACTGCTGAGCTCTGGACTTTGCTGAAAGTCTATGGACCCCAGTCCGGCCTATGTGATTGCCCTGTCCCTTCAGCTGGGTCAGCTAACCAGATTCTTCTGGTGAATGCCTCATTGTCTGAAACCCCTCCCAGCCTTTGACTAGCCTTTCAGCTTTCCTGAGTCCTGACAACTATGCCCTAGTTTCAGCTGGAAGTTGTTACAAAGGAGAATGTCTTGCCCTTCCCCCATCCCCTCCCTGCTAGCAGGCTGAAATACTAATACAGGGGACAACATGGCCTATAATGCCAGCGGACCTACCGGGAAAGTAGGTCCAGACATTTCAACTGGTGGATTCATTAACAGAAATAGTTCAACAGTATGATACAGCACTTGGCCTGGTTTATGCAGAATGAAGAGGTAGTGTATGACTTTAAGGGAAAATGGTTATTTTTGTACAAGTCTTTAGAGGGTTGTACAGGGTTATGCACCCTGATTGGTGAATAAAGATGCCTACAGCCTATAGCTGGGCAGAATTGAGATAGGCAGGGTCTAGGGTTTTGGGGTGAACCACAAGGAGGAGAGAAAGGAAGGTGGAGAGAGGAGAAGACACCATAGGATAAAAATGTTGAAATTATGGCCACGAAGGTTGACCAATTGGAGTTAAGGGCAGACCAGAGAGAACATGGTGAGTCGTATTGTGGAGTTATTAGCAGGGAAATAGACATAATAGCACAGAAGATAGACATCTGCCCAGCTCCAGTGCCAACGAAGGCTCATTTTATAAATATAAAGTTGTATGTGTCTTTCATCTAGAACCAAATGGCCAAAGGCAGGGAAGAAACCCCAGATTGAGATTAAATATTTTCTACAACACAATCCATTTGGGATTGTAATCTGGCATACTAAAATAAATATTACAAAAAGAGGTCCTGAGATAAAGAAAATGACTGGTGCCCCATCCACTTCCAGGCTCCTTCTGATGTCAGCCATCATAGAGCCTTGGGCCATTCTGCTTCTGCTAATTACTGTTGGATCTTATGTCATTGATACAATAACTAAATGGTACTTCATGTCTGGGTATCATGAAACTGATGGTTATTAGATCCCAGTATAAGAAAATACTCATCATCCAGTCAAGCATTTGACCCGGGACACAACTTGAGGGAAGGTAAGACCTAAGGTTAACCTGTGAGCCCCATCTGCCCAAGGACCAAGTCACTCCCTGGAATGCTGGGGGTTGTAGTTCCTGAAAAATAAAGCCACATGGGAAAATACAAAGGCCATAAGATTCCGCCCTTAAAATCCCTTACAACATTGTCTCCACTTAGCTGGGAATCTTAGAGAGTGGTCTCGTCCAAAGTCCACTCTAGTCATTTAATTAAAGCTTGCTTCAAATTTGGTTCAAAATTGTGGTTTTTCTCCTGTGAATCTCAAGATTAACATAACTTTCGACAGACAAAGATAAGGTCTCTTTCCCTAAACAGCATGCATATCCCCTCTGGTTGAGATTTTCAGTGAACTGTCCTTTTTGGACTTCAGTAGAGGGCTCTGGAAGTCCTTTGCTTTCCTATACAGCAAGGATGACCCCAAGCTCATTTCTATGCCTTCTTGGCCAAAAGCTGAGATTACCAATTTGTGCCACCAACCTAGCCTTTTGTTTCTCTTTTCTTTTTCGATGGGATCTTGCTGCATACTCTTGGCTGGGCTACACTCCTCCTTCCCCTGCCTCTAAAGCAATGGGATTATTGGTCTGCGACACCATGGCTATCAGTAAGGTCATTTTATTAGTGTTTTTCCCCATTTCGGTCCAACTGCAATCCTTCCGGAATCAAGCCATTGCACCCCAGATGTGGAATGACTTGTCCTGAAGCACAGACCTGAGTTGGAGCAACCCTTGAGGCTTCCCGTGTGTCCCTTTAAGAGGAAAGGTTTGTCCTTGGCAACTGGTACTCAGATAGGGCCCTGGGGAAGCCCTGGGGAAAGAAAGGAACAAGACTGGGGGAGGGGGAAGACTGGCCAGTGGGTGACTTTGGCAACCAGAGCAAGGCGAGACTATAGGCCAAGGACCTGTTACTTCAGCTTGACAAGGTGGGCTCTTCTGGGTCAAGATACAAGACTGAGGGTCCATGGTAAGTGCTGTCCATGTTTGGTCTGCATGGTCTGGCTCCTACATGGAGGCTTTCTCCTACTCATTTCTGTTCCTTTAAATGCTCTGCTTTCTCTCTGCTGGGCTGTTATTAAAAGGTAACACATTAACAAGTGCAAGGGATTTAGAGGCTTGGCATGGTTGCACATGCCTTAGGTCCCGGCACTTACGAGACAGAGGCAATTAAATCTCTGAGTTCAAAGCCAGCCTTGTCTACAGAGACCATTTCAGGACAGCCAAAATTTACATAGTAAGACCCTGTCTCAAAAAACCCAAAAAGATAAAACTAGTTTAAAATCATTTCTTATACGTACAAATGTTTTGCTTGATTCAATGTATGTGTATCAAGTGTGTGCCTAGCACCCGTGGGAGTCAGAAGGTGGTTTTGGATCCCCTGGAACTGGAGGTCGCCATAAGCCACCATATGAATGTTTAATCCTGGGTCCTCTGCAAAAGCAACGGGAGCTCTTAACCACTGAGCCATCTCTCTAGCCCTAAGATAAGTTTTTTAAAGTAATAATTTAGGGGCCACCAGCCTCCTTTTTGAGACCTGGAGTGTGACTTTTTTGTTTGGTTTTTCGAGACAAGAGTTTCTCTGTGTAGCCCTGGCTGTCCTGGAACTCACTCTGTAGACCAGGCTGGCCTTGAACTCAGAAATCCTGCCTCTGTCTCCCAAGTGCTGGGATTAAAGGCATGTGCCACCACCGCCCGGCCAGACTTTTTTTTTAAAGAAGCTTTTGTGATTTTGTGGTGCTGGAGTTTGTGCTCCATATCTGAGCTACATACTCCCAGGTGTTCCATAATTATCAAACACATCGCACACCAGGCCAGTCTCTAGAAGTTTGGTCTTTTTTTTTTTTTTTTTTTTTTTTTGGTTTTTCGAGACAGGGTTTCTCTGTGTAGTCTTGGCTGAAACTCACCCTGTAGACCAGGCTGGCCTCGAACTCAGAAATCCACCTGCCTCTGCCTCCCAAGTGCTGGGATTAAAGGCGTGCGCCACCACTGCCCGGTGGAGTGTGACTTTTTAAGGGTGGACATTCAAACCTGAAGGGGCTGAGACTGACAGTTCATGAGGCTGCTCTTCCTGGTTACCTTGGACAGCTGGATCTTTTTCAGGAGTCACTTCCTCTTATCAGAAGCTGTTAACAGGGTTGGCCTAGGAAGAGTGAGGAGCAGGGAAGCCATGGACTTGCAGAGGCTCTTTGCAAGACCAGCTGCCAACCAACCAATGGAGTGGGTCTCTTGGGTTATTTTTTTCTTTAACAATGCATAGTGTTTACATTGTCTCCCAACAGGGCAGTCTACTGAAGTTAAACAAGGGCTAAGTGAGCATGCTCAGGTGGTGTTTGCTGGAGTGGAGGCTGTTGCTGGGTTGTCTCTGGTCCCCTTGGGAACTTCTTCAGCCAGTGGGGACAAAATAGATCTCTATGGATCCAAGCGCAGCCTTGGAGTACTGGATGGAGCATGTGATCAAGCCATAGCTCAGGCTAGGTCTGGACAACTGTTAGGCTGGACAGATCTTAGAGACAATAGATACATTTGTCTGCCACAGATGAACATGAGGCCTAGAGAGAGGAAGGCCTTACTTAGACAAGGTCTCAGTGTCAAAGGCTCAATCTAAATCCAAAGGGACTCCAGTCCAGAAGAGTTCTGGTATTGCACTGATTTATCTATTTATTATTGTTGTATATGCTGTATAAGGTGGTGTGTGTGTGTGTGTGTGTGTGTGTGTGTGTGTGTGTGTGTAATAGGGCCCTTGTATCCTTGTATCGAGGTCCGAGGACAACTTTGTGGAATTAGAATTGTCATTCCAGCTTTAAAGTAGGTTCTGGGGATAAGCTCTCATCTCAGGGTTATCAGCAAGAACCCTGAAGCAGGGCCCTGGGGAAGCATCTCAGTGACCCCAGAGAGTGTTTACATGACCTACCCAATCCAACCTTAGTTCTTGTTGTTGATACCCAGGGAGGTGCTGATGGAACTGTAGGGGAAATGCACCCTCAGCAGGGGGTGAGCTTCCATGGGGAGAGGAGGAAGGTCTTACTGATGCTGGCCTTTAGTGCTGGGTGACAAGAGAGGAAGGGGAGTAGATGTGGACTGAGGAATGGAGGGAGGGAGGAGGTCGAAAAACCGTAGAGTAACAGAGAGGGTCCAGCACTTGCAGCAAGACTTGGAGGTTGGTGTCCTGGGACAAGTTTCAGTTGGGCCTTACTAAAATGGGGCCAAAGAACTTGGTTGTTATCCACAGAGGCTCTTGAAAGTCAAGAGCAGCCTGGTTCACAGAAGCCTGGCAGGCCTTGGGAATTTGGCTAAGGCCTCGGGTAATTTGCAGGTCCACAGCGTCCCCTGGTGTTCATACTTCTCACTGCAGTGCAAACATTTCACTAGAAACAGGGCAACGTTGTACACCAGGATTTGTCCCCAGGCTCACCAGGGCATTCCCTTCAGTGGTGTGACAGGTGCCTGCTGGGTTCTTTTCCTGTTCTATTCAGCAGGTTTACATCTTCTTTTTTCAGAGCGCTATTGCCATTAAACCCTATTACAATTTGTTGTTAATAGCCTTGTTCTGTAGTTCAGGCAAGTCCATACTTTGTGACAATTTTTCTCCTTTAGCCTCCAAGCGTTGGGATTATGGGCAAGGCAGGTTCCCCGCAGGACAGATTCCATGTGAAAAGCAACCTGGCACAAGTTTTGTTTTGAAAGGAAAAAAAACCTGAGAAGTCGAAGCATACCTCTTAAATCAAACTTGGGCTTCTGGAAGCAGGCTTAGCGAAGATGATAGAGGCAGCATAGATGGCCCTGTGCTCCCAGAGCTGCTCACTGGCTTTTGTTTGTTTAGATTTATTTTACTTATATGAGAACACTGTAGCTGTCTTCAGACACACCAGAAAAGGGCATCAGATCACATTCTAGATGGTTGTGAGCCACCACGAGGTTGCTGGGAATTGAACTCAGGACCTCTGGAAGAGGTCAGTGCTCTTAACTGCTGAGCCATCTCTCCAGCCTCTGGTCTTTGTTTTAGAGAGGCTCTTATGTGCCCTTGTACTGTGTTTCTCTACAGATCTAGGCACCGGACATGCATCTCTTACTACACAGCACAGCCTTCCTAACCCAAATTCCTGTTGCCCTGTGGCATCACCTCCCACCAGTCTCCAGAGCAACTCCTTGGAGCTTATCTCCCTGATTCCCACGCCCCTGTGTGGCCCTGCCCTCACACAGCTGCTTACTGCTTTGCTCAGTCGATGTGGCCTCTGTCTCCTCAGCTCCTCCATTATTCTTTCTGGTTCCGCTGCCTGGAATGAGCTCCCTGCTCCATCTATGTTCTGTATCATCTAGGTCCCAAGCAGCTACCCCATCCTTAGAGAAGCCTCTTCCTCCTCTTCACATCCGGCCTCCCTCACACAGTGTGCTGTCAAATGGCGTTATCATTTAAGGTTCTCCTGTCGCCTGTGTTTGTCCCCTAGTTTTCTCCACAGTATGATTCCTGACTAGACAAGGCCTCACCCTCCCTACTGGGTGCTGTCTCTGAGCAGAGTCCAGTACTGCTTTGCAGTGGCTCTCAGGGAAATGACTAGGTGAAGGGTCTCGGGTCTGAAGTTCAAAGGGGACACTAAGGTTGAATGAACTTATCCCAGATTTGATTGGCCATTTGTCTCAAAACCTAAGGGTGTAAACAGCTGTTTTCTGTCATTTTTTTTTTCTCCAGAAGCAGGTGGCTCTACACCTAGCACAGGACTGGCCTGTGCATGGCACTGATTTAAGGAAACCCACAGTCAATGGCTGTGGAAGGCTTATCTTAGTAACCTCAAGTTTACTGAGCAAGCGATCTGTGCCAAGCATCGGCTACAGTGGCACTACCCTACAAGGTGGGTAGCCTGGGCGGCTGCTTATCTGGGTTATCTGGGTAGGGATCTCAAAAATTCCTGCCTAATGTCTTCTTGAGAAGCAGGTATGTCAGGCAAAACCATATGTACTCTGCCTTGTAGAAACCAGCACACTGGAAAGGCGCCATGCCTCAGTGATGACATCTGAGAATATGGCCCAGATTCAAAGATGGCTTTGCCACCTGCCACCTGGCTCTTTCTCTGCCTTTGTTTCCTCTTGTGTAATGGGTCCAATCCCTACCCTTGAGCTGTTGTTGGGAAAGATTACCACAGGCCTGGCCTACTGGATTTTGCATACAACCAGCTAGGCTGCACACCGGGAGGTACCAGGGAAGCCTCCAGAAAGCTGACTAGCAACCACAGACATTATTCAGGACCAGAGATGAAACTAGAACAAACACTTGTCACTTCATGAAATCAGATGCACCTATCACTGCAGTCCAACTGAGGCTTGTTGACTGTTCATATTCCCTCATAGAAGGGCTGGGGAGGGGCCATTGGATGCTCTCCAGCTGTTTGCTCTTCCCAGCTAGCTGTACGGAATTCTGCTCTCATTGTGTGTGACTCTGGAGTCTCGAGAGTATGTAGTCTTGGAAGGACTAAAAGGGGGCTCCCCATCAATGCTGTGACGAAGAAGCCACCATGCTCGGGTGTGGCTGCTTAGGGCTATCACATGCCTTTCTGTAACACCTACCGCTCTATGAACAGCCTAATAATAAACTCTTATCTCCAGGGTGACCTTTGGTAGAAGGGAATTTTGGTTTGTCATTGGGACCTTATAAGGAGTCTAGACATTGCTTGGTCTCCCCTCAGAGTGAAAATTTTTACATCTCCCAATGCTCCTAATGATCCTGGAGGAACATCTTAGAATATGAAGCTATTCTATTACCAGTTGCAAGCCAAACTGGGCAACACGCATGCACGCCTAAAGGTAGCTTCAACCTCATGGCAGTCCTCCTAACTTCTGCCCAGTAAAGCAGTATTCCTTTGGGCCCTTTCTGTATCGTTATAGACCAATAGTGAAAACCACTACCCTTGCTCATTACTCATCCACAAGCCTTTCAACTAAGCAAAGGCAGCACAGTTAACCTCAGAGGGAGACAAATGGGGAAGCCTGGGGATGCTTCCTGCCAGGATTCAAGCAACTCAGCACAGCAGCAGGCAGAAATGAGTTTATTGCATTAGAAATAGAAAAAACACCAATGAAAACCAGCAAACACCTCCATATTAGACATAATTAGTCTGACTTCAAGGAAGTCATGGAGGAATCTCAAAGAAACACACCAGTTTAGGAGAGGACGATGGCCTTATGCCTCCACTTCCCTTATCCCTTGACCAACTGATCAGTGGATGGGGGTGTCCATTATGTGACATGAACCACACGATTCCTTTTCCTCTCAGCTTGCTTGTACATGCCCAGGTGGAGTCGCCTGGTCATCAACAGTACGCTCCTGAGATACTGGGACAGAGAAATGTAAGGGTGGGATGTTGGGTTCCTGACCTGGGATTCTCGTGACAGTGGGACTTGCACAGGGGAAGGAGAGCTTGCCTTCTGGCTGAGATCAGAGAGACTGTCCAGTCTTCCTATCTCTCTGCTAGCCATGCCACAGGCACTGGCATGGATGGCTGCTAGACATGATAGGAGACAATTCAAGCAAGTAAGTGACAGGCAAACTTCTTAGAATATCATGGTTATTGCATTACTGCTATGAGGAGAAAGCCAGAGAATGGCCACGTGACAGCACCCTCAGGACAGAGGAGAGAGCTTTGGGCAGAGATGCTACCAGATGGGGCCAGGCAAATGAAAAACTGATGGCTTCCAGCAACCTCTACCTTCCCAGACACCAAGCTTTGAACACTCAACCTTCTAAGCCCCATTCTGCCAAACAGACCAACACTAAAAATCCCTGTGACAGCCACACATGCCTGCACACTGTTGAGTCTTGAGACTCATTTGACTGTGACTTTCGATTTCCAAAACATCACCTGACATCCTAGGTGGACACAGCTCTGGTCTGAGGCAGAGAACTCCATGATGCCTATTGCTATGGCTAGTGGCAAAGACAGCAGGGTATGGCAAGTGTGAGCCAACAGGATCTTTTCAGGGAGGAAAGTCCTGCTCCAGAAGGAAAAATTGGGCTCAAGTTTCAGAAGTGGCAGGAAGCCATGCTGGGGGGCTCCCCATGGATGTGGAGTCTCAGGTGCCTGCTCTGAGTTCCCTTCTCCATATCCAGTCCCCGACATGAGCTAGAAGGCTGACACCAAGGAAGGGAACCTTAAGGTTCCTCTGGAATCTAGAGTCTAGATCATAGACTTCTAGGCTATTCTTGCCTATGAAATCCTAGCAGCATATCATTAGGAAAACGCCCACTCACACCCCAACCGCACCCGTAAGGTCAGAATGACAATGAGATAAATGTCTGTTCAAGACACATTAGGGATAATGTGAAAGTCCCTACTGCAGACAACTGTAAATTTTCTTCCCACCATGAATCTACATCATTATGGCATTCTTTCTGTATCAGAGACATGATTCAGGAGAACGATCATGTCCCCCTAGTAACTAGCTGAAGAATCCATACTGGTTTGAGTGGCTGGCTCTATTGACTATAAATAACTGACATAATTACTCTCAGACAGAAGGCCTGTGTCTCTGCTGCTGCCGCCTAGACCTTTATTAAAGGTGACAGGTCAAGCTATGCTGAAGAAGAGCGACTCAGAGGTGGGCACCGAGGATTGGCACTCAGATAGGAGGAATGGCTTTCTCCTGGTTTCTCTGGCCTCACCCCTGCTGCCAGTCTCCTTTGATCCTGACGCTCTGGCTGTTCCAGCTGTGACTGGTGGCCTTGTCTCAGGAGGAGGGGGCAAACGTGTAGTTAAAGAGTTCACTTAGGTCAAGTTAGGAGCCTACAGCTGGCCCCCATGTCCTCCAAGTCCTTTGGTTCAGTCCTAGCTAGAGAGTGACTGCCCCAGGGGAGTGGACAGCATAAAACTCACCTGGGTTCCACAGGTGTGGCAACCTGGGTGGAATGTGGGTGTTCTCTGGAAAGAGGGTCCAAGATGGGCTTCTCCCAGACTGTGACTCTTGCTTTCTCTTTAAACAAGCACCCTCTCTCTCCAGTGTAGGGGACGCTTAGGCAACAGCGTCAAAAGTGAACTCACAGACAAGACAGCCTTAATAAATTAGTGTAATACTATTAGAAGGGATGGCATTTGTTCTCTCTCAGGAGCATCGTTCTACAAGCACCCGATGAGCTCCTTCCCTGGGAAATTTAAAAAGCCGTCCCTGTTAGCTCTGATGTAAAATTATAAAATAGAAATCTGGTAGGGTTTGTTTTCTTTAAAAAGGAAAAGCCCTGGAGAGGAGGGCGGTCCCGTGCAGTCCTGTTAGCTTTGGCCATTGGGTCTGCCCACAGAGTTCCCTCCTGGAGGCTGAATCTGGATGGAGTCCAGGAAGGGCCGAAGTGCTTGTCCAAAGGGCCTGTGGAGAAAGAGACATGAGCTGGGAGGCTTGAAGTGCAGCCTCCCCACAGATAGAATGGGAGCGAGCCACGGATAGTGGTCACAGCAGTACCACCTACACTGGCTTTCTTTTTCGAGAGTCTCTCTTCACAGTCTTGGATGTTCTAGAACTCACTATGTAGACCAGGCTAGACTTGAACGCACAGAAATCTGCCTACCTCTCTGCCTTCCAAGTGCTGGAATTAAAGGCTTGTACCACCATGCATGGAGATTATTTTTATTTTTATAAATATATTAGTATATATATGAATTATAAGATCTTTGAGTATTTCATACAATGTGCTTTGATCCTATTAACCCCCTCTCTCAAGCTCTTCTGAGATCCCCCCCATCTCCCTACCTACCCTCCTTTGTGTGCCTACCTTTTCCCCACATCAAGGCCACCCTGTACTGACCAAACATTCTTGGATGTGTGGCTTTCCACTGGAGCATGACAGACATATGAGGAGTTACACTCTTGGAGAAGACAGACCTTCCCTCTCCCAGCAGCTAACAATTAGGTAGGGGTGGGATTTCAGGTCCAACTCTCCTGTCCACACTGGGCTTTGGTCTGGCTTGGGTCTGCACAAGTCTCATGCATGCAGTCACTGCTGTGAGTTCCTATGTTCTGCTGCCTTGCTGTATCCAGAAGACACTGCTTCCTTGTAAGCTGTCCACTGCCTCTGGCTCTTAAACTCTTTCTATGGCTCCTGTTCCATTTAAGGCTGAGGATCCTCCAGTTTCTTCCTTGGCCTGTTGTGGGTCTCTGGCTAATCAGCATCTACTACCACAGTTTAGATGTTTTTCATAAGAGGGTTATGGTTGGTAAGTGTTCCCCAGCTGAGGTCCATGTGTTGAATACTGGTTCTCAGCCTGTGGAACATTTGAGAGCTGGGTCCTGTTGGGCCACTGGTAACATGCCCTTGAAGGAGACAATGGGACCTTTTCCTTCTCTTTGCTCCCTGGCCACCACAAGGAAGCAGCTCTGCTCTACCAAGTGCTTCCACCACGATGAGTTTCTTTACCACAAGCTCAAAGGTAACAGTGTCAGGGGACCAGGGACTGAAACCTCTAGCAGCATGCCAACGTAAAATTTTCCTCTTTATAAACTGAGTATCTCAGGTGACTGCTCCAGGAGCAGAAAGCTCACTAACAATCTTCCAAATAGCTCGCTTATGGATTTACTCCCAGGCCCCCTTCTCTGTGTGGCCCTACCATCTTACTACTAATCCTGCAGTCCTGCTGAGCTGTCACTGAACAGACTGGCTGCCCATAGGGGACTAGAGCTTTCTGTACTGATATGCTTGTATCCTTTGTTGAAGGGATAGGTTTAAGACACGTCTCATGTTCAGGCTGGCCCTCAATTACTGAGCCTCCCATCTTTACTTCCCAAGTGCTGGGATTTCAGGCATGTACCAAAACAGCCAGCTTCTTTCTAAAAATTCTTTTGAAGAAGATACAAGCTGAGGAGAGAGAAGAAAACCGAGGGCAAAAAGCAGAAGGAATCAGGATGATAAGCTGGGAGTGAGTATATTTCAAAATTAAGATTCTTCCAGAAAGCAAACTGTTCTATTCAGAGTAACTGGTCATGCGCAGTTGCAAGGTGTTGATGTCACTTTCTAGAGGGCACTTGGTTTGTGTCTGTAATAATGATTGGCTGGAAAACCACTGTAAAAATGGAGTCTGCAGAGTTCAAGACTACTGTACCCTTAAGGTGGTCTCATGCTGGGCATGGTGGTTAAGGTCTTAATCCCAGTACTCAGGAGGCTGTGCATACAGATCTCTGTGCATTTGAGGCCAATGTAGTCTACACAGTGAGCTCTAGGCTAGTCCAGTTACATAGTGAAATCCTATCTCAAAAAGTAAGTGCCTGTGAAAGATAAAATAAAGTCGTTCACGACACACGATGTGCACAGGCACAGGCTCTATCCTCAGAGGCTGTTACCCACTCCCGGCCTCCCTTTTCCTAACTGAATATGTAGCCCAGCCTAGCCTCAAACTCACTATGTAGCTTGGACGAGTCTCAAATCCCTGTGATGCTGTTTGCCTCAGCCTCACAAGTGCTAGGATTCTAAGTGCACACCACTGTGTCTAGCTGATACTGCCATATTTAAACCATCCCTAAGATCAAGTACTCATAAACTGCTCCAAGTGTTAAATCAACTCCCACTCACTCAAGCCCAGGGACCCCCACCCACTAACAGCAAAAACCTTTGGCTACTCCATTGCACTCAGAGTCTCAGGACCTAGATCTGGAGGGAGGGCTGTGTGGTTTCGAACATCTATCAGGTAGAAGACAGTCTGAGGCCTGGGAGACTTGGCCTCCTCAGCAGCCCTGTTTTCTACATAGTTTGTTTATCTGCCAAGGATTCCTGTTGGTCAGGACCCCACCCAATTCAGGAGAAACCAGAGGTAACACATGTCCTAGAGCGAGCAGAGGCAGCTTGACACAATCAGAAAAGGAGTATGTGCCCTTTCATGAGATGTCATCTGGGTGATGGCCCACAGGCCCTTCCCAAGGACCCCATCAGGGGCAGAGGAAAGCTCTGCTAAGGGCTTTCTGAGCATTGTGAATCCAAGGACAAGCAGAATCGTCTTTTGAGGGCATCAGAGCTCAGGGTGTGGATGACAGAGACAAGCCACAGTTTGGAACTGGGCTGTCCTGTTACTCTGGATTCTGCCACCTACCGAAGCCTGAATTATAGATAAGCACTTCTGGGAGATGGCTTTGTGTATTAGATACTGGGGTTTTATGTAAATATCAAAGCTAGTGTCAAGTGGGTTTCTAAACTCTGTGGTGGCGTTTAAACCTAGCTCCAAGGAGGCCGAAGGTCAGACTAGTGCACATGGTAGTGGGAACAATGGTGGTCTTCTGTGTGGAACCTGCCACCAGACAGGTCCTGCTGGTTGGGAGGATTTGGCTGCTCTGGGGAAGGGCCACTAAGTTTGAGGGTTTCCTGTCTTTCCTTTTCTTTCTGAGACAGGGTCTCACACAGCCCAGGCTCTTCTCAGGAAGTCTATTAGGGAGCTGAGGCCGGTCTGATCCTCATGACTGCCTCAGATGGGGATTTTTTCAGAGTTTGCAGGGGTGGGAACAGAGCGGTCACACTCACGTGGAGAGAACTTCTGAGGGCAGGTCGGTGATGTAAGAAGGGATCTTCCGCCCAGTCAGGAACTGCGCCACTTCATTGCTAAAGGTGTTACAGTTGTGTTCAAAGAGGTTGTAGGCTTCTCCTCTGTGCATGGAGAGAGGTTTGGAGAGCAGATGAGAAGGCCGCAGCATCTATGTGGAGTGACTGTTACTGTGGAGTGGGCAGGTGGGCAGAGCCTTATGTGAGGACTACGACCAGGCCTCTCAGACCTTCTAGAAGGACTGCTGTCTGCAGATCTGGGCCTCCGAGCAGTGACTTACAAGGGAAAGATGAATCAGAAACACATGGTTTCTACACAGCTCCAGAATATTTACACTCATGCCAGGACTAGGATTAGAGGTGAACTCTTAATAAAATTGTCTCGTTTTAAAAAGAATATTTACTTATTTTATGTATATGTATGAATGTATGTTTACCATGTTTGTGCCTACAGACTGTGAAGGCCAGAAGATGGTAAGTCCTGTTACTGGAGTTACAGGCTGTTGTGTGTCTCCGTGTGGGTCCTGGGAACTGAACCCCGGACTTTATCCTCTAAGAATCTCTCAAGAGACATTCTTATTCTCTAAGTCATTCCTCAAGCCTCTCCTCGATCTTTTTTTAAAACATCTATTATGTGTGTGTGTGTGGGGGAACATGAATACAGTCAGGGACAATGTATGAGAACGAGCAGGTCCTCTCTCCACAGTGTGGGCTTCGGGGCTCACACTCAGGCTGCTGCACCTATGGCAATGCCTGTACCTGATGAGTCATCTTACCAGTCTTTGACTCGTTTTCTTCTGTTGAGACAGAGTCTCTAGAGCTCAGGTAGGCCTTTCATTCCAAATGTAGCCAGGGATGGCCTTAAACTTCTAATGTTCCTGCCTCCACTTCCGGAGTGCAGGGATTAAAAGCATGTGCCAACATACCAGTTTAGGTTTCTGTGGTGTGGGGGGATTGAACCCAAGGCTTTGTGCATGATAGGAAAAGCACTCTGTCAACTCAACTACATCCTCAGCCTGCCTTAAGTTTCTCAAGATCATTCAATTTAAGTTGGTATTTCATCTCATTCCTACCACAAACTCTGTTTTCTATTAGGAAAAACACTTGACCAGAGGTGGTGGAGGACACCATTCACTGATTCTAATCAGAAGGACTGAGAAGCCTCTCTTTCTTTGAGGCTTCAGCACAAAGCATGCTGGGATGTAATGCTGGCAGCTGAAGAGACTTGGGCTCTTTCTATAGCACAGTAACTTTCTCTTATAATAAGAGTAAAGATCAATCAGGCTGGAGCTGAGGGTCAGGGATGGCCAACCTGGCCTTGCCTTCCAGGGTTCGACTGTCTAGTGGAGCACACAAGCAGTCACCGCCCTGTCCTTACTCACCGGAACAGAGACTCCCCCAGGGAGGACAGGTATTCCAGAAAGATTTCTTCTGTGACTTCTGTGTTCCCCACATCAACCACAGAGTCTGGGGGCCCAAGCAATGTCCCTCCCTGAAAGAGTCAACCCAAGAAAGCCACTAAGTCACCGTCTCTATTGTTTGTTTGTTTGTTGTTGTTGTTTTTTCTTTTTCTTGGCTGTTCTGGGGATGAAACCTTATAATCACACTAGGCAAGCGCTCCACTGCTGAGACCCCAGTGTCCTGTTAGCAGTTTAATCTCTTGTAAAGGGGTCTGTCTTGTGAGCTGCAGGCTATGGTCCCCATCTGTTACATTAGACAGGTTTTTACTATGCAGTCCTGGCTGGCCTTGAACAGCTCCGCCTGCCAGTACATCCCAAGTGCTGGGATTATACATCTGTACCACTGGGACAGGCTTGAAAAACATTTTTTTATTGTGACTTCCTTCATAAAACTACAAAAACTGTCCCATCAGTTTCTTCTTTAACTGCTAGAACACTCTTGTCACAGGAATAGGGCTATTTCCTGTTTGTATCAAGGTTACATTGTGAAAAATTGGGCTTCTGGTTGCTTGTGGGGCCTGGAAGCTGATTCCTGCGCAGGTCTCTGCACTGTCCATTCACTCTCTGGTTAAAAAAAAAAGACAGAAATCTGAGTGTAGTGACACATGCCTTTAATCCCAGCACTCTGGAGGCAGAGGCAGCCTGATCTCTGTGAGTTTGAGGCCAGCCTTGTCTACATTGTGAGCTCCAGGACAGCCAGGGCTACACAGAGAAACCCTATCTTGAAAAATACAAACAATAAAAAGACAGAAATCTAGAACCTTTGTTCTCCTTTTGTCCCCAGTAGATGATCACAAGGGCAGGATATGACAGCTGGGCTGCAACAGGAGAGTAAAGCAGTGGGAACAGGCGCCAAAGGGCAAGCAATAGGACATCAAGGAGGGTAGACCTGGGGGAGCAGAACACTCTGGAAGAGCAGAACACTTCAGAACACTTGCCTGGGAAAGCCATCGATTGAGGGCCTGAGCACTTCCCTTGAGGCTGACATTGTTCTAGGCTTTGGGGAAGGCATGGTGAGCAGGAGCAGTAACTATGATAACTATGATACCAGAGGAAAACTACCTAATGTTCCAAAGAACAAGAGATCACTGTTGCAACTCCTACTGTTCACCCTCGTGACAAATACATATTGAGAACTTACACGCTACATCTAAACTAGACAATGGGAGTATAATGTCTACAAAACACGAGATTTCTGTCCTCATGAAACGTAAGTTTATTAGGGAAGGCAGGTAAAACCTGTATACGCCAGAGGATCACAACAAGTGGAGATAAGGGCAGTGCTGGAAAAACGCAGAATGTCATTTGTTGGTCCCTGTGGCAGGGGAGGGCCAGGCTGAGATCTGATGAGGAAACTGACACCCACTCAGCCCTGAAGGACAGAGAGGCACATCCAGGTCAAGGATTAGAGAGCTATCCTGAGGCTGGAGTCTTGGTTTAAATGGTCAAGCAGGAAGAGGGCAGAGGTCTGAAGAGGGTGGCTAGAAAGGGATCCAGAGACAAGATCAGAGGGGTCACGGCGACCATTGAGGAACCTCTGGCAGTTAAACTGGGAATACTTTGAAAATTGAAATTTCTTAAAAACAAAACAAACAACAAAAAACCCCTGCATCTAAAACTCACCATGTAGGGAACAGTGGTATATACCATTAGTCCCAACATTCAGGAGACAGAGGCTGATGGATCTTTGTGAATTCAAAGCTAGTCTGGTCTACCTAGAGTTTCAGAATAGCCAGAGATACACAGTCCCAGTACTATGGTGATGAAGAGGGAAGAATCAGAAGCTCACAGTCACCCATGGCTACATGGTGAGTTGGATGCAAGCATGGTGGTGCATATCTTTAATTGGGAGGCAGAGGCAGAGGCAGAGGCAGAGGCAGGAGGAGCTCAGAGATTCCATCTTAAAAAAAAAAAAAAAAGACTCTGTCTCCAACATGGAAGACAGAGGGAGATCAGGCTAGTTTCATAGGTCCAGCCCAGACAGGAAGTGCTCAGGACTACAGTGAAAGCTCTTGGGAAATGGGAAGAGATGAAGAGAGATAGGCTGACTTAAGAACTGTCCAGGCTTTTTGGGTGCAAACACATCTGTGAGTCCGGAACCTGGGAGGTAAAGACAATGAGCAAGAGGAGGCTCCGGGTTCTCAGCTGCACAACACTCGAGGCCTTTTAATTTCAAAAAGTGAACAAAGAGAAGTGACTAGGCTTAATGAGGGGACGGTCAGTGAAAAGTTAAGGATGACTTTCTACTTATGATATCAAAATGAACGCATTTTGCTTTTTGCTGGTCTTTGCTTGAGTACAAGCCATGACAATCCTGAGATGGTTCTGAGAGAAATGCTCTGAAAAGAACACGGGTGTTAGAATCAGAAAGGTCACGTGAGCCACAGGAGCGGGCTGGCTGGAGGAGGGCAAATGAGTGGGTTAGCTGGTAAGGTGTTATGAATGAGGCCTCTTCTCCTGTCAGTCTCCTGCCCTCACTACCCCTGGTGCTAAAGAATACAGGGCTTTCATGCCAGGCAGTGTCCACTGAGACACACCTCCAACTACTGAAAGCATTCTAAGGCTGATTTTCTTTCTTTGGCTGAACATTTGCTTAAACATTATTTATTTACGTGAACGTATGTGTACACGCATGCAAAGTGGCCAGAGACTAACTTATAAAGTCACTATGGGGTTTGAGGGGTCACATTTAGGTCATCACACTTGGTGGGTGGCAAGTAACTTGTACCTGCTGAATCATTTCATCTCACCAGCCCTATTTTTTTGTTTGTTTGTTTTTTAAATTATAAGCATACATACATACATACATACATACATACATACATACATACATAAAAACAAAGAAACAGGGTTCTCTGTGTAGCCTTGGCTGTCTTGAACTAGCTCTGTAGACCAGACTGAGCTTGAACTCACAGAGATCTGCCTGCCTCTGCCTCTGTGGAATGAAAGTGCTGAGATTAAAGGTGTGCACCACCACTCCCTGGCTGTTTATATTTTTAGTTTAAAATTTATGTTTATGTGTTTCGTTTGCATGTGTGTGTCTCTGCACTATCTGCATGCAGCACCTGAGGAGGACACTGGATCCCCTAGAACCAGAGTTACAGATGGTTGTTAGCTGCCATGTGGATGCTGAGAATCAAACCTAGGCAGAGCAGCCAGGGTTCCTGACTGTTGAATTATCTCTCCCCTAAGTCCTGTTTGTAGGTCTCCCTGCACCGTCTATTATGAGCATAAGCATGAGCTCACATGAGCTCATACCCATTGGAGGAGGAGTTAAGGGATGGTTCTCTCTTTCTGCTCTGTATGTTCTAGAGAGGGAGCTCAGGTGTCAGGCTTGGTGGTGAGTGCCCCGCACTGCCCAGCCATCTCTGAGCCATCGAACTACTCCTTTTTAGAGAGGGTCTCATGTGACTCAGGCTAGCCTTGAACTCAATAGGTAGCCAAGAAAGACAAACTACCAATCCTCCTGCCTCTGCTCACAAGCACCAGGATTACAAAACTACTTAGCTTAAGTCTTTTTCTTTTCCCTCTCCTACTTTTTTTTTTTTTTAGAAAGTGTCTTTCACTATGTAGTCCTGGCTGTTCTGGAACATTTCTGTGTAGTTCAGGCCAGCCTTCAACTCACAGATTTGTCTGTTGCTTTCCAAGTGCTGAGATTAAAGGCATGCGTAGTGCACCACCATACCTGGCTTAAATGCTAATATGAGGAACTGCCACAGGCCAGAGGTACACACTAGAAGCTGAACTTCTCAAGCAATAGGACCCCACTCCCCACACATCTGCAGGTAAGGGGAAGACACTCACCGGGGTACAGCTGGAAATACCGCCGCTGCCGAAGAAGAACTCATCCTTGTGTACAACTATAGAGGTGTGCCTGCCACAGAGAGGACAGTGAGCCAGCAACGTAGAGCCTCTCCAAGAAAAAGCAAGTACCATTCTGCAGTGAGAATAATGTCTGCCCCAAGATGTCACTATGGTAGCCAATTTATATTAGCCAGATGAAGACATGAGTTAAGACATTCTCAGTGTCCCTCTGAATCTGGGATGACTGATCTGGGACTGTCCCTACCCTCATACCCAAATTCACAGAGGCACAAGTCCCTTGTCCAAAAGTGGAACAGGTCATACATAGAACGTACACACACCTTTAAGTATCATTTAAAGATGACATACAATGTCTAACATGATGTAAATGGCATTGAGTCATTGTACTCTACTGTTTCAGGAATAATGGTAAGAGTATGTAAGCTTAGGACCAGCACTTTTCTGAACATTTTCCTTCCTTCCTCCCTTCCTTCCTTCCTTCCCTTTCTTTCTCAGACAGAGTCTCACTACATAGCCTTGGCAGGCCCAGAGTTTACTGTGTAGAAAAGATTGGCCTCAGGGCTGAGAGATGGCTCAGCAGTTAAGAGTACTGCCTGCTCTTCCAGAGGTCCTGGGTTCTATTCCCAGCACCCACATGGTGGCTCACAACTTCTTGTAACTTGAGTGTCAGGGAATCTGACAACCTCTTCTGGCCTCTTGAGCACTAAGCACATACAGAGTACAAAGACATATATACATCCCATACACATAAAAATAAAAATTTGGCCAGTCGATAGTAGCATATACCCTTAATTCCAACATTCAGAACTCAGTACCGGGGAGGCAGAGGCAAACAGATCTCTGTGAGCTTGAGGCTAGCCTGGTCTAACAGGGCGAGTTCCAGGATAGCCAGGGCTATACAGAGAAACCATGCTTGAAAACTAGTCTCTACCCCCTTCACACCCCTGAAAAAAAAATCTTGGAAAAAAAAAAAAAAAAAGGCTATGGGAAATTTAGAACAAAGAGCCAGGCTTCGGGCCTGGAGTTGCATAGACACTGGGCAGTGAGCTGCTTTACCTCAGAGCAGTCAATGAGGAGTCCCACACTTACCAGATGCCTTCCAGTTGTTTCCCTGTGGAGAAAAGAAGGAGAGATTTAGTCACTTGAGACAAGAATGCCTTCTCAGGCTGAGTAAATCCAGAACTCACTCAAACCAGGAGACAACTGTGAGAAACCTCCTGGAGGAGCTTCTAGAAACTCAGCTCTCCTCTATGGCAGTCAGCCCTCGAGTTGTGACACTGTGTTCAGGAAGCTCAGGGGCCATTGTGCTTTATCAGAGAGGGATACAAACACACTGTTGTGTCTGTTCTTGTTTCCCATCTGGGGTTAAGTCAACTATGTCTTTTCAACCCCTATGTGTCATCTACAGCAAAAGCAGAGTAAATCTGGAAGATGTTACCCACTTTTTCAGTAAGGTGCAATTCTTCAGAAAGAATGGAGCCAAGCTAAATGCTGTGTCTTACAAAGGCAATGCATGCGTATTTGGTGCCAGGGGAATGAATCCAGGCATATAAACATGGCTAACCGCGTGCTCTCCCACTGACCTACACTCAGGGCCTGTATTGCTTTACCTACCAGCAATGTAGGTATCAAAATGCAAACACAGTCTATCCTACCTTCAGAAGCTCAGAGTCAAGTGCAAAGAGATACACACATAAATAATTAAGTAAAACACTGTGCTGATAAGCACTGAAACAGTGGGTAAAACAGTGCTACGTTAATAAAGATAAAGAACTACCTTCACGAGCCTGAATTCAACCAAGGACCGAGCAGGGGCAAAGCTGGGCGCTATCTGCCAGAGAGAACAGTCTGCACAAAAACGAGAAGACTGAGGTTCTGCAGGGCAGAGGGCAGGTGTGGTGACAGAATAATAAGCAGCCAGCAGGCCTGTGGCGAGGCAGAGTGGCCTGGCCTGGGTAGGAGAGTACTCTAGTCAGACCCACTTTTTAAAAATAAAATTAAAAAAAAAATTCTATTTTTTATGTACATTGGTGTTCTACCTGCACATACGTCTGTGTGAGGGTGTCAGATCCCCTGGAATGGGGGCTAGACTGTTGTGAGCTGCTATGTGGGTGCTAGATATTGAACCTGGGTCCTTTGGAAGAATAACCAGTTCTCTTAACTGCTGAACTTCTCTCCAGCTCTTACAAGTAATTCTTACATGTATTTATTTAGAGAGCATACAATGCCATAGTGGTCAGAGGACACTTTGCAGGAGTCAATCCTCTGCTTTCAACACGTAAGCTCCGGGCATCAAATCCAGGTTACCAAGCTTGGCATCAGGCGCCTTTACCCACTGAGCTGTCTTCTGGCCCAAACAAATGACCAGCCTATTTTTATTTGATCGTAGTGCTGGAAATCAATTCTAGGGCCTTGTGCACGCTAAGCAAGCACGGTAGCACTGAGCCACATCGTTAGCTCATTAGCCTGTTCAGTTTTGTTTGAAGCAACTTACTGTATAGCTTTGGCTGGCCTTAAACACAAAGCAATCCTCCTAGCTCAGATTCTTGATGCTGAGAATATAAGCATGTATCACCTAACCTAGACTCCCGTGTGTGTGTGTGTGTGTGTGTGTGTGTTCTCCTGTGTGGAGGCCAGAGGTTGACCTTAGGTATCTTTCTGAATCACTCTCCATCTTGTTTCAGCCCCGCATCTCTTACTGAGCCTGGCATCCCTGATTCAGGCAGGCTGGCTAGTCAGAAAGCCCTAGGAATCCTCCTGGCTCCACTTCTCCAATATGGGGGGTACAAGTGTGTATCACCATACTTGGCACTTGCTGCTCTTCCAGAGGACTCAAGTTTGTTTCCCAGACTGACATGGGGGTCAGAGGGAAAGTGGACTCAGAATCACCTGTAACTCTAGCTCAAGGGGATTGAATGCCCTTTTCTGGCCCCCAAGCACCTGTACACATCCACAACACAGACATACCACTTACATATAAGTAAAAATTCATCTTTAGCCGGGCGGTGGTGGTGCACACCTTTAATCCCAGCACTTGGGAGGCAGAGGCAGGCGGATTTCTGAGTTCGAGGCCAGCCTGGTCTACAGAGTGAGTTCCAGGACAGCCAGGGCTACACAGAGAAACCCTGTCTCGAAAAACCAAAAAAAAAAAAAAAAAAAATTCATCTTTAAAAAGATGCTGTGGTAATGTGAGCAGGATGACTCTGTAGGTAAAGGCACATGACACCATGCCTAATGACCTGGATCCTGGATTCAATGCCTGGGTCCCACATGGCAGAAGACCCAACTCCTGAAAGTTGTCTTCTGCCCCTCCACATGCATGTGTAGGACTTACATGTACACTAAATTTAAACTTAAAGAAGAAAGAAGACGTGTGGTAACATGGGTATAGTGTAGTGGCACCATGCTTATAATCCAGCATTTGAGAGGCAGAGGCAGGAGGAAAAAATGTTCAAAGCCATCCTCATCTACATAATGGTTTTAAGGCCAACCTGGGCTATAAAATGCTGTGAGAGATGTCAGAGGATGAATTGGAGAGAAGAGTTAAAGAGCAAGAGGTTAAGGGTAAACCTACAGGAGACAATTCACACAGCACACAGAAGGACAGGCAAGGAGACAATTCACACAGCACACAGAAGGACAGGCAAGGAGACAATTCACACAGCACACAGAAGGACGAGCAAGGCAATGAAGGAGGTAGAAACACAGGTGACCTTGCCCAGTCACCAGAGCTGTCGGCTCAAAGGCTTACTGATTGCTAAGTGTCACCCTCATCTGTTCTAGGTCTTGCCCAAGGACGAAACTCAGTGTTACATGGATGGAGAGTGGCATGCTTACACTTCCTCTGTGGGTTGTTTTTGTTTTGTTTTTCCACTCCTGCCTCTTACGTGCTGGGATTAAAGGCATGTGCTACCACGGCCTGCTCATCCTTTACATCTAAATATTTTTCTTTGTACTGGGGGATGAACACAGAGTCTTGTACATGCTAAGTGTGTACTCTATCACTGAACCATACTCAAAGGCCTAGATCTTTTATTTTCATATATATATTTTTTTCTGAGACAAGGTCATGTATTCTAGGCTGGCCTCTAACTTGCTGTGCAGCAAAGGATGACCTTGAATTCTGATCTTCTTGCCTCCCACCTCCACCTGCTGGGATTAGAGACATCTATCACCATGCTTGGCTTAGGTGATGCTCGGGATCAAGCTCAGGGGGTTGTGTACACTAGATAAGCCTTCTGCCAGTGGAGCCACATCCTGGACCCATTCCCACATATTTTAAATGTTACATAGTTCACATTTATTATCATTTTATGAAGATGCTGAAGACCTGTATTTTGTCTGTGTAAAAAGACAAGGCCAGATGTGAAGATAGGTTGGTTGGAGATGCCCAGGTAGAGATGTGAGGTTTGCTGTGTCAGAGCCTACCCTTGGGAAGAAAAGGAAGACTATGGCCTTGGCAAGATAAAAGGCATGGCAGAGCAGGCTTAACTGAATTTTAACTTTGGGTGCAAGATTAGGATGGGAAGAGGTGGGGTGGGGGTGTAATATGAGCTATGAAAGTAGAGCACAAAGCCATTTGGGGACATGAATAAGACCCAATGGATATTAGCACAGCATAGAGCGGATTATTTCCCAGTGGGATTTCCTCAGCGAGCTGGAGGGAAGAGTGCACAGTCACGTGGCTGCATGTCTCTAAACCTATTGGCACACCCAGTGCATGCATCCTGAGGTCTATGGAACATGGATACAGAAAACAAGCAGAAGTTGTGGATGTCAGCTCTTGTAGATGACAGAAGTGTAGGGCACGTGTGCTACTATCAGCCCTCACTACAGAGTTAAGGGGCACATAAAAGTCTTGGGGTGAGCACCCCCTGCTCCTTATCCACAGAGCTGGATAAACATACCATCACACAGGCTCGATCAGCCCCAGCCCACTATAGCTATGCTAATGCCTATTAGTAAGAGTTACGTGGACGGCAGTGATGGGGTTCCAGAGACACACGCCTCTTTGCAGGTGGCATTTAGTCTCCGTTTGGCAGGGAAAGGAAACACATTTGCTCTTTGGTAAAGATCAAGTGTAGTCCTGGTTCACTCCATACAACCCTCCCTTAGCAACAAAGTAGTTTAACTGGCACTTCACCAACAGTGAGAGGCTTAACTGTTACTTGGAAACATCTGTCTATTCTCTGGGAAACAGTAAAAGCAGCATTTGAATAATGTAAGTAGCCCTCTGCAGTCAATAAGATGCCTACAAGCAGAAGGGTTTGCCCTTCTTGTCTGTGGGGAGAGAAGAGGTGCCAGGAAATCACAGGGAAGAAGCTGGGGGGAGCTCAGTGGTAGTGTGTCTGCCTTATGCCGTGCACAAGAAATGGAGTTCTAACCCGAGCACCACAAAGGAATCAAAAATTTAAAGGCAGACTTCAAAATATTTAATCATGTAGTATTTTTTAGAGTCAGTACAGGTTTGTTGTTGTTTTGTTTTCCTAGTGTAAAAATAACTATAGTCAGATGTGGTAATACTTGTAATCCTAGTATTTGGAGGGCTGAGGCAGAAGAATTTCTGTGGATCAGCCTGAGGTACAAAGTGAGATTTTGTAGTGGGTTGGTGGAGGACCACATATAAGAATAAGAGGATGAGGGCACATGCCTATAATCCCTGCACTGAGAGACGGAGGCTGGAAACCAGCCCAAGCCTGTAAAACTCTGCCAACAACAACAACCACCACCTTAGGGGCTGGAGAGACGGCTCAGTGGTTAAGAGCCTGGATGCTCTTCCAGAGCACCTGGGTTCTATTCCCAGCACCCACGTGGTGGCCCACAACCACCTGTCTCTACAGTTCTAATGCCCCTTCCTAGCCTCTGCAGCACACACACAGTGCACAAAGCCTCCCACAGACACACCTGCATACACATTAAAAAAAAAAAAACAAACCAAACCCTCAAAACCTTGGAGATTTCTTTCCCTTAATTTGGAAAGGGATTCATCTTAATTACTGGCCACACATATTAGCTGGACTTCTAGCAATGCTTGTGGTAAGCACCATGTCCCACTACCCATCCTGTTAGTGTTTACTGAATAAAAGACTATGTGAGACCCTAGGGCTATAGAGCTCTTGCCTCATGGAACTTCTGGTGCAGCTGGGGGTACACAGAGTTTTGTGGGTAGGGATGACAAAATGTGCAATTACAAACAGGATAATAAATACTTCCAGGAGCATATAGGATGGTATCAGTACAGACAAGGGGCATGTGAGCAAGACCTGGAGGCTAGGTCTTGTTTAGGACAAAGTTTGTAGGAGAACTGACATCAGAACTGAGATATCAAGGATGGGCAGAAGTTAGGCAGGCCAAGAACTGGACAGACAAAGTTCCTGGGATGGAAATGGGGCCCACAGGCTGTGAAGAGAGACCTGAAGGCACTTTGTGCTGCTGGGGTACCAGGTAGCCTTTCCCCCTGAGGCTCTGCAAGAGGAAAGCCCTAGTAGTGCTTGTGCTGGCTAGTTTTATGTCAACTCGACACAAGCTAGAGTCACTGGAGCCTCAATTGAAAGAACGCCTCCATAAGATCTGGTTGTAGGTAAACCTGTAGGGCACTTTCTTAATTAGTGATTGATAGGGTAGGGCACAGGCCATCGTGGGTGGGGCCACCCCTGGGCTGGTGGGTCTGGGTCCCATAAGAAAGCAGGCTGAGCAAGCCATGTGGGGTAAGCCAGTAAGTAGCACCCCTCTAAGTCCTTACATCAGCTCCTCCTCCAGGTTCCTGCCTTGGCTTTCCTCAATGGACTGTGATTCAGGATATGTAAGCCAAATAAATTCTTTTCTCCCCAAGTTGCTTTGGTCATGGTGTTTCACCACAGCAATAGAACTGTCTAACTAGAACAGGGCTTCTTCTTCTTTTTTTAAATAACAAAGGTGGATTTTGTTGTAGACTCCAATGTAGGAAACTGGTGTCAAGAGTGCTGTGTTAAACGTGAGGGGCAAGGTGAGGCTGCAGACATTAAGCAGGAGTAGGCAGAGCCCTGCAAGTCACGTTCATTTACATTTGGCAGAAAGATGCAGGATTACCATTCCCTCATTCCTTCAGTGGATATCAGACAGTTGAACACACAATGAACAATAAAAACGAAAACAAAGAACAATAGATTGCATAAAACACAAAAAAACCCTCTCTCAGATTTGAATAAATTCTATTTAATTTCCAAGTCTGAGTCATTCCTATGATCAATACTGGGAAGGAGGGTACAGTTTGGTGAGGGCCTGGTTCCAGCCCCGCATCATCCATGGGTGCTCACACCCCTTAAGGAGCACTGGCTCTCGGCTGTCACTGGGGGTACTCTGAGGAGTAAGGTTCTCTGCTTCCAGAAGCTCCAGGCTCCTGCTGAAAAGACTCAAGTAGCTGCTGCATTTATCTTGATATGCAACCACTATCTCTTTTATATGGTTATCTATATCTCTATCTATCTATCTATCTATCTATCTATCTATCTATCTATCTATCTATATTACTTTTCAGGAAATTAACACCTAAGAGTAAAGAGTCCCTGTTGCTATTGTTGTTGAAGCCAAATATAAAGACCCAAATAGTCACTAGATTGCATTCTGTCAAGATGTACACAGATTTGGTGATTTTTTTTTCTTCCCCAAACCCAGGGCCTCATGCAACCTAGGCAAGCACTCTCCCACACAATTTCCCAAAAACTTTAACATGAGAACAATTTGATATACTTCTAGGGGAAAATAACTGTTAGGCATGCATATAAAACTTCAAGTCAGAAATTAAACATGAAACACTTGTTAGCCTAGTTCAAAAACCAATTTCAGGGCTGGGGAGATGGCTCAGTGGGTAAAGACGCTTGTCCCACAAGCCCGAGGACCCGAGACAGTAGGACTGGGAGATGGAATCCATTGGTAGCTGCATCACGATCCCTACTTTTCCCCTCACTCCCCCAAAGCCTCCACATCTATCTCTACATGCCTTTTCACAAAAAGAGGTCACGAAATTTAAAGAGTAGCTAAAATTATTAAGAGGAAGAGCTGGAGGACAATTTTAATAGCTAATTATATTAGCCAAGCAGTGACATGGGGGAAAAAAGGTGCAATTAAGCTGTCCACGCAGTTAGAATGCTAAGGGTAATTGTGGCTGGCGAGGTACCACAGAACAGTTTCATGGGAGGCACGTCTCTCAAAATAGGACAGGATGGGGCTGGAGGGATGGCTCAGTGGATAAGAGTTTAAAGGACCCAAGTCTGGTTCCTAGCCTGTGTCCTGGGGTTAACAACTGCTCTTAATACCCTCTTCTGGCCTCCAAGGGCACCAGCAGACACTGCATACACTCAAACTCAGATTCTCATGCTTGTTTACCTAGAGGTTTTATCCACTAAACTATCTCCCCAGCCCTGAAATATGTTTGTTTTTTTAAAATTTTATTTATTGCTATAGTGTACTCTCATATGTAGCATACAGGCACACAAAAGTAAAGCTAAATCATCGTAACCATCATCATTATCAAGACAGGATAGTCTGATGAAATCTAACTGTTGTTTAAGTCAATCATAAACCATAACACAATTGGATAAGGTTTTTATTATTTTAAAAAGTAACTTTATTCTTATTTACTTATGTAGACAGTGTGCACCTGTGGAGTTCAGAGGGGTGTCATATCCCCCGGAGCTGGAGTTACAGGCACTTGAGTTTGCTGATGTGGGTGCTGGGAGCAGGTCCTCTGCAAGAACACAGCCATCTCTGCAGCCCTGTGGTTAAGATCTTATGTTGGGGAATTTACATGATGGCTAAAGGGACAGGAATTTGCTTTGGGAAAAGGAAGAGGGGTGGTCACTGTCCTAGAAGACCACCGAGCCCAGGGTTTTTACAGTAAACCTTGAGACATCTGTCTAAGGACACTTTTAGACTTTTGAACAAGGAACTCACTTTAGTCACAAGGGAACACATTACCTTGGACAGTTGGTATTAGCAAAGAGATGGTGAAATACGTTCTGTGTCCAAAACCCAGCTCTGCAACTTGTCTGCTGTGCGACTCGGGGCAGATCATAAGAGCTATTTCACATGGGTGTGGCAAGGGTTCTAGTGCAGCTCAGGAAAAGGGGGTTGGGATGGTTGGCTTGTGACAAGTGCTCAATTATTGTGTTATATCCTTCTAGAAATCCTTACAAAAATAAGTAAGCACATTATTTTTATGTGTGTGTGTGTGTGTGTGTGTGTGTGTGTGCGTGCGCGCGCGCGCTCACGTTGCACCTGGGTGGTGAGAAGACAACTTTCGGGATTCAGTTCTCTTCTTAGGTTCTTGGGATCAAAGTCAGATTTGGTTTTCAGGCTGGGTGACAAGTATCTTAACCCGATGAGCTGGTCCATACAGATTAGTTTTTTTTTTTTTAAAAAAAAGTTCAAATATAGGTGTCACGATGGTGCACACCTTTTAATGCCAGTACTGGAGAGGCAGAGGCAGGTGGATCTCTGTGAGCTCAATGCCAGCCTGCTCTACAAAGTAAGTCTAGGACAGCCAGGGCTACACAGGGAAACCACCTTAAAAAACAAATGAACAAACAGTTCAAATATAATTAGGAATGAGAAATCAATATATGGAAACTAACTAAATTAAGTTATATACAACTTTAAGGTTGGTGGTGTCTGAAAGGGAAGAACAGAAAGGCGATGTCTAGTTTCTACTTTTTTTGGTTTTGTTTAATACTTTAATTTGTGTGTGCGCACGAGCACTCGTATGTATCTTTAACTTTAGAAAGAATGACTATGATTTTCCTAACTCTTTGTTTTACAAAGTGAATAAAAACAATACAGGAAAAAAAAGATAATTAAATTTGTAGGTGAGGCTGTGACCTATGATGTGGCAAATCTGTGAAGTTTCGTGTTTGGCTGGTGTCTTTTGGAGTCGTCACATCTATTTAAGAGGGCAGAGGGGCTAGGGATGTAGCTTAGTGGTAGACTGCTTGCCTGGTGTACTTGAAGTGCCTGGTTCAAGGCCCAAAGGCTCGGGTGGTGAGTCTAATACGTCACCTGCTTTACTTACTTCCTTCTTGACTACCACCCTCCACACAGGCATTTCTCAGCCCCAACAGCCAGGCTTTCCGGTTCTAGATCTTGGCTGGTCAATCCTTTTATCTATAACACTAACTCCCTCATCACTCTCATGGAGGGCTGCTTCTTCCTCATCCTGTATTTCCAGCCTAAAACTCAAAAGGAGTCTTTCATTCAACACAGACCACAATTTGTTCTTATTTTTCATATATATATATATACATATATATATATGCACACACACACACACATATATACATATATATATATATTTCCTACACTAGCTAGTTCCATGTCTGCAAACATTTTGCTGTGTCTACCCACCTTCGTTAAACATTAACACATTGAACATCAGCACTTGCCAAGCACTCGATTATTTGTCTAATGAAACAACAATATCTAGTGTCTCAGCTAAGAACAATAATTATTAGGTTTTAGGACAAGAAAAAAATCAGTCTGGAGGGCGCCTTATGGGTCAAGGAAACAAACGATGCCTTTCTGTGATAAAACCAAAGAAATGGCTGCATTCCAAAGAACTTAGCTGGACCCTGACTGATAGAATCTACGAACGGCTCAAATGTTCCCCACACAAACAACAATGTGAAGAATACTTGGAAGTTTTGCTTTCAGATTTGCCTTCCTTTCTTCTTAGGTGTGCTGGAGACTGAACTCCGGCTTTGTGTATGTTAGGGCAGGCCTCTACCACTGAGTCATGACTGGACCCTAAGGTCTGCCAACAACCCATGACTTAAGTCCAAACCTCTCTCTAATGATAATGGGCTGGCTACATAAAAGAATGATCTGAAAAACTCGTTAAAAATACAGATCTCCAAAGACTCCGATTTAGTATTTGTGAAGCATAGCTCCACGATTCACACATATAAAAGTTACAAAATGTGCACGTATTTAAACAGTACGAAGTAGTTTAGGGCAAAGTTTCCTTCCACTCTGTCTGCTTCCATCAGCTACTGGCTCCCAGTTTCTTTTGTAGAGGAACTGTTTTGACCTGAGCTCTTTCTCTCCCTTTACTTTTTTCTTTATTTCTTCTACACCCCCTCCACCCCCAGGTGTGTGTGTAGCCCAGCTTGTTGGTCTTGAACCCACAGCTCTCTTGCCTCAGCCTCCTTAGTACTAGGATTAGAGGTGTGTTCCACCACAGTTGGTTCTAATACAGATTTTTCAGTTTCCCCCCCCCCCAATCCCATCTAACAATGTGTGTTGGAAATGAACTCACCTGGTTTTGCTTCCGTGTCACAGGTCAAACCCTGGGGCTTTGAGCACGGCAAGCAGGAACTCTACTAGCGAGTGAGCAACACCCTCAGTCAGGTATTTGTGTTTTTAACGAACATTCTAGATGATTCTGATGTGAAGCTAAATTTAGAAACCACTCACTGCCCCAGGGTTAAAGGATTAGTAAATTCAACTCAGTGACACATCACAAATGGATGTCCTCAAAACTTGCCTTACTTCCTGGATCCCTGCCCCTTGTCTTGAAGGAAGGAACGAGGCCTTCCTCCAATGTCTCCAGGAAGCACTATAGCTATTTATTGAACGATGCAAAACTATGTTATTTTCAATCTCTGAAACCCATTCCTGTCCACCATTACCTGAAATGACATAAACCTGCCAAATTCTATACGACACATATTTAGGTATTTGACTTGAAATGAAGTTGGCCCTATACTGAAGGGTTGCTTTTCTCTCTCAGCACTAAATCATTTGAACTGAGCAAAACCGATATACCCCTTCTTCATTAATCCTCACTGATACAGCATCCTGTCCTCCCCCAGAATTGCGTTCTTACCATCTGGTCAAAATCAATCAACTGTTGAGCGAAAACTGCATTGTCGAACAGAATGTAATTAGTTCCAAGCTCTGGCTCAGGGTGACCTGACTTGCCCTAACCTGGAGCCGGCAGAGCTCAAGCCTTCTGCCGCTCTAGCGCTCCCTTCCCATCCACTCCAAGGACTGCAGAGGGAATTTCCTTTTGGCGCGGAGGGCAGTCGCTCCAAGGGACACCAGAGAATCTCGTCTGTAGTGTCGCTTCTACCACCAGGGACAACGAGCTGGAGGTATCCTCACTTTCTCTACTTTGAGCCAAAGAAGCAGGGTTCTCTGGCTTCTCGGGGAACCCGCCAAGATCAGTCGGCTAACCCAGTCCCTAGCTGAAGAGCTTGCTTCCAGCCGGAGCGTGTGTCTCCTTGGCTTAGATCATGAAGCTGGAAAGGGGTTCTTCTTGTTCTAATGGGTCTTTTCTCCCACCCTTGAGTCCCTCTCTCCCCCCACCCCCCGGCAGATTGCTACCAGCGGCCACCTGCCTTCTTCCCACTGATCCCGGTTCCCTCACCCAGCATGATGGGGCTGAGCCGGCGGGCCAGGCCCTTGGACAGGTCGTACACGTAGAGCTTCACCGGATAGAGATTCGGCGGCTCCATCAGGACCCGTGGCGGCGGCCACGATGGCCCTCGGGCACCCAGCAGCGGCTTGGACCTTCCGGTACCCGACCGGGGTGGGGAGAGAAGGGAGCGGGGGACCGAGCCGGGGCCCGGCCTGAGGGCGGGGGAGAGGCGGCCCTGCGCTGCTCGCGCCCCCACACCCACGACCGGCAACGACTACTGTGAGGTGACAGAGAGAGAGATCCCAGAGACTCCGCACGGAACAGGGGGCAGGGGCGGGGACGCACTTTCACGCATGTGCGTTCGGTGCTGACGGGCTGAGGGGGCGGAGCTTCAAGCGAGGGGCGGGGCTTTCTCTGGCCGCCTGCGTTCCAGCTTAGGGAACAGGGGTGGAAGCCCGGGATGCGAGTGGGCGTGCCTGTTTGACGGGTCGAAGGGCGTGTTGTGCGTGATGATGTAAATGTCTCTGATTGGGCGAGAGGCCTGGAGCCCGCGTGGACGTGGTGCACACCTTCTTCTGTCCCGGTGGTTCGCTCGACTGCGGCTAAGGTAGGTCCGCTACTCTATACGTGTTGGGTGCGGCCTGCCTTGGTGGCCTTACCTGCAAGCTCAGTGTCGCGCGGTCCCTTACCTCGCCGCGGAGCAGCGTGGTCGTCAGAGACACTCTGGGTCCTGAGTCTCCTTTCTCCCCAGGAGGCGGAACAGGACAGCTGGTTGAGCCAGTCTCTAGCTGAAGGTTGGGGGGAGACTTAGGGGAGAAGTGAAGAAGTTTCTGCCAGAGCACCCAGTACCCTCCCTCCCAGTCCAGTTGTAGCTGGAGATAGGATCTTCAGTGCTGAGGCACTACATTGTATCCCTCCTTCACCCCCAGCCATTTTGGTCCTGTAGCATCCTTAAAGGATAGCCGAGGGGAGGTTGTTGCAGCAGTGATCCCATGCTCATTTCATTTCTTCTGCCCCTCCAACGATCAAGAGCTTTTGAGGAAGCAGGAGCCCTCACTCACATTCTCTATTAGTGACCCGAGCATTTAGAACTGATCTAAAGAGAACCCAGAAGTCTGTTTTCTTTTTTTTCCCT
This sequence comes from Rhabdomys pumilio, assembly GCA_030674055.1. NCBI lineage: Eukaryota > Metazoa > Chordata > Mammalia > Rodentia > Muridae > Rhabdomys > Rhabdomys pumilio. Next base: position 20,604,820 of record JANHMN010000012.1, on the reverse strand, counting down.
TTGTGTGTGCGTGTGTGTGTGTCCAGTTAAAATTGTTTTTTTTAACAGTGTGTGTCTGTGTGTGTGTGTGTGTGTGTGTGTGTGTCTGTGTGTGGCATAGGTCCTGGCACATTGTAGGCAAGTGCTTTACAACAGAGCTACCTTCCTTGGTATTTTTTTTTTTCTGTTTAAATTTGTTTGTTCATAATTTCTCTAATCTAGTGAGCAAACCAACATGTCAGAGTGGGAATCCTACTACAAAACTGAGGGCGAGGAAGAGGAAGAGGAGGAGCAGATCCCCGACACAGGTGGTAAGTGGCCCTATTATGTAATTGTCTTGTGTGGAAGAGAGACTTTTGATGTCTACTTTTTTTTTTTTTTTTTTTTTTTTTTTCAGGCAGTACTTCACTGTCTGATAGTCAGTTAATTGAAAATATTTTTTTTTTTCCTTTGAGTTTTACAGAGTTATTATTCAGGTCCTGTTTCAGTCTATGAACATTCTTAACCCTAATTTTTTTTCACTAGTCACGGATAGGTTATTATCTTCAATAAATGACTCTGTCCATGGTAACAGTTATCACTTTATTCACGTATTTGTGGTTGTTTTTAAAAAAAGTCTACTTATTTTTTACTTTATGTATGTGTGTACACTCTGTGCATGTCTGGTGCAAAAGGAAGTCAGAAGAGGGAGTTGGATCTCCTGGTGCTAAGCTATAGGTGGCTGTGAGCTTCTGCGTGGGTTCTGTGAAGTGAAGCTGGGTCGTGTGCTAGAGAGCAGCAGGTGTTCTTAACCACTGTAACCACTGGGCAACCTCTCCAGCTCCTGTTTGTTTGATCCTGAGGCACGGTCTCATGTAGACCAGGCTGACTTCAGACTCACTTTGTAACTGATGTTGTAACTGGTGTTGACTTTGGGTTCCTAATGGTTCCTGAGAATTGAGCTAACATAAAAGTGGGTATATTTGTGGCTACATCCTGGCCTCCACCTTTTCTCTTGCCTCTTGCCTGGAATCAGCCCAGCTCCAGGCTTGCACTAGGAAACCTCCTTCATGTTGTAAGAGACTCCCAGGGGCTAGAGAGATGGCTCAGGGGTTGAGAGCACTGGGTGTTCTTCCAGAGGACCTGGGTTCTATTCCCAGCATCCCTACTGTGGTTCGCAACCATCCATACCTCCATTTCCAGGGAACCTAATGCCCTCTTCTGATCTCTGAGAGTACCAAGCATATACATGGTTACATACATATATGCAAGCAAAACTTTTACACATAAAATGAATACATCTATTTTTTTTTTTTTAATTTCTTTTGGAGACAGGGTAGCTCTTTGTAGCCCTGGCTGTCCTGGAACTCATTCTGTAGACTAGGCTGGCCTCGAAGTAAAGAGTTCTACCTCCTGAGAGCTAGGATTAAAGACATTCACCACCACACCTGGCTAAATTTTTTTTTTTAAAGAATTAAAAATAAGTCAAAACTGATATACGTAGGGCTCGGGGTCCTGACAGGAGTGGTGGCTTTAAGTGGGTTCATCTTTGCATAATTTGTCAGGTTCTACTTGTGCTCTATGGGCTTGTCTCTGTTTTGTGTGATTGATAATGTCTGATGGAAAAGACAAACATTTTCTTCCATTGATTTTTTTCCATAGGAGAATATAAATATTCAGGAAGAGATAGTTTGATTTTTCTCGTTGATGCTTCCAGGGCTATGTTCGAATCTCAGGGTGAAGATGAACTCACACCTTTTGATATGAGCATCCAGGTAAGACTATCTCATTATTCAACTCAAAAAAAAAAATAGAATGGGTGTGGTGGCTCATGTCTCTTATCCCAGCACTCAGGAGGCAGAGAGATCTCTGAGTAGAGACCAGCCTGGTCTACAGAGTGAGTTCCAGGACAGCCAAGGGCTACATAGTACCTCCATTTCATTCTGGGTACTCTAGAAAAACATTGCTCCCATCTTCTGTGTTAGCCTTGGCAAGTAGAAATGGGTCCTGACTTGCCAAGTTGGATTATAAAAGTCAAGGGCTGCTGTTCTAGTGTGGATAAGGTCCTTTTGAGGCTGGCTTAGTGGTTGAGTCCAAAGGTAAGTCCCAAGTACCACCACCACCACCCCCCCACACCCACCTTCAAACACAAGTACAAATACACAAGTCTTTATTCTGTTAATAAACAATTACACACAGTTTTAAAATGAGCAAAAGAGGACTAGGGATTTAGATAAGTTGGTAGAGTGCTTGCCTCACATGTCATGTGCAAGACCCTGAGTTGGTGGTATACAATAGTATTTCCAGTACTTGAGAGATAGAAACAGGAGGATCAGAAGTTCAAGGTCATCCTTGGCTACAAATTCAAGTTTGAGGCCAGCCTGGGCTTCATGAGATCCTGTTTCAAAAGGGGGATGGGGGACAAAGGATTTGAGTAGCCATTTCTTTAAAGATAACAAACGGAAACTGCTGTTAATGCTGAAACAGGTGGTGTTAGCGCACATCTTTAATTCCAGTGCTGGGGAGGCAGAGGCAGTTAAATCTCTGTGAGTTCAAGGTCAGCTTGGTCTACAGAGTGAGTTTCAGGACAGCAAGGGCTATGTAGAGAGACCCTGTCTCAAAAGCAAATAAAATAAAAATAAAATCTTAAAAACAAAACCAAACCAGTATGAAGGGGTAGTGCAGCTAGTATGGCAAGTGACTTAGCAATTCCTCAAAGTTAGTAGAGTTAGGATTGCCACGTGGCCCGGTGAGTCTACTCTTAATGACATATAAAATCAAAAACAGATACCAGGCTTGGGAATGCAGCTCAGTTGGTAGAGGACATGCCCACCATGTGTCAAGTCATGAGTTCATTCTCCAGCACTGCATAAGCCCACCATGCTGGTAACAGGCTTATAGCCTCCTGCCTCCACCTTCCACGTGCTGGGACTATGGTCATGTGCCGCCGTGCCAGACTTCTGCAGCATCAAGACTGAACAGGGCTCTGTGCCAGACACTTAAAGCAGCTTAGTGTTAAGCTAACACTCATGGAATATTTTTTGTTTCAGTGTATCCAGAGTGTGTACACCAGTAAGATCATAAGCAGCGATCGGGATCTCTTGGCAGTGGTGTTCTATGGTACCGAGAAAGACAAAAATTCAGTGGATTTCAAAAATATTTATGTCTTACAAGATTTGGATAACCCAGGTCAGTACTATTCAAAGAACATGGTTTCCTTTATGTGAGAATATCACTAAGATGAACAAAAGAGGACCCTGGAGGAGGAAGCAACTTTGATCTTGGCTAGGGATTTGGTTTCCTGCACAGAAGGTCCCTCCACTCTAGTTATCCAGGACTGAGCGAGCAGGGCCCCTGGCCTCTGTTAGCCTGTGGCAAAGCTGGTACTGACTCTGTTTTTTCGGCCCCCTCCAACCCTGCCTCTCATCAGGTGCTAAGCGCGTGCTGGAGCTTGACCAGTTTAAGGGACAACAGGGGAGGAAACATTTCCGAGACACACTTGGCCATGGCTCTGACTACTCTTTGAGTGAAGTGCTCTGGGTCTGTGCCAACCTCTTCAGCGACGTCCAGTTCAAGATGAGCCATAAGAGAATCATGCTGTTCACCAATGAAGATGACCCCCATGGCAGTGACAGTGCCAAAGCCAGCCGGGCCAGGACCAAAGCCAGCGATCTCCGTGACACTGGTAGGATTCTCCTTATTCTTCTGTCGCTACTTTACAAGGATTTTATTCATTTTACTTTATATGTGTATGTGTGCCTGTATGTATTTATGTCACCATGTGCATCCAGGAGCCTGTGGAGTCGGAAGAGGCATCATGTGCCTGGGGGCATCCTAGTGCTGGAGTTACAGATGGTTGTGAGTGGCCATGTGAGTGCTGGGAATCAAATCCAGGTCCTCTGGAAGAACAGTCAGTGGTCTTAACTAGTCAACCCAGCCCTTATTTTTTTTATTTTTTTTGTTTTGCTTTTTTTTTAACGATTAATTATTTTATGTCTATGAGTACACTGTTACTGTCTTCAGACACACCAGAAGAGGGCATCAGATCCCATTTGTAGATGGTTGTGAGCCACCATGTGGTTGCTGGGAATTGAACTCAGGACCTCTGGAAGAGCAGTCGGTGCTCTTAATTGCTGAGCCATCTCTCCAGCCCTTGTGTTTGCTTTCGAGACAAGATTTCTTTGTGTTGTCTTCACTGTCCTGGAATTTGATCTATAGGCCTGGCTGGCCTTGAATTCACAGAGATGCTGGGACTGAAAGTGTGGCCACCATGGCACAGCCCTTCTTATTTTTTTAAATGGCTCCTAACTTGTTCTCTTTGTAACTGAGGTCAGGCATTCCTTTTGCCATCAAGACAAAGGAAAGTGTAAAGTGGAACCAAGGGTGACACTAGTGTGGCCTGTTCCCTTCCAGCTGTTTCCACCAGAGCTTACTTGTCCTGCTCAGTCACGCAATGGATGGTGGCTATTTGAAAGTTGTTGGAAGTAGTACTAACACCTGATTGGCACAGCCACTTTCTGTAGGTCCTGAAAATGTTAATAGTCAATCTAAGTTCTGTGGGGGGCTTTGTTTGTTTGTTTGTTTTGGGTCTTTTTGTTTGTTTGTTTTTTGAGGTGGCGATGTTATATAAGCCGTGCTGTTCTGGAACTTGCTATGTAGCCAGGCAATTTTCCGCCGTAGCCTCCCAAGTGATCGGGAGGGTTAATGTGTGCTCTGTCATGTGTGTGCACTGTCATGTGTGTGCTCTGTCATGTGTGTGCACTGTCATGCCTGGCCTAGGGAGGGAGGCATTTGAAAAGGATTCATCCCCCTCTTCTGGCCTTTATGGGCACTGCATTCATGAAGTACAGAGATATACATGCAAACAAAACACGGATAACAGGTAAATACATCTTTAAAAAAAGAAAAAAGGCCAGGCAGTGGTGGCGCATGCCTTTAATCCCAGAACGTGGGAGGCAGAGGCAAGCGGATTTCTGAGTTCGAGGCCAGCCTGGTCTACAGAGTGAGTTCCAGAACAGCCAGGGCTACACAGAGAAACCCTGTCTCGAAAAACCAAGGGGAAAAAAAAAAAAAAAAAAAAAAGAATAAAGGACATTTGGCTGCACCTGGTGATGCATACCTCAAATCACAGCACTTTGGAGACTGAGGCAAGAGGAGTATTTGCCTGGGCTACCAGCAAATGAGAATTTGAATTTAACTGAAGCAAATGCTAGAGTTGGGAACAGTGTTGTGTCCCACTCTTTCAGATATGTGGGAGACTGAGGCAGGAGAATTGTTTAACTTAGGACTTTCAGATTAGGTCGCACAGCAAGACCAACCGCCTGTTGGTTTGATACACTCAGATTCTCTTGTCACCCGAGCTGCTGTGGAGGTTTCTGCAGGTCCTAACCCTGACCTGTCTCCTGAGTGCTGGGATTATAGAGGTGTTGCACCATCTCAGGTGGCTGCCTTCTCCATCTCTGAGACCACGATCAATAGATAGGATACATTATAACTTACGATGGCCGTTTTCTTATTTTTGAGACCAAAATACATAAACAACAAATAAATAGGCCACACTATAACTCATAATGGCCCAAAACTCAAATGTGGCCCAACGTAGCCTCAAACTCACAGCAGACCTGCTGCCTCAGCCTCTCAAGTGCTGGGATTACTCAGTTGTTTGGTGTAGATATGATCTTTTGAATTTTTGTCTTTATGGAAATAAAGTCTCACCTGGTATCTCTGGCTGGCCCAAAACTTGCCATGTAAGCCTATTACCTTGTTACATTCCTCCTGCGTCTTTCTCCCAAGAGTTAGTATTATCAACACAATATACATCACCACATCCAGCGTGACACCATCCTCTCTTTATATTGTTTGTAAAAAGAAACAAACTTAGCCTGGTATGGTAGCATACTTCTTTGATCAGAGGCAGATATATCTCTGAATTCCAGGCCATCCTGGTCTCATAATGAATTCTGTCTCAAAAGAAGAAACACTAATTCTCATTTTCTGTACTGTGCTATCCCTGGTTTTAATCTTTCTTCACATCAGGGATCTTCCTTGACTTGATGCACCTGAAGAAGCGAGGGGGCTTCGATGTATCCTTGTTCTACAGAGACATCATCAGCATCGCTGAGGATGAGGACCTCGGGGTTCACTTTGAGGAGTCCAGCAAGCTGGAAGACCTGCTAAGGAAAGTTCGAGCCAAGGAGACCAAAAAGCGAGTGCTGTCCAGGTGGGCACCCAGCCTGGGCTAGCCTGCTCATGCTTGCCCTTACAAATCACAGGCGATGCATAGATTTGACATCTCCTCACTGTTCTCCCACTGGCCTCTTCAGGGTAGCATGAGCTGTCAGTTCTCTTTTCCGGCAGGAGCTGGCATGGTATGTCTCCACAGCAACACAGCAGCCTTCTGTCTCCTTGAGCTCTAAGTACTTTGAGCATTCCTTGGTACTTTCTCTGCTCTCTTTACATGGCAGATGGTAGTGACATCTGCATCATTAGGTTATTTGTTGCAAGGAGTGAATCACAGACATCTAAAACATAAAAGATGCTTAGCAGATGCTGCTTATTTATAAGCTATATATACATGTAAGCAACAGGCACTGGATCCCTTGGAGCAGGAGTTGTAAGCCACCTGATGGTTGTGAGCCACCGTGTGGATGCCAGGAATTGAACTCGGCTTCTCTGGAAGAGCAGCAAGTGCTCTTAACCATTGAGCCATCTCTCCAATCCCCAGATGTTAGCTATCTTCGTTAAAATTATATTATTGTTAAGCTAATGATATAGCTCACTGGGTAAAGGTGCATGCTGCCAAGCCCGATGCCCCGAGTTCTTCTGGGATTCCTGTAGTAGAAGAAAAGAACCAACTTCCACAAGTTGTCCTCTGCCCTCCACACCCATGTTGTGGCATATGCACCTTCCCCCCAAATAAATAAATGTTTTTCTTTTTCCAGACAGAATTTCTCTGTGTAGCTCTGGCTGTCCTGGAACTTGCTCTGTAGAACAGGCTGACCCTAAATTCAGATCCACCTGCCTCTGCCTCCCAAGTCCTGGGATTAAAGGTGTGGACTACCATGCCTAGCTTTGATTTTTTTTTTTTTTAAATAGCATAATAGCATGAGGTGAACAGTAACCAGATTGTTAGATTTTTTTTTTTCTTTTTTTTTTTTTCCAGTTATTCGAGACAGGGTTTCTCTGTATAGCCTTGGCTGTCCTGGAACTCACTCTGTACACCAGGCTGGCCTAGAACTCAGAAATCCGCTTACCTCTACCTCCCAAGTGCTGGGATTAAAGGAATGTGCCATCACTGCCCGGTGTAGATTTTTTTTTTTTTTCTGAAGACAGGGTCTTGCTGTGTATTCTAAGCTGGGGTTTCAAGTGTCTACTACCATGCTTGGCTACATTTTGCTTTTTCTCCAATCCTCCATTTGTTCTTATTACTGTTTTGGACAGAATTTTGTATGTAGACCTGCCTACCCAGGACTTGGTAATGTTCACCATGCTGACTTTGAACTCAGGACAGTCTTACTGTCTTAACCCCTCACCTGCTGGGATTGGCTGTGTGCCCCGATACTCAGTGCTGAACTCTGTTTGCAGCCCACTCACTGTTTGTGTTTGGACTAAGATTATTGAAAAGAGTAACACAGATTGGAACTTGGATACTGTGAAAACCTTTCACATAGGAAAGTACACTCATACTTGCTTTTTTCTCTTTCCCTTTCCCCTCCCTTAGGTTAAAGTTTAAGCTCGGTAAAGACGTGGTACTCATGGTGGGCATTTATAACCTGGTCCAGAAAGCTAACAAGCCTTTTCCAGTGAGGCTGTATCGGGAAACAAATGAACCAGTGAAAACCAAGACAAGGACTTTTAACGTAAACACAGGCAGTCTGCTCCTGCCTAGTGATACCAAGCGGTCTCTGGTAGGTGGCTAACCCTTTCTACTGAATCTTGTTTAAGAATGGACAGGGAGGTGGGGGCTGTAGAGGTGGCTCAGTAGTTAAGAGAATACCTGCTGTTCTTGCATTGTCCACAGGTTCCGTTCCCAGCATCCACATACTTCAGTTCCAGGAGATTAGACCCCTCTGACTTCTGTATGCACAAGGCATGCACGCGGTGCACATACATACATGCAGATAAATAAATCTGTAAATAGCAGGAGTTGGCCATGATGGCACATGACTTTAATTCTAGAACTCAGGAGGCAAAAGCAGGCAGATCTCTGGGGATAGCCTGGGTTAGAGAGGACTATGTAGAGATCGTTTCTGGGGGAAGAAAAAACCAGATGGACACATCGAGCAAGCTAGCCAGCAAAGTCACTGTTGAACTGCGTCTTTCTGGTTAAGCAGCTAGGACAGGAAGCGGCTGACCTTGCAGCTGTGTGTGGCATATGGATTGTCGAGGGGCAGAAAGCTGAGCAGGCCAGGTTTCAGTGGAAACTGTGGCCTTGATTGCTTAGCACAGTCTGCTGTAACAGTACAGCGACAGCAAGAGCTTTGTGGCTACCCCAGGTGGAGAGGAGTTAGGGTTTACACACGCGGTGGACTGTTCGTTTGTGAAAATTTCTCCTTGCTGAACTAGTCAGATTTTTTTCCTTCCTTTGAAATGACCACATGTTTTTCTGAGCATGAAAGACCAAGTACAGTACATTCTCTCTTGTCCTTTCTCTGCTGTACATTCTTTAGAAGGATGTGATATTGGAAAACAAGCATGACCTTTTGTTATTTTGAGATGGGTTCTCTCTGTACACCAGACTGGTCTTGCCTGACTCCCTGCCGCTGGGATTAAAGGCATGCCCCACCGTGGCTGGCCGAACACATCCTTTTTAATTATGGAAAATGTGGGAAAGGATCAGATTTTTGTATAAGTTCAGGTCCCAACTGACTAAAATTAAATATTTTTATTCAGTCCATGAGGGTTTGTTTGTTTGTTTGTTTTTGTATAAATTTTATACCAGATGGTTTCTTCCTGCTGTTTGATGGATAAGAGGTATGAAACATTTTTTTCTATTTGTAAGCGACTAGATTGTCATGTGGGCTTATTCGGTAGCCACCCTCTGACTGATGAGTTTCTTTATTGATCCAGTTGCCTGAATAAATCTGAAGGTTCCCCCCCCCCCTTTTTTTTTTTTTTGTTATAAATTCAAATTTGACTCTGCCGCCATACACATTACCCACTTACATGTAGAGGCCAGAGGGGGACATTGGGTATTCTGCTCTGTTTCCCTCCTCCTCATTTCCTTGAAATAGGACATCTCACAGAACCAAAGCTTATCATTTTCTTAGCCAGCTTGGCTGGCCAGCAAGCCTCGAGATCCTTCTGTCTCCTCCCCCAAGCCAATGCTGGAGTTGTGGGTACATCTGGTGTTACGTGGATGCCGGAGATCTAAACACATCCTCACAGTTGTGTGGCAAGTGCTCTTCCCACTCGCTCTGCCTTCTCCCAGAGCTAATTCTAAGTTGCTGACGTTTGGTGGCTGCAGATGCATCTCCACATAGCCCTTTTATGGCCCTCGCTATTCTGACCCTTTCTGTTGTAGACTTATGGGACTCGTCAGATTGTGCTGGAGAAAGAGGAAACAGAGGAGCTGAAACGGTTTGATGAGCCAGGTTTGATTCTCATGGGCTTTAAGCCCATGGTAATGCTGAAGAAGCACCACTACCTGAGGCCCTCTCTGTTCGTGTACCCAGAGGAGTCCCTGGTCAACGGTGAGTGCATAGGCTCCCTGTTCATGTACCCAGAGGAGTCTCTAGTAAACGGTGAATGTGTAGACAACTTATTTTTAAATTTGGGAGGGTCCCTGGTAAGTGGTGAGTTCATAGACCAAGGGAGAACCAGCGCCTGTCCCTGGATTTATTGGGTTATGTCTCCTAAATGGATGCTGCTTAGATACCTACAAGAGACGCAAATGGAGTAAACAAAGAAGAAAGGAAAACCTTTAAGATTATGGGGGTGAGGGGAGAAGGACATGCAGACCACTGTGGCATTTGTCTTTTAGGGAGCTCAACCTTGTTCAGTGCTCTGCTCACCAAGTGTGTGGAAAAGGAGGTCATAGCAGTGTGTAGATACACAGCCCGAAAGAACGTTTCCCCTTACTTTGTGGCTTTGGTACCACAGGAAGAGGAGCTAGATGATCAGAATATTCAGGTGACTCCAGCAGGTATGTGGCAGAGAGATCCAGGGGTCTGCTAGGGGTCCCGAAGCACCTGAGCCTCCTGAGACCCCCAGCATCAGTTAGGCCTGGGAAATGTGTGTTTTGAAGGTTGTGTAGGTGGACACAATGCCCCACTAGGCAAGGCCGTCAGGGGGGTCATGTGGAGAGAGAACATAGTTTGCCCACCACCTTCAGCGCTGTCACCAAGGGTCCCTCACCTGGCAGCAGCATGGGTTACAGTGCCTGGATTTTTCCTTCTAGACCCCTCAAGGAACTGGATTAGAATCCACATAACTCCTTCCTCTTTAGTGTATGCTAGAAACTTGGATGACAATGGAAAAAGTTGGGGCTCAGAGGAGAGCCCAGTGAAGCTGGAACTTAGCCCCCCAGAGGTTATACTGTCCAGATGTCTCTGGATTATCCAAATGATGAGGAGGAGGAAGAAGAGGAGGAGGATAAATAGAGGCTGGGACCAACTGCTGTTGCCTGGTTGTGGCTCCTTGTTGAGGCACTCCTTCTCTGTCAGGCTTCCCGTGTATCCCTGGAGAGTCTGTTAGACTGACTTTCACACTTAGCTCCTGGTAAAGGAGAAATTGGATTTGTAACCCTCAGCCCCAGCACCATAGGATACAGAGAGGTGACAAACAGCTGCATCATAAGTCAAGTCTCAGAAGACCTGTCTCCCCGCTTCAGGCTTCCAGCTTGTCTTCCTTCCTTATGCCGACGACAAGCGGAAGGTGCCCTTTACCGAAAAGGTGATGGCCAACCCTGAGCAGATAGACAAGATGAAGGCTATTGTTCATAAGCTCCGCTTCACATACAGGTAAGCACTGGGTCACCCTCGGGTGTTCCTCTGGAGCTGTCTCCAGAGTTGAGCCCTATCAGAAATTCAAGTTAGACATAGACTAAGAGGGCATATTCTCTTCTGTTCAGCTAGCCAAAACCAAGAAATCATTACTTAACACCGAGAACTTAAAAAGCACAGAGGAGTGGAAGCTCTGCTTATCTTGTAGAGTCTCGGCCTGTTGGGGGAGAAGCCATGTGTGCTGGTATGTACCTAGCCTTTTTTAAATTGATACTGGAGGACTGCGCATTTAAAGCCAGCCTGGGCTTTCTTCAGAAAAAAAAAGGCTAGTTGTTAAGTTCAAAAAGAGTGGTACATCCTTATTCAGTTTCTTGTTTGTTTTAGATAGGATCCTCCTGTGTAACTCAGGCTAGCCTAGAGCTTACTGTATAGCCTAGGCTAGACTCAAATTTGCAGTACTAGATCTGCCTCAGTGTTCTGAATGCTGGGATTACAGGTTTGTGGCACTATGCCCTCTACCTTTGTAAGGCTTGCTTATTTATTTTTATTTTGTGTGTGTGTGTGTGTGTGTGTGTGTGTGTGTGTGTGTGTGTGTGTGT
>JANHMN010000012.1:20536315-20593310 GCA_030674055.1 Rhabdomys pumilio | reverse complement strand
TGTGTGTGTGTGTGTGTGTGTGTGTGTGTGTGTGTGTGTGTGTGTGTACAGGGGTTAGCATGCATGTGTATATGTGCACCATGTCCATGACTAGTGCTCAAGGAATTAAATCCTCTAGGACTGGAGTTAACGCTGACTTGAACTGCCACATAGGTGCTGGGAACTGAACCCGGGTCTCTACAAGGGTAGCAAGTGCCCTTAACCATCGATGTTTTTGTTTTTTTTTTGTTTTTTTTTTTTTTTTTTTTTTTGAGACAGGGATTCTCTGTGTAGCCCTGGCTGTGCTGGACTTACTCTGTAGACCAGGCTAGCCTTGAACTCAAAAGTTCTGCCTGCCTCTGCCTCCTGAGTTCTGGGAATTAGAGACACATGGCACTGCAGCAGGCTCTCAGGTCACTTTTTATAAAAGATAACACTTCTTAAAGCCTACATATGGTGACTGCAGACACCTGTCACATGCCATCTCTCTTTTTCAGTTTGTATTTTCTGTACGGTACCCACCTCCTTAATACAGTCCAGTTTACTATAGAGAAAGCACAGGATGACGCTGTGCTGCCCTTTGTCATCTTGCCCAGCTGCAGTGTAGACCTGCCGGTTAGCTGCTGTCCCCTCCCAGCCCTCTCAGCCTCCGCCACTCTCTGTGCCTGTGACTGATGCAGATATGCACATGAGGTTTGTCCTTCCTTGACTGACTCTTCCTCAGGGTAATGCCGTCCACACTCAGCAGTGTCGATGCATGTGTGTGCATTTCCTCTTTCTTTAATCAAAACATTTTATAGAGATTGGTTATTTGATTTATGTATCTATGTTTATGCATATGTGGGCCATGCATGGGGTCAAAAGAGGGCATTGGATTCCCTGAAACTGGAGTTACACATGGCTGTGAACAGCTGTGTGGTGCTGGGAATCACACCCTGTCCTCTAGAAGAGCAGCCACAACTGTATCCACAGCCGTCTCTCTGGCCCCTTCCTTTTTTTTTTTTTTTTTTTTTTTGGCTAATCTAATATACTTATATAAATATATACCATACTATGTTCTTTAATATATGTACTATATTATGTACAGTACATATAATATGCTATGTTGTTTAATAATTAAGTGTAAGGTTTCTGTTTTGGCTGTTGTAAGGAGGGCTAAAATGGAATGGTGGTGTTAATACCTTTTTGTTATCTGTTTTTAATTTTTGGATAGTTCTATTTTTTTAGGTTTTTTAGGTTTTTTTGAGACAGGGTTTCTCTGTGTGGCCCGGGCTGTCCTGGAACTCACTCTGTAGACCAGGCTGGCCTCAAATTCAGAAATCCGCCTGCCTCTGCCTCCCAAGTGCTGGAATTAAAGGCATGTGCCACCACCGCCAGGCTGATAGTTCTATTTTTAATTAAAAAAAAATTTTTTTTTTTTCACCTTTGGTTTTGTAGTCCTGGCTGTCCTGGAACTCACTCTGTAGACCAGGCTGGTCTCGAATTCAGAAATCCGCCTGCCTCTGCCTCCCAAGTGCTGGGATTAAAGACATGTGCCACCACTGCCCGGCAATAGTTCTATTTTTAATTAAATTTTTTTATCTTTATCATTTTTTGTGTGTGTGCCACAGTTCATGGGCAGAGGTCAGAGGAGAAGAACTTAAAGGAGCTTGTTCTCTCTTTCCATCACGTGGGTTCTGGGGATTGAACTCAGGTCCTCAGGCTTGGTAGCAAGTCCCTTTGTCTGCTGAGTTATCTTACCAGCTCCTTACTTTAAATGTTTTACAATTTTATGTATTATTGGTGTATGTGTATAAGTTGTCTGTCAGCCTGTGCAGCAAGCCGTGTAAGCAAGTGCTTCCACCCGCTAAGCCACCTCACTGGTTTCCAGCTTTAATAGGTCAGGACCCACCATACAGTTTCCCATGGTTTCTACCTGTTTTGCACCTTCACCAAAAGTTTTCCAGTTTCTCCCCATGCTGGCCATGCTACTTGTTTTTGTTTTGTAAAGACAGTATTTTATTACTTATTGTGGTGGTCCATGCCCATAGTTCCCAGCACTCTGAAGGTGGAGGCAGGAGCATTAGGAGTTGAAGGTCATCCTTGATTACAATGAGTTCAGGGCTTGGTTTGGGATACATGACATCGTTTCATGTATGTCATGAAAATTCTGGTGGGGTAGGTGTGTCACACCCAATAAAAAGTGTCATCTGCCCAGAACTGGAAGTAACATAGGTATCAAAAATGGGATGTGAAAACGTCTCTAACTTGATGAGAAAATAAAGAAAAACCTGACTTTTAAAACTGACTTAATTTATAAACTGACTTTAAAGCAGACTACAACTCAAGCATGGTGGTGATGCAAGCTTCACGGTGGAAGGACAGAGGGAGGGAAGGAGGAATGGAGGGAGGAAGGACAGACACTGACTCAGTATGTAGTCCTGGCTTGTCTTCACACTGGTCCACTGACACTGTCTCCTGAACGCTGGCCTGGAACTTGCTGTGTAGTCTAGGATGAGCCTGAACCACTGATCTTGCCTTCACTTCTCCAATGCTAGGATTCCAAGCAAGTGTCACCGTGCTGGGTTTATTTGGTGCTAGGAATTGAATCCAGGGCTTCGTGGCTGCTAGTCACTCTCGGGGCTGCTGTGTATTTTTTGAGAGATGTGAGGTGATATCTCATTGTGATTTCACTTATATCTCCTGAATGATAACTAAAGACAGTTGAACATCTCTTATGTCTTGGCCATTTGTATATCTTAGGACACATGGCTTATTGAGATTGTGACGTTTTGGTTTTCGTTTTGTTAAGTTTCTGAGACGCTGGCTTGCTATCCCAAGCCCGGATAGCAAGGGTACTTGGTGCTGGGATTAGCAGCTTGAAGATGATACTTTTCACTGGGTGTGACACACACCTGTAGTCCCAGAGCTTAGAGAAGTGGAGGGAGGAGGACCAGGAATCCAGGGTCATCCGTGGCTACATACTAAGTTTGAAGCCAACTTGAATACATGAAACCCTGTCTCAAAAAACAAACAAACAAACAAACAAACAAACAAACAAAAAAATGCCTTTCCCCTTCAGTTCTAACTTCCTGCTATTCTCCTTTCCTTGAAAGTATGAGCACTCAGAATCTACTATGTAGGCCAGGGATGCACCTTCCTAGCATGTACAAGCTCTGGGTATGATCTCAGGTGCATGCCTCACACACATAATAAGCACACACACCACCAACAAAAACATTCCATGCACTAGACACTGTTCCATATGCAATACCAACATTATGTCAATTATTTCTGTTAATTTTTGGCGCTAGATTGAGTCTGGGGTTCCCTGCAGGCTAGGCAAGTCCTCTACACATAGCCGTACCTCAACCCTGTCCTTTTATCTTCATAAGAACCTGAAAAGGGGGCTAAGATGGCCCAATAGTTGCAAGCATCTACTGCTCTTGCAGAGGACTAAACCTTGATTCCAGGTACCTATGTCAGGACACCTCTGACCTCTGCAGGTATAGTATACACAGACACACCTTAAAAAAAAAAATTAAAAGTGCCCTGAAAGGTTGGTTTTGTGCCCATTTTACAGATCAAACAGGCTTAGAGGACACAAGGCTCCCTTTTCACTCTCATCCAACTAGGAAAGCAGTAGAGAGCAAGCTTCAGCTCCCATGACTCTGGCTTCAGTGTTCTAACTCTCATGCTGTTTTGTGCACAGAAAACACATTTGTCATTCTGTATCCTCTATTCTCATCTCTGCCCCAAGCTTCTAGTGACAGGCCAGGTTTGCTCTGCAGGTACTGTTCCAGCATGTACTGATAAGTTGAAAGTTGGAGAGATGGAAGTTGATATGGAGGTCTCTGCTATTTACTTGTGGTCTGTTTCTCTACTGCCCTTGGACCCCACTAGCTGGATGTTTTGTTTTCTTACTGGAAGCTCTTACATTTGATGCTGTTTTGACAGGAACGACAGTTTTGAGAACCCGGTCCTGCAGCAGCACTTCCGGAACCTGGAGGCCCTAGCTTTGGACATGATGGAGTCGGAGCAAGTAGTAGATCTGACACGTAAGAAACGTGGACTGAGCCGGGGAGTCCAGTGGTTGTGTGTTTGTGCCAGGGATTGAACCCATGTGGGGAGGAGGAACTTCGGTAAGCTACATCCTTAGTTGAGAACTCTCTTTAAATTTAAATCAGAGGCCTGGGCCTGTCTCAACTCCAAGAAGTACTGCTATGTGTGTGTACTGGAGGAACCACAGAAGACAGCTTGTTTCTAGGACCAGTGATCTGTATGCATTTTTCTAGCATCTTCAAACCTCCTTGTCCAGACCATCTCTGCTTGACAGGTTTTCTAGGTCACCTTAGACTGCCTGGAACAGATTGTGCTAGCTCTGCAGTGACAGGAGGAGAGTGGCAAGCTCCAGAGACCTGACTCTGAACTAACTAGGCCACCCCATGTCCACGTGTAGGTGCAGTGGCAGGTACTATCGTCCTTTGTGCTGATTCAGCTGACATAATCCTGAGGCAGGGGCTACTGCTGTCCTTACTTTAAGAAAAGGGAATGATTTCCCCAAGTTACAGGTGCTGAGTACTCAGTACTGGGTCCTTAGATATCACCGAGTGCTGTCTGCGCCCTGAACCACTGTGCTTCTGGCCTTCTTACTAGACCCTTCTTGATGGTGGTGTTCTCACATGTTTATGAGGACACAGGCTGTGACTGGGAAATGAGGAGTCACTGGAAGCAGACTAGACTTAATGAAGGTCCTTGTAACAATTAAGAGGACCAGAACAATTAGTTTCACCTGCTTAGCTTCCTAGTTGTCCATGGCCTCTTAATACCAGACAATATAGCTGTTATTATAAGCAAGCGTGACTGTGGGAACTGTGTAGCTGGGTCTAGCAGAAGACAATCCTTAGGTTCAGCAGCCTGTGAGGAAGGACTGCCTCCATATCCTTGGTTACTGGGTGCACAAGAGGATGTGTGTAGGATATATGCAGTACTGCATCATTTAAATAAGGGACTGACACTTGCCAGGATTTTATGGAGGTCCCTCACATAGGATGCCAGGCATGAAGGATTTTGTGGCATGTTTTAATGGTCCAGTCAGCCGCCTTGTATCCAGCCCTTCTCCCAGCCCAACTCAGTGCTCTCTTGTTCCCCACTGAGCTGAAATGGACAGGTCACTCAGATGCACATAACTCACCTGACTACTGTGTTGTTTTGATTTTCTAGTGCCCAAGGTTGAAGCTATAAAGAAACGACTGGGCTCCCTGGCAGATGAGTTTAAAGAACTTGTCTATCCCCCAGGTTATAATCCTGAGGGAAAAGTTGCCAAGAGAAAACCAGGTAAGGGCTGGGTGTGGATAGATGCAGATGCTCCTTTTAAAGTGTGGTCTTTATGGTCTTACCACATGGTGATTTATTTCCTTTTTCTTTTCATTTGGGAGTGATAGTTGTGTGTGTGTGTGTGTGTGGGGGTCACAGTCAGGATCTTACACATGCAAGGAAGCAGTGTTATCACTGAGCTACATCCAGGTCTTCTCAGAAATTTGTATATATGGCATTGTGTGGCTCAGTGTTAAAATACTTGCCTAGAGACTTCTATACAAATATGCATATCTCAGCACAAATGGGGTGCTTATATTGTTTCCTTGGGGGTGGTTAGGAATATGGGCACATGTATGCCATGGCACATGTGTGGAGCTTGAACTAACTCTGTGGAGTCAGTTTTCTTCTTCCACCTTTATGTGGTTTATATGGCAAAGACTTGGATCTGATGAGCCATTCACCAGCACTCTACCTTATAAAAATTTCTTTTAGATTTATCTTGTTACTTTATTGGTATTTTGCCTGCAGAGGTCAGAAGAGGGTATCAGATCTCTTGGAACTCGAGTTATAGGTGGTCGTGAGCTACCATGTAATTCTGTGAACCAAACTCATTTTGCAAGAGTACAAAATGTTCTTAACCCTTAAGCCATCTCCAGTCTCTACCTCCTCTTTAGAAATTAGGCTCCTGAGATGGTTTAGTAGGTAAGGCATTTGCCCTAATCAAGTCTAGTAACCTGAGTTGCCCCCTGGAACTCAAATAAAGGTGGGAGAAGAGAACTAATTCCACAAAGTTCTCCTATGTCCACCCATATACACAATAAAAATGTTTTAAGTTAGGTTGCAGAGTACTTAAAGTAGGTCAGTGGCTAGGTATCCCTGCTTATTTAACGAGGCCTCTTTTTAGGGGACAGTGAACATAAAGACTTGTTTGAGCATGGTCAATAGGGCAATTCTTAACAGTGGAACTGCTGGGTCAAGAGACATTAAAAATCTGGGGTTCAGGGCAATATCTTAGTGGGTCAGAGTACTTGCTGGGCAAGTGTAAGACCAGAGTTCAAATCCCCAGCCTCTGTGTAAAAATCCAAGCATCTTTGTTAGCATATAGTACCAGTATGGGAACATATAGGGATAAGTTCAGTGAGACCCTACATCAAGGGAGTAAGGTGGAGACCCATAGATGAGGACTCTCAACATCTTCCCTGGCTTCTACAAAGACACACCCACCTATGCTATACACACTTGAATCCTCTGAAGAGTAGCCAGTGCTCTTCATGAGCCATCTCTCTCTCATGTGAAGTATCACATATTTTCTAATCATCTAAATTTCTACAAAGAAAATGACAGGGACTATATACCCTGCTTTGATGTGTATATAGTTCTCTAGTTGGGAGTGGAGTAGTTTCATTAGGCTTTTCCCCATCTGTTCTGTTCCTGGCACTGACCGCTTGCCACAGGACAGCCCTTATTACTGGTATGCCCCACACTTCCTTTACTATGAGGCTCACACTTGTAGAGAAGCACTGGGTATGCTGTCACCATTTTGGAATGGTTCTGGATTGGCTTAGTCTTTGGCTAAGTAGAGTCATATTTAAGCCTTGTTACCTAGTAAACACATGAAGAAAGCAGAGGTTAGACTGGGGAACATCCTGCTTATTTTGCACCAGAACCAACTCTGTCATGTCCTGGAAGGTGCTGTCAGACCTGTCATTGTGGTTTACCAGTGCATCAGTTACTTGCCCTGCCTGTTTGCATTGTCTGGTGCCTCAGAACTTATACAATGTTTCTAAATGTTTTTTCCCCTTACCCTTTGGATGTGCTGGCATTTAAAATGGGGCCTTAAGCATGCTATACGTTTTTGGGGGACAAAGAAAATTAATTGATAGGCTTACACAGAATGAGCAGCTGCTTTAGATATGCAGATGGTAAATGGATACCTGCAACACACATCATAGGAGAGCAGTTGTCATTTCCAGGTCATTCCTTCCTATCTCTTTTCTCTAGATGATGAAGGTTCTGCAAGTAAAAAGCCCAAGGTAGAGTTATCAGAAGAAGAGCTGAAGGCCCATCTTGAAAAGGGAACACTGGGCAAGCTCACTGTGCCTACACTGAAGGATATCTGCAAGGCCTATGGGCTTAAGAGTGGACCAAAGAAGCAGGAACTGCTAGATGCTCTCATCAGACACTTGAAGAACTGACTAAGATCACATGCCTAGCCACTTTCCACAGTGCAGCCAGGCCACCTGCTTGTGTTCTCACCAAGCTGCTGGGTGGTAGCCACAAAGAGCTACCTGACAGAAATGCAAGATCTTCACCATGGAGACTGCTGCTCTCCCACCTCACTGTGCCTTACTCTATGAATAAAGAAAGCTCTAACTTTATAACATGCACTATTCAGTAGGAACGGGTAAATAGCTGCCTTGAATCTAGGCTACTGGTAATTGGCTCTTAGCTTAATCTTCTCCCCCATGGAAGTACAATATACAAACCATCACAGTGGAAACATCTCAGTCGAGGTAGGGAAGGAGTGACACTCCTTAACAAGATTGTATTTCCATGTCTACCCACCAGTTTTCTTTTCATGTATGATGCTAAGGCTGGAGAGATGGTGGCTCAACAGTTAAGAGCACCGACTGCTCTTGCAGAGGACCCAGGTTTGTTTCCCAGCACCCACACGGTAGTCCACAACTCCACATACAGGGAACCCAGTATCTTCTGACCTCTACAGCACTGAGCATGCACATGGTGGACATACATGTTAAGCAGGCAAAACCTAAAAGCCTCCAAATTCCTTTTAGGTTCTGAGTAACCAAAGAACTTATAAAGACAGAACTACCTGAACCCCTACAACCCACAAATATCCAACGTTTTGGGGTGATGACTGGCCTGGTAGGTAACAGAACAGATGGGTCTCAGATGCCCTATCTTCAAGTACAACCCCTGCTGGAGTGGGAACTCTGGCCTGACTAAAGAGAAAAGTGAGCAGAATCTGTTCTGTGACTACTATGGTACTTATCTGAACACTGGAAGGTTTCTCAAGCCAAAGCTTTAAGTTTGTGTGATGCACAAGAGGTGGAGGTTAATTTAGTCACATGTGCCTGGCTGCCAACAGTGGTTTTCAACCCTGGGTGATTTTGTTCCCAGGGCAAGTTTGGTTAATGTAGAATCATCTCTGGTTGGGAGTGGATGTGGCATGCTACTGCCACCTAGTGTGCAGAGGCCAGTGATGTTACCAAGTATACTATCCTTACTCTAACACACCACCTTGTCAGTTGCGTTAGGAAAGCCTAGAGTGCTAACACTCCAATGACAGTCTGCACAAGAGAATTTTAAACTATCAAGTCACTTATAGGTGACAGCTTTACAAACTTACTGAAGAGTTAAATTAAGTGGGAGAAGGGTTAAACTGGGGAGAGCGCTCAGTGGTAGGAATGTGCTTGCTTCTTATACAGGAGGCACCAAGTAAAAAATAGCTGGGCTGGAGACAGCACTTCTGGAGCCCTGGGCTTGACTCCCAACATCAACACATCAAAATGTTTGTAGTCTTAGAGGGCGGCAGGGAATTTCTTGAGAGTTTAGGCCAACCTGGTTTATGTACCTAGAACGTGTCTCAATTTTCCCCTATCCCATGTTACCTAGAAATGCTAATATTTAAAATATTAGCTGATAAAACTGATAAAAAATCAGGCACAGATGCCACATTTCATTTAAAACATATTTATTAGGATGCTCAATACACTTTCTTCATGTGACGGACAATACACCTGACCCATGCTGTGGGAGGAACAGAATAAGGGCTCCCAACACGGCTGTCATGTGGCTCCACAAGAAACCCCCATTTACCAAGGAGAGGATGCTAGCACTGTCTCAGCTGCAAGCTCCAGCCAAATAGCCACAGAATCCCTTTGAGCCGTTACTGCCTCAGATAGGGGAGAATATAAGATTACATACATCAAAACCACACAGGACATTAATAAATGGCACCTGGACATAGGCCTAATATCAATTTTCTTCAAATGATAAGGGGTGGGAGGGACTGCTACCCAAAGAAAGTTCCTCAGTAACATTTATGGAGATCTTCAAAGGCACAAGGAACCAGTGTCACTGTCATCCTACCCTGCCCAGTGGAACTAAGTTTGCAGATGAAAGTATACACTGTCCCTGGCTTAAATTTCTCCTGGTTCTTCCTTTTGTTAAATGGTGACATTCTGCCTTTCACCTGTCTTTGCTATCATTTCATTTTTTTTTTTTTTAAAGGAAGACTAAAAAAACTGATAGAAAAGAATGAGATGGTGAAAAACAACCCTGTTAAGACAAAAATAACAATACAAAAATCAGATGTAGTACAATATAATAGAAACTGGCTGAAAATAGTACATGCTAACAGACAATATGATACATGAACAGGGAGGGAGTAGATAGGAAGGGCAGAGGCCACAGCCTACACCAAGAGCCTTTCAATAGACTGCTGAATGGACTGGATCTGCTGCTTTAGTTGAGAGCCTTCTTTGATGGTAACAGAACAGGCGATGACCGGCCTGGAGACTCCACAGGCCCGTCCTAAAGCCTGCTTGGAGCGCACAAATACGTAGGGGACATTCTTGTCTTCACACAGCAGAGGGAGGTGCAGGATGATCTCCAAGGGCTCAGCGTCCGCTGCCATCACAATGAACTCAGAGATGCCTCTGTTGAGGGTTTTGGTGGCTGTGGAGATAGGACATGTAGTCAACAGATGACATGGGTTTGGTGAGAGCAACCACAACAAAGCAAGGATAATGTAACAGGTGCACTGAAATGGCAAGTGCTTAGAAAAAGCCAGGTGAGGTGAGAACACCTTTAATCCTAGCAGTTTGAGGACAACATGGTCTAGACAGTGAGTTCCAGGACAGCCAAAGCCACATAGTGAGACTGTCTCAAAAACAAAAAGTTTAAGAACAGCAATTTTCTGTGTAGAGCAGCAGCCCTGATATGTAACAAGGCACCCAGACACTGACCAATTACTTAACCGTCAATGTCTTTCCCAAACCTTAATCCCCCCAATCTGGTCACTTCTTCCTGATACCACACTTCTCCAAATCCTTACCACCTCTCACTCACTCAGCTCTAACAGTTTCTCCCTAAGGATCTGTCAGCATGAGGTAATCCTTCTGTAGCTTTAAGCTGTCACCAGGGCCCCAGTTCTCTGCTCACATGTCACTTCCTCACAAGAATCAATCCAAAAAGATCCCCAAACACCCCCATTCTCCTTGACAGCACACCTGACTACCAGACACACCCACACCTTCACTGTAATGTGAACCCCAAGAACGGAGAACACAACAAAACGCCATGGAAGTGCTTTCCTTTGTCTTCTGCCAACGACAAAGGTAAATAAAAATTTCCATTTTTCATCGTTCCCCTAAAATCTCAAAATAGTAAACAATATTTCAATTAATATCTTCAAAACCAAAACAGCTCCTCTACAGAAAACTATTTGCTTTTCTTTATCTTCTCTGGGTAGAAGTGTCATAGCACATAAAATTACTTCACTGAAAAAATTGTTCATTCAACAAACAAAACCATAGCCAACCGTGGTAGGTACACATCTGTAATGCCAGCACTTTAGAGATGGAGGATCAGGCTACCTAGTAAATTTGTTAGGCCAGCTTGGGTTCACAAGGCTTTCACAAACCAACCACCAACCAACCACCCACCCACCCACCCACCCAGAACTCCTCAGTCTGTTACTACTCTGCAGTTCATCCTCTCTCTCCACATACACAGAAAAGGAAAATATATCTGAGAATCACTGAAATTCATGAATCCCAAAATGTCAGAGACTAAAAAGCATTAAAATGCCTTTCTTTTTGATGGTTTTGAAGAGCAGTACAACTTAAGCCAAATGCATCTTTCGTTGATTAGTTCACCCCGTGGTTGTCTTACCCTCATTGGCTCCTTTCCGAAGCTGCTTGTAGTTACATGACTGCTGAACAAGGTCCAGCAGCTTCTTGGTGAGGTGAGCATCTGCAAGGGGATAGGCTTTCGGATTCACATCAGCCTCAGTCTATAGGGAAACACAAGAGTCAAACTGGACCAGAAGCTGTTTCAGATAAATTACAAAATATTTATCAACAACTGAGATGAGGTTTGGTCACACACACACCCCTGCTACAGTCAGGGATAGAGGAGACCAAATTTCAAAACACTCTCTAGACAGGTGGTAGTGACATACAACTTTAATCCCAGCACTTGGGAAGCAGATCTCTGTTGAGTTTGAGGCCAGCCTGGGGTCTACAGAGTGAATTCCAGGACAGCCAAGATTACCCAAAGAACCCTATGTCAAGCAAACAAACACCCAAATCACCATACCCTAGCAATGCAACAAAGAAACCAAGTACAGACAGAATGTGTATATTAACAAATGGGACCGCTCTCCAATGCCCTCTTCTGGACTCTAAAAGGCAAAAGCAATCACATACAGGATTCTACCTTCTAGTTTTATTTTAGCAAACTGATAACCAACAAGCTCAAGGAGACAACCACATCTACCACCAAACTCACCAGGTCAAGACTCCTTACCACAGTGCACCAGTTCAGAGTATCACACTTAAAAGTTATTAAAATTAATTTTATCTCTGTGAATTAACATATGCAATCACTTATAGTGACTATTTAAAATATCCTTTCTTTGGATTTATTACTGGTTTTCACTATTTTCCCATCTGCTGGTTTGAATTTATTTACTTCTCTATTCTCTTTCTCCTAAAGAAATTTGGTAGGTTGCCTAGGCTGGCTCTGAATTCCTGTGCTCAATAAACTTTCAACCCATCTGAACTGCAAATGCATGCTTAGCTTTGTCTCTAAGGTCTCAAATGTTAGAAAACAATTCAACAGACTACTTAATTTTGTACTTTTCCCCCTCTGGTGTCAGAAATTGAATTCTGGGCATTGACCGTGCTAGACAAGCGCTGACCTGTATGTTCATTCAGTCCGCACCTTTTGGACACAAGGCTGGCTATAGAGCCCAGGCTAGCCAACTTAAATCTCTCCATCAATTTGGTCTCCTTGTGTGCCTGACAGTGAACACACAAGATTTTGATTTGGCAAATATGGCCACACATAACCTAAAAATTACTGTCAACAAGAGCATGTCTACATAAAACTCAGACAGAGTTGAGAAAGGCTGTGACACTAGCAGCCTTAAGTTCTAGCAAAATACCTCATTAATGTTGTAAACTCACCAACTGTGTATCCAGTGGCACATGAAATAAGCAGAAGAGTTGCTACATACAGATGTTACCACTGTTTTTGAATCACACTACACTCTCTAGTTTTGTGTATCAGAGAAACGTTACTGCAGACAGTACATTTGCTATGGCAGCAGTCTCCTGGTCTAATATAGAGGTCACAAGAAAGGCTGACCAGCATTGGTGTAGTGGCACACACCTGTAAGCCCAGCATTCTGGAGGAGGCCGAGGCAGGGAGATCCCATGTCCAAAACCAGGACACTCCCACCCTTACGGGATGCATGTCCGTACTCCCAGAGAACTACAAACAACTCGTTGTCGCCATTTCCCAGCCTACACAAACTGCTGCAGAGTTCACCAAGAGCTCGGGACTTCAAAACTTTTCACCGGTTCAACACTGGCTTAGACGCTCTCTCAAAAATCTAGACTCGGCCGGCTACTAAACCGCGGCGGGGGAAACACAAAAACAATCAAAGCAGACAACCGAAGTGGGGGATGAAATCTCACCAGGCCTGAAAGGGCTCAGCCAAACTAGTTACAACAGGAAACACCACCCGGAACCCTCTACAAGATTACAAAGTGGGGACGCTCGAGCGTTATCATCCCACGTGGTGCTCCCAGGACCTCCGATTTCCGTGTCGCTCTCACGGTTGGGAGCCTTTCCTGACCTCCGTTCATATTCCACTTGACCCCGAAATTAAAAAGAGGTAAAAAAAAAATCCCTAGTCGCGAGGGCGTGATGGTTCGCGCCTTTAATCCCAGCACTCGAGAGGCAGAACTTTTCGAGTTCAAGGTCAGTTTGGTCTACAGAGTTCCAGGCCAACCTGGGCTACACAATGAGCCCCTAAAAACAAACCAAAACAAACCCAAAAGGCGCCCCCGAATCCCCCAAGCCTTATGAATTCCCGACAGACACTGGATGCAGACCCCACGGAGATACTCGTCCTCAACCCCGGAGTGGGAAAGAGGTGGGTAGTAGGTGACTCGCATTCCATGATTTCAACTCATCAGTGTTTAAAAAGAAAGGAGAAAAAAAAGGAAGAAAAATGAATGGGTTTCCATACACTTCCACCATCCCACGCGGGGCGGTCACTTTTCCACGCTGCGCCATGCCTCTCCTCTGGTCCCGGCCTCTGGCCACGCCCACGGCTGCAAAGCCGACCGGGCCACAGCGACCTGGGCCCTCGGCTGCCTGGGCCCTCGGCTGTGCCGCCCCTGGAACGACCCCGCGGCCGCCCGAGTTCTAACCCCGGGCCCAGAGGTAGGCCATGGCGGGGCGAGCGACATGTCGCACGCGCTACGCCTCCCACAAGACGGAGCGAACAGGGCCCGCATTCCGTGCTTCCCCGCGCTTGCGGCCCGACGCGTTCACTTACCATGGCTGCGGTGCGCCGGCCTCGCCGCGACTCGACAACAGCTCGCCTCAGACAGAATGAAACGCTGCGCAGAAAAAGGAGCGGAAATCACTTCAGGAGCGACAGGAAGCGGAAGTGATGTACATCGCGTGCGTGGTGACGTCACCCCTTCCCCTTCCCCTAGGGCGCAAGTGCTGAAGTCATATTTGGGTGAGGGAAATGTGACTTACTGGTTTTATAGGCGTCGGGTAAAATTGTGAATTAACCACTCGGGAAGTGGCACACTAGTACAACGAGTTATAAGGGTCGCCATTACATAACCAGGCATTTTTTTTTTCCGAGCACATCGTGTACCCTTTTCAAAACCATCCTCTCAGGCTTGAGGCCTGCTTGTCTCCCCAGCACTTGGAGGCAGGAGAATCAGTTCATCGTCAGCTTCGGTTACATAGCGAGTTCGAGGCCAGCCTTGGGTTATATGGGACTTTTGTCTTCTGCCTCAGGAAAACAAAATGAAAAAGTCACCCAATGACACAATGTTAAGACAAACTGAAAGTAAAAATTTCTTCATCTTGAGATATCCCTCATCAATGTTTCTGGTGGGGTGTGGAGTTAGAATCCACTCAGGTGATTCCTACAATTGGCTGGAATAGGGCAGTGGTTCTCTTGGGGAGTGTGTGTCAAAAGACCTTTTCACAGGGGTTGCCTAAGACCATTAGAAGACACGATTCATAACAGTAGCAAAATTACAGTTATGAAGTAGCAATGAAAATAACTTAATGGTTAGGGGTTACAACAACATGAAGAACTCTAACGGCTGCAGCATTAGGTCGGTTAACAACCACTGGAGTAGGGAGCTAGTTAGTGAATGACAGGGAGGTTGTATTTGGGGTAATATATACCACAGTTGCTTCCTTCTGCTCAGCATCTTGCTTAGTGATGCACCAAAACCTCATTATGAAAGGATAAACTCAGGTCTAGCACTCCCTCTCACGAGGTCTGTGAGCCTCATGGCTTCTCAGTCTTTTCCAACATGATGCCAAACACATCTTGGGGCCATTTGGATCTAGCCCAGATCTCACCATTAGGGCCAATTACAGTTTATTGCGTCAGAAGTGTTGAAGCTGAGAACTGGGAGGATCTTTAAGAGCTTTGCAAAATAGTTCCTTTTTTTTTTTTTTTTTTGGTTTTTTCGAGACAGGGTTTCTCTGTGTAACCCTGGCTGTCCTGGAACTCACTCAGTAGACCAGGCTGGCCTCAAACTCAGAAATCCGCCTGCCTCTGCCTCCCAAGTGCTGGGATTAAAGGCATGCGCCACCACCGCCTGGCTAGCTCCTAATTTTTACAGATAGAGAACAAAGTCTACAGAAAGGAAGCCTGCCAACTGTCAGGAATCTAACAGTGGCAAAGCTAAAATAGGACCTTGAGATTTTTAGCTATTGACCTGGGTTATTTTCCCCAGATGTCATTACCTGAGCAGCATCGAGGGTCAGGCAATCACGCGGATTCAAACTGCCCGCAGGAGGGAACATATCTAGAGGCTGCAGAGAGGGAAAAGATATGGCTCCCTGGTTCAGCACACTGGCTGCTCTTCTATAGAATATGGGTTCACTTCCCAGCACCCACATGGCAACCAACAGCTGTTGTGATTCCAGTTCTAGAAAGATCCAACTCCCTCTTCTAGCCTTCATGGACACTGTAATGCACATTCTTGCATGCAGGTAAACAAACATACATAAGAGACATTTTTTACTTTAATTTTTTTAAGAGTGAATACTGAGTGAGGCGGTGGTGGCGCACGCCTTTAATCCCAGCACTTGGGAGGCAGAGGCAGGCGGACCTTTGCGAGTCTGAGGCCAACCTGCTGACACATTCTGGAAAACAGTTTATTTTATAAATGTGTCCTACATACTTGTCCTGACTTACTGGTCTCTCACCCATCAGCATTCTTACCCCAGCCTCAGGTTCTAGTTCTTCCTTCCTTTTGCTTTACTGAGTACATGCCAATTTGTTCACCATTTCTGCCAACCACTATCTTGTTAGGAATATGCTATGGTTTGAATATGTCTTATAGCCCTGAATTCATACAGAAATTTGATTTCTAAAATCATGTTGATAGTATCAAGAGGAGCCAGTGTGTTACACCTGCAATTCCAGAACTCAGGAGGTGGAAGCAGGAGGTTCAGAAGTTCAAGGCCATCCTCATTACCTAATGAATTTAAGGCCAGCCTGGGCTACATGAGACCTTGCCTCAGAAAAACAAAACAAAAAATATGACTAAGAGGGTAGGTTACCATCTGATTTTAGGGTTTAAAGGCGAGGTCTTTGGGAAGTGATTAAGATCTGGCAAACTGCTAGATCAGAGTAGAGCCCTCATGATTGGATCCTGGTGGTTTAATTTATTCTTTTTGTCTTTTTGTTGCTGTTCATTTTTGAGACAGAGTCTCACTATGTAGCTTTGGCTGGCTTGGAACTCACTAGATGCCTAGAAGTCCTGTGTAGACCAGGCTGACTTGAACTCATAGAGATCCATCCACCTGCCTCTGCCTCCTGAGTGCTGGGATTAAAGGTGTGTGGTGGCTTGTGGTGGTGAGGACTCAACCCAGGTCCTGGTTAGGAGCAGCAAGTACACTTAAATGCTGAGCCGTCTCTCCACACCCTAGGTTTGTTTTGTTTTCTGTTTTTTAGAAAGGATCTCACTCTAGAAAACACTGACCTAGAACTCACTATGTAGCCCAGGCTGGCCTCAGATTTATAGTAATTTTTCCTTGGCCTACCAAGTGCTGGGATTATGAGCATAAACCACTATGGGCACATTCTCTGTATGTATAAAATGAGAAGACATTTGTACAAATGTACGTTCATTGTGTCTTGCTGTATGGTGCTCTGGGCCACCTTGACACTCTGCCAACAAGAAGGCCAGCACTATGAGCCAAAATAGACTCTTTTCCAAAGAAGCCTGTCTGGGGTTTTTTATTATAGAAATATAATACAAAGTGACTTTCAGTTTAGTACCTATCTTAGTCAGGGTTTTCCTGCTCTGAACAGACACCATGACCAAGACAACTCATAAAGGACAACAATGAGCTGGGGCTGGCTTACAGGTTCAGAGGTTCAGTCTATTATATAGGTGGGAGTGTGAGACCACATTTTTTGGGTCCAGACTCCATCTTAGAGAACCTGACCCCACAACAAGACCTGTGTCTAAAACCAGGTTATTCTCCCAACAGATCTGCACCCCTAGCTTACAAGCCCACCCCTGCCTAACAACCATCAATCAGGAGGAAAGCAGAAGTGTAGTTTACGGTTTGCCTCCCAGCACCAGCCAATTACGTTAAAGGCCACAGTAGCACCCCAATTAGACCCTTGCCAGGCTAGGAACACTCACCTTTCACTTGCCATTTTCTATAAAACCTTGTCCCTATGATCGTTCAGGGCTTTTCTCCACGAGAATTGTCCTGTGAGTCGTAGGTGAGTTCAGCCCCACGCTCACGGTGTGAATAAAGACCCTAGTGTGATTGCATTGGTCTTTCAGGATTCACAAACGCTTCCTGGTGAGAGACCAAATCTTTTAAGTTCAGACTCCATTTTAGAGAACTTAAATTCAGGTAAACTAACAGGCCAGTACCCAACATTGGTTTGTTTCTAAGTTACCCGCCAACAAGACCAGTGTCTCTAGGTTAATCTCCCCCAACAAAACCTGAACCTAGCTCCTGTTTCTAGGCTAACCCCAACAAACCCAGTGTTTCCAAGTTAATTGCCAACAAACCTGTCCCCTGCCTAATGACCACCAATGCAGAGGGAAGCAGAAATTAAGTGTATGGTTTGACTCCCAGCTAAAGGTCATAGTAGTTTTCCAATTAGATGCTTGCCAGGCTAGAAAACACACACACACCCTGCTTGTAGCTTTCTATAAAGCCTTACCCTGATAGATTTTGGGGACTCTTCTCCATTAAAGCCATCCTACTGTGTCAGAACTGGCGGGCAGGGAGCCCAAGCTCAAGCTTGTGAATAAAGGCCTTGTTGTGGTTTACATCTGACCGGCTCCTGTCTGTTTTTTGGGGTTCACTAACACTTCCCTGGCACTATACTGGTACTACAGGCAATATCTAGGCAGACATGCCAAGGGTCAAACTGAAGGCCTGATCTGAAGGCCTCTAGGAGAAGACAGGCAGCTAGGTGGAGGGTCTCAAACCCACCCCAAAGTGACACATGAAGTGGAAATTTACAGGTTCTTTGGAAAATCAGTTGTGTTGGATGGTGCTGGGTGCAAACACTCGAAGGAGTGTTTTTCTGAAACAGAAATGTGAGGGAACGTTTCGCTGAAGCGGTTACAGGTCAAAGGATGTTTTGCTAAAGGACAAGTGATGAAGGGTTCTCTGCTAATGACACACATGTATTAGTCCGCCTTATATGCATTGTTGAGCTCCATTTGTCATGGCTCTATAGAAAAACACCAAAAACCTTCTGGTGATATGCTGGTGGCTTCTTGCCAGTTCTGCAGACTTGGGCCGTTGGCAGAGTGAGATCAGCTGATACAGACTCACACGGAGTTTTGCTAAGACAGACTCACTTGCTGAGGCAAGACTTGTGGACATAGGGGTAGATTTCCTTATGAGTTCCTGCTTTGTCCAAGATGCAAATAGCACTAGCAAAATCATTTAGCTATCTACATGCCTGCAAAGCAGCATCAGTGGTTTTGGGCTCAGGAGCCAGATCATAGCCAACAAGTATATTCATCCCATTACGAAATTCCCAGGCATCAAGTCTGGCTTGTTGAAGTATGTCACCCAGTGTGCATCTAACTCCTCATCTGTCTCATGTGACCTGTGGGCATGGCTCCGGGGCTCAGAACCAGGATGGGGTGCAGGCAGCCTTGGGCAGCCTCAAAGGCAGGTTGAACTTATTGGGTCAAACCTGCTTTCATAGGGGTTTGCTTTTTCTGTGTATAAATTGATTTGGGGAAGTCAGAATGCAGTTGAGATGAAAAGTATACATGGGGAAATGTTAATAGTAATGATAATAAGTAGGTTAATTATTTTCTTCTGGGGCTTACCAGAATTTACTAATTGGAAGTCAGTTGTATTAGCTATACTACAAAGGTATAATCCTCATCAATAGATAGATACCTATAGGAAAAATCAGACTGCTGGGTCCAGCATGGCTATGTAAGGGGAAGTGTGACACAGGTCCTGCCCCTGGAGCATCGCCAGGCCATTGGGCCCCACAATCCCCACGTGTGCTGCTGGCTGCTGGGCTGGAACTGATCTCCTGTCTCTTCTATTTTACTTTCAAACTCTCTTTTGCGGGGAATATACTTCCCCCATTACTCAGAGCTAATCACTCCAAGATAAATGAAACAGACTCGGTTCTCAGGAATGAGGAATGGAGGTGGGTCATGAGGCTGAGGGGGATGAGGAGCAGGCCTTCCGGGCCATGGGAAAGGATCTAGACAGCAGAACCACAAAGGCCATAAAAGCCTGCATGGTCCTTTGTAGAAATAGTTCATTGTCAGATTTGGCCTTGAATTTTGAATTCTGAGGAGATCATATACCCTCCAGTCCAATGACTGCTGCATTAATTAGCCAGGGCGAACTTGGGGACATCAGAATAGAGTTAAAGTGGTCTCAAGAAGAAAAGGCATAAATAGGAAGAGAAGGAATCTATAAAATACAGCAAATGATAGATTTCTAGGAGAAAGGCTTGTATATGATTTGGAAACAAATAATATTAGAAGGAGAGTCTATGAGGCCATGCAATTGCTAAGAGAGGAAACAAAGATTAGAGAATTAAAATAAGATGTTTATGTATATAAAAAGTGCTTCATTCTCCTGGCTACCTGAAGGATTGGAGATGCCTAGAGAGATATCAGAGAGCTAGCTGCTTTACTTGCATACATTTTAAAGCTTTGTAAGAAGTCATTTTAACCCTAGAAGTCTGTCACCTTTCTTTTTTACATGAAAGTAATTACTAAAGACTTTTATCTGCTGTACTAGGAAACCACAAGATCTGTGCCCAGCTACCTGGGCTGTGTAAAAACTCTAAGGAAATGTAATTTTGCATTGTGTTTAGTGTTTGTTAAGGAAGCAGTGGTTGGAATTAATGATCCAGGACTCATAGAATTTAGGATTCTATTTAAGGATTCCTAAAATAATTATTAATAATGATCAAAGCCTTGAGGATGTAACTTTAGTAAGTAAAAGACTGGGGTCAGGCTCTCAGGTTGGGAGAAGGCAAAAGAATGAAAAGGAAGAAAGGAGAAGGAGGAAGGATGATGAGAATCCTTGGGCAAAAAGAGAGCACTTGGCCTGACAGCTTGCATCTGCTACTGACTCTGACTCCGAGTCATTATTAGATTAGCGCTGTTCCCATTCCTGGCTTTCTCAGGACCCTCCTCACACTGAGGCTGGACCTTGGCATCAGACTATGTCTACAAAGTGTCCATATCATGCTGCTGCTTCAAAACAGAAGTGGTGTCTCCACGTGAAATGAAACTAGCTGTTGAAGAAGGCATACAATGAGGACTGTAGATGGATGGCTACAGGAAGGCTGCGGAATCCTGTTGCTATGAAGAGTGTTGATCCATAAATTCTGTCTGAAATAGAGAATGATGTTTTGAAATATTCTGAGGCTTGAAGGATGGTAAAATAAAGTCCTAGTATGATTGTAATAAAACATTTGCTAATAAGCCTATAGATATAATCCTACCATATAAAATCCATATAGTTTCGTTTCTCTTCTATAAGGTTATGATGAGCACATGTCCCTTTTGTACAATGGGAGTGGAGTGTCCTTGCTATGTCCCTTCATGACTAATCATTGGTATATGGTTAGAGCATATGCTAATAAGCCTATGGAGAGGAGTGTTGTAGAGATATAGGGAAATCATATTACTAGGCCAGAGGTTAGAAGAGCTGAAGTCTCTTGTTTAGTGGACATGGATTTGGGTTGTCTATGTGATATGCTGAGTGTTTGCTGGGTCATTATGCGTTATCATGTGAATAGAGGCTAAGACAGTAAATACGTAGGATTGAGTTAGGGCTACAGCGAATTCTAGAATTGTAAGTAGTACTAGAATCATGAGTGTAATTGTAACAGTTGGTGGGCCGATGCGTATTAATTAATAAATTAATTAACACTAAGGTGGCACCACTGATTAGATGTATTAATAGGTGTCTGGCAGTAATGATAGCTGTGAGATGAACTGCTATTGCTATCGGTTGAGTAAATAGGCTGATGGCCCCTATGATAATGAGCAAAGGAATTAAGGAGGTGGAGTTCCTGGGCGGGAGGAAGCGGGCTAAAGAGCTTTTTGGTTTGTGCTGGAATCCGACGGTCACAGCTCCAGCTCATGGCAGAATTGCTCTGCCTAGATTATAGGACGCTGAGTAGTAGGTGTGTGTGTGTGAGGAGGGAGGCCTGCGAGGCTTGTTGACACAGTAAATATAAGGGAGAGGGTTATTAGAGATCGTGTTTGTCCTTTCGATGTATGGTTCAGTATTATTTATTTTATGATAAACTTAATTAGTCATTGTTGAAACAAATATAAATGGTTATTAATTAAATATTTTGAAGAAGGAAATAAAATTGAGGGAAACATGATCGGTGATCCTGTTGTTGTCGAAGTAATGAAAGAGGCAAATAGATTTTTGTTCATTTTCACTCTCAAGGATTTTCAGTTTTTAATGATTTTAAGGTTTTTGGAAAGAGATGTAGGGGAAACTTGTAAGGAGAATCTCGATTGGAATAAACTAATTAATGTAATTGTTGAGGGTAGGATGGTAATAAATCATGTGGTTACATCTAACTGTGGCCTTTCACTGCAGAGATATTTAGTCTCTAACTTTAACCTAAAAGGTTAATGTTCCAAGCTTTGAGGTGAGTTTAGCTTATAGGAATAGATCAATTTTCAAAATGCTTTAGTGGCACTGTTTCAGTGACAATTGGTTTGAAGCTGTGATTAGATCTGTAGATTTCTGAGCAGTGTCCATAGAATACCCTTGGGCAATTTGATGTTACCCTGGCTTGGTTTAGGCATCCTGGAATGGCTTCGCTTTTAGTCCTAGTGAGGGAATACCTCAGGAGTGAATGAAGTGCGTCTCCGGATGAGATTAACATCCTGTATCTTGTACCTTGGCAATACAACTCAGTTTTCCACTGCTAACAGGAAAGCTCACCTGGTGACTTATTGGAATTATACATGCGTTGAGACATAGATCTTTATAGTCGGTATATTTGTAGTTCCGATATGATTTCGGTGTTCTATAGCTTTTACTGTTAGTTCGGGGTCTTTAATCTTATCTATCATATCAAGGATTTGTAGGGAAGGAAGGGCAGTTAGAATAAGAATTACAGCTGGTAGAACAGTTCAGATTCTTTCAACTTCTTGGGCATCTATCCTACCTGGACAAGACCTCAGTAGTTGGTATAAGCAAGATGACGTGAAGCACTAAGGAGCTAATAAGGAATGCCATCACGAGTGTGTGGTCATGGAAGTTTATAAGTTCTTCTATAATGGATGGTGTAGCATCTTGTAAGCCTAGATGGAAGGGAGAAGCCATATAGGATATATAGGTGTTAATCAATAATTTAACTTTGACAAAGTTATATAATTAATTTACTAATATCTCGTCGAGAAAGACATAAAGTTTATGAGATTGGCTTGAAACCAGTTCTTGAAGTAGATTCTTCAAATGTGTGATAAGGTAGGGACAGCAATGAAGTCATTCTAAGCTTGTGGATGAATAGGAAACTGAAAATAGCTCTTGTTTAGAGGCTAAGGCTTCTCACCGCATGACATCATGAGGACGGCTGTAAGGGGAGTGCAGGGCAGTGGCTGAGGCTGAAGAGCCGCCCTGGCCCTTTTGAATCTTGCCTTCTGAGGCCATGGCTGGCCTCAAGGAGAAGCTTGTTTCTTCACTAAGGTTTTTTGGTAACAGCAACCAACCAACCAAACAAAAAAAAATCCACAAAAAAAAAACCCAAAAACAAAACAATCACAAACAAACAAACAACCCCTCCAACCCCCAAACAGAAAGTCTGGCAGAGCTCATGCAGAGGGAGCTCACGCAGAGGGAGCTCACGCAGAGGGAGCTCACGCAGAGGGAGCTAGTTGGAGAACAGAACACTATATATTTCTTTGTATTGTCAATGTTCTCCAGAGAAAGAGCACTAAGAACATACTTCCAATGCTTATTCCAACAAGAGAGGACAAAAGCCACAGAGAACTATGGCCCACACCTTTAATCCCAGCACTTGGGAGACAGAGGCAGGTGGATCTCTGGGGTCATCCCGGTCTACAAAGTGAGTTCCAGGCTAGCCAGTGCTACATAAAAGTGATGGTTTTAGGAAGGGTTTGCTACAAGATTTATATTTCTTTTTTAAACTTTTGGAGACAGTTGAAAGAAATTAGGTTTGCTATGGATTACTTGCTCCCAGGAACATGGATTTTTTTTTTTTTTTAAATGATTGGGCAGGTTCTGTCACTCCATCATTCATGACAGGCAGGACACTTAATCTCGTCATTCCAGAAGACAGAAAGGAGCTGGAGAGATGGTTCAGCTGTTAAGAGCACTGACTGTTCTTCCAGAGGTGCTGAGTTCAGTTCCCAGCAACCACATGGTGGCTCACAACCATCTGTAATGGGATCC
The DNA here is from genome assembly GCA_030674055.1 of Rhabdomys pumilio. Taxonomy (NCBI): domain Eukaryota; kingdom Metazoa; phylum Chordata; class Mammalia; order Rodentia; family Muridae; genus Rhabdomys; species Rhabdomys pumilio. The sequence continues at coordinate 20,569,808 of JANHMN010000012.1, read as the reverse complement.
GATGCCCTCTTCTGGTGTGTCTGAGTCACATACATAAAATAAATAAATAAATAAATCTTTTTTTTTTTTTATCTCGAGACAGGGTTTCTCTGTGTAGCCCTGGCTGTCCTGCAACTCACTCTGTAGACCAAGCTGGCCTCGAACTCAGAAATCCACCTGCCTCGGCCTTCCAAGTGCTGGGATTAAAGGCGTGCGACACCACTGCCTGGCCATAAATCTTAAAAAAAAAAAAAAGACAGGTTTGCAGAGATGACCAGCACGTTCTACTTAGTCTTCCTCTTCCCCTGAGTTCTCTTTTCTCAGAGTCAAACGACTTTTTCCCTTGACTGTTCTGACGTCATCATCCTTATTGCCTAGACAGGACTCCTTCAAGATTGTGTGTTTCAGAGAAGGTAAAAAACCCACAAAGCAGAACAGAAGTGCTTACTGTAGTCTTTAACTCTAAAAATGGAATTTTCCTTAATAAAGGCCTGGTGGCTTGTGTCTGTAATCCCAGCACTAAAATGAGACAGAAAAACCAGGTGGTGGTGGTGCTGGCAGTGGCACACACCTTTAATCCCAGTACTCTGAAGGCAGAGGCAGGTAGATCTTCATAAGGTTGTTGCCAGCCTGGTCTACAGAATGAGTTCCAGGACAGCCAGGGCCACACAGAGAGAAACCCTGTTTCAGAAAACCAAAAACCAAAAATCAAACTAGAAAGAAAGGAAGGAAGGAAGAAAAGAAAAGAAAAAAACCCTGAGATAGTAGGATTGTTGTGAGTCAGCCTGGGCTACATAATGATTTCCCCAGAAATCTCAATAAAGCGAAAGTCAGGGAGAAGAGTGAGTGACTTGGAGATCAGTTCTTCCAGAGCCTCATGTGATGTGGAGCCTGGCCTACATCGTTTTGCTCCCATGGTCCCCTTACTACCTTATTCAGACGGGATATGACGGTTCAAGCCTTTTATTCTAACCCTCCAGAGGCAGGCAGATTATTATGAGTTCAAGGTCATCGTGATTTATGTAGTGAGTTCTAGACCAGCGAGGGGTACATAGATAACCTCTCTCAAAAAATTTTTGTTGTTTAATCAGCTGTGTGGTAGTGAATGTCTGTAATCCCAGCACTCAGGCTGAGACAGGAGGATCAATGTGAGTTTTAAGACAACCTGGGTTTTATTAAAAGATCCTGTCTCAAAATCAAGCAAGAGAAAAAAAAAAAACAAGAAAAATTAATATAATTGTTGCCAATGATAGTTTTCCTATGATGATATATAATGTTAGAAGATATTCCTTCTGTCCAAATGCACCCAACCAAGCTACCCACCAAGGCGGTAAGCTTCTAGTATCACCACAGAGCTCCTTTAAACTCAGTCTTCTATCTTGTTCTTTGATTTCTTGAGGAGCTAAGAGATCATCCTAACTTATTTATCAGTCACAACTTGGGCAGAGATTTATGACCCTGAGTCATAGGTGAGACTTCTCTCACTCTCCTGGGAGTAACTTTGGGCCAAGGTTGGGGCAAGCTGAGCAGGCCTGATTTGTACCCAACCTGCTATCTAGTCATTTGACCACATGGAGGCAAAACACACCAGGTTGAAGCTCCTGGAAGAGGTTTCCTCCACCAAGGGCCTGCTAGCTAGAGCTGAAAGTACAGCAGCAGGCAGGCTCCTTTGTGAGGTGGCCTCAGTGACAGAGGCATTATGAAGTAAGAAGTACCCCACCCCAAACTTATTGAGTCAGCTACATTAGCCTATGTTTCCTCCCCACTCCCCAAAACACCATCTACCTGACCTAAGCTTTGCTATGTTGCTACCACTTCTGGGAGCCTGTGCTGTGATAGGTCCATTCCAGGGCCCTGAATGGGAGCCAGTGAGGGGTCTACTATCCCAGGATCAAAGCTGTAAGGATCCCCGCTGCTGTGGCAATCTGCTTGTCTCCTGCCTCTTTCTGATCTGGCAGATCCAACAGTATTGGTACCAGCTCTCCAGGACCAGGAAGAGGAATGTCACCAAGGTAAAGGGGCCACCTCCTCAGCATCATGATCATTAGCCACTTGCCACATGGATGGTGTTCTGTGTCTTGTGTATCAGAGAACTAAAGAGCGGGCACTGCTCTGTATAAGCACTGTCCAGGCCTTGAACCCAGGACTCACTCTAGACGCATCTCTTCCTCACTCCACAAACTCAACCCGCTTGCAAGTTTTAGGAACCCTACTTGGAAAGCATATCTCATATCTGATGACTTCTGGAAACCTTCCTACACCACCTGGGCAGAGCTACCATTGTGTAGCTCTGGATCATGGTAACAGTTGTCCACCTTCGCCTGGTATAACCTTCCTTTTCTTTTTTAAAAAGCATAAGGTGTCCACACAGATTATAAGTGTATAAATCACTGAACTTTTACAAGCCAAGCACACCCGTGTGCAGCACCCAGATTAAGAAACACCGCCAGGGGCTGTCAACATAGTTCAGTGAGTAAGACTGATGGCTGCCAAGCCTGATGACCTGACTTTCATCCCCCTAACCCACATGTGATAGGGGTTAGAGAAATTCCCACAAATTGTCACGTGACCTCCACATCTATGCCATAGTACATACACACAAGCTTGTGGAGTGTGACTGTGCACACACACACACACACACAAACACACACACACACACACACACAAACACACACACACACACACGAATTACGTACAGAGAAGGAAGCACAAGGATGGTGCAAGCCTGTAATTCCAACATTCAGGAAGCAGAGGTGGGGAGATTATCTCGTGTTTGAAGCCATCCTGGTCTACATATCTAGTTCCCAGCCAGTGGGGCTAGATAACTCTATTTCAAAAGACATAAAAGGAAAGTTAAAAAACAAGCAAACAGATCATCAAGTAAGCAGTGTCGCTTAATAGTAGAATGTTTGTATAATATGTATAAGGCCTTGGCTTTAAACACTAGCAATGAAAACTGAGCATGAGGCTGTGTGTGGGGTGCACCCCTTTAATTCCAACACTCAGAAGGCAGAGGCAGGCAGATCTCTGTAAGTTTAAGGACAGCTTAGTCTATATAATGAATTCTGAGACAACCAGGGCTATATAGAGAGACCTCGTTTTAGAAGAAAAAGGGAAAAAGAAACCTGGGTATGATGGCTTATGCCTGTAATCCCAGCACCCATGACTCAGAGCTGCTCAGGGGAAGCACTAGAATGAGACTCTGTCTCAAGCTTTGTCCCACAGCCCTACACCAACCAACCAATCAACCAGTCAACCAACCAACCAACCAACCAACCAACCAAACAAACAACCAAACAACCAAACAAAGAACCACCCCTCAGAAACCCAGACCAAAACCCAAGCACTAGAAGATTCTGGGTTCAAATTCCAGTAGTGAAAACAATTCCCCAAAGCCCCAGGATGTGCACTCATGGCTGATTTCATAGATACACGGGACCTACGTGAGATCAGTAGACCTACGTGAAATCCCGTGGCAACTATTCTACACTGAGCGTAAGTCAAACTGTGCTGGTGAGCCAGGCAGACTTTAAGAACGGATTAAAGCTCTTTGCTACATAAAACCATGTAATGGCTTCTGGGAGTCCACTGTCTACCAAAACTCCTGCCTCAATTTCAAGGCCTGATAGAATGTAGCCTGTATTTCTCTCAGACGCAGTCTTCCACTGTTCTTGTTGCTGGCTCCATTCTGATCATATGAACATTCCTCTTCCTCCTCCTCCTGCTTCTCTTCCTCTTCTTCCTCTTCCTCCTCTTCCTCCTTTCTCTCTCCTTCTTCCTTGTTCCCTTCCTTCCCTTCCCGGTTTTCTAAGGGTGGGTATAGAGCCCAGGGCCTCACAAGCTAGCCAACATGCTTCACGCTGAGCAACATCGAGTTCTTGCCAAGGCTTCGTTGCTGTTCCTGTGGACATAGTCTTGGTGGTTCTGTCCTCAGGGTCTTCATACTTAATGTCTCCTCTGCCTATAATGCCTAATGTCACCTAATGCCCCTCACTTCATTTAGTTTTCCAGACACATATCACCTCCTCTCACTTTCCTTGACTCTTCTGTCTAGTGGAGTTAACTCCAGCCCTTCATTTGCATTTACTTCTATTCAAATGCTTTTTGGGATACTTACAAGGATGTTATTTTATTTAAGATAGGGTTTCATATATAGCCTAGGCTAGCCTCTAACTTGCTATGTAGCCAAAGATGACCTTAAACTTCTGATACTCCTTTGTCTATTTTCCGAGTGCAGAGATTATTGGAGTGGATTGTTTTTGTGCTAGGCAAACACTCTATGAATTAAGCTACATCCTCAGTCCAATTGATATACATTTGGTTATTCTCTTCTCTATGCCTACACCATAGCTCCCACCAGGGACTGTCTTGTTCACATTGCTACTCAGCACACAGAACAGTTCCTGGCTCAGAGCAACTCCTCAGTATTTCTGGGGGGGGGGATGAATGATGTTTGCTTGGGTGTGTGTGACCCCCTTTCTTAGTACAGGCACCTCCACCTGTGCTAAGGGAGAGTGGAACGTTATCTGTGAGGAACGTAGGAGATAAACTGTGTGCTGAACTCTGCTTTTCAGCTCTTACTTACTTCACAGGTGCCTCCACAGAGACGGACAGTGTTGTCTGCCACCCGGGACACTTTCTTTGAGATGATTCCCGAAGTCTTTACTCATGGAAAAACCAGAGTCCTGGATGTTCACATCGAACAGTGGATACAGAAGCAGAGATGGGGATACCGGAAACATGTCAGACAACAGTGGGATACCCAGTACCTGCTGTCTCCACAGAAGCCGTGTCAAGACCTGCGTTGGGATGTCCACACCTCCACTGGGCCCATTTTTTGTACCTCTTCCTTTTCAAGCACGTGTCTTCTCCCTCAGGACAATTCTTGGGAAGCATGGCAGTTACCCTGGTATCCCAGGGATAGCCAGACCCACCCTCCCCTGGCTCTCTGCCAAAGAATGGAGCAGCTTCTGGCTCCTTCTCATAAGTTGGTGCCAGGAGAGCCTGTTAGTGTGAGGTACACCTCCACGGCTTTAGCTTTCTCTCTTCCAGACTTCCCTCTAGCTCAGACTCCAAACTTCTGCCTCAGAGAGTTTCTGCGTGATTCTCTTAACCAACCATTGGAAGCGTCCACCAAGGGATGCCTGGAGAGCATACAACGTCCCTTAGTACCCTGGGGTAAAGCTGAGACCATGTACAGAGAATATGGTAAAGCTACTCTGCAATATCTGAACAGGAGAAAGAGCAGAACGGACGATGTTCAGGGAGTACAAGCATCTGGAGCCTTCCGCCCAATCGCGTCTAGAGTGGAGGAGGATGGAGACGCCAAAGCCCTGGGGTACAGAAACCAGAGGCAAGAAAGAAGAGAAACTGATGGAGAAATCCCAGTGAAAGGACGGGAGAGGCAAGACCAGGTGAGGATTGCAGATAGAGAACAAATGGAGAAACTACAGAGGAAAACCCAGAGGAAGCCTGGAGAGAAGAAACCTTCTCCCCAGGTTCATATGGGAGGGAACCAAGAACAGTTCAGATGTAAAATTGACATAGCAACCCAGACACCAGAGTGGGGCAACAAGGAGGATGCTGTGGAGACTCCAGCACTGGGGAAGAATGAAGAAGCCAGAAGGAAGGAAGAGACAGAGGTTGAGACCCAAGGGTTGGAAATTTGGGACTGGACTGGAAATAAGGCTGCTGAGAATCCCCAAATGTTAGATCGGAGGACACAAGACCAGATTGGAGGCAATACTGGTACCGAAACTGAGGTGGAGGAAGGAAGGAACAAGGACCAGATCAGGAGTGAGGATGGTGTGACAATCCAGACATCTGGAAGGGAGAATCTGGGAGAATTCAAACAAGACAACGAAGAGATCCAGGCCCTGGGGCAGGAGAAACAGGGATGTGTTAGAACTGAGGATGAGGTCCAGAGTGCAGCCGGGGAGCCTGGAGGACAGAGCGGCAGTGAGAATGACGGGAAGACCCAAGCCTCTAAGGGAGAGAACCAGAATCTGTCAAGACAGGAAGTTGAATTGGGAATGAGGAAGCTCAGGGAGGTAAAAGAAGGCGACTGGGTGGTGATCCACGCGTCATGGTGGGGCAGCCAGAGGCTTGGGCTGATTGCAGCAGACAGAGGACTCATGATACCATGCTGGGCAGACCAGCGTCAGGTCAGAGGAGAACGCACAGTAGACATCCCATCATTGGAAAGTGACCGAAGACAAGGTGGAGATGCTGATGCAGCAAGTCAGGTGACACCTGAGGCCGAGGAACAGGCTCAATCCAGTGAACCTGACTTGACGACTTACGCAGTACTGAGCAAGGATGAGGAAAAGGCTGAAGAGGGAAATGGAACGGACACTCTGTCGGCACAAGGGAAGAGAAACCTGAGAGGGGATAATGGCACGGATGAAGCACAGACCCAGAAACTTGGGGAAGAAAATCAGGGTCAGTTAGGAAATGAATCACATAAAATGATTCACGAAACAAAATGGAAGAATCAGAAACAGATTAGAGGCAATGATCGTATAAATAATAACCAGACATCTGAGGCAGAGAACTGGGCGGAGCTAACAAGTAAGAAAGGTGATACAACAGGGTTCGAGGAAGCTGAGGAGGTTGAGGGTGAGGATGGCATAGAAGGAATGAGAATCGTGAGAGGAGCCCAGGCGGAGGAAGGTACAGAGACCAAGGCAACCATGGAAGAAAGTCAGAGCCAGTTAGGGGACGTAGGTACAAATACCCATTCATCAGAGTCAAAGAGCCAGAAGGAGGTGGACAGCGAGGATGGAACAGAAGCTCAGGCCCCAGAGAAGAGAAACCAGGGAGAACTTGGAGATGATGATGTGAAGACCCAGAGACCTGAGAGCGAGAACCAGGGACAGTTGGCTGAAGCTGGAGGGAGCTGGGAACAGGCTAAAGGAGAGAACACTTCGGAAAATGGGGCACTAGAGAAGAAAAACTGGAGAGAGGCTGGAAGAGAGGACTGTAGAAACATGCAGGAGCCCAGGAGACAGGATCAGAGGCAGCTAAGTGAAGGTGATAAAAAGACCTATTGGTTAGAGTGCAAGAACCAGGAGGATTTTAGAGATGGGAATGATGCAGAGATTCAAAAACAAGGGGAGAGAAACCCAATAAGTTTTGCAGGAGATGATGGCTCAGAGACCCAAGCCTCCGTGGGAGAGAACCAGAGACAGTCTGTGTGTGAAACTGATGAAAAGATTCAGACACAGGGGCAAAGAATTCAGAGCAAGCATAGAGACACTGCTACAGAAATCCAGGATGTCGGGGTCCGAAGAAAACACAGAGCTGAGAATTCTAAACTGTCTCATCATCCATCCAGGAGAGGAGACAAGGGCCGGGTTAGCAGGAAGGATGCTGTCAGGCCCAGTTCCCTAAATGACTCTTCTGGGAAATTGGGGCCCACAAGCCAGAAGTGCAGCTTGGCTCAACCGGCTTCTCTCACTTCTGGATACGAATCCCCTAGACACAAGCAACCAATGGCTGGAAATGGTGTAGACTCTGCTCCCTGTTCTGAAGAACGTCTAAGTAGCCAGGGCACAGGCCCTGTCCAGAAGCACAGATGTGAGGTCAGTGAGAGGGCCCAAAGGGCCCAACCTGGGTCTCAAAGAAGACTAGAAAAGTACAAAAAGGTGGATCCAGGAAAGGCTTCCAGCCCAACCTGCCCGCACCCCTACCCACAGTCTCAGGCCTCCTCTGTCTTTCCCTCTCTCCTATGTCCCCAAGTCTCCCAAGCAGCCCCAGCTCTAGCCATACCAGTTGCTCTCACCACCCTTCACAAATGGCCAGCTCTCAAGAAGAGCAGACATTTGCTCCTGGAATCCCTCATGAAGAGGAGAATTGCACACCTGAGGTGGGGCCTCCCTCGACGAATCCTGGAGTCTTACCTGCTTTTTCACTTCTTAGAATCTTGCTCTTTGCCGAGACCTGCAGTGAGGCTGCCTGGATTGCCTACAGACCAGGAACGCCAAAGGCAGCAGGAACGACACCGTGAGTCTCAGGCATTCCTGTTAGGCCTCAACTCTCCAGCCAGGTCTCAAAGCCGTCCAGTTGTTGAAAAAAAAAGCTCTAAACTCCGTACCCAAGTCCAGGCTCTAGAGAAGCATAGACCAACTAAGTCGGAGCCAATGGGGAGCTCTAGTCCACCTAAGAAACCCAGGAGAATAAGACCACCAGGGGGCGCAAGAGAACCACAGATCCAGGAAGAAGCCCCTAAGGCCAAGATCCCTGCTCCCAGGAATCCTAGGCCAGCAGTCGAGTCCAGAAGCTGGCATAACCCAGGAGGAGTCCCAGAGTTTTCCATTGAGAACAGCAGAAGCAGAAAAATGGTTAGGCCTGGAGTTCCCCATGTGGAAGAAAAGACTTTCAGCAGAGCAAGAACCTCATCCTATCCAGAAGGCTACAACCACTGGAAAAAAGAATGCATTCCAAGGGAAGCCTTTGAGCTCCCCACTAGCAAGTGTCAACAGTCCACATGGCAAAGAAGTGAAAGCGTGGGACCTGAAGAGGTCAGAAAACGAGCCTGTTCTGCACATACCTCCAGCTTCAGAGGGAGTAACCACTCTGCTGCAGCCAGGCTGAGCGTGACCATCTGGAACAAGATGCCATGGTCGACACAGCTGGCTAAGCCTCAGCAGTCCACTCCCTTTCTCACCCTGAGGAACCCTACCACACTTAACAAAGTGGGGGCTCCATGTACAAAGGAGGACAGGAGCAGACCCCCCACTGCTTTGGAGATGGAACTCGAGCCACTAGGCCATTCTTGTACAGGAGTAACTGTTCCTAAGATAGAGAGCTATCAGGAACACGAGACACCTGGGAACTCAAGGGGGGCAGCACACAATCCAGCAGTCTCACAAAAGTTTGGTTTTGTGAGGCACTTGAGATATTTTCTCAGACAGTATGGCCTTAAAAAGTAGGCCACAGGCCCAGAGTCCTTAGGACGTGTCAGAGAAGGCATGCAAGTGACCTGCTTAGTCTCAGAGCCTCTAATAAAATTGGTTATTTGGACCCTGCAGTACGGCAGATTCCTTTGGTATGCTGACTGTTCTCTTTTGGGATTTGGGGTACTCTGTGGACAGCATAGACACTACTACACTGTAGTTTTGAAGGTTAGCAGAATGTAGGGCAATCCAGTCTCATCTACTACCAACTCCTACCTTCTCAGCCCCTTTCCCCAAGGCTCCCAACTCCTCATGTTAGATTACATGACTTTTTTTTTTTTTTAATTAACCATGCCTTTGTCTTGCTCCATTCCCAAAGTAATTCTGATTGAATCAGGATATTCAGCCCCAGTTGTTTGGAGGGTGGGGTAGTGTTCTTCATGACACAATATTATCCAGACCCATTATCACAAAGAAGGGAGGTTTATAAAGGCTGAGAAACCACTGAGCAAGAGAAGACATAAAGATTGTTAAGACCAGAAATTGAAGGAGGACCAGAGAGAAAAGTGTTTTCTGGACCCAACAGGATACTGTACTCATAAACTCACAGCAGCCGTGGTTGCCTGTACAAGACCTGTGCAAGGTCAAGCCAGTCTACAGTCCAGCATGTGGTGGGTAGGCATTCATGGATCCCTCCATTCCTGAGGGGCTATGGAGATGCGATAGCTTCTGTGGGAGGGGAGCGTCAGTTTTCTTTAGGGTGTAGCTCCTGATAGGTCAGGCACTCTCTAGTGGATGGCCCCATACCATCTATGGACAGTATTAACTGGAATCAAGGAGTTATTTAAAAACAAAAAGTCACAGAGCCAGGAATGGTGGTGCATGTCTTTAATCTCAGCACTAAGGGTCCAGAGGCAAGTAGATCTTTGTGAGATCGAGGCCAACTATATATTAGTCTATACCAGGCAGCTCATAGCTGTCAGTAACTCTAGTTCTGAGGTACTTAATGCCTCATCTGACCTCCGTGGACTCCTATATGCACATGGTACTAAAGTAGAGAATAACACAGAAAAAGCCAATCCTTAGTGAGCTGTCTATTTATTGAGTGATTCGGTTAAAACACTGCTTGTACTGCCTGTCAGCCAAACAAGACTTCACTTGCTACCTGGGGCAGAATGACCTGTAGGAAGAGCTGAAACAGTGGTTGGCTGTCCTTAACTTGCTGACTTCTCACAAACACTTCTGTAAAAGCTCCCTTGGGACCAAGCATAGAAGCCTTTTAGGAACTTTGTCCTGGCTTCGCTCCACTGGTGACATCTCTCTTCCACTCTCATTGTGTCAGAGTGCTAATATTCAGGGAACACTTGGACAGACAAGTATTTGAAAAGACACTATGAGGTTCTCAGAGAATTACTAAAACATTTTAAAAATAGATGTTTGTGGTGGTGGTGGTGCACACCTTTAGTTCTAGAACGGGGAGGCAGGCAGATCTCTGAGTTCCAGGATGACCTTGAGTTCCTGAGCTTCATGCCTTCTTTCTCAGCTCCTCAGAACTCTCTCAGCACTCGTTTGGAACCAAACACTTCCCTTAGGGCTCTGCCTTCCCGTTCCTGCCTGGCATGCCCTAAGGGAAGTGTGGATAAGGGGCCTCCATTCCCAACAGCGTACCAGTGGTGCCTGGGTACAAAGGAGACTGGGAGCCACAGCAATCATCCTAGATCCCACCGAGGACTGCCGTTTAGAGACTGCGGTTTGCCTCCCCTGAGCAGCTGTGTTCCAGGCAACCTAATGGGGAGACAAGATGCACCCCAGTTTATCTCATAAGAAAAACAAGAAACTCCCCAAATCCTGTCACCCAGTTAAGTTTTAATATACGTTGTTTTTTCCATCATTGCCTACGGAATGTTCCTATAACAACATAGCTATCTCTACCATAGCATTCACCCTGTGGTAAGCTTGTAAAACAGTTCCCAGTGATCTCTACCTTCTAGTGTTTGTGCCTAGTATAACTAACTCCCCTCCTTGAGTGTGATTTGGCACTGTTGACTTCCAACAATTAGAGTACAAGCAGAAACGATGGAGCAATTCTATCTCAATCTCAGGAGAATCAGGAATTTAAAGTCACCCTTAACCTCATATCATGTTTGAGCCAGCCTGAACTACATCAGAACCTAACTCAAAACAAACAGATGGGAGAGATGGCTCAGCGGTTAAGAACATTTGTTCTTACAGAGGACTTGGTTTTATTTCCCGGCACCCAAATGGTGACTCTAGGGCTCCCCAACTCTAGCTTCAGGGGATCTGACTCCCACTTCTCACTTCTGCAGACACTAGGCACTCATATAGTGTACATACATACACACAGGTTAACACTCACACATAAAAAAAATTTAGTAAAAAAAAAAAACAAATTATAGCAAAATTTATTTTCTTTTCTTCCTTATCAAATCTGACAGCTACTTTATAAACGCTTTGAGCACACATTCCTGATGAGGTCTACGCACGATCCTTTTGGGTTTAGTTGCACACAATCCACAGTCCTGGTCTACAACACCCGCCCTTGCAGTGGCTGCTCGCCCGGCTCTGGCTGCAGCGTCGGGGCCGCAGGAGGCACGAGCTCCTCCACGTGCGCGCTCGCCCGCGCTCTCTTCCTACTGCGCTTGCGCAAAAGCGGCGCGGGAAAACTTGCGCTGCAGAGCCGGAGCGGAGCGAGGAGGTGGCTGTGGGGCAGATGATGGCTGCTGACCATCCCGCGTTTGGGAGAGATGAAGAGGCCGTGTTGCTTCTGGAGAGGACCCATCACCGGCATGATCCGCGCTGGCTGCTGCCCGTGTCCCCTCACGTCTGCCTGGCCTGTGCATTGGAGCTGCTGCCCAAGCCCGGCGTGTCGGTGCGACCTAAACCTTCCCTTCCCCCAAGGACCTGGCGTGGCCATGTCCCTCACCCTCCTCGGCAAGCCAGCTTCTCTGAACCAGGCACACTCTTCCTGAAAACGAAACCCAAACCCGACCGCTTCCCCAAGGCTCGCCCTTCTCCCAGCTGCGGCGGCCATTGCTGCCCCCAGCTTGGGTCTTCCCCAGGTCGACCTTCCTCCAGCCTCCAGCGGGGCTGTGCCCGCCGCCTGCTGAGTCTCTAGTGAGCCTGTCCTTAGGTGCACCAGGCTGGAGGATCCCCAGGTCACTTTTAGGTCTCAGGGCTGCACCAGCCCCCCTGTTTGCTCTCCTCCATCTCTAGGAACTGAGCCTCAGCTCAGCTCCTCCATCCCTTTTAGCCCTAGTGAAAAAAAAATGGGGATAATTTGATTGCTTTACCAGCTTCTTAGGCTGAAATATGTTGATGGCAAACATTTGGGAGATAGAGGCAGAAATGATTAATTCAAAGCCAGCCTTAGCTACATAGTGAGTTTGAGGCCAGCCTGGGCTACATGAGACAAAAAAAAAAAAAAGAATGTCCCTTCTCCAAATGTATTGGTGAAGAAGAGTGATTTGTAGATAAAGTGCTATGTAAATGTAAGGTAGAAACATCAGTTTCTGTACAGATGTGTGAGTTCCCTAGTGTAAATGGTGTCCATCCACCCTGTAGGGAGGATGGCTCGCTCACAGTTTAAGTGACTGATGTAGTACTCGTGTGGTTATATTTGGGGATTACAGTTGTTTGGGTTCAATGTGACCCTGCCTTGGTTAATCTTGACTTTCTCTTCATTCACTCAAAGCTGGTGCGCAAGAAGCATGTGGTGTTCTGCTTCCAAGATGCCCTGGTGAGGCACACCTCCTTGGTCACTCAGCTGGTAGCTCAGGACCAGAGAGTCTGCATCCATTTTGCACGTGTGCTTTTTGGTGAGATCCAAGGGAAAAACTGGCATGAATTGTGCGTGCGAAGCACAGGTTTTAACCAGGGAGGACCTGGAGAGATGACTTAGGCGTCTTGTATCACTGTGGCAGTTTGCTAGCAAGTTGTGCTCTAATCACAGCAGTATGGACCCTCCCTTTCTAAGCTACAGGAATCGTTTTATGGTAACTGTCCTTGTCCGACCTAAGAGGCCAGGGAAAGTAGAGAGATACACATGGAAAGTGGGAAATTCCTCTTGTATAGTTGAGATCTGGCTCAGGATGAGAGGCCTGGAATGCAGTTGGCTCACCTTGGTTGTCATACCGGTCAAGTCATTTTCCTTCTCCTTCCTTAGTTTCTTCACCTATGAAGTGAGGTGGTCCCTTCTCTTGATTACAGTGGACAGTAGACCTTGTCCTTGCAGGGAGGATGGATAAGATGCATTGAGTGCTTCCCTGTGTCCAGGCTTATCGACTGCTGACCACTGGGAGCTAGGTTGACCTCGGGAGAAAACAAAGTCTGCCAAAATGTATTCTTTTTAATCTTAGATATGTCACAGACTCCAGAGCATACAGTCGGTTGGCTGTGAACTCGGACTATCATCATTTAAAAGTTAGACTGGACATTGAGAACTCTAGGTGTTGTGGAGAGCAGAACTGAGCAAGGGTGTTGTTTGTAAAACTGTGCGTGTTGAAGTGGCACTATTAATCACCCTTTTCTCGCCTCCCCTCCCCAAGGACTGTTAAGCAGTGTGGAAGATGGGAGTGTGGTAGACCTCTGTATTGAAGGTAAGGCATTCCTGCTGAAGCTGTGTGTACCTCCCATTCTAACTGGGGACTGTTAGCCTGAATTGTAGCCCTGGCTCCTGAGGCTTTAGTGAAATTGCCCACTTAGACACGTAGGAGGGAACTCAGTGAGTTCATAACTAATTCTACGTTTCATCTCAGGCATCGCCTCTTTGCTAAGTACTGCATTAAGCATTGGGCATATGTAGATGTGGCCATGCCTTCTAAGAGTTTACAATCTACAGAGGAGATTGGCTGGTAAATAAGTGGGGGTCGATGCCTGCTGTTACAGAGGAGTGGATGATGTGCTGGGCATAGTGGTGTGTGCCATGATTCCTAGCATTCTGTGGCAGAGGCAGGAGGATGTCTGTGAGTTTGAAGCCAGCCTGGTCTACATATTGAGTTCCAGGACAGCCAGAAATACACAGAGAAACACTGTCTTAAAAAAAGGAAAAGAAAGGTACCTGGAGAGATGGCTCAGTGGTTAAGAGCACTGACTGTTCTTCCAGAGGTCCTGAGTTCAATTCCCAGCAAACACATGGTGGCTCACAACCATCTGTGATGAGATCTGGTGCCCTTTTCTGGTGTGCCTGAAGACAGTGACAGCGTACTCATATAAATAAATAAACATATACATATATATATACATTATGCACTCATATACATAAATATATAAGTAAATAAATAAATATATATAAATAAATTATGTACTCATGCATAAATATATAAATATAAATAAGTAAATCCTTAGGAAGAAAGAAACAAACAAACGAGGCGTTGTCAACAATGTTTTGTGTTTGAGCCATGTGTGGTGGTGCACACCCATAATCTCAGGACTTGGGAGGTAGAGGCAGAAGCATCAGCAGTCCAAGGCCGTCTTTGGCTACCTACCAAGTTTGAAACCAACAAAGAAACTGGGCTGGAGAGATGGCTTAGGGATTAAGTGCACATGTTGCCCATACAGAGAACTTGGGTTCAGGTCCAGCACCTAGTACTGATCACAACCATCTGTGATTCCAGTTCCAGTGGCCAGTGGCCTCTTCTGACCTCTGCAGTCACTAGGCATGCATGTGGTACATATCACATACAGGCAGTCAGTTACTCATATGCATTAAACAAACCTCAACCCAAACAATAAAACAATTCAGCAATGTTCAGTTACTCATATGCATTAAACAAACCTCAACCCAAACAATAAAATAATTCAGCAATGTAATTTCTTTCAAAAATTACATTTCACATAAATTTCTTCTAAAATTTTTAACTTCAATGTTTCTAGCTTTAAAACTATTTTTGTGTTATGTGTATGTGCCATATGCTTCCAGGAGCTGGAGTTATAGATGGTTATGAGTTCCCCAGTGCTGGTGGCACTAACCAAACTCTGCTTCTCTGGAAGATTAGTAAGAGCTCTTAATTGCTTAGTCACTAGTCCCTTATTTATTTATTTATTTATTTATTTGGGTTTTTGAGCCAGGGTCTCTCTACATAGCCATGGCTGACCTTGACTCATAGAGATCCTGCTCTTGGTGGGCTAGGCATTTATTCATAACTAATTAGTTCAACCTGCAGGGTCCATGTTCAGACCCTCCATACAGCCAAGTCTCCACCACAACCATGCTGTAGATCTCTCTGGTAAACGGACCCCCGGTGGTTCAGGAATGAGGAGGATGGATACCCACATGTCATTCTGTCCCCTTGAGTGTTCGGAACCTCCTATGTAGCAGATGCTCCTCGGAGCATTCAATGAAACACAAATCTTGTACCCGTTCTGAAAGGTTCCCACCCCCATTTCGTGATTGTCAGCTGATTTAGTTATTTTGTCTTTCACAAGTTTGTGAACATCCCGTAAATCAATGTGACCAATGACTGTCCCATAAATCAAAGTGATCGGTGTCTATTTCTGACTGTGTCTGTCCAGGCACATATCTACATATGTGGATAAATATGTATTACTTGAAGTTCTGACATCTGGAGGAAGTTCCTTCCTTCCTTCCTTCCTTCCTTCCTTCCTTCCTTCCTTCTTTCCTTCCTTCATCTTTCTTTCTCCTTCCTTCCTTGCTCCCTCCCTCCTTCCCTCCCTCCATCCCTTCCTTCCTTTTTAATTCTTCCTTCTTCCTTTTAAATTACTCCTTCCTTCCTTCCTCCCTTGTTGCAGCCCAAGCTGCCCCACGTTGGGTGCCAAAAATGTTGAGAACCGCTCTGCCCCACGTTTGGGGACCAAAATGTCGCAGACCGCTCTATTAATGTTGGAACCTGCACTGCCAAAAGCTTTGGGGGCTAAATTGTTTGAGCCCACACTGCCCCAAGTTGCTCCAGTTCAGTCCACAGGTCGGGGTTCAGCAAGAGAGAGAGAGTGAGGAAGGACTCGAAGAATGGAGACCAGAGTGTGATTTAATTCCCGTTTATTCTTCAGTCTTTCTTCTTCTCTCCAAGTCCCTAGTTCCTAGTACCAAGTCTCAGGTCCTAATTTCTAGTTCTAGCTGTAATAAGTAAGTCTCAAGTCCTAATGTCTGTTCCAGCTGTAGTAAGTCTCAAGTCCTTCTCCAACTCCAAGTTACAAGTTCTTGTGTTGTCTTCTGTCTGCCTCTTGCCTTTTATATGTCTCACTTCTAAGTCACGCCCTTAAGTCTTGTCTCTGAATCACACCTTTAAGTCTCACACACCCAAGGGAAGATCCTGGCTATCTAAAACAAGATGTTATCGGAGTGTACTCAGCTGTTGTAGGCTGTTGTAAACAAGTCTCTTGTCAGGGTATATGGATCAAGATGGCTGCAAGGTTGATAGCCGCCTTCTGTTGGCTTCCCACACTCCCCTCCCTCCATTCCTCCCTTTCTCCTTTTCTCTCTTCCTTCCTTTTTATTCTTCCTTCCTCCTTCCCTTTTTATCCTTACTCCCTCCCTCTCTTGTTTTTTTTTCTTCCTTCTTCTTTGTTTTTCTTTTTGAAACGGTCTTGTGAAGCCCTCACTGGTCTTAGCTCTTATAGCTGAGGGTGTCTTTGAACTTCTGATCCCACTTAGTGCTGGGACTATAGGGATTATCATCATACCCCTGGTGATCCTGAAAACAGAACCTAGGGCTTCATGTACACTGGGCAAGCATTTTACCAAGCGAGCCCCATTCCCAGCCTTGCTGGGAGAATATTCACTTGTGGCCACCCTTGCGGTGATTCACTTTTAGCTGGTGCCAGTGTAATGGTCAGACCATTATCAGAGCCCAGGAGTGTCCCAGGAGGCACTAGAGGGAGGTTAAATGGTGCAAGGAGGACTCACGCTTTTCCCTGGCTCCTGTTTGCTCCCTGCTGCTTTCTGGTCTTAGGGGAGCTGTTTTAGACTGCTTCTTTATTCTGACAGTGGCAGAGCATTCCAGCAATGACTGTAAATCTATATTACGGCTTTTCTAATCAGACTATACTTCTCACAAATGGTAGCAGAAACCTCTCAATAATTGTGCAGCAAATAGTTTTGAAGCTGAGAGATATTAGTAATTAGCACAGGAACTCAACTTATAATTATCTTAAAATAATTATAATTATAATATAAATATATAAATAGTATGTATAATATATAATACATGGTATATTGTATATAATACATAAATAATATATAAAAACATATAAATACATAAAATATGTAATAAAATAATTATATTTTCTCAAATATAAAGAAGCAAACTGTAAGGAAGGAAAGAAAGCAGGCAATACAAAGTGGTTTTGAACTCTGGCTTCATAGTAGCCTTACTAAGAGAACTTCAGCAATATACTCACATTTTATACTAAGAAAATGTTTTGGGGGGGCCAGTGAGATGTCCCAGAGAGTAAGGACCAGTACTATTAAAGTCTAAAATTCTGTGTTCAATTCCTAGGACTCACATAGAGGAAGAAAACAGACTCTCAAAGGTTGATCTACACACACACACACACACACACACACACACACACACACACTATTTTAAACTGCAAAATATATGAATAAGGATGTATATATACATGTATAAGAAAATTTAAATAAAATAAATTTAATATATATGCTTACATTTGTTTATATTTAAAAATTGTTCCCCTCCCCACCTCCTCTTCCTCCTCTTCTTCTTCTTTTTCTTTTTCTTCTTCTTGGTGGCATTGGGGGTTGGATCCAGGACACCAGGCATGATAAGCAGCCACTCCTCCATGACTATGCCTCAGTCCCGTATTAGTAGTTTTTAAAGCTCTTTAAAGCCTCGGTGATTCTAGGGTGTATCCTGAGATGGGAACTGCTAACATAAAGTGATGGAGATGGGCGTATGTGCTTTAATGAGGGGAGAGGAAAACTGATACTATTTGGACAAGCAGATTATTGCCATGCCCACAGTTTGAGTAGGTGGGCTGTGACGCTGAATTCTCGTGCGGTTGTCTTCTGGGCTGTAATGCTTCTGCTTCTCTTCAGTCCTTGTCCAGCTCTCTACTCAGCCGAATATGGAACAGACCGTCCATTGCCTAATAAATGAGTGCCACAGAGAGGTGAGCATATGGCTGTGGGGTCCGGAGACCCCTCAGAGCCCCCAGATTCTCTCAGAGCTAAGTTAGTCTTCTTTGTGTAGATGGAAAATTAAACTCTAGAGATTTGCTTAAGGTCCCGCAGTTGGTGGCAGAACCAGAGTATGGGAGCGAGGCTCTGGCACACTGGTACACTGTACAATGTCCGCTTTCAGAGACCAAAGTTCTTTTATGCACAAAGCCTTGTCTTCCCCGTGTAGCCACCCCATGGCCCATTCTTGGGAACTTCCTATTTACAGCACATGTTTCTTTGATGAATTCATCAAGGAAATAGATTCTGTGTCTGAATTTGATATTTTCGCTTGATTTTGAGTTGTGTGTATGATTTGGTATTAGTATCTTGTACAGTGTGTATAACATGCTTTCTTTATTATGCTAAAAGCCAGTTAAACCGTATCTTTTGTATTATACTAAGACTGAGGAGTAATATCAGAAGCCCCCACCCCCTGTTTTTTGGAAACAGGATCTCACAATGTATCCTTGACTGGCCTAGAACTCATGGAGATCTGCCCTCCTGTGCCTCCTGAATGTGGCATCAAAGGTGCATGCCACCATGCCTAGCTTAGGGTCACTTTTTATTTATTTTATTATATTTATTAAGGAAGTCAAATGTTCACCTTAATCTAATCAAGAGCAGTATTTAATTATATATTGTATTTAAATTATCATATGATTATTTTGTATGTGATTAACAGATTAACTGTCCATCACGATGATGCCATTAACCTTTATTGATCACTTGCCCTATATTACACTCTGTGAGGTGATTTGCATGCAATTCCTTTTTCTTTCTTTCTTTTTTTTTTTTTTTTCTTTTTGAGATAGAGTCTCCAAACATAGTCCAGGAATTGAATTTTTTGATTCTCCTGCCTCAACTTTTCAAGTACTGGCATTATGCATTATTTACATTAAAATTTTATTTTATGCATATGGGTATTTTGTCTGTGTACTGCGTGCATGCCTGGTGCCCTGGGAAGCCAGAGCACAGTGTTGGATCCCTTGGAGCTGGAGTTATAGATGGTTGTGAGCTGCCATGCGGAAACAAACATGGTTCTTTTGGAAGAGCAGCCAATGCTCATAGCCACCGAGACATCTCTCCAGACCCTTTCCCCCTTCTTGAGACAGGATCTTATTAGTAGGCCAGGTTGGCCTTGAACTCAGAGTTCCCACACCTCTGCCTCTTGAGTGCTGGGATTAAAGGCAGGCAGTGCCAAGCCTGGCTGATGTGCAATACCTTCCCAGGCTCATCAACAAACGTAAGAGAGCGGTGTGCTTATTTTCCACCAGAAGAGTCTATGCGTAGAGAAGGTCACTCTTCCTGAAAATCATAAAACATAGTTCTTGTCACACAGAGAGTGTGACAATAAGAACTGAGCGTGGTGATGCAGCCTATAGTCCCTACCCTCAGCTATGTAGAGAATTTAGGCTAGCCTGGGTAAGATGAGATCTCAAAAAACCAAACAATGAAAACATTCACATCTATCATAAGATCAGCAAAATTATGCTTATTCAAAACACATGATATTCATTCATCATGCTGGGGGTGTAGTTCCGTGGCAGAATGGGGCCTTGTGTTCATTCCCTAGTACTACATTCCCCAAAAGTTAAGTCAATATTCGATAGTGGTGGCTAAAGCATGTATATGCATTTAGAGGCTGTGTTTTATCTTTATGAGGTTCCCAACTTTTATCCTCCAGTGTCTGGTTCTAAGAGAGGCAAAACATGCTCTCTCTCTCTCTCTCTCTCTCTCTCTCTCTCTCTCTCTCTCTCTCTGTGTGTGTGTGTGTGTGTGTGTGTGTGTGTGTGTGTGTGTGTGAAATTGAACACAGGATCTTAAACATGCCAGGCAAGTGCTCAACCACCAAGCTACACCCCAGTGAAAATATGCTCATATTAACACAGTGTAACAGTCATGTACTAAGCTAGGAACTGAGCACTTAGAGAGCAGTCTGGCTTGGTCCCTCTCCCCAGCAGTTCCCAGGTGATGGAGGAGAGGAGAGGGAGATGTCACGAAAGCTACCTGTGGTGACAGACATGCACAACAGGTGCTACCAGGGTAGGGCAAGCTCAGCATGGGAGAGAGATCAGCTGTGATTCTGACTGGGCACATGTTCCACTTTCTGTAGCTGTGCAACATGCCCTCCATGGGAGGCAGCCTGGCCACCACGACTCTCCTTGGCAAGCTGGTGGATGCCATTCCTGGTTTGGCGGATGATCTTGTAATGGAGCACGGTGAGTTTCCTGTGGAGAGGGTGGCTCCTACCCTTTTCAGCTTTGCTCAGATTGGGTGCCCTAGTCACTGTGTATGTGCACATGGGAAGGCATTGCTTTCCTCATCTAGTCTTCACATTTGCAGAATGTGCTTCATATTGGTCCGTTTGAAAGAGGCCAGTTTCCTGATTCTGGTCTTAGGCTTTTTGTTGTTGTTGTTGTTGTTGTTGTTTTGTTTTGTTTTGTTTTGTTTTGAGACAGGATCTCACTACATAGTCCAGTGTGGCCTCGAACTCAGATTTTTCCTCAGTATAGTGAGTACTGGAGTTAAAGGTGTGCACTACAATGTGTGGCTCTTTACTCACCTTTAATGTCGATGGATTAAGGGCTTACCAGGACCTTCCTTTTGGGTGGGAAGATGAATTAATTCTGGGACACAGAGCACTTTTGCATTTTATTTATGTAATTTAGTGTGTGTGTGTGTGTGTGTGTGTGTGTGTGTGTGTGTGTGCAGGTATGTGTGTACAAGCCACAGAGAGTTAGTGGAATTCAGAGAACAACTCTTGGGAGTCATTTTCTCCTGCCACCTTTTGGGGTCTAGAGATCAGAATCAGCCTGTTAGGTTTTCAGGCAGGCCTCTCTTCCCACCGAGCAATCTCAGAAACCTTAAAGCACTTAAAAAAAAATCAGTGAAGCCGGGCAGTGGTGGTGCACGCCTTTAATCCCAGCACTTGGGAGGCAGAGGCAGGCAGATTTCTGAGTTCGAGGCCAGCCTGGTCTACAGAGTGAGTTTCGGGGCAGCCAGGACTACACAGAGAAACCCTGTCTCAAAAAAACAAAAACAAACAAAAAAAATCAGTGAAATGTAAACATATGTTTCCCAGAGGATTGACCTTTACATTTTTTCATTTTTGTTTGTTTTTGAGACAGGGTTTCTCTGTGTAGCCATGGCTGACCTGGAACTTGCTCTGTAGTCCAGGCTGGCCTCGAACTCAGAGATTCACCTGCCTCTGCCTCCCATGTGCTGCAATTAAAGGTATATGCTACCACCGCCTGCCTATCCTTTTAACTTTCTCTTTTGGTCTTTAGGAAACATTTCTTGTAGGTGATTAGATAAATCACTACTATCTCAGTGAGATGAGACCTTGGACTTTTATTTTTCTAAAAGAAATGTGTCTCTGTAACCATTTGTGTATGTGCATGCCTGCATGAAGAGACAGTGGAAGGTCTGAAGGGGCGTCATACCCCCAAGCTGGAGTTACAAAGTGGTTGTGAGCACCTTGACATGGGTGCTGGGACCTGAGTAGTAAGTACTCTTTACCACTGAGCCATTTCTCTAGCGCCCGTGTGCAGTTTAATATGGTAACTGGTGTAGGATTTCTTGCTTGTGGCTAGAGAGATGGTTAATGGTTAAGAGGACTGAAGGTCACTTCCTAGTACCCACAGCTGCCTGGCTGTTCTGTATCTGGCACCCTCTTCTGTGCTCCTTGGGCACCTGCCACCTGCATTGACACGCACAAACACACCCACAGACACATTAAAAATAAAACTTAACTCTGGAGGCAGAGACAGGCAGATCTCTGAGTTCGAGACAAACCCTTTCTCGCGGGGGTGGAGGGGGGAGAAAAAGACCACAAATAAACAAAACCAGTAAAGGACTTCTTGGTTGCTTTCTGGACAGGCAACTTGATGGAGCATCTGTTGAGGGGCTTGGTTTACCCCAATGAGGGGGTGCAGGCTTCCATCTGTTACCTCTATGGGAAGCTCTACTCCTCTCCCACGGCAGCTGAGATGCTTTCTGGCCATTTCCGGGAGAAGCTGTGTGCTCTCTTCCTGTCTACCCTGGACAACGCCCAGTCAAAGGACCTACAGATCAACTGCTTGGGTAAGACAGTGTGTTAGAGACTAAAGGGAGAAGCGTTTGTGTTTGAGAGCTTATGGTTCTGGCTGTTGTAGGTGGGCCGAAGGTTTGAGCATTGGAGAGGGCCAAAGGCAGGCTTGGGAGATAAGACGCATGGAGTGTGTGAACGGTGCCTAGGTTTGCAGTGCCGTTTCAAGGAAGCTGTCATTGGGAGGAGAAGATGGAGCAAATAGAAGTCTTTTTGCTTTGGGTCTTTGCTGCCTGAACTTACTGCCAAAGTGAATTGTTACACCACACAGTTTTCTTCTATAGAGTCACTTTTCTAGTCAGAAAAACCTATGACCTCTTCTGGCCTCCAGGGTAAAGTCCGGGTTTCCCTGAATGTTATATAGGCTTCTTCCTCCTCCTCCTCTTCTTTATACAGATACTGAGACAGTGTCTCTGTTTATAACCTAGGCTTGCCTTCAGCCCTGTCTTCCAGACCTGTGCCACCATGCCTGGCTGTTGAAGGATTTTAAGAGCCTCAGCTTAGCCTTCAGGTCTCTTGTTCTGCTCTTTACATGAATGCACACGGCATAGGCAGAGACGAGGGCAATCTCAGCCGATGGTGCTTTTTAAATTCTTATCTGGTGTCTGGGGTTTTTCCTTCCCTTTCCCCTCAAACAAGTATGCAGTTATATTCTTCTTCTTTTTTTTTTAAGATTTATTTTTATTTTATGTGTGTGGCTGTTTTCCTTGGCTGTATGTCCATGTATCACATGCATGAAGTCCCTGCAGAGTCCAGAAGAGGGTGTCAGCTTCCCTTGAAATGCAGTTACAGATGGCCACTGTGGGCGGTGCAGATGGTCACTGTGGGCGGTGGCGCCCCTGAGTGGTGGGCCTGGGTTGGAAGCAAGCTGAGCAAGCCAGGAAGCAGCATTCCTACGTGGTCCCTGGCCTTTGTTCTGCTTGAGTTCCTGCCCTGACTTTCCTCCCTGATAGACTCTGACAGGGAATTATAAGATGAATAAGACCTTCCTCCCCGAGTTGCTTCTGTTCATTGTTTTCTCACAGCAGCAGGGAACGAAACCACGACACTACTGAGTTCCTGAACTCCTAGGCCTTAGAGTTTGTAGGCTCCCCTGAGCCTTGCAGAAGGAAGATGGGCTGCAGAAAGCAAGCCGATGCCTAAGCATTCCAACCACACTTGATATTTACAGACACCTGAAGAAGTCTCTCAGGGGACGTCTGAGTGACGCCTTTCGAGAACTCTGGTGTCCTTTCTGACCTCCCTCAACCCCTCTGCTTCCTAGGTTTGCTAAGGCAGCTGCTGAAGTATGATCTCTTTGTGTCCCTGATCATGAACAAGGCTGTGCCGGTGGAGGGTGCTGAGAGTGTCGAGCGGCCATCGAGAGAGACCTCACTACCTTTGGTGCTCAAAAAGGTAGTGATAGGCCAGGGTTTGTACCTCAGCTACAGAGCCTGTGCTTAGCATGTGAGGCAAGAGAATCAGGAGTGCAAGGCCACGTGAGGTCCTGTCTCAAAATGACAATAGCAGTAAAATTAAAGAAGCAGGAAAAAAAATTAAAACATAAAGCAAAACCAAACCGACCTCCCTCAAAACAACCGAGTTTTGATGGGACAGACATGTTGGTTGTGGGGGGACCTTTACATTTAGAGTTGTCTGACCTGCGCTCCTGCCTTGCTGGGCTTTGCCTCCTCTTGTCCATGTGGCCTGGAGTTTGAGGATTTGCTGAGCAGACTCATCGGACTGGGTATTTACTTATACAGCAGTGACTTCTTACACCGAAAGGCCACAAAACAAAAGTAAAAAGGGAAAAAGCACACATGGTGGGGACCAAGGGAAACCAGACACAAGTTTTTAGAACCCTCTCAAAGCGAGGTCGCACAGAGCGTTATAGCTCAGTCCATTGGGAAAACAGATGGAAGGTCTTTCTGTTCTCCTGAGGAGTCTTGCCCAGCGCAGGGTGTTCTCGAAGGTCCCCTTTGCCTCCCACATGTGAGTGTCTAGCTCTTAACTCCAGTGGAGGGCAGGGAGGTGCCTAGCGTGCACATTGTCAGCATAGGTCAGTCGGGGCCGCTCTCACCAGCCTTGGCAGGAGTAGCGACCCTCCCAGAAACCCAGTTCCAAACCCAGCCGAGCCAAGTCCGGCTTTGCCGGCAGCTCTCTCCAACAGCAAGAGCTTTAGGCTCGTCACTGTGACTCTTCTTGACACACTCAGAAAAGGGACGAGCACAGTGGTGGGATATGCTCTCCCTGTGTAATGTGACTGTTGGCAGATGCCCAAGCCAGAGAAGAGCTTTTGTTACTGAATCCCTGTTTCCGGGTGGGTGTCCCTGGTGGATTCCACGGTGTGGCCTTCAGCCTGTTCTCACCTGTGGTGTTCAGAGACTGCTTTCCATAATCTGTAGCTCTCCCTGTGACAGTACCATGAGGTATGGGATCTGTGATGATTTAGGCTTCTGTCCTAAGGCACGTAGGCTGGGCCCTGGTCTTCTCAGGGATGTGACTGGGAACTTCTTGCTGCTTCTCCAGTTTCTCCTGTCCAGAGATGAGATCCTGCAGGTGGCCAGCTCCCACTGTATAACCGCGGTGCTGGTCCACTCCCCCGCCAAGCATGCTGTTGCCTTCATTCATGCTGACATCCCAGGTATGGGAATCCTCTAACCTTCTTCTTTGGGAATTCCAGAGTTCTGCCAGAGCCTTGAGGTTGCAGCGACTGTGGCTTCATGAGTTATCTTTGGTATCACAGCGGAGGGCGGGATCGGCTGTCTGTAGAGTAGGCTTGCTCACACCTGACCGACTTGAGCAGGTTGTTGATGACTTTTGTCATGACTTTTGGGGAGTGCAGAAGACCTGAGACAAGGAGGACAATGGTTTGTCTAGGAGAGTGGCAGAGCCAGAGGATGTAAGCCTCGTGATTCGTGTAACTGTCACACATGCCGGCCCTCATCTTGTCAGTTTATTTTTTGTGCTCAGTATTGTTGAAATTACTTAAATCTCAGCCCAGGGTTTCTATCCCACCTTCATTATTGAGTTCCCAGATGAAAGATACATTGCCTTTATGTTTTTAATAAGCCTTAGCACGATAGCACTTAGCACTCAGCAGTTGCCTGCCCCAACCCCCATACTGTTAGAATCTACTTTCCTATAGATAACCCCAAGTTACGAGTTACTATTCCGTCTGGGCTGCTCTTAACTCCAGTTGGACAGCTCACAGGACTATGCTCTTTGACTTTTAACCCATGGCAGTGTCACCTTCCTCTCCTGCACTTTCTTCTTCCTTGTGGTCAGGTCAGGATCTTGGACCCAGGGCCTTGCAGGTGCCCAGCAGGCAGGCAGTCTGTCATGGAGTGGTGTCCCCAGCCCATCATCATTTTATAGATTATGAAATTGATTTTTCCTAGAAAAGACACTGACATATGTGCATGGAGACAACTCCGCAGTACTCACCAGACCAGTGTGATCATATACACCCTTTTCGGTACAGGAAGTAGGAGGATGTGGGATGTACACAGGTTTGAAGGACTGTAGATGATGACTGAGGAGAACGAAGGCTCAGAGAAGGGAGGAATGTTCCAAACCCACAGGGCTAGTCCTCGGCAGAGAGGTGCCGTGTGGCCAAGGCTGAAACACAGCAATGCTCTCTTCCTGAGTTGTGCTGATGTATGTCTGCCTGTCCTGAGCATTTGAAAACCCAAAGTTTCAATCTCTGCCAAGCACAAATGGCCTTCATTGTTACTATGACTTCTTATGGTCTTCTGTTTCCGCATCTCTTCAAAACAAAACAAAACAACAACAAGAAAACCTTCCTGGCCCCCGAGGACACTTTGAAGGTTTATCTGTGAGCTGAGTTGTCAGTGTCTCATGGAGAAGGGTGTGTAAACGAGAAAAGGAGACAGAACTGATCGAGCTGAAGCCCTCGAGTCAGTTTAAGGGCCATGATCTCCGGCTGCCATTTACTGTTTTCCCCCCCCCCCCCCCCCCGCCCCCCACCAGAGTTCCTCTTCGAGCATCTTTCATCTTCCAGTGAAATCCTTGTCTGGTCCAGCTACAACTGCCTGATACTCCTGGCAGAAGAACCGCTCTTCTTTTCAAAGTGCCACACAGTGTATGGTTGGTAGTGTGGACCCTGTGCTTACTCTGGGTTCATGAACAGCACTTTAAGATTGGGTAGCAGCATCAGAGGCTGTGGGGGTGGGGAGCATGCCCTTTAGGGGGTGGAGCTTGACTGATTACATGTGTAAACATTCTGTGGAGACTCTTCATCAAGGGAAGGCCATTCTCATTGGCCACTAGACGAATTCTAGCTTCTCATTAAGCAATTTCAAACAAACCCAGCCTTGGATTCAGTCCTTTGTATGCTCTGAATATCTGTCCATCTAGTTAGTCTCAAGACTTTTCTAGTTCTTCCTTTCAGTGTCCCGAAGCAATTCTTTTCCCTTCCATACTAAGAATGGTCTTTATTTGGGATCCACAAAACCACATCCGGGGTTTTAGACTGGAAATAGCTAATATCTGACTCTGCCTCTGAGTGCTGGAATTAAAGGCTTGCACCCCCACTGCTCAACTATTGCTGTTTCTGAGACAGTGTTTCTCTGTGTAGCTCTGGCTGTCCTGGAACTCACTCTGTAGACCAGGGTGGCCTCGAACACAGAGATCCCCCTGTCTCAGTGTGCCCCACCACCGCCCATCTAATTTTTGTATTCTATGTTTCTTATCTGTGTTGGGTGCCGGACTGGGACCAGGAAGTTTAGAAATACATATAACATGGCCTCTTATCCTAAGAAAGAAAGAGAAGTGTGAACAGGCACTGTTCACACTTTAATACAAGTTAATTCAAGATTTTCTAAACAGAAGCAAAAGGAGCTTAGCAGAGGTTCACAGCCCTTCCTGGATGGAGATGCAGGGTTTCTGAAAAGCAGAGACTGGAGCTAATTCTTCTAGGAGGAAAGGAGGTGTTAAGTGGAAAAGATGTGACTTAATCAGTAGGGGGTCAAAAATATCTCATGTGCTGTGCTTGAGTCTGTACTGGATGTTGGAAGACCAAATGAAAACTGAGGCCTGCCCTTGAAAATGTCATGGATAGGCCCCCTGAACTTCTTCAGCCAGTGCTTGAACTCAGGGCTTTAGCATGAGAGGCAGGCACGCTGCAACTGAGCAGTAGCCATAGCCCTGGTCTCACAGGATCAGTTCAGCCTTGTCAGGGTCTTTCACGAGGGTCCCATAGCTCGTAGGTGCTGTTTAGAGTGTGTCACCTCCCCTGAGTAGCTCATGAAGACCCACAGAACACTGATCCCCTGTCTGTGGCATGTTGTCCTGAGGCAGGAATTGAGGCAGTGGTCAGGAGCCTACAGGGAAGCATGCAGATGACCAACACTGAACTGCATAAGCAGGGCCTGCTGCTATTCGCTGAAATTCTGACTCGGTGAGCAAGGTGCTGGCGGGACTGGGAAAGGAGAGGTGAGCACTTACTCCTGGCGGGGCTGGGGAGGAGTTATTCATCCGTTTCTCATCTACCATTTCATAGGCAGCCAGAGGAGATCAGGCTGTTCACAAGCTCAGCCATGTGCAGAGATGCCAGCCGTGCCCTCCAGGAGGCCGTGAGCAGCCCTGTGTTAGCTGTGGCCGCTGAAGCACTGAGGGCCATTTCAGCTTTTCTAAGGTGAGAAGCTCACCCGAATGTACCTGCTGGTCTGTTGAGACTAGGGAGTTTCTAGGAATGCGTTCTTGCATCACTGTCATCATTATTATTTGTGGTTATCGCTGTTTTGTTGAGACTGGATTGCATAGGGTAGCCCAGGCTGACCTAGAACTCACTATGTAGCCCAGGTTGGCCTCAAACAGTAGTTTTCTGTTCTTTGTTTCTAAGTGCTAGGATTAGGCATGAGTTCCACACTCCACACTTTTCTTTCTTTTCTTTTCTTTTGTTTTTTTTTTTTTTTTTTTTTTTTTTTTTTTTTTTTTTTTTTTTTTTTGATACAAGATTTCTCTTTGTAGCCCTGGCTGTCCTAGAACTCACAATGAACTCACAGAGATCCTCTTGCCTCTGCCTTCTGAGTGCTGAGATTAAAGGCCTCCACCAGCATGCCTGGCTTCTGTTTGTTTTTGAGGCAAGGTCTGGTGTAGTCCAGGCTGGCCTTCAAAGTGCTGTGTAGCCTACGATGACCTTGAGTCTCTTAGCACCCTGCCTCAGCCTTCCGAGTACTGGCATTATACCAGCCTGTGCCACCTCACTTAGCTAACTGGTTTTGGAGGTGATATTTCCTGATTCCCATTCTCTCAGCAGCACCCTCCCCCCCCTCCCGCCCCCAGTCCTCTCTTCTACTTTCCAAGGTTAGTTAGGCTGTAACTTTATTTTTACATTGTAAAGGTTGTTAATATTTAAAGTTTCTTCCTTCCTTACATTTAAGTCTTTGTGATTCAACTCCAGGGTGGTTCTAAAAATTGAAACAAAAAAAAATAACATTTACATTACAATAACTTGAGTCTATCTCTCTTTCCTTTTGTGGTTCCCTGGATTTGAATCTCTAAATCTGGAGCACGAATCCCAGGGTAGATGGAATGAGTAAACCCACATACATAAGTGTCTGAGGTAGAGTAAAAGCAGTCAGGCGGGCTCCCTGCACAGGCAGGCAGAGCAGACTCCCACAGGCCTGTGCTGCAAGATGCAGGTGGTGGCATTTGAGCTGTGTGACAGGGCTGAGAGAATACAGGTCGGGGACAAACAGGGTTGGAAGATGCAGGAAAGCATTAGTGTCCTGAGGGTGTTGCAGTTACTTCAGTGAGCGGGTTAGAGGAAGGGGCAGCCTTCCTGCAGAAAAGCTGTTTGGTCAGGATTGTGGAAAGACTCAGGAGGGATGGGAGAACATCATTAATGTGTGCCCGATTCTGAGGGATTTACTTTATCCCCTAGACTGTTTACTGAAGTCCTCCCTCTGAGGTGAGCGGGCTCAGAAGCTCTCTGGGAAACAGTTAGAAGAGAGGATGAATAAAGACGAGCTGTTCAAAAACCAACCAAATAAATAACAACAAAAATGATGGACCCAGGGCTTGATGACCACTGAGGGGACAAAGTTAGAGGTCCCACGTGGACATGGCGGTGCACTCCTGTCATCCCAGCCACTTGGGAGACTGAGGCAGGAGGCTTGCTTGAAGTCAGGGAGAACCTAAATGCATGGGCTGGCAAAATGGCTCAGTGAAAACACGTGCTGTCTATACCTGGCAGCCTGAGTTCTGCTCCCCAGAAAACCACGCTGGAAGGAGAGCCTCACTCCTGAAAGCTGCCCTCCGTCTCCTCCTGTGCACTCTGATGCTGCTACTCACACAGATGTCACACACAATAATCAGTACTGTTTAAAGATAAACAGTGTGTAACCTACCCTGTCTCAAAAAACAAAACAAAGAAAACAAAAGGTTGGGCTGGAGAGTTGGCTCAGTGGTTAAGAGCACTCATTGCTCTTCCAGAGGTCCTGAGTTCAATTCCCAGCAACCACATGGTGGCTCACAACCATCTGTAATGGGATCCAATTCCCTCTTCTGGTGTGTCTGAAGACAGCTTACAGTGTACTCATATACATGAAATAAATCGATCAATCAAACAAACATGTAGGCATTGGGGACTGAGCCTGGATCCTCTGGAAGAGCAGACAGTGCTCCTCATCACTGAGCCATCTTCCAGCCCCAGTCTTCCACCCCAACCTTCTGAAACAGGGTCCCACTCTGTAGTTTGGGATGACCTAGAACTCACTATGTAGCCCCGGCTAACCCCAAACTCTCAGACATTCTTATCTCAAGCTCCCAAGTACTGAGACTATAGGCACTCTGCCATCATGTTGAGACGGTGTCTCAAGTAGCCAGGGATGATCTAAACTCTCCCTATGTAGCTGAAAATGGTCAGTCTTGAACTCCTGATCCTTCTATCTCCACCACTCAAGTGCTAGGATTATAGGTAAGAGCCACCATTCCAGCTCATAATGCAGACAGTAGTCATTGACTTTGCAACCCCTGCTATAGCTTTATCTTAACTTGACAGTATCCACAAAAGACACACTCATAGGCTGTGCGCAGACATGGATGTTGGGAGGTGTGGATTAAACTCAGGATAGTAACCAGGGAACGATCTATTATCTCTCATCCCTGGGTCCTTTTTGAACACCGAGTGATCGATTTGACGTCCTATTCAGTTCTCAGCCAACTGCACATAGTTTAGGCTTGGCTTTTCCTTCCCTTTTTTTCTGAAAACCTTTTGTTTTCTTTTTTTAAATTTTATTTGTTTGTTTGTTTGTTTGTTTGATTGATCGATTTATTTCATGTATATGAGTACACTGTAAGCTGTCTTCAGACACACCAGAAGAGGGAATTGGATCCCATTACAGATGGTTGTGAGCCACCATGTGGTTGCTGGGAATTGAACTCAGGACCTCTGGAAGAGCAATGAGTGCTCTTAACCACTGAGCCAACTCTCCAGCCCAACCTTTTGTTTTCTTTGTTTTGTTTTTTGAGACAGGGTATGTTGCGCACTGTTTATCTTTAAACAGTACTGATTATTGTGTGTGACATCTGTGTGAGCAGCAGCATCAGAGTGCACAGGAGGAGACGGAGGGCAGCTTTCAGGAGTGAGGCTCTCCTTCCAGCGTGGTTTTCTGGGGAGCAGACTCGGGCTGCCAGGCATAGACAGCACATGCCTACTCACAACTGTCTGTAACTGCAATTCCTGGGGATCTGATGTCCCCTTCTGGCCTCCAGGGTTACCAGGAACCACTTGTTGTGCATATCTATATACACGCAACAGAAACATCCATGTGTATAAAAATAATTCTTTAAGGGGGTGTGATTTGGTCATATGGTGACATGGGGGGGATACCATTGTGAAGATGAGCAGAAATGAGAGCAGTGTCAAGGAAGGCCAAAGATTGCCAGCAACCACCAATAAGCCAAGGCAAGAAAGGTTCCTCCTAAAATGCTTGGGGTTTGCAGGTAACGCGCAATCTTTTAATATAGTGGCAAGACATTGTGTCTACAGAGTCGGACTCGAGAACTACACAATTTAAAATCTCATAACATCTTAAATATTATGGTTGGTTTAATGGCAACTTCTCAGAAATTAGAATCCCTGAACTGTCCTGTCTTGATTGATGTGTAGATTGAGACCCTGCCCTGATAGTGGGTGGCACCATCTTTTAGCAGCTCAGATTAAAGAGGGTATGCCAAAAAAGGCCTCCCCTTGGCACCCTCGTTGGTTTTCCTAATATGAATGAGCCCCAGAATCGTCCTGTGATATTCTTTGCTGTTAACTTCCTTCCACAGATGGTAAACATGGAGAGGACAGAGGGTAAGCAGGTAAAGAGCTGTGCATCTGCTTGGGGCTTGCTCACCTCTCTGAATGTCTTGTCTCCGGATTCAGGAAGGACCATCAGAGCTCTCTGCCTGTGCAATACAGAGCACTTCGTGCCTTGCTCGAAGCCATGCTGAGCCGATGTATGGAGTTTTCCCAGACCCCTCTGAACAGGAGGTCCCTGGTCAGTGAACTGCAAGCACATTTCTTGAGACCCTGCTCCAATGCCTGCCTGCCTGCCTGCCTGTCTGTCTGTCTGTCTGTCTGTCTGTCTGTCTGTCTGTCTGTCTCTGTCCTGGGATCATCAGCATACATCACCATGCTTATCTTAATTTATTAGGGTGTTTTTGTTTGTTTATTTTGTAATACTGAGGGTTGAGCCTAGGGCCTTGTGTATGCCAGGCAAGCACTTCACCCACCCCTGAGCCATGTCTCCAGCTCTTGGTATTTAGAAGAGCAATTTGTATGTCATCCTTTCTTCTGTGCCAGTTTACAGGCTTAAGGGTAACTATCTCCACTTTGATGGCTGAAGAAACTGACTCCACAGGTGATAAGTCACTTCTCCACCAGTGAGATGAGCCAATCCAAGCCAGCATAAATTATATTAAATGCAGGTTTATTAGGAAGGTGCCCTCAGGGAAGTTCAGTGGCCACAGGGAAGTCACCGTGGGAAGGAAGAGAGAGAGGAGGGGGAAGAGAAAGAGAGAGAGAGAAAAGAAGAAGGAGAGAACAGGGACACCAAAACGTCATGATTATGTCAGGAAGAGCCTCTGGGAGAAGGGCAGCCCATCCCCTGGGCTGGAAAGTTCAGGGTTTTGGACAGGGTATGCCAGGTTGAACTGAGGGATGCTGGGAGAACCTGAAGGCCAGGTCTCCTTTGATATGTAAAATATGCACCCAGTCCTTCATTCCAAAGACAAAAACATGTTTAACCCCACGCCCCTAAGAACCT
Organism: Rhabdomys pumilio; assembly: GCA_030674055.1. NCBI lineage: Eukaryota > Metazoa > Chordata > Mammalia > Rodentia > Muridae > Rhabdomys > Rhabdomys pumilio. Next base: position 20,537,426 of record JANHMN010000012.1, on the reverse strand, counting down.
CCATAAGGGCTCTTGGTCTATTATACACAGAAGGCTGTCGCAGGTGGGTGAATGATATAGCCCTTTTCTCTAAAGACAAGAGTTTCAAAATACCTTAGCAAGCAAGGTTTATACCTACCGTCCTCAGAGCCAGGCCGCTGAGGTAGGAGGCTGAAGAGTTTGAAGCTGGCCTCGGCTATGTGTCTCAAAATGACCTTACTAGTATCTACTACTAGTATTACCAGTACTGAGCTTGGTTAATCACATTTTTTCTTGTGCTTTTGTTTATTTGTTTGTTAGTTTTTGTGCTGTTGGGAATCAAACCCAGAGCTTTGTGAGTAAAAGGCAAATATCCCGGACTTAAGCCGTTGTCCCCAGCCCTGTGCTGCAGGCGTGGCAAACATTCTCACAACATGAAGACTGGATGCTTTAGGATCTTAGAGAGAATCTGACTCGTGGGTACTGTGTTGTAATAATTGGTTTTTAGTGGTCCATAGACTTAGGATATCAGGAAAGATGCTCTCAGTGTGATTGTTAGGTTTTCAGGATTACATTTCTCATACCTGCTGGGGTGAGGATTGCCTTGTGCTACGGAGCATTGGACAGCGACTCGGGCTATATCATTCACCCACCTGGGGTTAAACGTATCCCTCTGCTATTTTTTAATTGAGCTACTCACACTTGTGATGAGTCACTCCCTTGGAAGCTAGGCATGATCCCTTGGAAAGTTAAGCATATAGGAACAGCTGACCGCATTGAGGAAGAAGAGGTCTGCGGCATCCAGGCCTAGGCTGGCACAGAGGGGCTGTGTGACTCAAGCTCTTCTCTCCTCACCCTAGGGCCATGCTTGCAGTAGAAACTCAGAGAAGGCCACCCTTCGAAAGGGGAGGTTCCTCCTGAGCACCCTGGAGGGCTTTAGAAACGCCTGCAGGTGAGAGGCCCTCTGCAGCCTGAGGCTGGAGGGCAGGAACTGGTGGGGGTGATGCAAAGGGGAAGCAACACTTGGCTTCTGCCACTCTCCAGAACTGTGAAGGAACTTTAACTGGGGTTAGTGTGTGTGGAGGAAGGTTGAGGATGTTAGCTAGGGGTAGAATGGTCCTAGATTCCACATAATGGAGGAAGGTTGAGGATG
>JANHMN010000012.1:20519446-20532511 GCA_030674055.1 Rhabdomys pumilio | reverse complement strand
TGTGTGTGTGTGTGTGTGTGTGTGTGTTTGTGTGCATGCATGTGCAGGGCATGTGTTCATTATTGTAGGCAGAGGCCAGAAGAGGACATGGATTCTCTGGAGCTGGAGTTAGAGGCAAATGTGAGCTCCTTGATGTGGGTGCTGGGAGCAAAACCCCAGTCTTGGAGAGGAGACTGGGAAGGCTTGCAGTGGAACAGCCTGGGCCACAGTAGCTAAGACAGAAGCTGTCATCAAGTCTCTGGTCTGAGATCCAGTCTCCTTCACGTGGACAATTTACAGAGATGGGGATAAAGTGATAACTGTTGCTGTTCTTTCCAAGTCTGAAACTGGGTTGTTTTCTACAGAGATGAGACAATGGCTGGCAGCAGCAATGTCCTTCCTGGTGCCTGTAGCATGTACCAGGTTATAGTAGAACATAATCGTGAGAGATAGGAAATGAGCAGTCATCCAGCTGTTACCCTGATGTTAGATGTACTTATTCCCAACCTATGAGGTGCAGACAGTTGGTCTCCTAAGTTAACTGCTACTAGGTCCTAGTAAGCCATACTCCATGATGGCAAAAGCAGTACTGACACCAGTACCTGGAAGTTCTGTGGCAAAACTACTTTTCTCCCACTTCACCTAGCTGATTCATCATTCATACGACTGACCCTGGAGCTGAAGGCCAGGTTCTGCAGTGGCCAGAGGTACGTATGGCCCCTGGCAGAACCTAACAAGGGGCCAGAAAAAAAATTGAGCTGGCAAGTACAAGTGTCTGGTTGGTGTTTTAGTCATGGGACCCTGGTGTTTTGGAAAAAGTGTTAGTGTTGCCCAGCAACTGACACAGGAGCCGGAGGTGCTCTGTAAGCTTAGTTTCATCTGCTGTGGAAAGGCAACGTGTGAGTGGATAACTGTCACAGCAAAGCTGTGAGGGCCCTGTCCTAACTTCGACTCTGTGGCTGTGATAAAGCACCGATAAAAACAACATAGGGGAGAAAAACAGCTAGTCACACTGTGCTGTTTGCTTCCTTCTTTCCTTTTTTTTTTTTTTTTTTTTTTTTTTGTGGGGACCTGGGGTGGGGGTTGAGACAGATTCTCTATGTAGCTCTAGCTCTGGCTCTGACAGTTCTGGAACTTCCTCTGTAGATCAGGCTAGCCTTGAATTCACAGAGATCCTCCTGCCTCTGCCTCCCAAGTGCTGGGATTAAAGGCGTGCACCACCACCCAGCTGCTTTCTTTATTCGTATATAGGATCCCCTGCCTAGGAATGGTGCCACCCACAGTAGGCTGAGTCTTCCTGTGTCACTTATCACATGTGGCTTTCCTTCCATAGCTGCTTTTAACAGATACCCACATTCAGGAATCTATCATGGTTCAAAGTCAAACTAGAATTACATTTCTTCCTCCTCCTCCTCTTCTTCTTCCTCTTCTTCCTCCTCCTCTCTCTTCCTCTTCCTCCTCTTTCTCTTCTCTTCTTCCTCTTCTCCATCTCCTTTTCCTTCTTCCTCTTTCTCTTGTTCTTCTTCTTCTTGTTCTTCCTCTTTCTCCTTCTCTTCCTCCTCCTCCTTTTCCTCTTCCTATCCTCTTCATCTTCTTCCTCATCTCCCTCCTCTTCCTTTCCCTCCTCCTCTACTTGTTCTTCTTCCTCTTCCTCCTCTTCTTGTTCTTCTTCCTCCTCTTCTTCTTCCTCTTTCTCCTCTTCCTGTTCTCCTCCTTTCTTCTCCCTTCTTCCTCCTTCACCTTCCTGTTCCTTTTCCTCCTCCTCCTTCTTTTTCTTCTTGTTTTTTGTAAGTGCTCTACCCCAGGCTGGACTTCATGGCAATCCTCCTGCCTCTGGCTCCCAAGTGCTGAAATTACAGATATGTGCCACCAGGTTTGACAGCTCCTTCTATTTGAACTACTTCTCTGCCCTTTATTTTTTGCTTGTATGCCTTTATGGCTTTCCTTATTTTATTTTTTGAGGAAATTTTTAGTGATTCCCATATGCCAAATGCCTCTTGCAAGTGTGGTAGCTGGTTCCATATTTATTTTTAAATGGTATTTAAATTTAATTTTTATTTTATGTTTATATGTATACCTACTTTTCTGTATATGTGCAGTGCTCAGGAAAGCCAGAAGACAGTGTTGGAACCTTGGAACTATTGGTTGTGTGCTGTCCATCATGGGTGCTAGGAACCAAACCTGGGTACTTTACAAGATCAGCAAATACCCTGAACCACTGAGCACTCTCTCCAATTCCCCTCCCCGACTGTTTACTTTTCCCAGGCTCCTTAGGGTCTCCTCTGTGGTAGCCATGACTAGACTTGGCTCTGGTACAAGGCAGTGGTGTCTTAGCACATGGTGGGGTTAATGCTGTCAGAGCCAAAGCAGTAATGCTCTCTCTCTTTTGTTCTCGCTCTCCCTGTAAGTCACTCATCCCTAAATCAGGTGTGCTCCAGTTTCCTCTACTACATGTGCCTCAATCTCCTCCAAGCTCCAGAGAAGACAGAACCACTTTCCCAAGAAGGTAAGATGGAGTGGTCTGACCCCTCCCCAGTCCCACGACAGTTTTCAGTCTGAATGCCTTGAAGGCTGGCTCTGTGACAAGTCAATGCAATGAGACCTCTTGGCTTATGCTACACTAATGGACTTCTAAGATGGTTTCTAAGGAGATGGAATAATAGCATAGAAAAGGATGAGATCCAAGGCTCCTGGGGTACCAGACTCTTGAGGGTCGAGAAGGACTCGGAACTGTCTCCTCTACACAATTCCCACACTAGTGCTTTGCTGGTCCACGTCTAGCCCAGAACTCAGCATTTCATTCCATTTCTTTGTTCGTTCCTCTATGAAATAGTTCTTGTACATCCATTGTGTGCCAGACTGTATTCCAGTGAGAAAGGCAGGCGTTGTACAGTAGATGCAACACCAGAGGTGGGTAGGATTATGAAAGAAACAGACGTGGACAAAGGGATGGAAAGGACAGAAGACGGAGGCGGGGCCAGATAGGGAGAGCCATGCAGAACCAGGGCAGGAAGAATAGTGGGTGCACGCCTCATGCCGGGGAGGCGGAGGTCGATAAAGCAATGGTCATGGTGTTTTTCCTGTGAAATTCCCGTATTCTAGACTTCATACTTGGTGTAACAAGACAATCAATGTTTTATGTATTTGCTCAAATATTCTCTTCATTGGTTAGACTTGGTAGGACGTGTATTTTTCCTTTTGTCTTCCCTTACTCCTGTCTCTCCCATCCACTTTCCTTCTCAGATACCATGCTAAGACAGACAGGAGTCCAGGCAAGCATTTCCATTACTTCCAATATGACCTGGGTCCATTCTTTTATTACACTAGCCAGTCTGAGCTGCATGTTTTCCAGCAGCCTGCTGGTCAGGTATAACTTGCAGAGAGAAAGCCACCATGCCTCTGCTGTGGTGGCCCCAAACTCTTGGCAACCACATCACCATGGCCTCTTACAATTCCCTCATTTGTCAGAACAAAAGGAAGCCCCCCCTCTCCCGTTCCCTTGGGCACTGTGTGCTTGTCAGATCTCAAAGCCAGGAAGAGATCTCAACGTGCCTCCTTCCCTACTGGAGGCTATATTTTCTTTCCTGTGGTCTCCGGGGGAGGGATTGCGAGGGTCAAGGGTACTCACACAAACATCTCGTTATTGTTTTCCCTAAGGAGCTCTTGGTAGAGAAGGAGTTGAACTGAAATTAGAATTCCTGATTGGGCCGAGCTACCACACTGTTTTGGGGGATTCCCTCTATGTGTTTAGGAGTTGGCCTCAACAGGACAGAGTCTTCCAGTTGGCTTTCAGCCTGGGTACTTGCTTTCAGTCTCCCATTCTCCAGCCCTGCTCCACCCACGGCTGACAGATCTGTCTGGGAAGCGTCAGCATCTTAACTCCACTGCTCCTCAGTTGTGGTCCTCAGACGTCAGTGTGTGTAGGAGTTGCCTTTGGTTAATGTAGAAAATAAGGCTGATAGGTAAATTTTCCAAAAAAGATGAAAAGCTCTAACTTTCTCTATTCTTCAAAGATCCTTCTTTGTAAAACAGATTCCATAAGAAACTGCTCCCAGGAGGAAATACAAGTAGGTTTTGTTTTGATTTGATTTGATTTTTTTTTTTTTTTTTTTGAGGCAGGATCTCACTATGTAGCTCAGGCTGTCCTCGAACAGTCTAGCCTTCCAACTCAGCCTCCTGTGTGCCATCTCTCTACATTGCCAGTATGCGGCAGAAACTGGGCGTGCCACCACACCCTGCTAAGGTGCCTATCCGCCCCACTGATGCTGCGTCCTTTAGGCAGCGTTTGGTGTCTTCCACAGCCTAGCTGTGAATTATCCATGTGGCCTTGTGTTTCCTGATGCTCCGCATCTGTTCATTCTGAATAGAAATGTGTCCTCCAAACCTTGCTTCCTGCCCCTTGGACTTTGCTCTCTCCCTTCCCCGCCTGCTTTCTGCTCATCCTCTATCATTCTCTGCCCTTTAAGCTCCCCCTCTCCGCCACACGTCCGTGAGTCACTCTTCCTACGCTGGAACATGACATTGACCATCTGTCCTGTGATTCTTATCTAGCTCTTCCTTCACGGTCTCTGGTAGGTTTCACAGTCTGATCTAAAGTAGTCACTCAGTGAACATCTGTCAGGAGTGAATGAATGGATGAATGAATGAATGAATGAATGAATGAATGAATGAATGCTGTCCGTGTCCTTCCACACGTTAAGTTCAGGCTCTTCTGACAGGCTGAAAGCTGCTAAGGGAAGGAGAACCTCCAAGTCCCCCTGTGATACCCTCGGTGCCCTGTGTAACATGCTGTGGTTCTCGGGTGTCACTCGGGTGTCACTGCCTGCTCTCCTGTGTTCTCTTTCTGGCCTTTCCCTACCTGCTCCCTCCCAGAACTCTCTGCAGTGTCTGAGTTCCTTCAGCATGGACTGCCCCACATAAGCAGCAGGACCCCAGAGAGCCTTGCCTTCCTGTCAGATCGGCAGTATGTGGAGGAGGCTGCACGCCAGAGACAGTACTGCATCCTGCTCCTCTTCTACCTTGCTCACATCCATGACGACAGGTCGGTACCCAGAGCTGGCGCTGGTGCTGGGTCCTGGGGCTTTGCTCGGTAGTCCAGTTCCATGCAGCGGATATTTGTTTGTGTTACGTAAACAAGTTCATCTACGCACGTGCATCCGAGTGCATTTCTATTAGACAAGCGTGACAATGCTTTGAACGTCTATACAGCACACTGCTTGTGAATGGTGTTGTCAGGCTGTGGCCATGCTGGGGAAGGACACTGAGTTGAGGGAGGATGGGACCAGACAGAATAGAAGGCTCTGCTGGCCTGGCAGCTCGCCCTTCTCACTCTGGCTCTCTTTGCTAAACAGGTTTGTCCCTGAGGCGGAACTCTTTGTGGCTGTGCAGAGTTTCCTTTTGTCTCTGCAGGACCAGGGTGAGTGCCCTCCACCAGTGGTCTGCAAAGCCTCCGTCTATCTGCTGGCAGTGTGCTGGGACAAGGACAGTGCACTGGGTGAGGTATGAACCAGAAGGGCATGTCTTGAGCTCCATGGGGATGATTCTGGGCTTCTGTAGCTGCCTGAGACAGAGAGGAGAAAGGCATGATGGGAAGAGTGCCAGTGGCTTCTCATGTAGCAAGACTGGATTGCAAGGTCTTTTCACAAAAATAAATAAATAAATAAATAAATAGATAAACAAACAAACAAACATTTTTACTTTATTTCTTCCCAATCCTAGCTTTCTGAAACATTTGAAAATCATTCACAGTTTTTGATATGCTCTTTTTTCCTTAAATTCTTCAATACATATTTCCCGATAACGGCCTTCTAAGTTGGGTGTGGTGGCCTATGTCTATAGTTACAGTGTTTGAGAATCTAAGACAGGAAGATTTTGGCCAGTTGGACTACATAGTAATCTCTAGGCCAATCTGGGTGAGGCTCTGTCTCAAACAAAGTCTAAGGATATTATAATATCACTCAGTCCTTAAGTCAGTAATCTAATTTCACTTTTTTTTTGAGTGCTGGCATTTAATCTATTGCTTTAACATGCTATACAAACAATCTACCACTAAGCTGCAACCTGAGTCACCAAATTTTCTACTAAAACTAATAGTATCCTATATAGCAATTTTCCCCTAGTCTAAGATTTACTGCAAAACTACATATCACATTTGCACTCTTTCTCTCCCTCCTTCCCTTCCTCCTTTCCTCCCTCCATCTTTCTTTCTTTTCTTTTCTCTTTCTTACGACAAGGTTTCTCTGTATAGCCCTGGCTGTCCTGGGGCTCACTATGTACACCAGGCTGGCCTTGAACTCAGAGATCTGCCTGCCTCTGCTGGGATTAGAGACATGTGCCATCACACCAGGCTAAACCACAAATTTCTATTTTTTTTCTTTCCCCCTTTTCATTCCATCTAGCTGCCACCCTACTGTGACGGCAACATAGTCACGGGCGGGTCTCCCCAACATCTGCACTTGAGATGCCTTCACAGACACACTTGGGTATGCCTTACTAACCTGGGCATTTCCCAGCCAAACCAATCATTTTGTTAATCTTCGTGGTCAGGATTAGCTGAGGAATCTGAGTATTGGATCAGTTTTCTATGGGAAAGGAGTAAGTGTTTAGGGTTTAGTAGACGATTCAACATATATCTGGCTTCTCCCTTCTGAGCCATGCCCTCTGCTGGTACACCTGCTCCCCAAGCAGTCATGGTAGAGTGTCGTTCCTCAGCCCCAGTGCTACTTTTATCTTGCACTGTTCCCCTTGCCCACCATGGGCATCTTTGCCATGCCTTGCAGGGCACCTAGCAGCATGCTTGCACTCAACATAGCAGATGCCAATAGCACTTCTCCCAGTCATGGTAATCAGAACTGTGTTCAGACTTCACCAAATATCACACAGGGAGCAAATGCACTCCACGTTACTATTGAAAGGAAAGACTGGGATTTTCTCACCAAGACCATTCAGACGAGCACTGCACTGTCCTGGGATGCTGAGATGCCACTACATTTTCCTCAGTCACTGGTTATGCTGTTGGGGTTTCAGGTCCTCTGCAAAGTATGTTTAGTTGCTCTCTGTTCCTCCAGGCCGTGGTCAATGCAATCAGAAAATTCCTAGAGGGCGTCTCAGACCTGCACCTGGTCTACACTCACCACCCACTCATGCTCAGGTTCTTCCTGGTTTATCCAGGGTTGATGAGCAGGTTTGGGCACCGTGTCTTGGAGCTTTGGTTCTCTTGGGAAGAGAGTGACTACCAGAACCTAGATGATGACTCGTCTCCTGGGCGCACCGTCTTCCCCGCCAACCTCGCAGCCCTATTCTGGATGCTCAGGAACACGCCCAGCGTCCTGCTCATTTTGCTGGTAGGCGCCCTCACTCATTCCTGCATTCCCAGACGCTAGGCCTTGGGAGATGTAACTCAGCTGATAGAGTGCTGGCCTAGCATGCAGGAAGCCCGTGGCTTCACCCCAGTTTGCATAAACTGAGCACTTGGGAGCTGAAGGCTGGAGAAACAGAAGCTCAGGGTCACCCTGTACTATATAGTGAGTTTAGGGACAGCCTGGGTTTTACCCGAATGCTATTTATTTATTTATCTATTTAGTGAGGTGTGAGCCCTAACTATTCCCAAGTTGCTCTAGGCCATCTGTCTTACCTATGGGCTCCTGGACCCTGCCTCCTGCTCGTTAATAATTACACTCCTTTGCACAGGTCAACTCTTAGGTCTAATTGTCTACTTCAGACTTTGCCACTCTGTCCCACTAATTCATTCACCGTTTGGCTTCAGGCCCTGAAGCTCCTTAAAACTTCATCACCACGATCACAAAGATGCCTCTGTGCCTAATTACCACTGACTAGCACTCACCGTACTCTTAAGTGCCCTGTTGATATTGACTGCTGTCCACATTCGTTTTAGTGACGCACTCTTGGTTTAAAGTATGCCGTCTCTTGATTTCATCCTTCTCTTGATGCCTCTCTGTAGTCTCTTTTTGATTTCCCTGCCCCTGGTCAGGTCTTGAAGGATGGTATTCTGCAAAGTTCTATACAAGGCTGTCTTCCCTCAGCACATGTCCCCTGGGGCTGGTTCATCTGTCCCAGCTCTGGTCACCTTCTACCCGTGGGCTCCAGTCTACACTCCATTTCTGACCACTCTAAGCTCAGTCTTACACTGCCAACCATGTAGTTAGCATGTAGGAGCTGTAACATGGAGCTCTTTGGAATGGAGGCGTAACTCAGTGGTAGAGCGCATGCCTGGAATACACATGCATTTGTAAATCAGTAAACATATAAATCTACAATTAATCTTTAAAAGATGCAGCTCTTTCTTCAGTTCCCTTCACAGTTTGGGCCTTGTTCAGGTGGAGACTGCCACCTAACTTTCCACTAGGGCAGATGGAAAACTTTCCTGGACCACCAGTTTCAAAGAAAATAAGTACTCAGAAGAAGCAGACTAGTGAGAAAGTGAATCCCCAAAGATTAAATCCTTAGCTTTCACGTCCTCAGGAAGTGATGGGGTGCCTCATCTCACCCCACTGGCTCAGGCCCTGCCCTTGAGTGTGTTCTGTTGGAGGTGATTGCATCAGGCACGGGGTAGGAAGGAGCTCCCTTCAGGGCTGCATGCTGGTTAGAGATGGGACATGGAGACTTGTCTGTGTTTCAGGTAAAATGGAGAGCAGAAGAGCCAGGGGTGTATAGGAATATTAAATGCGCGGTACATACAGGCGATCACTTACAATCATTGGCTCTGAGTCTGAGCCGGATAATTCATGTCAAAGATGCTAATAGAATTGCCTAAGGTAATAGGATCACCCAGGACCGGAGGCCACAGTTACTGAGTTTGACTAAATTACATTCTGGAAACATCAGTGGTGAAAAGAAGAGCAAGAACAACTTTGTTTTCTGTTCACACAGATAATCCCCACCGTTGCTTTCCAGCTTTTAGCCACAGGAGGGAAAAGAGTCTAAAAATATGTGCTGGGACCAATTTCTGGTTTTGATATGGGTAATTAGCAGCTGAAAACAAAGCTGTTAATTGCCACTCTTATCAACGGGTGGTCTTTCACGTATGCTGTTTAGCTGTGAAAAGCAAAGATGTCACGGATGCTCCGTTCTGAGTCAGGATAGCTTTGGGCAGTTGAAAATGCAGTGGGCCGGAGGTCCGCCTAACTCCTTCTCACTAACCCGAGGGTGCGTGCAGCGTTTACTGTGGCTGACAAACACTATGGAGCCCTTTCCTTTTATACCTGCCAAGTTCACAGATTTCTAAGGAATCATGTGTGGCAGTGCGGCAGGGTGGCAGTGCGGCAGGGGTGGGCCAGTGAAGGAGAATGGAGAAATTGACTTGGCCTTTATTCTCTTGGCTCTGAGTAAATCATTTCTACTTTAGATTTCAGCCTCACGCTCCTCATGGTGGAGGATATGGATGAACTAATACACACACACACACACACACACACACACACACACACACACGTCAATTATATATTATTGTTGTTTGAAATAGGATCTCTTTTATTTATTTATCTTTTATTTTTTAACTCATTTTTTTTATTTATATAAGTACACTGTGACTGTCTTCAGACACACACTAGACACTAGAAGAGGGCATCAGATCCCATTACAGGTGGTTGTGAGCCACCATGTGGTTGCTGAGAATTGAACTCAGGACCTCTGGAAGAGCAGTCAGTGCCCTTAACCGCTGAGCTGTCTCTCCAGCCCTTGAGATAGGATGTCGGTATTAATCCTGAGCTGGCCTGGGGCAGAGCTCAGGATGTAACCCAGGCTGTCCTTGAACTTTAGGCCCATTCATCTCAATTTTCTGAGTTCTAGAATGTTAGTCCATCACATCTATCTTTGACATTTTCTAGATTATCTAGATTTTGTTAGCCTTCCAGTTTGTGATTTTGTCTGCCCAGAGATGTTTTTCGAATCTTTATGAGGTGGCAGAAGTAAGGCCACCTCTCCCCTTCATTAGCACACACTGTGGTAGAATTTACAGCTACTATTATTCTCTTTAAGGTGCCATCTTATTCTGTAGCCTAGGCTAGCCTGGAAATTAATATGTAGCCCAGGCTGGCCTCACACACATGAAATTCTCTGCCTCATCTTCCTGAGTCTACGTTACCACATCTGGCTCTCTGCTACTTTCTAGATAGGCAACTAATCAATCTGCCTTAGTTTCTTCATTTGAAAACTTGGAGCAACACCTTACTGGAGGAGTTATTAGGAAGATATAAAAATGTATAGACAAATTTATGGTTATGGTATAAAAAGAGTGCTACACCAATGTTGTTGGGTTCTAATTGAGCAGTTACTATGATATTGTCATGGGCTCTCCAAAGCCCAAGCCCTGTGCTCAGTTCCCCAGGCCTGTGCAGAGGTCAGCACATCAGGATTTGTTTGGCTAAAGTGCCCTGTAGTTCTGTCTCTGCACTGGGAGCTGTTCCCTTCGCATAGGGAGCCTTTGTTGACCTTGGATTCATAACACCCTATTCTAACTGGCCTAACATTCGCTTGTCCAAAGGCATCAGCTTCCTTGAGCTGGTAGGTGCCAGGAGCTATCAGAGATAGCTACTCGTGCCCTTTCTGCCTGTTTTTCCTTCAACCTATGCTTGTTAAAATAGCTCTGAAAGCATAATAAAATAAATGTCCTTTTCTGTTTCCTGAACCCAAGACCTTCGCAGCTTGGGGCAGGGAGGGGCAGATGCCTCTACAGAGAAGGGGCCTGACCTGGTCCTCACTTCCCATCCCACGCCCTGAATCTATCTTGACCTATTCTTTCACTGACCTGTGGCACCTCTGTCCTCTGTGCTCCCTTCTTCTGGTTCTCAGGTTCTTGGTTCTAAAAACAACCTCTTCTTGACCCTAATACTTCAACTTACAAGAGAGAGGCGTCCTGAGTCCAGAGACCTACATTCACATCCTGGGTACCACTTACTGGCTTTATGTGACCTTTGGCAAATCATGTAATTTCCCTGAGCCTCTGTTTGCTTCTTGACATAATAGGATGGCACTGTTCTCCACGATCTGTGAGGCGTTAGTGCTTCCCCCAGAGCCTTTGTTGCAGAATTAGGTGCTGAGTGCGAATCACACAGCTGTTTGAAACCGTCATCCTAGGTTCTTTTCCTGCCCCTCTCTCCTGCATTGTCTGTCCCTGCCTAAATGCTCTCTCAGCTCTGGCATCCTTCCCTCCTCAGGACCTAGTCTATTCCAGCCCTGTGGACACGGCCCACAAGGTACTGATTGTCCTGAGGACCTTCCTTCGGGAGAATGCAGATATCGAAGTGGGCGGTCTCATCCGAGGCCACTTCCTGCTCATCCTGCAGCGCCTCCTGGTGGAGTATGGAGCTTCCACCTCCGGAGGTCAGTTTTCCTTGGACACAGCATGACACGTGGAGTAGACTATTACTTATTTTGGTGACATGTGCTCTAAGAAAGAGAGTCAGGTTTTGTAACAGAAGAAAAAGCAGGCCAGCCCCTACCCTGCACAGCATGTGCTCAGAGCTGTTTGTCACAAAAATGGCAACTCCCAGAGGGAAGAAGAAAGTGGAAATCTGGGGGAGGCTGGGGAACCAGCAGGGCTGTGGGAGTAGGGTGGATCTGTGATGTGTTGAATCCCCAGTGAGATCCAGGATATGCTAGCAGTCCCTGAAAAAAAAGTCCCAGCTTTTCAGTATAAAGAAACTCAAAATTGAGGTTGACTTGTCTTTAGCTATTTTTAAAGAGGCAGAAATATTTTTTCATTGAGAATCTGATTCTGTTTTTGTTTTTTGAGGGAAGGTCTCATATAGACCAGGCTGACCACAAATTCATAGAGATCCACCTTCCTCTGTCTTCTGAGTGTTGGGATTAAAGGTATGCACCACCATACCTGACTCTGACCAGGCTGGCTTTGAACTCAGAGATCTGCCTGCCTCTGCCTCTAGAGTGCTGGGACTAAAGGTGTGCGCCACCACTGCCCAGCTAAGAAGAACCTGATTTTATAAAAATACATTTCTGAGCCATCAAGGGCAAGTGGCAAGAGGTTCGTGGCTCCCAGGTCCAGTCCTGAAAGAAGAATGTTGTCTTAAGGAACCAAGCACTTCGTTTCTAGGGAAGAACAAGATGTATCTGGATGATAGAACTGTCTACAGTAAGATTTGGGCCAGTGAGACAGTGTAACAGGCATAGCATTTGCTGAACAGTTTACCAAGCCGATTTTTATTCCTGGAAACCATGTAAAGGTGGAAGGAGAGAACAGACTCCATGAACTTGTCCTGTGATCCCCACGTGTGTGCTATTGTGCCTTGTCCCCCCCCCTCTCTCTCTCTCACACACACACACACACACACACACTAATAATAATAAATTATAATAATGATAACAACAACAAATAAAAATTTAAAAATTGTAGGCTATATGTAGCAGCACTGGAGAGACTGAGGCAGACATGTCTCCGTGAGTCTGAGGTCAGCCTGGTCTACATAGTGAATTTCAGGACAGTCTCCCCCCACCACCATCCCTCTCTCTCTCTCTCTTTCTCTCTCTCTCACACTCACTCTCTCTCTCTTTCTCTCTTTCTTGCTCTTCCTCTCCCTCCTTCCTTCCTTCTCTTCCTCCTTCCCTCTCTCTCTTTCTTCCTTCTTGTTGTTGGCTTTTTGTTTTGTTTTGTTTGTTTGTTTGTTTTTCAAGACAGGGTTTCTCTGTGTAGCCCTGGCTGTCCTGGAACTCACTCTGTAGACCAGGCTGACCTTGAACTCACAGAGATCGGCATGCCTCTGTCTCCCAAGTGCTGGGATTAAAAGCCTGCACCACCACCAAGCAGCTAATAATTTTTTTTTAAAGACAAAGTGTAGCCAGGTGGTGGTTGTACATGCTGTAATCTCACCCAGCGCCTGGGAGTTCAAGGCCAGCCTGGTCCATAGAGAAAGTTTGAGGACGGCCAGGGCTACACAGAGAGACCCTGGCTCAAAGAACAAAAACAAACAACAAATATTGAGGGAATATTATGTTGGAAAGGCCATAATGTGAGACAGATTTAGATCTGTGTTCAACTTCTGGCAGTGTTTGATTTGGTGGTTTTCACAGAGTACTATAAACTGGGTGACTCGTGAGCAGTAGGTTATTACT
>JANHMN010000012.1:20446368-20519436 GCA_030674055.1 Rhabdomys pumilio | reverse complement strand
GAGCAGTAGGTTATTACTAATCACAGAGTACTGTAAACTGGGTGACTCGTGAGCAATAGGTTATTACTAACAGTTCTTGGGAAATCCAGAGTCCAGATACCAGCAGGTTTGATGTCCTGAGAATCCACTCTGTTCAGACATCTTGTAATCCTCCTGTGGTAGAAAGAACAAGTGACCAGGACTTTGGAGTCTCTTTTGTGGGTACTAATCCTATTCATGGCGGCTGTGTCTTATGACCCAGTTGACTTCCAATGGCCTCACTTCTTAATAATCGTACTGGAGGTTAGGATTTGAGAACAGGAATGTGGGGGCTTGTAAACATTCAGAGCATAGCACCTGCCTTTCTCTAGCTGGGGGACCTTTGTGAGAAGTAGAAATAAAAATCCCTGTCTCGAGTGTTTTGTATTGTACTTTAGTGAAATAGTGAATTCCCGATGGACACCCGGAGATAGTATCCAGTGTTTGAGCTCCTACTGTCTTCCCTGAGAAAGAAGTCAGGGAGCAGCGACAAATCCCAGCAAGCTACTAGAGTGTGTTTCCTTTCAGAATAGAGTCACGCGCCCTCACTTAGGGATGTCTGTGGGAGGGAGGGGTCAGACCTGTGGGTGGGTTCAGCTCTATTCTCTGAGCAGCCCATTCCTGTGCCTCACAGCCTCAGGGAACCTGCCACTGCTGCTGAACCTCCTCTCCTTGGTGCAGCTGAGGAGTGAGTCGGAACAAGAACTGGACAGCACGGCCGTGAAGCTGCTTCATCAAGGTGCCTGGAACACACTGTGCTCACGGCCTGGGGCGGAGTGTGGTGGCATTCCATTCCTTCTGAAGACATGAACCAAGTCAGCTTGTTCCTGGGGATGTCTTTTAGCACCCTCTACTCATTGTAAAGGAATACTTGAGAGACCCAGCCCCAAACAAACAAACAAACAAACCAACAGTGGGGTATATAGGTACAAGCTCTAGTGAAGACAGAAAGGCCTGTGTGTGTTAGCTAACAGCTGTGTGAACAGCCACCTTGACTGTACTAAGCTCATAGGTCAAAATGGAGCATCTCCCATGTAGGATTGAGATACAGATATGTGTTTGGGCCAGTGTGGAGTGCTGGGCTAACAAAGGTTTTCTGGATGCAGACTATGTCAGGCCATGGTGTCTTCCTTGTTTCATAGCTGACTCAGATCTCTGATGACCCAGTTCACAGCTCTCTGGGAGTCTTCCTCTTTTAAACTCTTGGATTTTTTATGTGTGTGTGTGTGCGCGTGCGCGCGCGAGCAAGGAAAACTTGCAGGAGTTTGTTGCACTCTTCCACTGGGATCTGGGACTGAATTCTGGTCAGCAGCAAGTGTATTCTTAGCCACTGGCCACGCAGTTGTTCTTCCCTCAATCCTTGGTCCTATGACGTTTATAATGCTGAATTCCTCTTCCTAAGGGAATGTAAGGAAATGTCTGTTCAGCTCAGATAGGGCACAGACCACAGAGAGGAGTTCATTCCAGCTCAGCCGGTGCATTTACAGGAATTAGGAATATGGATGACTCAGAGATAACAGCATCATTGAAACGTTCTAACCAGGTGTGGTGGTGCGCACTTTTAATCCCAGCGCTAAGGAGTCAGAGGCAGGAGGATTAAGACCAGTCTAATCTACATAGAGAGTTTCAGGACAGCCACAGCTACATAGGGAGACCCTGTCTCTCAAGAAGGAGGAGGAGGAGAAAGAAGAGGAGGAAGAAGAGGAGGAGGAGAAGGAGGAGGAAGGGGAGGAAAAGGAGGAGGAGAAAGAGGAAGAAGAAGAGGAGGAGGAGGGATTTCTGCCCCAGCATAGACAACTCATGAAAGGCTATAACACTAGAGGCTCTGATCTGAATTTTGGTGGCTGAACAGGAGTCAACCTAGACAGAAAACAGTGATACAAGAAAGAGAACACCTCACATGTTATGGTGTCTGTCTGTAACCATAGAATTCTAGAGCTGAGGCAGGAAGACTGTGAACTTAAGGTCAATTAGGACTATATAGCAAGACTTTTTAAAAAAAAAAAAAAAAAGAAAGAAAGAAAGAAAGAAAGCAAGCAAGCAAGCAAGCAAGCCTGGCATGGCAGTGTGCACCTGGAATCCTAGCACTTGGGAGGCAGAAGCAGGCAGATCAAAGGTGTTCATACCATCATCAGCAAAGTGGTGAATCTGAGACCAGTCCAGGATACATGAAGCCTTATCTTAAAACACAGGGGGTATGGATGGAGTGAAGAGGGATGGGGTAAGGAGGGAGGATAGCGAGAACAGGGAATTGTCTGTCCAGCATCCCAGAATTCCCTTGGGAATGCAGCAGGTGCTCCTTTGCTAGGATGGTTAAGAGGCTGGATGGTCTTAGGGAAGGAGGATCAGTGCTAAGGTGGCAGGCAGGCTGACACACACACACTGAGAGGCTTTCCTTGACAAGAGAACAAGTAACTGCGTGTTCAGTGCCCTTTGGTTGTGGGTTGCTTATGTGGCCAGTGCAAACTGAAGGTGTGAGCAGACAAGTTTGTTCTGACTTCATTCTTGTCATTGTCTATCTTAGTTAGGGTTTTACTGCGGTGAACAGACACCATGACCATGGCAACTCTTGTATGGACAACATTTAATTGGGTCTGGCTTACTGGTTCAGAGGTTCAATCCAGGATCATCAAGGCAGGAGCATGGCAGTATCCAGACAGGCATGGTGCAGGAGGAGCTGAGAGTTCTACATCTTCATCAGAAGGCTTCTAGTAGAATACTGACTTCCAGGCAGCTAGGATGAGGGTCTTAAAGCCTATGCCACACATAGGGTCTTAAAGCCTATGACACACCTACTCCAACAAGGCCACACCTCCTAATAATGCCACTCCCTGGGCTGAGTATGTACAAACCATCACAGTGTCTTTCCTTCCATTGCTGCTAGAATAATGTTTGTGTTCTCCCAGAGACTGGCCTCTGAAGTTAGCCAGTTGCGGGCCAGCATCTGTGCAATGTGTAAGAGTACTTACAGTATGGAGTGCAGTGCCGCCGGCTACCTGTGGACTCTTTCTTTCAGTGAGCAAGCTGTGTGGGAGGTGCAGCCCTGCAGATGTGGACATCCTGCAGCCCTCCTTCAACTTCCTGTACTGGAGTCTTCATCGGACCACACCCAGTAGTCAGAAAAGAGGTACAGGGGCCCAGGCAGAGTCACTGGAAAGGACGGTGTCAGGGATCCTTGGTGCCCTTAGGTTTTTCTTCTTAAAAAACAAAACAAAAACAAAACTGATGGTGGCTGATGGTTATAGAGTTCTCCGATTCTCATAGTCTGTCATTCTTCAATGTGCGAGGCTCCTTGGGTCCCCTTGATGGTCCACTTACTTGTATTTATTTGCTTGAGGTCCCGTCGGGTACTTAGCCCATAGAGATAGGAAGCTGAATGACTGCCGTCTCCTCTCCTGCCTGCAGCTGCCGCTGTCCTGCTGAGCAGCACAGCCTTGATTGAGCTCCTGGAGAAGCTGCTGGCCCTCACCTGGACAGAAGCGGGCTCCTCCCCCAAGGCGTCACTGCTCTGCTCTGCCTGGCTGCTCACTGCTTCCTTCTCTGCCCAGCAGCACAATGGCAACTTGCAGGTTTGTATCTAATGCCATGGCTTCCAGGCATGAGGTGGAGCTGCAAGAAGTGGCTAGCCTCAGGCTGGAGAGATGACTCAGTTGGTTATGAGCACTACCAGAGGTCCTGAGTTCATTCCCAACAACCACATAGTGGCTTGCAGCCATTTATAATAGGATCCAATGCCCTCTTCTGGTGTGTCTGAAGAGAGCTACAGTGTAAATAAATAAATAAGTAAATATATATATATATATATATATATATATATATATATATATATATATATTCCCAAAGCATCCAGTCCTGCCAGCGGTGGCCACACAGTTTGTTAGGTAGAGGGAAAATTGGTTTTGGTTCCTACATTGGTGACAAACTATGGCAGTTATGTGCTGTGGAAGACCCTTCAGGGTGTTGCCTAGGGTTGGTTTTGTTTATTTATTATTTATTTATTGAGACAGAATTCTTCTATTTAGCCCTGGAGTTTTCTGTTTATATTGGGTTGCCTCAAAGAGAGATCTGTCTGCCTCTGCCACTGGAATGGTGGGATTAAAGGCATGTATAACCATGCCTGTCTCTTATTTTCTTATTTTATTGAGATAGGGTGTCATATGGCACAGACAGGCCTCTGATTTGCTAAGTAGCCAATTCTGGCCTTTAAATCCTCATCCTTCTGCCTCTACCTTCCAAATGTGATTTTATAGTTATAGTGACTATTCCAAGCTTGATTCAGAACAGAAACCTTCCCTGGTTTTCTCTGGGAGGAGCTTGGGCCACTCACACTTCCATGGTGATGAGTTTGGTAGAAGCCTGCCTCACCTTTCTTCCTTCTTGACTGTGCCTGGCGGCCAGCATCTACCCAACTGAGGACCTGTCCCTACCCATCTCTGATGCCCTAATCCAGTGTCGGATGTTTAAAGAATTTCTTTGTGCTAGACTATGAGCCAAGAGGGTAGTAGTTCCTGCCCTCTGACAGGTCTTGGTGGAGGTGAGCAGAATAGACTGGCTTCGAGTCTGCCCCCTCTAGCTTCTCAGTGTGGACATTAGGGGCTTGTGCTTATGCTGCTCTGGAACCAGTCTCCAAAATAACCCCGGAAGAAGTGAAAGTAGGAAGCACTGCTTTTGCTTCATGGATGAAGAAAGCTGGACAGGTAGAGAGAGATCTAGTGACTTATCCAAGACTCACAGCTCACAGCTGACAAGTAGCAGAGCCAGCATCCATCCACCTTCCTTCCTTCCTTCCTTCCTTCCTTCCTTCCTTCCTTCCTTCCTTCCTTCCTTCCTTCCTTCCTTCCGAGTCAGAGTTTCTCTGTGTAGACCTCATTGCCCTGGAACTCACTCTGTAGACCAGACTGGCCTCAAACTCACAGAAATCCTTCTGCCTCTGCCCTCGAAACACTGGGACTAAAGGTGTGTGTCACCACTGCCTGACGAGCCAGCATTTCTTTACTTAAATTGATATAGCAAGTCCTATGTAATTCAGGCTGGCCCCAGACTTACAGTCCTTCTCTCTCGGGGTTGGGGGTGATAGGCATGAGGCTCCACACTTGGCTAGAGGGGAGATTTTGACTTGGTCTGTAGAACTCTTGGTCTTCTGAGTTAGGTGAGTAGAGCCAGAGCCTGAGGCACAGATGAGGCCGAGGAAGCTTCAGAGAGGAGTTAGTTCTCTAGGTACAGGCTTGCTTGCCCCCTCACACTCCTGACAGCAAGACAGTAAGGCTCAGAGGACTCTGTGTCATCTCCCTGTCTTGATGTAGCAGATGCAATAGGAAGTCAGCCAGGGTAATTTCTGCCCATGCTCCTAGAACACTGATTGAACAGAGCCCTTTCCCCTTCTCTGCCAGGTCCATCAGACGTTGTCTGTGGAACTGAACCGAGTACTGAAGGCTCTCAGCTATCCAGAGAAGAAGTCTGCATTGCTGTCAGGTACCGTATGGACTTCCCAGTAGGAGAGAAAAGCCTTCCTCAGGATTCTGAGATAGGGCCACCCACCCGGGCCGTAACTGTTTATCAATATTGCTTCTCCATCTGGTAGAAGATGGGGAAGGAGGAAGATCTTAGTGTCAAGAATCTTATGTTTCCAGCTGCCATCCTGCGATTCCTGCGGACAGCCTTGCAACAAAGCTTTTCCTCTGCTTTGGTGGCCTTGGTACCCTCAGGGAGGCAACCGCTGTCAACTCCTGAGGATGCTGTCCTAGCTCCACTGGGAACATCACAAGTGCTATCCCTGTTAATTGGGCTCCAGAACCTCCTGGTACAGGTAAGGCTGTTGCTGAGTGGGCCCCTGGCAATGGGAGCTCCTGTTCTCAGGACAACTAGTGCTTCTGTCAGAGCGACCTATGTGTCACATAACTGAAATCCCAGCATTTGGGAGGTGGTGGCAGGAGACCAGGAGTTCATGATCATTGTATTGGAGATCTCTAGAGGAACAGAACAGACAGAATGAATATACCGTAAAAGGAGTCCGTTAGATTGGCATACATGATACGGTTCTGATTCCAACTGTGCCTTTTTCCATACTGGAGCAGCTGAGAATCAGCAGGTACTTCATCTATGAAGCAGATGTCTCAGCAGGCCCATTCTGACGCTGGAGGGCTAGAGCAGTGGTTCGTAACCTGTGGGTTAGCACTTAAACATCTTTCAGAATATGTGATCACGTGTTAAAAGTTCATCACAAGTTCACACATACATTCAAATCATAAATTGAAATAGAAGTTTACAACAGAGAATGTTTTCATGCACATCCATTAGGAGTGATTATCTGGCTAAGCATCCATCACCTGTCACAGCTCCACAGGTTCACTGAAAGCTAAAAACCATAACTAAGTTATTAGTGAAGTTTTGTATAGATAACCTCAGTCAAAATTTTGTCTTCTGTCCTAGCACCTGTAATAAATCATTAGTTCCCTTTTACAACCTTTGGTTAATTGTTTTACAGCCTCTTGGAATGTGCTCTGAGTAGGTGAAAGTCTGGTTACTATCTAAGAGGAAATTAACTGGTGACTCATGGGAGACTGGCAGAGTTCTCATTGCAGCTTTGACTATCAGAAAAGGATCTAATAGCAGTTCCACTATAAAAGAGCTTAATAATTATTGATATAATTTTAGGAATTCTTATAGGATCATCATTAAGAATTAAGACGTCATCTAATTGTCTACATATAGCATAACTACAAGACAGTACATCTTTGTAGATCTGAACAGATTTGCTCAAAAGTGTGGGCTAATACCTAGTGATGGTTATATATGTTTAATAATAACAGGAAAAGCATATTCATAGCAGGAATCTTTCCTAAAAGGAATTCTCTTGGGCCTTGCCTATAGACCAGATCTATCATGGATTATAATCCAAAGCAGAGCATCTCAGGAACGTCACCTGCTATTAGCTTGTCTTGTCCTATGATGGCTCCTAACAGTCTTTGTGCTGAACACAGCGAGGACCTTACCAACTGAACCATCTTCTTAACCCCCAAATATCAGCTTTGATGCTGTTGAACACCACAACACAATATAGCCGGGATCTAGAGTGAGAATGGGTTTCTTCCATGATCTGAAAGTTCAGCAAGGAACACAGATGAAGACACTCTTAGAGCTTCAGAAGGCACTGGAGAGATGATTTAGTTCAGTTTAGTTCAGCCTTCCTCCCAATGCGCATCTCTGTAACCCACCTCCTCATGCTGTGCTGACCATGGTTCTCAGCCTTCCTCCCAGTGCTGCATCTCTGTAACCCACCTCCTCATGTTTTGCTGATCCTGGTTCTCAGCCTTCCTCCCAGTGCGCATCTCTGTAACCCACCTCCTCATGCTATGCTGACCGTGGTTCTCAGCCTTCCTCCCAGTGCTGCATCTCTGTAACCCACCTCCTCATTATGTGCTGACCTCAGCCATAAAGTTATTCCATTGCTACTTCACAACTACAGTTTTGCTGCTTTTATGAATCATGATGTAGATATCTGATAATGCAGAATATCTACTATGTGGCATACTCCCCCACGAAGGGATTGAGCCCCACAGGTTGAGAACCGCTGGTTTAGCAGGTAAGAGCCCTGGCTGTTCTTCCAAAAGACCCAAGTTTCATTGCTAGCACACACATGCTAACACATGTGAGCACAACTCTCTGTAACTCCACTTCTAAGGGATCTGGTGCCTTTTCTGGCCTCCACAGGTACCAGGCTCGTGTGTGAGTCATAGATATATACATATAGGCAAAACACCCATACACGTTAAAAAGAAAAGAATAATTGAAACAAAACCCACAGATAATCTGTTCAGCCCTATTCAGCAGACAAAGTTGCCCAGGGTTGTGCAGCTGACTTGAGACTAAACAAGGATTCAGCCATACTCACATCTGCCCTCAGCCAACCTGCTGTACCACTGTCTAAAGAATAGAGTATACAATTTTTGTTAAGTTGGCTTTTACCGACCAACTAGATGGCTCAGGACATAGGAGCTCTTACCACCAAGTCTGATAACCCGAGTTTGTGCTGGAAGGAGAGCACTTTTGACTCCAGCAAGTTGTACTCTGACCTCCACAGGTACTTTGTGCCGTGTGTGTGTCTTTCCCCCAAATAAAGAAAAGTAATTTTTAAAACTAAGCCTTCTCTGGGAGATGGTAGAGTTGTCAGAATGCTTGGCTAGTGTGTATAAAGCCACCAACTAGGAGTGGTAGAACATCTGTAATCCTGGTGCAGGCAGCAGGAGGTTCAGAAGTTCAAGGCCGTGCTCAGCTGCTTAGTAATCAATCTCCAGGCCACCCTAGCTGTGTGCAAGACCCCATTTCAAGACAAAACAATTTGAGTGTGTAATCTCATCCCATAGCAGGAAGATTGAAAATCAAGATTAGCCGGGCGGTGGTGGCACACACCTTTAATCCCAGCACTTGGGAGGCAGAGGCAGGCAGATTTCTGAGTTCTAGGCCAGCCTGGTCTACAGAGTGAGTTCCAGGATAGCCAGGGCTACACAGAAAAACCCTGTCTCGAAACCCCCCCCCCCAAAAAAAAGAAAATCAAGATTAACCTGGGCTACATAGCACAAATCTGTCACCAAAAAGCCAAACAAGAAAAAAAAAAAAAAAGAACAAAAATCAACTTTATTCAGATTCAACTCATAATTACTAAAATTCACCAATTGTAACTGTACGACTGTATGAATTTTAACAGATATGTCTTTTGTTTTTGGTTGTTTGGTCATTTGGTTATTCAAGATAAGGTTTCCCTGTGTAGCCCTAGCTGTCCTGGAACTCACTCTATAGTCCAGGCTGGCCTCGAACTCACAGAGATCTGCCTGCCTCTGTCTCCCCAGTGTCGCTCACGTCACCTCCATGATCCTTTCCGAACACTGATCTGGCTTTTCCCACTACACTATTATCTGTCTGTACTGCACCCTGCCTCCTTCGCTGCCTGTGCCTGGGCACCGCTGGCACACTGCTTAAAGCTGGCAGAACCAAGTCTGAAACCGTGGTCCCCTGCTGTGGCTCCCAGTGTCCTCTCTGGGCAACCGTGTACCGCTGGAAGTTAGGAGTGGGGGTGGCGTGGGTGGGGGGTGGGGGGTGTTAAGGGTAGTGTCCACGGGTCTACTTTTCCCTGAGGGTGCCTGCGCTCCAGGCGACGAGGGGAGGCAGAGCCCGGGACAGCGGAAACCCAGTCACAGAGTCGGAGTGGGCGGGGTCTCAATGTGAGGGAGGGCGGAGTATACCAGAGGGGCTGGAAGAGAGAAGAAGGCCTTTCCTGGGAGTTTTAGGCACAGCTCTTTAAGGAGAAGGCTTTCACAGCTGCAGTCTTTAATGAAGCAACTCTTTGAGACAATCCTTGCTTGTTCATAATGTTTTATTTGATAGTGGCTATAAATGCATACATTATTTGGGGTGAACCAGGGATTAAATAAATGCCCTTTGCAGGAAGGAATAACCCGGGAAGGAAAGCTCATTGGCTGAAGGCTCAGGCCTATCTAGATACATCATTAGGGTGGAGCGGAACTCAGGTGTTTATGCTACATTCCCGAGTGCCCATGGGCCTCAGTGGGGTGTCATGGTGACGTGTTCCAGAGCAGGTAGCCGCGGGGAGGGAATGGCTCCACTCTGCAGTTCTCAGGAGATTCCGAGGGTTTGAGCTCATTCATCCTTACCATTCCTCATGCCTGTCTGGTCACAAGGCCCCGCATGCCCCACATTTATCTCTTCTAGAATTTGTATTATCAAAGAACATTTGGATTTATGTGTTTGGTTTCTTTCATTTAACTTAATATTTTTGAGATCCACTTGTATTAGTAATTAATTTGTTTTTCATTGTGAGATGATATTCCTTTTTACAGCTATACTACAGTTTATTTATCCATTCACCTATAAATAAAAAGTTTGGATTCCTAAACTGTTGGTGATTACTCTTAAAAGATTTTTTTTTTTTTTTTTTTTTTTTTTTTTTTTTTTTTTTTTTTTGGCATAAGGTCGTATGTAGTCCAGGCTTGCCTTGAACCCCTGATCCTCCTGCCTCTGCAGTTTGGGGCCAACCTGATCTACACAGTAGAATCTCCATCAGCCAGGTGTATAATACCTGTTTCAAGAAAAATAAGAAAATATGCTTCACAAAGTATGTTACTTAGTATAAGCATAGTGTCCTGTACATGACCGATGAATCTAACAAGCGAGCGTTTTCATATTATCTACAGGACTATATCCCATATCTGAAAAACTGAAACCTAAATAACTGAAAAACTTTTTCTTTGTTAAAACTAAACCTGTGTGTGTGTGTGTGAGTGTGTGTGTGTGAGTGTGTGTGTGAGTGTGTGTGTATGAGTGAGTGTGTGCATGTGTGTATGTGAGTGTGTGTGTATGTGAGTGTGTGTATGTGTGTGTGAGTGTGAGTGTGTATGTGAGTGTGAGTGTGTGTGAGTGTGTGTGTGCATGTGTATATGCGTGTGAGTGTGTGTGTGCATGTGTGTGAGTGTGTGTGCATGTGTATGTGTGTGTGAGTGTGTGTGAGTGTGTGCATGTGTGTGTGAGTATGTGTGTGTGAGTGTTGTGTGCATGTGTGTGAGTGTGAGTATGTGTGCATGTGTGTGAGTGTGTGTGAGTGTGTGTGTGCATGTGTGTGAGTGTGAGTATGTGTGCATGTGTGTGTGAGTGTGTGTGTGCATGTGTGTGAGCTTGTGTGCATGTGTGTGTGAGCGTGTGTGCATGTGTGTGTGTGTGAGTGTGTGTGTGTGAGTGTGTGTGTGTGTGTGTGTGTGTGTGTATGTGTGTGGTGATGATGGTGATGGTGATGGTGATAGTGATGATGATGATGATCCTAGAATTTGAGGCCAACCTGGACTACATGTCTCAGAAAAACAAACAAATCCCAACCCTAATTCTGTTTTGTTTTGTTTTTCCAGAAAGACCCTCTGTTATCTCAAGCTTGTATTGGCTGTCTGGAAGCCTTGCTCGATTACTTGCATGCCCGGAGCCCAGACGTCGGTAGAAACCTCTATTTTCTCATTTTCCCATGATCAAGATTAGAGGGAATCTTACCATCCCAGTGATTTGACAACACTGCAAAGGACACTGCCATGTCTGTCATCAGATGTGGACACTGAGGATCAGAGTGTTCAAGTGATCAAGTGACCTATGCTGGTCACAGTGCTCTTAAAAGCAGAGGCCTGCCAGCTGCCCACTTCCATGACCTGTAGTCATGTGATAGGTCATGGGCCTTTCCCTGGAAGTCCAGGCAGGAGACCTCATGAACCCAGCCCGTCCATTTTATTTATTTATTTATTTATTTATTTTGGGTTTTTCAAGATAGGGTTTCTCTGTGTAGCCCTGGCTGTCCTGGAACTCACTGGGTAGACCAGGCTGGCCTCGAACTCAGAAATCTGACTGCCTCTGCCACCCAAGTGCTGGGATTAAAGGTGTGCACCACCACCGCCCAGCTCGTCCATTTTTTTTTTTATAAGCCAATAGGAAAAGCTCCTCTCGGGCATGCTCCTGGGTCTCTGGAGGAACAGCACTAACCAGCTAAGGACTGATGTTTCTCACAGCGCTCCATGTGGCCTCCCAGCCCTGGAATCGGTTTTTGCTGTTCACCCTCTTGGATGCTGGAGAGAATTCCTTCCTCAGACCTGAGATACTGAGACTTATGACCTTGGTAAGTGCAGAAAGGATAGGTCTATGGCTGGAAGATATCAGCAGGGTGTTGCTAGGGTGGTCCAAAACATGATGGTATTTTGGCTAACCTTCATCTTCAAAGAGCAGAGGGGGTTGTGTGACCTTCACCCTACAAGAGACCTGCCCAGGGATTTCCTGTGAATAGCTGCATCTGTCCTTAGGACACATTTTCCCTTCATTCTTTCATGAAACAATGACTAGGGACTGTTGTAATATGACAGACAGGTCTAGGTACTGAGGACATTGATGAGCCACATGCTCCGCCCCCAAAGGCCCCTTATTCTAGAAAGACAAGTACACGAAGAGTTAAATTTGATATCGTAAGTGATAGATTATTTGGCACATAATAGTTCTTGTTGAATACAGAACACAAGCTCACAGGGGACAGCAGAGCTCGCCCACTAATAAATAAGAGGTTGGTGTGAAAACACAGAGAAAGACAGTTGCTCTTGTGAAGGGTAGGGACTGTTTCAGCTTGAGGCTTGAAGGGTTACCAGGCAGGAGGAGACAGTATTACAGGGATGAAGTAAGAGGGGTAGAGCCAAGAGCACACAGGAGTCATCAGGACCACACAGTCCATCTCACCCATGAGTTTGCAGTGCAAGATTGGGGGAGTAGGCAGCCCGATGAGGTCCCTGAGGCCAGCTCTCTCATGAGCTCCGTCTACCTTATCTGCCCTTTTCTCCTGTGAGACAACCCCACCCACTCTCACCGGGCTCTCACCGGTGCAGAGCTTACAAGCAGGACTCTGGGCTTAAAATAGTGTTCCCAGCTCAGTGCTGGTTACAGCAGTCCACAGAAAATGTCGTCTCCTCTAATTGTGGTCATTTGGGGCTTTTGTCCCCGGGCTAGTTCGTGCAGTACCGCAGCAGCATCCTCTCTCGAGAAGAGGTGGGTCTTATTTTGCAAAGTGCAGCTTTGGTTGACCTGGCAACTCTCTCAAACGATACACTCCGGGCCCTGCATGGCTTCCTCCTGCAGGTGAGTGGAAAGGGGATGCTATGGATGAGGCTAGACCCTTAAGACCATCTTCTCTGTAGAAGGTGGAAGCTCTGGCCACTGAAGCCACTGGGAAGTCAAGAGTATGGGAGGTGGGGACGGTTAGAAAGGGCATAACTTTCCTGTCCCTTCTCCTACAGGTCCAGAGTGTGGGTCTCCTAAATGACCACAACATGACCCAGACCTTGCAAACCTCCTTGGAGGGCCTTTGCTCCTGCACCTTCCCTGCCCAGCCACTCTCTCAAGACATGCTGTATCCTTTCTTGCATCTGCAGGCTTTGGCCCAGGCAACATCACCAAGGCTCAGAGACAGTAGCAGTATGCTTTCCTCAGTTCAAGTAGGGAGGGGTGGTGGTTGATAAGTCCCTAAAAAAGCCTGGATTTGAGACCATGATAGCACGTATCTGTATATCCCAGCACTTAGGAAGCTGAGAATAAAGCCCAGGCTGTCCTGGTGGCCAGCGTTCCCTAGGTTAGGACTTGCTCACGTTATAGTGCTGGTGTGTGTGGAGGAGGAGGACTTCTTAGCCCCACTGGCTACTCCCCTGGTTATCTTGTCTTTTCATGGAGCAATTCTGTTATATGCTAACTGCTGGCCCCAGTTTTGGAGTCTGTACCACCAATAGTAGAAGCATCCATGCTCTTCTCTGACCACTCCTGCCCTTCTAGGGTTCTGTGATATCCCCTCCCCTATCCCTTCAACTCCATTTCTCTTTTATTCTCCTCTCATGTTTCATGCCAGCTGCCTCGGAGGTGTGTCTGTTTCCCTGACTCATATCAGAGGCTGAGCCTCGGGACATAAAGGCCCAGAAACAGGAAAAAAAAAAAAAAATAGAGAGACCTGCAGACAGATTCGGGACATAATTGTTGAGGGGAAAACGACAATATCGGGCCTTTCTCTACATAATTGTTGAGGGGAAACAGTATTGAGCTTTTCTCTGGAGTTGTTTTACTCCACAGTGGAAATGGAATCAGGAAATAAAACAATGCATTAACATTCCTGTGTGGGCTTTCACTCCGAACTCATCTTCCAGGAACTTGTTCCTCAGCTACCCCGTTGGACACCGGCTTGTTTCAGCAAACCGGCTTGTTTCAGCAAATGACGGAGACAGACAGAGGAGAGCACAGCATTTAAGAGCATGTGCAAAGTGCCTCATCGTCGTAAATAGAGAACATGAAGAACCCCTGGGCTGGGAAGGACCCAACCTCAAGGTGCCCAAGCCCTGTGATTGGACCTTTGAGAGGCACTTCGCCTCAGGTGGACTCGGGGAGAGTTATAAATCTCAGGGAAAAAAGGATCAAACCCCCAGTCTGACTCCCTGAACAAACCCACTTCAGCTCCTCTGGTTCAAGCCTGCCCTTTCAAAGCCCTTTTCTATACTCATATGGGCAATGGTCATTTAATGTCTACCGTCGCTGGCTGCTGGCACACAACCCTGCCCGCACCCGTTTGTCTATCAGCGCAGCCTGGGCTTTGCGTTCTGACTGGCCGCTCCACCTGTCTTCCCGGGATCTTGCTGTCCTGACACCCTCAATTCCCACCCCGAAGCACAACAGAAGACGTATGAACAGACGAAGAACTCTGGTTTAGAAATTAGTGGACTGGATAGGCAAGTAGGGGGTGCCCGCGCTCCGCACTACGGGTTCTACTAGTTCCTTAAAAAGTTCTTTGGATCTTGCAAACTGAGGTTTAAAATGGACTCGGAAGAGACGTCAGGCACTACGCTTAAAGCGCCGAGCAGCCAGAGTTTCGGGCTTGGGTTTGCTGACGCGCTTTAAGCAGGGGTAAAGTCCCTATCCGTAACTTAGCTTTCTCCAACTCCACTAGAACCGAGATCATCAGCACGCCCAGCGCCCAGTGAAGCCTTCCCCAGGACCACGCTGTTGCTGACAGCTGCAGCGCCGGGCGCCCGAGCGCAGCAGGGGTGGGGCCGGAAGTGAGGTCAGCGGAGCGCGGCGGTCGCGGCCCGGTCTCATTGGTCAGGGGCAGCGCAGTGGGTGGGACGGCCGCTCGTCTGTCTCCTAGCGCTGCTGGCCAGGTGCTCTAGAGTTCGGCGCCTTGCCTGAGTTTGGTGCTTCCGGCTGCACGCCGAGGGGCTGCTCTCTGCTCCTTGCAGCGCCGGCCCGGGTAGGTGGTGCTGGGGCTGCCGGGTTGTACTGTAGGCTTCTTGGGAGGGGAGTGCGGAGCCCCCTGCACTGTGTGCGGGTTTTGGGACTCGGACACCTCCTAGAAGGGCTCGCTGGCCCCTCCGGAGCCCCAAGGGGCAGAATCAACCCCTGCCCGACCACTGGCTCTACAAGACGAGTTCGGAGTCGCTTGCCGAGCCTGAAAGAGCGCTGGGGACGCTCGGGACAGAAGCGAAATTTAGAGGCCGAAGAGTAGAGCAACAGTAAAGAAAACCAGACCTGTCCCCCGCGGTCCGCTACTTTGCTTTCTCACGTTTGTCCTGCTTGAGTTATCCTAGGTTGTCTGGTAAATTTCTGTTTCCCTAAGTTTTGCTGTGGCCTGGTTCAGGCTCCCTTGGGTTCTGGAGCGTGAGGCGGAATGATCTTGGAGTCTTTCTGTAGACTTCGCCTGTCCCGTATTCGTGGGGACAGGGGTTCTCTTAACGGTCTCTCAAAATCTGAGGTGGGGTGTGGCCAGCTTTGATATGAGGTGCCCAGTGCTTATTTAGAGAAAAGAAACAGTTCGGTGAACTGAGAGTAAGACTTTTGGCTCAGTCTAGGAACGACTGTAAGATTTTGAATAGTCACTTTTTTTTTTTTGTCCCTCAGTTTTCACATTAGTAAAACCGGGTATCATCTGAGTATGAGGCCTCCGTTGACTGTCATTTTCCACCCCATTCTATCCATTTTGGAGTTTTAGACAAGGCCTAGATTAGTCTCAAACTTAAAGGAAATTCTCCAGCCTCAACCTCCCAAGTGATGGGATTAAAGTCATGAACCACAACTCCTGGCCCCCACTTGTTAATGTTTTACTTGACCAAATCCCTCTTATACTAAAAAAAAAAAAAAAAAAAAAAAAAAAAAAAAACCAGCTGTATATGTGTTCATGTGTGTACACCTCAGTGTGTGCATGTGGAAGCCAGAGGTTGATACCAGGTATCTTTTGTTCTCTTCCCTGATGGTTGAGACAGGGCTTTTCATTGAACGTGGAGCTCCTAGATTCAGCCAGGCTAGCTGGCCAGCAAGCCCCAGGGAATCGTTGAGTCTCCGGCTCCTCAGCTCTAGGACCACGAGCATGCACTGTGTCCAGCTTCTAAATGATGCTGGGAATCAGACTCAGGCCCTGGTTCTAACTTTACCAACCGAATCATCTCCCCTTCCCTGACTTATCCTTTTATGCATGCGTGTTTGTTGATTGTCTCTGACCCATTCAAGGGATAAAGTACAAGTTCAGGGAGTTTGGTTTGCCATAGTTCTTGGGTTTGTGTTCTCAGCTCTAGAACTGCATGGAACATTGGTCAGAACCAGTGCGCTGTTGTTGGAATAGGGACAGAGGCTGTGTGTGGTTCCTAAGTGAATGGGTGTAGTCTCCAAGTCTTACCTGCTCCTCTTCCTGTCCTGTGTCCCTTCTTTCTGAAGAAGAAAAAGAAGTTGGAGAAGGAGGGACACCACACAAGTCTTACATACCTTTTCACTGCCTGAGACTCCTTGGCTGATGTCCTCCTAGAAGGCTAGGACAGGGATTTGAAAAGAACATTATTGCATAGCCAGCCCCTTTCTCCAGACAGAGTACATTGTTGAGACCTGCTGCTCTACATCAGGAAAGGGAGCTCCTATGTCCTGTTTTATAGGACGCTATATTAGGAAGCTGTAGCTTAGAGAAGTGGAGCACTGGCCTAGGAACAAAGGCACATGTAGTCAAGACTCCAACCTAGAGCTCTAGCCTCAATCCCTATCCAGTGTGGTAAGCATTGTTAAAGTGTCCTTTTCTCCTGCATTCCTGTAGGCCTGTATTGTGTGCCTGCTAGTCAGCAGCCCTGGCTAGATCTTCAGGGCTTCCTAGAGCTGGATGCATGGTATTTGGAGACTGGGCCATGTCTGTGGAAGTGGGTTTTCACTGAATTCATTCCTCTCCCCGTCCTCTCCCCCTCCATCTTTGGATTGTTCCTCTAGCTCCAGAGTCTCAGATATGGACCTTCTTCAGTTCCTGGCAGCCTTCTCTGTCCTACTGTTGTCTGGCACAGAAGTCACAGGCACCCTGAAGAGCACCCTGGACCCGAGCCTCAAGATTTGTATCTCTTTGGGGTTTGAGTGGGGAGTGAATTAGCTGTCTTTGAAGGGCTGGTAAGTGAGATCTCTCAGCGTCCATAACTCCTTGGGGGAATTGCAGGGATGAGCAGACAGAGTTGGTAAGAATAGGAGGGAGGAGGAAACAAACTCTGGTCAGACTGAGCAATCGGTTTTCTCCTGAGCCTGTTCCCTGTATGTTAGACCCATCTCTCAGCTCTACAAAGGCTTACAACTGTACATGTGTGGTATCTGGCTGAGGCCTCACACAGGACCTCCAGAACTTTGGATTACCAGCTTTTCTTGACTGGTCCTCTGAGCCAGGCCTTAGCAACCTAAAGATGAGACAAGACCATCCCTGGTTTTGAAGCATCTATAGAGCCAGAAAGTATGTGTATTAGTTACTGTTTTGTTGCTGTGAAGAGAAAGAAACCATGACCAAGGTTGCTTATAAAAGAAAGCATTTGGTTGGGGGCTTGCTTATAGTTTCAGAGGGTTAGTTCTTGATCATCATGATGGAAAGCATGGCAGCAGACAGGCAGCCTTGGTGCTGGAACAGCAGCTGAGATTACGTTGTGATCTGTAGGTGGGGGGCAGAGAGAGACACTGGGCCTGGTGTGGGTTTTGAAACCTCAAAGCCCTTCCCCAATGTCACGCCTCTAACAAGGCCACACCTCCTAACCCTGTCCCTCCCTCACTGAACACTGACTTATTTAGAGAACCCCTGCTCATCCTCCCATGCTCTGAGGGAAGTGCTGTTCTGCTGTGAGCTGCCCTGCTTCCTGTCACATCTGGGAACTAAACATTTAAATATGAGCCTATGAGGGCTAGTCTCATTTAAACCAGCACAGCATCCACACAGATGGCCTTGTTCCTGTGCTCAGAGGCTCTGATGGGTACAGGAGGTCTTGGGAAATGCACTGTACTGCGGACCTACTGAGCAAGGTCTGAGAACTGAAACTCCAGGAGAATGGTTGGGGCATGTCCGGCTGACGCTACAGCTGAAACACATTGCTGGAGGTTCTGGAACAGTGAATGATTATGAGAGAGAACAGGGAGACGGAGGAAGAGGGCAGAGGGCAGGTGCCTGGTTTGGAGTGTTGGGCTTGGTCTCTTTTCTGTGTGTGGAGTCTTTGAGAGCTAGAGAAACAGTACACTACAGGACCTATGTATGGCTCAGCTATGGCCGTTCAAGCTTTGGTGGCACAGGTTAGCAATGCATGGGCCTTTGTGTCAGGGACATTGAACTGGTTTTTGTGCTAGCTCCTTAACTTGCAGCTGCTCAGACAAGAAGATGTTTGAGGTGAAGCGGAGAGAGCAGCTGCTGGCGCTGAAGAACCTGGCACAGCTGAGCGACATCCACCAGCAGTACAAGATCCTCGACGTCATGCTTAAGGGGCTGTTTAAGGTGTGTCAGGAAACAGGGCAGCTCACAGCAGGACAGGGCTTCAATCGGAGCGTGGACTAAGGGTTCTCTAAAGGGGACAGTGTTCAGCAAGGGAGTGAACCATATGTAGAAGAGTCAGAGTGGGATTCAGGTAACTGGGGCTGGAGCTAAGTTGTGAAGGTCTCCACAAAGCCACTTAGCCAAGATGGGGTTCCTTCAGGTGCTGGAGGACTCCCGGACAGTGCTCATTGCTGCTGATGTGCTTCCAGACGGGCCCTTCCCCCAGGATGAGAAGCTGAAGGATGGTATGGTCGCCCCAGCACTGCCCTTGGCTCCCTAGCCCCCTGGGTATTTTCCAGTTGTTCCTTCTCTGTTCTCATCACTCTGTCCCCTGGGAATATCCTTGTGTGATACCTGAGTCATGGACCCAGGATGGATAAGGGCCCAGCGTGGTTCTCTAATTATTTCTGGGATTCAGAACCGGTTTCTCTGCCCTCAGCAGGAACTCCTTTATGCTGTCCTGTGCTTAGGACAGGGGAACTAGAGAAGACTCTCTGCCTACTACCACTCTAGGGGACAGGACAGAGCCTGTTAGTCACTTTTAAGGAAGGCAGATGGGGATTGTTCCCATCTGAAGGAGAAATGACCAGGGCCTATCAAATAGCTGGGGCCTATCAAATAGCTGAGCCAAAGTGTGATTACCAGCACTCTTTGCTACTTTAACCCCTTTCAGACAAGGTGAGAAAGACAGGTGAGGTGAAGGGCTGTTTCATGACCCCTGCCCTTCTTACAAGAGCTCCTCCTCAGTGGTATGCCTCTTCATGCCTACTAATGGATCATGGTTTTGTTTTTTCTCACTATGTAACCTCGACTGTCCTAGCACTTGATATGTAGACCAAGGTGGCCTCATACATTGAGATCTGCCTGCCTCTGCTTCCAAGTGCTGGGATTGAAGGCCAGACCTAACCAATCACAGTTTAGCAATAATAGTTCTTAGAGTTACTGAGAGGAGGGAGCAGAGAGAGCAGAGGGAGCAGCTTGTGTGTGAATAGTGACGCTTTACAGGTGTCACCCCTCATGCCTGATGGAAGAGAACTCGTTATCTGCCTTGGTTCTTCTTTCTCAACCAAACTGATTCTTAAGATCTCTGAGCATCAGGATTATTCTGAAGTCCAGAGGTCCATGGCCTACATCCCAACCTGGCAGATCTCTGGCTTTTGCTTGCCTTCCTGGGCTGTCTGGGCCCTCTCTGCACCAGGAGTGCAAATATAGCTACGCTTCATTCTTACCTGGGTCTCAGAGACTTATCACTAGAGTGAACATGCTAACCCCAGTGCAAACTGACCTGTTGACCTCATTAGAGGAGGGAAAGCAAAATGCCGAATGGCTGTAGGTAAGCTAATGTATTGTTAATTTCCTGGTTTAGATATACTGGTCTAAGATTATGGTGTTAGACAGAGCAGGGTGAAAGAGTTTTATGTTGTAGTAAATATGTCTAGATGATTTCAAAGTAAGCCAGGAGTGGGAGCACACATCTATAATCCTAGCTTTTAGAAAAAAGATCATGAACTCAAGGCCAACCTGAACTACATACTGAGTTTTAGGCTAGCCTTTGGCCACATAAAGACACTGCTGAAAGAGAGAATAAGCGCTTAACAGAAAAGTAAAGCTAGTTACGGTGCCATTCACCTGTAATCCTAACACTTGGAAGGCAGAGGCAGGACCAGGAGCTCAAGGTGATCCTTGGCTTCATTACAAGTATCAGTCCCACTTGGGCTGCATGAGACCCTCTGTCAAGCAAAACAAAATAAAATTAAATGGAAAATATATATATTTACATACACACATACATGCTTGCATGGATGCTTGCACAAACACACACAAACACACACACACACACACACACACTAAGCTGTTCTTAAACTCAGAAATCCACTTGCCTCTGCCTCCCAAATACTGGAATTAAAGGTGTGTGCCACAGCTACTTGGCTAGAAAGAATACTTTAAACAAAGACACTATAATTCTGACCCTTCTGCTAGCCGTCCTGACAGAACTGACCTTGTATAGTTAACACTAAGACACAGATACTTAGCTCCATGCCTGGGTATCTGCCTCTGTATAAAACAATGCCCATCTCCGATTCTCAAAGTAAATTCATCCTTTTTCAAAACAAGGGAATACCTAGGGTTTTATGTAGCCCAGGCTGGCTCCATAACTCTGTAGCAAAGGATGACATTGAACTCCTGACTCCTGACTTTGTACTGTCCAGTGCACTACTGTGCCTGAGTTCTGGAGATGAGTCCTCTGAGCTCCCAAGTTGGGAGGCTGAACAAACCCCAGGTCTGCAGGCCAAGTTCTACACTCATTAGCTGCTGTGTCCTGGTTTGCTTCCTGTTCTGTGATTAAACACTTTGATCAACTAGGGAAGGAAAGGTTTGTTGTTGCTATTGTTGCTTAGAGATTACAGTCCATTATTGAGGGAAGCCAAGGCAGCAGCGGATAGACCATGGAGGAGTGCTGCTTACTGGCTTGCTCCACATGGATTGCTCAGCCTGCTTTCTTGTATAAGCTCAGGATGGCCCACTCCACAAAAGGTTGGGTCCTCCTGTATTAATCATCTCTTAAGAAAATGGATGTAGATATGGCCACAGGCCAGTGTGATGAAAACAGTCCCTGATTGAGTGTCCCTTCCCAGATGACACTCGCTTATGTCAAGTTGAAAAACTACAAATCCAACAACAAACAAACCCCTAACCAACACAGTCTGTAAAACAGGAACAGCAGCTGTCTCTCCCTGTAACGAGTATGCAGTGAGCAGCCTGTGGTCAACGGCTGCCACACCCTTCTCTGATTGGTGGGTTTAGTAGATATCTCCATCCCTGGAGGAGGTCTGGGGTCAGCCAGGTGGACGAGGAGACGAGCAGCTACCTGGAAAACTCACTCCACCCTCTTGCCAGCTTTCTCCCACGTGCTGGAGAACACAGCCTTCTTTGGTGATGTTGTGCTGCGCTTCCCAAAGATTGTGCACCACTACTTTGACCACAATTCCAACTGGAACCTCCTCATCCGCTGGGGCATCAGCTTCTGCAATCAGACAGGTGTCTTTGACCAGGGCCCCCACTCACCCATCCTCAACCTGGTAAGGACTGGTGAGAGGGCTGGGATCTCTGTTGGGCGTTGAGCTGGGAGCCTCACATCTGTATGTGGTTGGCCCTGTAAGTTACCCTAGGTACTTAATGTGTTCTGTAAGTGTCAGGGCACTTTGGGTCATAGAGGCCTAATTTCAAGGGGTTCTGGGTTAACTTGAGAGCCCCTAGGGATCGTTTCTGGCCCATATCTGCCTAGGCTCTGAGGCTTACAACCCTGCATGGTGGAATGGCTCTCTAGTAATCAGGGAGCAGAAAGCAGAAGAGGATGACTAGCTTTTTCATCCACAGATGGCCCAGGAGCTGGGGATCAGTGAGAAAGATTCTGACTTCCAGAACCCATTTAAAATAGACCGGACAGAGGTGAGCTGCTGGGGCCCGTGACTGTTGGTGTCTGGTGGGCACGGGAGGTGGGGCCTGCAGGGACTAAGGTCTAGGATATGCCGCATGGGAGGTGGGGTCTGCAGGGACTTTGACCTAGGGTATGCTATGTGAGCTTTAGACTTGGAACCAGACAATCCAATGAGTTGGGTTCATAAACCATTACTCAAGTCACTGACGGTTTTGGCAAGTCACTGTACCTCTCTGAATGTTGTACACCAAAGCTGGGGGTCAGATGGAGATTGGGGGGATTCCTGAGGCTATGGACATCCTCATCTCATTGAACAGTATGTACCCAAGGTTACAAGTGTCAGAGTGACCAGGTGAGGTCAGGTCACATTCTTCCCTGCTTCGAGCCTCTGGTACTAGTACACTGGGGCTTCTGTTCTCACGCCTACACATGCCTCTAATCTAGAGTTCTAAACTTGGCTCTGGGGGCTAACAGCTGCAGCTTGAGAAGACAGATGGTGACACATATAGGGGGAAGGGATCAGAGGGAGCAGAGCAGGCCAAGGAGGACAGGAAGGAAAGGCTCCTCCTGTGGGTGAGGAACTGAGACTCTTCAGATCACAACTCACGCCTGTGTAGAGACAGGTGTTGAGTCTGACAGGCTGGAGATTCTAGCTGCTTGCAGGCTGACAAAGTAGCCTGCTATTGTATAGATGCCAGCAGGTCACAGACAGTTTTCAGTACAGCAAAAGCAGTAGCTACACTGTTAGGCTTTTTGTCTTGGGTCCCCTTGTTCTTTCAGGTCTTTACATGGAAGGGCTAGGCAGATGTTGTGCATGCAGTAAACTTGCACTATTACCCACAGACCACTGTGCTTGGGAAATTTGCATCTTCATAGTGAATTAAACAGATCCATGCTTTGTCAAGGAAAAGATACCTCATCCTTACAAGATTAGTCTCTTTGCAAAAGTCATCTTGAAAAAATAGTCTGGATAAAGAGTTGCTAGAAGGGAGATATGGTGGTACTTACCTATAACCCCACCACTCAAGAGGCTGGGTGGAGCAAGAGGCCACCTGTCTATGTAGTGAATTTGAGGCTAGCCTGGACTAAAACTGCCTTAAAACAAAGCAAAAATAAAATGAATAAAACAAGAGAATTTACCAGATTTTGCATTATTAGGTACTCAGTAAGAATGTAGGAAGGTACCCGGCAGCATTGGCAATTGCTTGCTGCATAGCCTCCTGCCTGGTTTATCTGACTGAAGCAGTGACCGAGTCCGTTCAATTTGTCTCACGTCATTTATTGAGGCCACAGTCTTATGCATTGTTTTGGGTTTGTTGATTTGAGTTTTGAGATGGAGTCTTACTCTGTAACCCAGGTTGACCTTAAGCTAGCCACATTCCTGCCTTAGCCTTCCTTCCAAATGCTGGGATTACAGGCTTTAACTACCACACCCTTGTTCTGAGGATGAGGGTGAGGCCAGCCTGCAGGTCTGACTTCAGTTACCATGTTTCTCAGGGTCCCTGACTCAAACATGTATTACTTAAATCTTGGGACTAGGATATCTCATTTTGAACCATTAGACAATCATCTAAAAATCTATTACACCCATCTAAAATTTAGATTTTTAACTACCAGTTTCACTAAATGTATTTGTTAATCATTGTAGGAAGCAAAGGATGGGCCCAAGGCAGCAGTCACCCACCGTGGGTCGATGTCCCTGGGCCTTTCTCTCCCACTTTATGCTTTAAGTCATCAGTACATTGTTTGGCCAAGTCCTGGGGATATTTAAGTGCAGAATTTTAGCCTCTGTTGCTTGTGTGGTATAATCAAGGCTGCTCAGACATTAAGAATAAACGATAGTTTATCTGCGAGAGTAAAACAAGGTCATGCCATCCTGTGTATGGTACTCTGAGGAGCTAGCTACCTTTGATGGTGTGGAACACAGTAGTTCATTATTAACTGTGTCTATGTGAGTTTTCCCATCATGTGGATGAGAGTTACACACCCAGTGATGGTTAATGGTACCTTCCACTGGATCATTCTCCGTGTCTTCTAGAGTCTTACGGCATCCCCAGGTGCTTGCGTTCTTGCTGAATGATTCATGTGTCCCCTCCTGATACCTATAATTTAACTGTTCTCTAGTTACCTCCCTCA
This sequence comes from Rhabdomys pumilio, assembly GCA_030674055.1. Lineage (NCBI taxonomy): Eukaryota > Metazoa > Chordata > Mammalia > Rodentia > Muridae > Rhabdomys > Rhabdomys pumilio. Next base: position 20,495,482 of record JANHMN010000012.1, on the reverse strand, counting down.
TTCACCTAGACTTTTCTTTCGGAAGGTTCAGGTGACTGGGATTTTTACAGGGATATAGAGCTGGTTGTGGTAGCTAGCACACACATGGAATCCCAGCAGTTTGGGAGGTTGATGGGAAGATCCCTTGAGCCCTGGAATTTGACACCTGGGACAAAATCCAGGAGAAGCAGCTTTCAGTGTTCTCTCCCAGTAGTTACAGAAGATGTATTTGATTCCCCAGCAGCCAGTCATAACAGGAGCCTCCTTTGTCACCTCCTTTTTTACTGGGAGCCGGTTACATGAATACTCTGTGTCTAACTAGTACACAAACCCAAGCTGCTGGAAGGAAACTTAGCACAAACCATATCGATTTCACAGACAGTGGAGAACACTGAACCACTCCTCCTGATAAAGACTGTGGTTTGCAGCTGCCAGTCAAGGCCCAACTTTAGACATGTGTCTTTTAAAAGACAGCAACCAGGCCTACAGCTCTTTCCCTGGGTTTTGTTATTGTTTCCTTGTTTGTTTTGAGACAGGGTATCATGTAGCCTAGGCTAGCCTCAACTAATTTCTGTTCAACACCTTGGTTTTTATCCTAGCAGAACCACAGTGGACCTGCCTGCCTGTTTCTATCTCGCAGAACCTCTGAGGTTCCTGTTGAGCCAGTGCCTGTTTATACAGCAAGGGTATAGTTTCCCCATCAGAGTAGTGGCTGCTGCTTCCAAATGGTACACCTCTCAAGGCTGCTTGGTGTCATCAACTCTGAGAAGTATCCCTGGGCAAGACCTTGAACCAGGTGGACCCAGTCAGAGGCACTCAGGGCCTTGCAGAGATTATTCTCGACACAAGGGGGCACCAAGGAGATGCTTAGTTTCTGCAAGTGGACTTTTCTCACCCTGTGGTCAGTCATACATGCCTCCTGTGTAACATTGAGTTGAGTCAGAAGTGTAATGTTATCAGAATATGCTCTTGGATGCAACCATCAGAGCAACTGGATTTCCTTCTCGTTGGCTAGGGATGACTCTGCTAGTTTACTGACTGGGGCTTGAACCCAGGGCTTCACATATAATATACAAATGATTCCCAGTCTGCCCACTTTTTATATTCAGCAAGGACCTCTACATAACAGCAGCCTCAGAAGATTCTCTCTCACCTCTCTCTCTCTCTTTCACTTCTCTCTCTCTTCCTTTCTTTCTTTCTTTGTTCCTTCCTTCCTTTATTTCTTTCCTTTTTTCTTTCTTTATTGGTTTTTCAAGACAGGGTTTCTCTGTGAAGCCCTGACTGTCCTGGAACTTGCTCTGTAGACCAGGCTGACCTCTAACTCAGAAATCCACCTGCCTCTGCCTCCCAAGTGCTGGGACTAAAGGTGAGTGCTACTATCACCCAGCTGAAGATTCTTTTCTTTTTGAGATAAGAGTGATAGATATCTGGGAGGTGAGTGGATGTCTGGTTGGATTTGTCCTAATTAGTTGGGCATTCCACTAGCTGTCTGACCTGAGTCATTTCTGTCTCGACCACTCTAGGAACTCCCCTGTCCCCTTCCCATAGGCAGGGACTATTCACTAGGCAGCTAGGTTATTCCACAAGGTGGCACTCTTAGTTTGCTTTTACCTTGATCACACATTTGTTAATTTTGTCCTAAGAATATATAAAAGGAGGTATTTCACACCTGAGTTTTGAATACTTTGTGTTTATATATTCTAATTAATAAGCCCATTTGTTCATTTTGTCAAAAATGTCCACTGAATGCTGTTGAGACCCATGAGGGAGGGTCTGTGTTTGGGATATAGTGGAACACAGCACCCAGTACCAATACTCCATCTTGATGAAACATGCTGTCCTAGGTGTCAAGCACAAAGTAGGCACCAAGGAGGAGAAGCAGAAGAATAAATTAGTACAGAACTATAAGGAGGGCACTAGTAAGGGGGCAGATGCCACTGACGAGGCAGTCACAGGTCTCCACGGCAGTGGTAGCAGAGCAAATGAGACACCACAGGCAGGGCTGGAAGGAGCATTCTGGGCCTAGGCCAAAGCATGGGCAAAGGCCCCTAAGAGTGTGGCCATGGGTCTCACCGCTCATAGAGACAAATAGACACAGATCCAGGTTTGAGAGTTTATTGGCTGTAGAGACCAACAGGAGCGTAGGGTTGGTGAGACTTCTGCAAAGGGTAGATGAAGAAGCGTCAGGACCTGGGGTTGAGGCTGAAGTTGCCCCCTGTCCCTGCCCATCTCTGCTTGCCAGCACCCCTGTCTCTCACTTGTCACTCATGCTCTGCCAGTGTGACTTCTGACCCACTCTGCTCCTGTGTGCTCCCTCTCCTGGTGACTGCTGTTCACTGGGCAGGCAATACCTGTTTGTTGTCTGGGACTCCAGGCTTGCTTCCTTCCTGAAGGATGTGTCAGACAAGTATTCTGAGAGCCATGCTGCTCCCTCTTCCTGGAAGAGTGGATTTGTTTTCTGGTTCGCACCTTGGTTGGCACCTGTCCGCCATGCCTGGAATCTCCTATCTCTGTCTGCTTGTCAGGCTCCTGATTATCTTGTGATCCAGTCAGTGGCTCAGCCTTTCGTCTGTTTCCTTGTCAGCGTCTCCCTGAGGCAGAGCCTGCTCCAGGAATCCCCTTTTCTTCCATTCTGTGATTTAGCTTGGAGGAAACCCTTTGCTACCCCTAGACTAAACCCAGTTACTCTGCTCAGTTTATTCCTAGCAATGATCCTTTCCAGAAGGCTTTGAGGGAAGAAGAAAAACGCCGGAAGAAGGAAGAGAAGCGGAAAGAGATCCGGAAAGGCCCAAGGATTTCAAGATCCCAGTCTGAGTTGTAGCCCTGGACCAGTTTGGGGCCTAAGGGATCAGCAAGTGGCCAATCAGAAAACGCTGCAACTGTGTGGCTCTGGAATAGCACCATCAAGCACCTTGATGAGCACCAGCTACTTCCAGATGGGAATTCTACGTTTGCTGGGTCCTCAGAAGCCAGGTTTGAGCCCTGGCCAAAAAGACTGGGCTTCCAGGATCTTATGGCACACCAAGGAGGCCTTGAGAGGACACAGTTCAGCAGACAGGATCATGCAGGGAAGCTGTTGGGGGAGGCTAGCTGAAGAAACTTCAGCCTGGATCCCCTTGGTGAAGGCAGGCTTCAGGCCAACTGCTGCCCTTCGTAAGGAAGCAGCAGAACCAGGCTCTGAGTTACAAGTGAAGGTGCTATGTTTGCTGCCAGCCTCCCTGTGTTCCTGGGCTGCCTGTCACTGGTCCAGCTCTCTGCAGAGCAGTACTAAAAGCTAGCAAATCCACTGGCCTCCCCAAGGCTAGTGAGGAGACTATAAGGGCAGCTGGCACTTCTGGAGATGTCAGGACCAGCTTAGAGTACGTTTCTGCCTCGTCAAGAGGGAGTCCCTGGCCTCTGCAATGCAGAGAAACAAGAGCTAGGCTTAGGTCTCTCTCTCACTCACTACTACCCTTCATGATGGGCCAGTTTGGAGAGGGGACTTAGAAGTGTCCTGGGGGGGTGTTTATTTCAAGGAGACCTTAAAAGAACATGATCTCTATTCTCAGATAACAGGGGACAATCAGCTTGTTCTCTCTGCTGCTATAAGATCCTCCCTGTGTGTGGGGAGAGGCTATAGGGGACAGGTTGCAGGAGGCTGTGCTTTGTGATGGGGCTACTGTACCTGGATTGATCAGACAGTGGGCTTCCTGGCTCAGGGTCAAGCAGAGTTCCGTGGACAGAGCAGGAAGCTGTGGAAGGAGCTAGGCTCTCACAAGGCAGCCTGGTTTCTATGAGTTTCAAAGCAGGTGGTTGCCTTGGCTCTATTGAAATTACAGCTCCACCTCTTTGATCTTGCCAGTCCAAAATGTATCACTTAAATAACCCCAGCCCTACCTGTACCTTCAAGTGCAGGTGTTGCCAACAGTGCTCAATTGAGACCTGAGTCTTAGCCTGACTGACCTGACCTGCTCTTTCTCTTCCCTGTGCTGTGCCTTCATTGGTAAAATAAATTTGATGGTGTCAATCCTCTGACAAGCTCTAAACTATGTCTTTGGCTTTTTTTCCTGGCCAAGCTAGCAAAGGGAAGCCAAGTATTAGGGAGGCTTCCTGGAAGGTCCTAGAATAGCCTGCTTCCTAACTGTCATCCAGGGAAAGGAAGGGGTTAAGAAGTAGTGGGGAGGAGGGCTGGAGAAGTTGTCCTGTCAAAATGCTTGGTCTCTCTGTTGGGCAGAAGAGATACACTGCTGACCCAGGAAACCTAGGCTGCATTCCCAGAGCTGTCCCTTCCCTGCTGTGTGACCCAGCTGATTCCCTTGAGGTTTATATGAGATGAGAAGGATGGGATCTACCCTGTCATCTGTTGAACCTGTCTTAGGGGACTCAGGGCTAGAGCCAGCCCCCAGGCCTCTTCCTGTTTCCTTCATCTTTGAGAGGCAGTCACTGGTTTTGCAAGGACAGTGCTTCTTCCCTTTAATTGAAGAATTTCTAGAGAAATTCTTTAGAGACCAACTTGGCTATGGACACATCTTTTTTTTTTACCCCTGTTTTTTTTTTGTTTTGTTTTTGTTTTTGGTTTTTTTTTTTTTTTTTGAGAGGGGATTTTACTGTATAGCTTTGGTTGTCCTGGAACTATGTAGCCTGTAGACTGGGCTGTCCTCGAACTCAAGAGATCTGCCTGCCTTTGCCTCTGGAGTTTTGAGATTAAAGGAGTATGCTAGCATGCCCACTCTGCCTTTCTTAGAAGAGGTGCGGAGGCTGAAAGGATGCAGAGGCAGTGTAGCTGTGGCTATCGCTTTGGCTATGGAGTAGTTCTTTATGCTAGGCCATCAGCAGGATTTTGTCTACTTCCATTTCCTGAGACAGCATCACATCTGGCCATCATCAGGAATTTTGATGTTTTGATTGTGAGCTTAATTAACCTTTAACAACTGAGCCTTGGAATTTTTATAATTTGAGGCAGAACCAGAGAACTGTAATAAAAGTGGTGAGTAAGAGGCTGGAGAGAGGGCTCTGTAGTTAGGAGCATGTTCTTGTAGAGGACCTGGGTCCTGATCTGTTCCCAGCACCCATACGGTAGCTCACAGCCATCCCTAACTCCAGTTTCACGGGATCTGATGCCCTTTTCTGACCTTGGGCACTGGGCACATATATGATACACATCTATATATACATGAAGAAAAAAACATTCATACAAATAAAGTATATATTTTTTGGATCAGCCTTTAACAGCTGAGCCATCTCTCCAGTCCAAGAATACATTTTTTAATTTAAAGTGTTGAAGCAGCCTCATGTGATGGGGAAAGCCAATTTGGGACTGACCTGGGCTGTTCTTCTATGACTAATGTCGTCAGGATCAGGCCCTTGAGTTCTCCGTCCCAGAATGCTCAGATGTCTGAGAGAATAAGTACTTATGGAAAGGCCCTGCAGGCAGACGAGGCCTGGAATTTAACTGACTTTGGTGGCAGTTTGCCTTCTCTGATGATTCTTTCTTAAATCTCACTGATTTGCTTAGTGCCCGTTGTGTTCAGGGCCTGAGAGGAAGGCCCAGGCCTCCCTTTCCCTTTCTTTGTGTCTAGTCCAGTCCATCTGGCACATTTTTCTTGGGCTTTCCCCTCTCTGATCTCAGTGCCTAACTTGATGGGTTCCATTCTCCTTTCCTCAAAAGTGCCGGAGGATTTCCATCTGCAGCTTTCAAAGGCATGAGCAGCTCTCTTGCCTGCCTCTTCTGTCCCTGAGTTTGCTGCCAGTGTTGATTGCTGCGGTCACTTGTTCTGGGAACTCCACCTTTAAGCCTTATTCAGTCACAGAACAGCCCAGCACTCAGGATGCAGGCCGATCTCCATGAGTTTGAAGCTGGCCTGGTCTACATAGCAAGCTCCAGGCCAGCCACAGCTACACATGAAGACACTCTTTCAAAAAAGGTGGTGGGTGGGCAGCTTGCTTTAGAAGACAAAAACATAATACACCTGGTGGAAGGTACTTGCTTCTCTAGCTCACCCAGCAGCAGGGATTCAGTTGTGTAACAGCTGTATGTTGTAGTGGCAGTGACCTAGGTAACTAGTGTATCTGTTTCCTAGCGGCCTGGCCAGTGGCCATTGCTAAAGGTGCTCATGATGGCATCTTTGATAGTGTAGTCTAGGATGTTCCAGTCTTCTAAGCTTCCAAGTCCTGTCTGTGGCACTCCGGAGAATCTGGAAGCCCCTTAATTATCCCTTAAGGCAGGGCATCTCAACAATGGCACTGATGGCATTTTGGACCACTTAGCTGTTGTGTGAGAAGGCCTATCCCGAGTGGTCTACACTTATAGTTAATAAGTATCCCTGGTCCCCACCTATTAGATGCCAGGAGCAGTCCCCCAGTTAGGACAACTAAAAATGTCTCCAACCATTGCAGTCCTTCTTGCCTCCCCCAGTCCATTTTCTTCTGCCTTCTTGTCATTGTCCAGAGAAATGTTGAGGGCTTCTGGGAATGATCCCTCTGGGTTATCCTTGTTTTGAGCTCTCTCTCTCTCTCTCTCCTCACTTCTTTAAATGAATAGGTACTTTTGACCTAGCTTCCCTGGGTGTTTCTTCTTGGACAATCAAACCCTCTAGACTTAAGCATTGATGGCATCTGCCCTGTTACCAATGGACAGCCATTATTACATATGTTACAGCTCATTCCAACTAAACTCTTGATTAGTCTAGTGGAGAGCCTTCCAGAGGCAGTAATATCTGAAAGATGGTGGAAGAAGCCTGAAAGCAAAGCTCTTGGAGGAAGTCAATGAGAAATAGTTCTACCGTGTACAGCCGCTAACCCAATCCATGGTAGATAGCTAGATGTAACAGTCACATAGCACAGTCTCTTCAAATAACAACCCAGCTCCTGAGGAATAGCTTGTACAGAAGGACAAGCTGTCCTCCTGGTGGGAGCCAGGGGCCAGCTGAAGAGACATTCAGTTATGTGGACAAGTCTGGAGGGATGTGTCTCTTTTGCTGAGGTATGGGAACAGTGTGGTGGCCATCCTGTTACCATTTCTACTAAGCCTTCGTTTGTCCTTTCCCAGGCCAGTTGCTGAGCACACACATGAAGGTCAGAGAACTTAGGAGAATCGGGTCTCTACCTATGTGAGCCCCAGGGATTGAACTCAGGTCATCAGGCTTAGCAACAAGCACCTCTACCCACTGAACCATCTTGCAGGCCCCAGGCCAGTCTTAATATCCAGCCCCTTGTTAGTCTCATCTTACCTTTACTTTTCCTTGGCTAGTTGTACCATGGTCTGTCATTTTTATGTTTAGTGATTTGATTTTTTTTTTTTTTTTTTTTTTTTTTTTTTTTTTTTTTTTGAGGCAAGGTTTTACAGGGAAAAAAAAAATCAGGCCACAGAATCCCACCAAGCCCAGGCAACTCTGGAAAGCTCCGCCATCGCCACCAAGAAACCCTATATAGCGCCTACCTCCTGCTCAGTTCTTGGCTATTTCTTGTTGTATAACACAGATAGCTGCTTCCTTGTACCTCTCCCTATAAATCTCTCCTGTGAGGTTTGCTGTGCACTGTGACTTTGTGGTCTTCCTAGGCTCCTGACTGTCAGGATCTTTCCCTTTCAGAGCTGCAACAACTTCACTGGAGAAGCCTTCCCCCTCAGAGCACTTGAAACCCAGAAGTTAAGAGCTGTTTGCTTGCCACAGAAATCAAATAAATGTGACAATTACAACTGTGGCCCTGTGCTGTTTTGAAGGTGTCAAAATAGGCTTATCAACAAACAGTTGCTGAGCCAGCCCAGGAGCACAAGGTGGAGCGTTGGATCCTCGGGTTTCCCCACAGAGCCTGTACATTCTTCAGGTCTGACCTCTAAAACAACTGCTTCAGACTCACAGGAAGCTCTTCCTATGAATGTCACGAAAACCTTCTTCCTGTCAATATACACTTAAATCCTTTTTCAAATGTCTATTCCATCATCTTTCACTGATGCCCTGGTGTCATTATGCCCATATCAGTTTGGAGGTAATTTATGTATCTGATGTCTTACTGTGCTGCTGTTTTCCTGTTACAGAGAACTTTGTGATGAATGTCTTTGAATACATGTACTTAATAGCATCTCTTTGAACGCTAACCTTTTTGTCTCCTCGGATAAATTCTTGGAAATGTGCACCTTTGTGTGCAGTGTGACCAGCCACCTGTAAGATGATGCAGTGAGGTAACTGCAGGAGTGGGGGTGGGGGGGGGGGGCTCACCTCAAGAGGCCATTGGGCAAATGACCTTGTCTGAAGGCCTGGAATGATTATGAGGTTTCCCAAGATCGAGGGCCAGTTGTAAAATATTCACAACACTCAGGTGATTCAAGACCCTGTTAAGTCTCGGATGGAACAAGTGTGACTTAGGGTCTGGAGAGTCTATCCCTGAATGTTAGGGTACTATGATTCTACCCAGAGCTAGTGGAGGGGAAAGAGACAACTGGGTAGATGATGTAATGTGCTCATAGAGTAAAGGGGGCGGTGGTAGGAGGTAGCGCCGGACAGCAGCGCATTAACTCTTCTATTTCTGAACTCTTGGCAAAGTTGCTCCTGGAGCTGATCCAACGGAAAAATAGCGGCTCCTTTAAACCAGAGGAAGGCTGGGACGAGGACCCGGCGGCTACTCTCCGCTGGCGCTTGGATGCCGGGAGGGGCGGAGTCTCGCTATGCAAATCTGAGCTGCTGATCGATGACGCGCCATCACCCCATGAGCCGCTTCGCGCTCCGATTGGCTAATGCAAGCCTGGTCCCATTGACAACAAACATGGGGGTGCGGAGACTTGGGGCGGGGCTGCAGTGGGCGCGGCCCGGGGCGGGGGAATTCTGCCCCGCCCCTTCCGTGGAGTCCGGGCGCAGCTCAAACATGGCGGCGGTTGGCACGGGGCGGTGAGGCGGTACCAGGTGGGGGCTGTCGGGTGTCATGGGCGGTGGCGGCGGTACCGCCTCCGCGTCTCCCTGAGCTGGACCTCACGGGGGACTCTGCGCCGAGCTGGGCGATGGATGAGAGCAGCGAGCTGGGCGGTCTGGAGACCATGGAGACCCTCACGGAGCTGGGCGATGAGCTGACTCTCGGGGACATCGACGGTGAGTGGCGGCCGGGTGGGAGTGCGGGGGGCGCGCGGGGAGGAAGGGGTTACGGCGGCGCTCGCGGGTGCGCGTGCGCCCACCCCGCGATCGCCCTGGCGTGCGCGGGAAGGAACCCGCGGGCCGGGCTGCCCGGGAGGTTCCCAATTCTTGCTCCAGAGTCTAAGCCCGCATGACGCAGGGCTCCCGGTGGCTGAGGAGTCCTGGGCGCCGCGGGGCCTGAAGTGGGGCTGGGGGCGTCTCGAGTGCTGCCAGAGGAGAAAGGGAGGCGGCCGCCTCCCTCGCGCGCCCACAGGCGCTCTGGTTTGTCCCGTCTTCGCCGGCGTCCCCCGTCGCACCTGTCACTCCCTGCCTGGCCACTGGAGCGGCTTCGGGATTTCCCGGTCTGCGCTCTTGGGCTCGACTCCCCACGCCCCCGCTCTTTTCCGGATTGACTGACAGCCGGGTCTCCAGGCGCTCTGGAAAACTTTGGGCAAGAGCTGCACAAGCAAGTTACTGATGGAGTGGACAGAGACCGCAGAGTACGGCGGCCTTGGATGGAGACTCGGGCGCGCCTGCTGTCTCACTGCAAAGGGAGTTGAGCAGCAAGAATTTTGAGTTGTGGCCCCTCGGGTACAGACTAGGGAGCGGGTGGCCTTTGTTTCGGCGGCCTTAACAGCGAAGTGGAAGAACTGGTAGGAGCCCAGGGATCCTCTCTTAAAATTCTCTCACTTTTCAGCCATGGGAAGCAAGGTTTGGAGAGGGTTCCAGACTTGCCTTCGGTCATCGTGCTGGTTAACAAAGGCCAGTTCTTTTTATTTCTGAGCCAGTATTAGTTTAATATTCCACCTTTGAGAATTTGAAGTCCAAAGAATAGGCTAGTAATTTAGTCATTCTCAGTAATCGGGCTTTTCTGAAGTTCTCAGTCCAAATACTTTGTGTTATTTCATTTATTCAGTCCCGCCGAATAGGTATCACACGATTTTGCAGGAGATACGGTCTAAATCACTTACTTATAGAGAGTCCAGAACTCTTGAGCAATGACTCAGTTTATGGAGTGTTACTACACCTAGAATCTAGAACCTTGCAGGCATATTTGATGGCTGTGTCCTCACTTTGCAGGTGAAGAAACAGGTAGAAGGTTCTCTTGTGTAGGAAGAAGTGACAACAGTTGTTTGAAGAAGGTGTTTGCCACGTTCCTGTTTTGCCTTTGTAGCATTTTTCCCGCTTGGTTCACCCTTACTTCTCATTTTGGTCATCCAGACAGAGTGACAAGCCCCTGTAATCCAAGTTCCACTTTTAACCGCAGATTCTTCCACCAAGTATTGCTAAACATAAAGGTAGGTTAGCACAGGGAGGGGTTACTCCTCAACACGGGAGTGGCTCATGTTTTCTGAGCACTCAGGTACAAGGCACAGTGTTAAGCACTCACACAGGTTCTCCATCCTTATCACAGCCCTGTTAGATAAAGATGACAGTTCATTAGTTTACCCAAGGTTCCCTAGTCAATAAGGAGGTCTAAAACTGCCTGCCAGCAGGGGCCCCAGAGAGATTCATGTGGTTGGTTTTTGTTTTTGTATTTATATTTTATAATGATCTTTATTTGTCTAAATTTTCAGTCTCTTGAATTACCTAGTGGCTAACATTAACCTTATAGATTGCTAAGTCTGTATATAAATAAAATGTACACTCTAGAAACTACAACAGTAGGTGAGTAGTTTCTAGGCCTCTGCCTAGTTTGGGAAGTGTTTCCTTGCTCCAGGAGCTGGCTTTGGTTTCTCAGATGTGAAACAAGGATGGAATTTTAGGACCACATGGGATTGTATGTGCGTCGGGCAGTAAGTGAAAGTCAGAGGCGAGGAAGCTTCCTTGAAGGCTACCAGAAAGATCACAACAGGAGATAGCTATTGACCTTAAAAGACAAGAAGAACTGGTTGAGCAAAGCGAAGGCCAGCGGTCTAGTCGGAAGTGTCCCTTGAAGCCTCTGTTCTCCTGAGCAGGGGTGGGAGCGGTGGTGGGAGGGGTGGACACAAGGGGACAAACTACCTTTCCTTCCCTTCCCACAGTTCTTTGCACCTAGGCCAGCACTTGGAACAGGGAGAATGCTCACTGCTGTGCTGTGAGGAGCTGGCTTGGGTACTGATTGGTATTAGGTGTACTTTCCCTGATGGGTCAGGGTGGGAAGCCCGTGTGCATCCAAGATGAGGAAGAGGATAGATGAAGTGAATGCACTTTTGTAACTAGAAGTCTCATGGCTGCCTTCAGGAGGTCAAGGAGCTCTGAGTTCAGGACCAACAGGGTCTCTTTCTTCTTAGTCAGAGAGCTTTAAGTCCTTGTTGTAACTAAATGGTCAGTGACCTGGGAATACAGTTCCATGGCAGGGTGCTTGCCCGGGATTCGGAAAATCCTGGGTTTGATACCTACTACCATAGAGACACTGCAGATGAGCACAGTGGAGCATAAATCATGTCAGCTTTCAGACACTGAGGTAGAAGGGTCATCTCGTGTTCCAAGACCAGCCAAGCAACTTAGAGAGACCTCATCTCAAACTAAAAAAAATTAGTGCTACGGGAGGGGAGGGGGTATAGCTCAATAGAACTCTTGCTTAGCATATGTAAGGTCCTAGGTTCAATTCCTGATACTGCCAAAAAATAAAGTAGAATAAATCAACAGTTTCAGTAGAAGACTATCTAAACATAAAAAAGGCTATCTTATAATAGTGACTGAGATAACCCAATTAGGTAGTGGAGTGAAGCCTCTTAGAAGAATATCAATGTCACTCTGAAGCATTGCCAGAGTCTGGATTTTTTATATTTTTTTACCTGTTGACTTCATTATCTTTTCTTGTTGTGTGTGTGCCTGTGATTGTGGGTACCGGTGTGCCCTGGTGTCTGTGTGGTGATTACAGTATGACTTAAGGAGGCAGGTTTGGGCTTTCATCTTCTTTGCAACAGTGTCTCTTTATTTGATACTGCATCTGTTCTCTGGCCTCCAACCTTCCAAGGATTGCCTTCCATCTTGGCAGAGGGACACTGAGCTTACAGACTTCTCTACCACACTCTGCCTCCTGTGGGGGTTCCTGGGATGCGAACTCAAGTCCTCACACTTGTGCAACAGGTAGTTTATCTACTGAGCTATCTCCCCAGACCTTAACTTTTTTTTTTTAATTCAGTTTATGGATATGGGTTTGCCCACCCGTGTGTCCACGTTTAAATGAAGGGATCAAAGGGCAACTTTCAGAGTCAATTCTCTCCTTCTACCATACAGGTTCTGGGGATTAAAGTCAAATCATCAAGCTTGGCAGCATGCCTGCCTACCCACTGAGCCATCTTATTGGTCTGTTCTCTTAAAAGTTTATTTCTTGAGAATTCCATGTTTGTACGAGGGGGTGTTTTGATCCTATCCATCCATCCACCTCTTGTAAAACCTCCCCTCACAGTCCCCTCCCAGCTTCCGTGTACTCTTTCCTTTAAAAAAAAAAAAAACAAAACAAAAAACAAAAAACTCACTAGTTTAATTAGTACTGCCCCTGTGCACATAGTAGGACCTGCTGTGTCCACTGTAGATCAGGCTAGGCTGAAAGGCACAAAGGCCTCTCAGGTCCCGAGGTTAAAGGTCACAAATCCCTTCTTGTCCTTCTTTCCTTTTTAACCATAGAGAAGCAAACACCTAAAACCAAAACTTGTGAAAGAGCCGCTTGTTCTGGCCCAGGTTGCATCTCCCAGTCTTCACCTTGGCTTGTATTTCAGAGTAGGGTCTCTGAAGACAACCTTGTTGACAGCAGCCATGTCTGTTGCTGTCAACAACAGACAGGGCAGAAAGATAGTATCTTCTTCCTCTGGGATCAGAAAACAGAGTCAGGAAGATGATCTGTTTTTGCTAGGCACAAAAGAAATAGGTGTCAGGGACTGCAGAGATGGCTCAGCAGATAAGAATGCTGGCTGCTCCTCCAGAGGACCTGAGTTCAATACCTAGCACCCACGTGGTGGCTCCCACTATCTGTAACTTAGTTCTAGGAGATCCAATACCCTCATGGTGCACAGACATACATGCAGGCAAAGCACCCATACACATAAAAACAAACTAATCAATTAATTTTTTAAAATAGGTATCAAGAGCAGCACTGATAAGCATATGAAGGAATAACCAAGCTGCCTGAAAGAGGCTGGTTAAAGATTGTTTTGTAATTAACATTGTAAGAAAATGGTGTATGAGACCAAGAGGTGAATTGGAACTGAATTGTGTTCTTGATATGGATATTTTGTAGAATATTAGGAAGGGAATTGGTGAACATTTCAAAGTAGAAATAACTAGTCATGGGTTAAGAGATTTCAACTGAACTGGGCTGTGGTGGCTTCACGCCTTTAATCCCAGCACTTGGGAGGCAGAAGCAGGTGGATTTCTGAGTTCGAGGCCAGACTGGTCTACAGAGTGAGTTTCTACAGAGAAACCCTGTCTCGAAAAAAAAACAAAAACAAAAACAAAAACAAAAAACAAACAAAAAAAACCAATCTACAGGGTGATACTGAGGTTCCTGGTCCCTGGTTCTTGATTTGGGGTGATGGTGTTTGCTTCCTTGTTTTTATGAAACACATTCGCCTTCTAGAGGTAATTTGTTGTTTGATGCTAGGTTTAATGTAGCTCAGAATGGCCTCAAAATATGTGTGTGTGCGCGAGTGTGCACATGTGCGTGTTTGTGTGTGTGTGTGTGTGTGTGTGTGTAAGTGTGTGCGTGTGTGCACGCGCAAGGCTGGCTTTTTTAAAGTTCTGGAATGACAGACATAGCTTAGAAGTAAAATTTTGAGGATTGCCTGTTTCTAAATACAGTCAACTCACACTCCAACTTAATGTTCGGTTGAGTTTACAGTTTTAGGCAGTTTTGTTGTTGTTGTTGTTGTTGTTGTTGTTGTTATACAAGCTCTTTTACTGTGTAAATCCTGGAACTTGCTATGTAGAAGAGGGGTGGGATTAAGGGTCAGGACTAAAACTCCCAACCAAACATAATGTGTTTTGAGACTAGGTCCTGCTTGTGAGACCCAGACTGGGCTTGTGATCTTCCAAGTGCTTGGCCATCCAAGTGCTGGCTTACAGATGTGTCCTGTGAAGCCTGTGCTAATAGGAGGACAGAGTCTAGGGTGGAATTTTGAAGAAGCGGCTTGTATTTGCTTCAGCTTCTAGTACTTGAAAATGTTGATCCCAAGAGGCAGGAGCACACATCTTCCTACCTCTGCCTCCCCTTCTACAGTGCTGGTATTTCAGGCAGACACCGCCATCCCCATATTGCCATTTTGATGTGCTGGGAACTGACTTCAGGGCCTTGTGCCCACTGGGCTACACTGGGCTACAACCCCAGCCTCAGCACTTTGATCCTTTGTATTTTTCCTGTGAAAGCTCTTGAGCGCTTGCTGTTGCCCATAGCTTGTTTCTTTTCCACACACTGGAAGCTCTTGGTCTCATCTGGTTACATTTTCTGGGGTTTCTCAAACCACCAGACCAGTGTGCTCTTAAGTTTTCCTTTCTGTCTGATTGGCCTCGCCCTTGTTAAACATTCTGTCCACACCCAAGCCGTTGGGCTAATAATGTTCTTGACCATTGAAGTCTTTAAGAGTTGTGGTTCTCATAAAGTGTGTTCTTGTTTTCATCTCAAGTAGGGTTTCTCTTGTGTGTCCCTGGCTGTCCTGGAACTCACTCTATAGACCAGGCTGACCTCAAACATGAGAGCTCTGCCTCTGCCTCCCAAGTGCTCGAATTAAAGGAGTGCACCACTATACCTGGCTAGCCGAAACTTTTCATCATGTGTAGTCTCTCAGCATAAGTACAGTTGCTTTGAGCACTCAGGAAAAGTTGCTTTGGAATCCATACTCCCAGCTGTATCCTTTTCACTTGTCAGATTTTTCCATTGCTCCAAATTACGATGGTTATTCTTATTTATTGGACTTAGCAAAGTACTGCATTTACATGGATCAAAAATTTAAACGTGTAAAACAGGACTGTGAAAATTTTTGCTCTTTCTACTTATCTTTCTAAATTACACCTCAAAGATAATCAAGCCTGGGCTGGAGAGATGGCTCAGTGGTAAAGAACACTGCCTGCTCTTCCAGAGGACCCAGGTTCAGTTTATAGCACCCACATGGCTAACAAGGATCTGTAACTCCAGTCCCAGAGGAGCCAGTATCCTCTTCTGACCTCTGAGGTCACTGCACAAATATAGTGAGTGCACAGACATATATGCAGGCCAGACATCCATACAATTAAGTCACCCCCGCCCCAGTAGTTTCTTTTACCTCCTGCTAAACTTGACAGATGAGATGACTTAGCAGGGAAGGGACTTGCTGCCTGATAGCCTGAGTTCAATCCACGGAAACCCCAAGGTAAAAGAGAACTGATTTCAGCTAGCTGTCCTCCAACTAACTATGTGCGTGTGTGTGCGCGCACACGCACACACACTCAGTAGCAATTAGGAGGGAGAGGCAAGCAGGTCTCTGAATCAAGGGCAGCCTGATCTGTCGGGTGAGAAGTTACCATTCACTCTGCTCATGTCAGACGTATCATTTTGATACCCACGAGAGGGATCAGGTAGGGTTCTAATCCTTTTCTTTTTGTCCACTTCTGCCATACTTCTGACAGGTTCAGAGCTGAAGCCCCACCCTGGTGCTTCGTGTTTGCACAAGCAATTCATTTTTAGCATGCTCCTATGGTTCAGTGGGTCCTGGTTTTCAGTCTGTGCTTTGAGGGTCTTGGGAAAGTTTCCTAAATTCTCTAAGACTGTTCTGGAAGGTCTGTGTTCTCTCCCTGTCTTTTTAGGGCATCATCCCTTGCCGCCCCAAACTTTAGGTACATCTTCCCCAGAAAACTTTTGTAGGGCTTTTCACTATTGTAAATGGTATTGCAGACTTGCTTCTTTTCACTGCAATCTGCTTATGACCACTTTGCACCAGAATCTCCACACAACTTAGGAAATGTCCTTTTGTTTCAAGTCATGTTTCTCAAGAAAAAAAAAAATCTCTCTTGAAGGACTAAAGCAGTGGTTCTCAACCTGTGGGTCTTGACATATCAGGTATTTATATTATAATTCATAAGAATAGCAAAATCACAGTTATGAATAGCAATGGAAATAATTTATGGTTGAGGGTCACCACACCATGAGGAACTGTATTAAAAGGTCCCAGCATTAGGAAGGCCAAGACGCACTGGACTGGAGAGGTGGCTCAGCAGTTAAGGGTCTGTACTGCTCTTACTTTCCAGTGAACTTGAGCATCCACATCAGACAGTCAACTACTGGTAATTTCAGTTCTGGGGGTTTGAGGCGGTTTAAATAGTGATCAGCATTGAAGTTGGGCTTGCTAGTACATACCTTTAATCCGAGCATCTGGGAGGCAGAAGCAGGTGGGTATCTGAGTTTGAGGCCAGCCTAGTGTACATAATGAGTTCCAGGCTAGCCAGGGTTATACAGTGAGACCTTGAATAAAAAGTAATCAGTTTGGGTAGTTTTTTGAGCTAGCTGGGCAAACTTTCTCTTTATTTCTTGGGCAGGGTTGGACTGCGACTTGGGATGGCCTTTCCCATGGTATTAATTTTTTGTGTGTTCATATACACATAAAATTACATAAAATTGTGTAAAAGACTATTGCATTTGTTTATGGCACATGTGTCACGGTGTGTGGGGGTCAGAGGATAACTTACAGGAGTTGGTTTTTTTCTTCCACTGTTGTTTCTCTGGCTCGACAGTGTGGATCCTAGGGCTAGCCAATTCTTGTCTAAAGGCTTGGTAGCAAGTGCCATTACCCACTGAGCAGCCATCTTGCTAACCCAGGACTTTTTGTTCTTGTTTGTAGATATTAACATTCTCCAAGGAAATGTGACTTGGTTTTTTTTTGTTTTGTTTTGTTTTTTTGTTTTTTTGTTTTTTGTTTTGTTTTTTTTTTTGTTTTTGTTTTTTTGTTTTTTCGAGACAGGATTTCTCTGTGTAGTCCTGGCTGTCCTGATACTCACTCTGTAGACCAGGCTGGCCTCGAACTCAGAAGCCCTCCTGCCTCTGCCTCCCAAGTGCTGGGATTAAAGGCGTGCACCACCACTGCCCGGCAGACTTGTTTTGTTCTTTATTAGTCATTAGCATCCGCCTTACTTGGCTTTTCTATTGCTGTGATAAAACCCCATGACCAAAGCAACTTGAAGAGGAAAGGGTTTATTTTGCTCACACATCTGGATCACAGTCCATCCCTGAGGGAAGTCAGGACCCAGGAGGCAGGAGCTGAAGCAGGGGCCATGAGGTAATGCTGCTTACTGTGCTGCTCCCAAGGCTTGCTCAGTCTGCTTTATTATACAGTCCAGGCTTGCCTGCCCATAGTGGTCCTGCCCGCAGTCTGAGTCCTCACAGTAATGATTACATTATCACAGTCAGTCTCATTCATGAAGGAAATGCCCGAAGACTTGCTTACAGGCAGCCTGATGGAGGCACTTTGTCACTTGAGGGTCCCTTTTCCCAGATGACTGAAGTTTACATCAAGTTGACAGAAAGGCAGCTAACCAGCACATGGTCCCTGGAATCACAACTACTTTATAGTTTTCTTTCCTTTTTCTTTTTTCTCTGTTTGTTTGTTTTGTTTTGTTTTCTTCTAGGCAAGGTTTCTCTTGTAGAGTTGGCTGTCCTGGAACTTCCTCTGTAGACCAGGCTGATCTCAAACTCACACAGATCTGCCTGCCTCTGCCTCCTGAGTGCTGGGATCAAAGGTGTGCACTACTGCCCAGCATCTTCAGATTTTGAAGTCATAGGTAGGCAGCACTCACCCTGTTCTCAGCACTGCATCTGCTCAGACCTTTACAGAGGATTCCTCTTGTGCTAGGACCTGGGGTAAGACGCTATCAAAGGAAGACATAATCCTGATATCATGGAGGTCAGTTCGATGACCTGAATTCCAGGCGCTGGCTACTCTGTAAAACTGGTCTCTCCTAAGAAAGCTGGTTTGTTTTTAATCTTTTCTCCAGTTCTCCAGTTCTCCAGTTGCTTAGGATCTGAGGCCCATGCTACACAATTAGTAAGTGGTGTGTTGGTGGCCTTAATCCAGATGTGTGCAGTTCTGAAACCTGTGTGCATCTCCTCTGGTCCATGCCAGATTCCTTTCTGCTGTAAGCAGGCTTCTGAACTGTGGATCAAGGTAGTATGATGGAATTCAGAACTCAAGAAATGCTAGATTCTCTACTGGTTGCACCTTCAGTGGACATGGGCCTGGTCCCTGGGCTTCCCCTGGGTTCCCTGACTCTTCTGTGCATTCCTTCCATGTGTAGGGTGGGGGTTAGCATATCTGTATCTCTGGTCCTTGAAGATGAGGTGAGCTAAACCAGACAGTTGGGGTGGGCAGGAACTAACAGTCTTTTTCTTTTCTCTGTCAGGAAGGGAATTGAATGAGCTTCAGTGAGTTTTTTAGAACAGTTTTAGGGTGTTGGTTTTCCCTTGGAAAGGGCTTTTGTAAGCATAATGGGCAGGTCACAGGAACTGTCAAAAGTGTGATATGAGGTATTTGGTTTTCCTCTACAAGACTCAAGGGTTAAACTTTTTGATGTGGCTGGGCGGTGGTGGTGCACGCCTTTAATCCCAGCACTTGGGAGGCAGAGGCAGGCGGATTTCTGAGTTCGAGGCCAGCCTGGTCTACAGAGTGAGTTCCAGGACAGCCAGGACTACACAGACTAACCCTGTCTCGAAAAACCAAAAACAAAAAAAAAAAAAAAAAAAAAAAAAAACCTTTTTGATGTGATGGAATGTTTTAGAGGCTAGCAGCAGAGTAGCTTGGCCCTCAAGGTTAAGCCCCTGGGAAATTCTTCCTTAGAAACTGGCCTCCAAATACTGAGGACTTCCAGGTCTCTCTAGCCTTGGGAGTTGCTAATCCCCTCACAATCTTACTCTGTCATCTGGCCCGGGAACAGGTCTGTTGGGTTCAGGGTCTGGTTGAGGATGGTGATGAAACTCTTGAGTTGCTGAACCAGCTGCGCAGCTGCTTTGCTGCACTGACTTCTGCCTGGCCCTGGCTCCAGCCATCCCATAACTGTAGGGGAAATGCATCGTGTCCTGGGCACTGACATGCCTGTGAGCCTCACACTTTGCTAAAGTCCTCCTGGTAGCCTTTGTCTACCTAACAGTGCTGTGAGCTAGATGCTCGGGTTCTGTGTGCATTTCTCATGGACATTCATAAGGCTCTGCAAAAGAGAAAGGAAATGACTTAGCCAGGGTTTTCTATGCTGAGCAAAGTGCACCGTTCATCCTCTCCTTTGCCCTTTTCCCTTTGGGAATGAGGTGGGGATGAGGTGGGAATGAGGTGGGAGATGCCCTGGGTAAGAAGCCCGATTGTCGAGGCGCCTTCTCACTGGTCAGAAGTTGTAATGAATGAATACCCTATGTTCATAGCCCAGTGCTAGAGGGTATGTGAAATGAATGAAACGGTCCCTCTTTCAGGGAGCCTTTCTAATTGCTGTACTCAAAGTACAAGCTTATATCCCAAGAAGAAAATATAGCTGGAGCTATCCCGGGAAGAATTCCAGTTGTTTGAAGCGCTAACGAAGGACTTAGGGAGTCTTTACAAGGACTTTGGCTAAGTAGAGAATGAAGGGTGGGTGAGCAGATCCATGTTTTAAAAGTTATTTATTTTAATTTTAAGTACATTGGTATTTTGCCTGTATGTATGTCTGTGTGAGAATGTCAGATCTTGGAGTTGCAGACAGTTGTGAGCTGCCATGTGGGTGCTGGGAATTGAACCCCAGTCCTCTGGAAGAGTGGTCAGTACTCTTTTCAGCTGAGCCACCTCTCCAGCAACTAGCAAATTCCTTCTTGATAAACTGCTACCTTCTTAACCAGTTTTGGTCAGGCTCTTTTGTGCTTCGGTGTATTCTTTATCTGACTACCTTGAATTAAAAGTCAGGGCTTACTTGGGGAGGATAGTATGCCTATTGGTCAGAGAATCTAGAAAGCTGGGCTTGGAAAACGGGTTCGAATCCAGAGAGGCTCAGCAGTGCCAGAGCCCAGCCAGGGTCAGGGTAAACAGCAGCCTGCTCACCTTGTGATCTGTTGTCTGTTTTCCTGTCTGTAGGAGCATGCCTTAGGCAGAGTTGACTTGTAGGAAGCCTTGTCAAGACATGCCTGGTGGGCATTCTCCATGGGAGGAGCAGGGCGCTCACGAGCGGGGTGGAGGGGTGGGGTGTGTGCTGATGATGATGGAGAGCAAATTAAACAAAAATGGCAACTGTCATTGTGCTTCTCCTCTCTGGTGATGACGTCATTACGGCCTTCACATTCCCCTAGGCAGCTCCATCCATCCTTCTTGTGTTCCATGATCTCTGCCGACTTGCAGGGCTTTTCCTGGTGCTGTTGTGCTGTTGTTTGTCCCTCAAACTGTTCCTTTCTTCCTTGAATACTCTTCCATCCCTTTAGCTCATAAAACCCCTTTTATCCTAGTGTGGCTTTCCGTAGCCCAGAGTGGTTGGTCCTCTCCTCCCTCGCAGCCTTTTTGAGACATTTGTTTCCCTTATGTTGAAGTTAGTGGAATTGGTTGGGTGTCTGTCCTCTCTGGGATTTTCTTGAACATGTTAGGCAAGTATTCTACCACCAGTGCCACTGGTGCACCCCGAGTGTGCCTGCCCCACCAGTGCCCTGGTGCACCCCTAGTGTGCCTGCCCCCTTTAAACACAGTCTCAGTGCAACAGACTGACCTCAGAATCAGTCCGCCTGTTTCAGTCTCCCAAATGCTGGAGATTAAACCCAGGGCCGTACACACGTTGGGCAAGCACCCATCACTGAGCTGCACCCCCAGCACTTCTCTGTGGGGCTGAGGGGTGCAAAATCATTCATTTGATCCTTCCTTTCCTCCTTCCCTGCCTCCCTGCCTCCCTCCTTCCTTTTTTCTTTCTCTCCTTTTTCTTCTTATTTTTACTTCTTCTTCAATCCTAGGTTTCTTTTTTGTAGCCTTGTCTGGTCTTCAACTATCATCCAGTCTCAGCCTGTGTGTTGAGATTGCAGTCGTGGACCACCACGTACAGCTCGGCGCTTTTATCCTTGCTCTGTACGGGTGTCACACAGAGCACTTAAGACCCTTGAAGCTATCAGACACGTAGTTAGCATCACAGACAATACCAAGTGGATGGTTGTATAGATTCAG
Organism: Rhabdomys pumilio; assembly: GCA_030674055.1. Lineage (NCBI taxonomy): Eukaryota > Metazoa > Chordata > Mammalia > Rodentia > Muridae > Rhabdomys > Rhabdomys pumilio. Next base: position 20,474,322 of record JANHMN010000012.1, on the reverse strand, counting down.
TAACCTACTTTGCAAATGTTTTTGGTCTTGCTTTGGGGAGGTTGGAGAGTGTGATGGTGAGTGGTGGATTCCTGGGGTTTGACAGTTTCACCTAATGGTTTTAGTACTAATGAGGGTTGAGGTCCCTTGCTTTGTGGACTCCGCCCCTGAGAGCACAATCCAGGTGGAATGCTTGTGCCTGACTTTGTTGACTGTGTGTGGGTTATCTGTCATTGTGAAATAAATACAAGGCCCTCTTGAAGTACAGGATCATGTAAGATCAGTTCCTTGAGCATTTTGCTCAACTTTTAGACTGCTCTTTCAAGAGTGAAAGAGAGAGCCACGTAATGCTAGGGTGGGGGCAGGTAATGAGCTAGGAAAGACAGGAAAAGCCTGAGATGACACATCCTTTCCTTCCCAGGCTCGGGTGTTCACTCTTGCTCACTCGCTGGTGAAGCACTCACGGAATGCCCACCATGTCCGCCTGCTCCTGGGCTTGATGTGGTGACATCCGCATGATAATGAGACCAAATCGTGCAGTGACTGTGAGCTTGATTGCAGCATCTCAGCTCCACTCCCTGGGCGTTGTGCGGTGCTGGCCACTGGCCACGTTACTTTAGTTGCTATTTCATAGCTGTACTTTTGCTACTGTTACGAATCATAATGTAAATATCTGAAATGTGACCCCTGGCCAAGTTACTTAACCTCCTTGCCTCAATTTCTTGTCTGAGAAGTGGATGATGATAGCACCTACCTCAGAGTGTTGTAGAGGTTACGTGCAATGTTTAATGAAGTGCTGTCATGTGCTGTTTTTGTTACTTCTGCTTCTAATCAGCTCTGGGCCATTTCTTGACTGATGTACTCATTTCAAAGTAATAAATGGAATATTATGGAGATGTGCCTTTGAAACGTGCGGTGCCAAGAGACTGATGTCTCCAGCCAATCTTGGGAAAGAACTAGAGTGCTTTTGTAAGGTTCCTGCATGGGTAAGGACTCCCATGGAATATTCCAGAATCCAGCTGCTGTGAAATGGGGGCAGTCCTGGTAATGGAGTGCCACAGGACACACCACAGTGTGTATGTTTTGGAGATAACTTCTGCAGTTGGGTGCCTGTGCGTGTGTAGATGTGGTTGGGGGTTCAGGACTTCCCTAAGAAAGGCTCCCATTCCTGTCTTCTCATTTACTTGCCTGAGAGTGTGCAAAACTCCTCTTAAGTTGTTTCTTAGGCATAAACAACCCCACATTTAAGCACAGAAGAGCCAGGCAGCATGCAAAATGCCTTACATATGAATGGTTGAAACAGGTCACCTCATGGGGCAGTTTTAAAGATTCTGTAACAATGTTTGGGAAATGCCTAACCAGGCACTAGGAACAAAATAACAGTGGCAACACTAAGAAAGGTGCTTTCCAGAAAAACAAAACAAACAAACAAAAACCACCACCACCAACAACAAAAAACAACAACAAAAATGTGTTTATACTTTGCTAATAATAGTATACAGATTCTCTCACAAACACAAGTTAAAATAAAGCAGTGGTGTGCTGAACCAATTTTACAATTCCTGTGCTGTGTCCCTGGCCCTGACAGATACTTGCACAGGTGTTTTCCCCCCAGAACCTGCCTCTTGGAGGCATTTACTGCTGAGTGTGACTTGTATAGGGTCTCAGTGTTTATTCCATGTGTGCGTGTCTTTATTGGTTTTTCTTTACTAGAGCAGAAGGGGCTAAGGAGAGTTGACTTTGGAAGGAGTATCTTGTCAGAGCAGATCTGTAAGTATTTGGATAGGAAAGTCTGGCTGTGAAGTTCCCTGTCTCAACGGATGAGTTAGTTACATGCTTACCTCAGATGGATGTTCCATTAGCATTGTGGGGGTGCGTTGGTTGGTTCTATGGTGGTGAAGATAGAGTTTACTGAGCTCCATCCCCGGATCGCTTCCACTGATGTTGAGAGCCATATGTGGTGATTTTCCAAATTCCTTCTAGCACACCTTCATCTGCATTGCGTCTTTCTCCCAAGTTGTGATTCATATAAATGCAAAATAAAAGCATGTTTTGGGAATCAGCTGTGGTAGCACACACTTTAATCCCAGGACCCAGGAAGCAGAGGCAGGAGGAAGTCTATGAGTTTGAGGCCAGCCTAGTCTACAGAGCAGGTTGTAGGACAGCCAGATATATAACCAAGACACCCTATCTCAAAAAAGAAAAAAAGCTAAAACCAACCAACCAGACAGTAAATAAATGGTTGGAAGCCAGGCATGGTGACACGTGCGTGTAGTGTTCATACTCAGGAGGTGGGGCAGGAGAATTCAAGGCCATCTTCAGCTACATAAGGAGTTCAAGAAGACCCTATCTCAATACCCTACACACACCCAAAAAGGGGAGGATGTCAGTTGTTACTATTGTGTTATCCATATAAAATTAATATAAATTAATTTGGCCAGGTGTAATCACCTTGTATATATTTAAATAAAACATACATATGATTTCTAAATAGAAAATAAAATATCCTTTTAGACATGAATAGTGTAATGGCTTTTTAAAAATTATTTATCTATTTTTGTATGTGGGGGACATGGAGGTCAGAGGACAACCTGTGAGTCAATTCTCTCCTCCACCACAGGCATTCCAGGAATCTGTGTGGGTCACCAGGCTTGGTCACCAGGCTTCCTCACTCACCAGGCCATCTTTCTGGCCCTCCTTTATTTCTTTAAATTTTAAGCAAGAAATTTATTTTATGTATATGAGTGTTTTGCCTGCATATAAGTGCACTGCATGTATGTCTGTGCACCATGTGCATACCTGGTCCCACAGAGGGCAGGAGAGACCATTGAATTCCCTGAGATTGGAGTTGCAAATTAAGAGCTGCCATGTGCTGCGAATCAGACCCAGGAAACATCCTTTGGAAGATCAAGCAGCCGTGCTCTGAGCCACTGAGGCATCTCTCCAGCCCTCGGTGGTTGCTGCTGTGTGTCCTAGGCTGTTTTGGAAGTCTTGCCTCAACCTCTTGAATGCTGAGATGAGAAGTATGTGTGACTGCGGCTGGCTCTGTGTGTGGAACCTGGAACTCTGTGTGTTAGTCAGCTACTATAGCACTAAGCTGCATCACCAGTCTAGGTTCTTCTAAAGGAAGCCTTGTGTTCAGGTGCTCGCAGATAACTGGACATGAGGCGTCAAGTCCTTAGTGAAAGCCTTTAAGTGGAGCAGTGAGTCGGCTTAGAGAGAGAATGAAGGTGTTCTTCCACAGGAAGAACGCAGTGCTCTTACTCTGAGGGAGATTCGCCAGCCTCAAGCTTGTGCAAAAAGGGAAGTGGGTATCTTTGAAGGGTAGGTGAGTGGGAAGTGAAAGAAAGCCGTAGGCGTTGGAGGGCTCAGAGCTGGGCGGGGCTGGAGAAATAGCTCAGAGGACCAAAATTCAGTTCCAAGCACCCACAACCACCTGTAACTAACCTGAGCTCAAGGGGGATCTAACTGGTCCCCGGAGCGCCCACATAAGCTAGACAGACAGACACACAGACACACACACACACACACACACAAACACACACACACACACACACACTCTCACACACACACTGGAGTACCCACATGAGCTGAAGAGACAGATGTGCACACTTAAAGTCAGAGTAGTTTGCAGGAAGCACTGAAATTTGGTTTGTAGCTAGCAGGTGGCTCAGTAGTTAGAGCACTTGCTGGTCTGTGGAGGACTCTGCACCACGTCACAACTGCACCTCACAAGTATTTTGTAACTCTAGTTCCAGGGTGTCTGATTTGAAAGATGGCCATGCCGGTCAGTTGCTGATTGATATCCAACAGAAAACTAGTTGAATTTGAAACAGGGTGTGGAGTGGAGTGACAAGATGCCATAGAGATGCTTTGAGATGTTGTCTGATGGTCTTAGGGTGAACTTGTGGCAGAGAAGAAAACCTATGGAAAAGTACTGTTGAAAATAGCTCTTCTGGGTGAGACTGTTGAGCTGGCTCTAGTCTTGGGCTACAGGGACTGGAGAAGTCAGGACTTTGTTCTCTGTCCACATTCTTTTTTCTTCCTAGAACTGCAGAGATATCTTCTGGGCACCTGGAAAGAAGGGAGAGGGCCAGACAGAGAGAACCAGGAGACCACATTGAGTTGCTCTAGATTTCTTATGTACCTTTTCTCCTCGGGTGCGTGGGTGCGTGCGTGCGTGCGTGGGTGCGTGCGTGCGTGCGTGCGTGCGTGCGTCTCTGTCTCTGTCTCTCTCTCTCTCAAGCGGGTGCGGTGGGGTGGGGAGATAATGCGTGTGAATGTGTGCTAGGTGGAAGCCAGAGCAGAGCATGTGTTCCTGAATTGACCTCGTCTTAAACTGGGAGTCAGCTGTTTGTTTCTACCTCCTAATTGGGAGTCACAAGCGCACACACAGCTTTTTGTATGAGTGCTGGGGATTTGAACTCAGGTCCTCATGTTCACAGAACAAACACTCTTACACATCGAACCAGGCCACCACCTCCTCTTCTTCCTCCTCCTCTTCTTTTTGTTTTTTAAAGACAGGGTTTCTCTGTATAGCCCTGGCAATCTTGGGACTCCACAGACCAGGCCTGCCCCTGCTTCCCAAGGACTGAGATTAAAGGCGTGCGCCACCATCCCATCTATTTTCTAAATTTGTTTATAATCGATATATTCCTTTCATAATTTTAAAACATTGTCTAGGGGCTGGCGAGATGTCTCCGAGGGTAAAGGCAGGCATCTCCAAGGCTGATTGCCTGAGTCCCATCACTAGAGCACACATGGCACAAGCCTCCTCCTCCCCATAAATAAGTATAACTCAGAAATAAATAAATAAAAACATGATATTATCTAACACAACATTCATAATAAATACAAAATGTAAGAATAACATTGTGTGGAAGTCTCAAAGAATTAATAAAATATGTATTGAAAATGTAAGTAGTGGGACTGAAGAGCTTGCAGAGGACCCCGGCCACATGGCGGCTAATAAGTCTGTAACTCCAGGGGTTCCAGTGCCCTATTCTGTCCTCTGTGAGCACTGCATGTATGTGGTGCTCAGACACATTCAGGCAAAATCCCCATACAATAAGAACAAGTGACCTTTGCTGTGTGTAGTCACTCACTGAGGTCTGAGGAGGCCAGCTTTGGCAACATGGTAAACTCCAGAGTATGTGGTAAGTTATATAGTAAGACTCTGGCTAAACTCTTCATCCCACTCCCTTACTCCTCTCCCCCGCCAAAAAGAATAATGACCTCTGTAAACCAGAGGTTTACGGAGAGGTTCTTCCCTCACCTCTCAGAGCTAGATAACAAATACCCAAAGGACTATTAGCTGACTGTGTCATTTGAAGACATTGCTACTCCTTCTGGGAGCTTTGGATTTATTCTTAATCAAAATTAATCTGATCAGGGGCCCGAAGTAATGGATTAATGGCAGAGAGCCCTGGCCACTCTTCCAAAGGACCCAGGTTCAATTCCCAGCCAACCTCGTGTCAGCTCACAATTTGTAACTCTGGTTCAGGGCTTCTGGTATCCTTGGGCATGGTGCATGCACAGAGACAGACAGACAGACAGACAGACAGACAGACAGACAGACAGACATGCCGGCAAAACACTCAATTGCATAAATTAAAATAATAAAAATTGACTCTGATCATATTTTGATGTGCATTAGATGCTGCATGGCTAAGCCAGCCAAGATATGTTATCTCTAGGTCATAAGCTCCATAGAGTATACATGAACTTCTTCTGTTCTTTGAAGCATGGAGCGTTTTGAAATGCACAGGTGCTAAAAATCTCCCTGTAGTTTTGTTTCTTTGCTTTTAAAGAAACAGAACCCAAATGTGGATTTGTGGTGTTCCAAGCAACTTAGCCCCAACTTTTAGAGACTGCTGAAGCTGAGGAAATGGTAGAGAGGAAGTAAGGTGTGCTTGGGTGTGCCAGCCACTTCCGGGAGCCTCTTTGCCCTGTGCTCTGTGAGCTGCAGCTAGAACACAAACTCCATTTCCCAGGCTTCATAAAACCTTTTCCCAGGCCTCGCTTTCCCAGACTTCATGGCTCTCTGTGGAAATGAGAACCCTGTAATTGCCTGACACAAAGCACAGAGTGGGGAATGGTGAGGAGCCATTCCCTGCTCCCACATGTGCTCCCACGCATGGAGCCTGCACCTCAGCTCACTGGGTGTCCCTGCATGGCACTCCTTCCCACAAATGCTCGTCTTTCCTTACTCTTGGTTAGGGCCTGCTGCTCAGCTTTCTATGTGAGCATTAAAAGGCATTTTACTTTAAGAAGGAAAGAAGCAGTAGTTGCAGTCCCTCTGCCTACACACTCTTAACCTGCCTCATGAACTAAAAGCCTGTGACCTTTGCACACCAGCCTGATGGTCCCCAAGCAAAGGGTCTTTGAGAGTGTGGTGAAATAACTTGAGAGGGCCCAAGTGCCTGCATAGTGAGTGCTCAGGGGCTTCCTGAGGGCCAGCCCTCTGGAGGCATTTTGTATAAATTACCTTATTTCACCGTAGAGCAAAGAATCAAGTGTGTATTTATTTCCCAGACAGCCTTTTGTGGTGTGGAGAAGTAATTTGTCTGTCCGCCCAGCTTCTTGAGCTGCCTTCCTGAGACCCAGGCCCATCCAGTGCCAAAGCCTGTGTTCCCCTACCTCAGATTGCCCTTTCCTTTGGTTTTTATCGGATGTGTGAAGGACTCTTTTTGTTCGATCTCACTTAATCGCTGTCTTAAAGTTTCCTATGATCTCGTATTATGCTTGCTTGTGTGCTAGATTTGCACTTTGCTCATGTTTTGTTCTGAGATTCAGGACAGCTCTTAGTTAAAGTGTGGAGAAGGAATTGGCCTTCGTTGACCTTTGCCATGTCTGTGACGTCTGCCCTCCTACCTCCAGCAGATCGGAGCACTGAGGTGTTTTTAAGTGTTCACACTTGGTAGAACAGAGATGCCTGGCTGGCTGAACTGACCGAGTGCTCACAGCGCTGCAATTGAAATGCTAAGCTCCAGTTGCTCCATTTGGACCAAACTAGGAATCTCCAGTAACTTGCTGCTTGCCCCACATACAACTCTGCTTCCTCAGACACCTCCCCTGCTTTTAAGGACTTGGAAGGGACTTTCTGGAGCAGAGGGGGAGAACTTGGGGGAACAAATGGAGATGGTGCCTTTTGGTTTGGGTGGCTGGTCTTGTCTTTTTATTCTTACCATTTGTATTATTTGCTTTGTGTTGAGTGCACCTCTATGGCACATGCATGAACGTCGGAGGACATCTTGTTAGAGTCAGTTCTTTCTTTCAACCATGTGGCTTCTGGGAATCAAACTCATGTCATCAGGCCATGGTGTCTTTTCCCACTGAGCCAGCGTGTCAGGCGTGGGGTTGTTTTGGTTGTGGTAGTTTGTCTGGTGTCTGAGTGAGAGCATCGATAGCCAAGAGAGTTCAGAGCCAGGGATTCTTGACCACTTTTCGAGAACAACCGCTCAGTTCATGGGCACATGTAAGGTATTCTAAAGGGAAGGAAATGAACGAGCATCTAGTAAAGGGCAACTCAAGGAACAGGAAGCAGCATGAGAAATAAGAGTCTCTGGAGTAAGTGAAGCATAGGGAAGCCTTCCCAGGCTTTGGGGGACAGGGATTCAGGGGTTACAGACACTTGGAACATGATCTAGAAAGGGGAGCATGGTTTCCAAATGAGCCCGTCTTCTTGGTCCCACAGACTTTCAAGAATAATCACTCATGGGGCTAGGAAGAAGTAACGTTCTGTACAGCTCGAGCCCAGCATAGCTCAGGCACTGCCGTGAGGAGCGGGACTGAGAGTGGAGGTTGCTCATGGCCAAGGTTACTGTGCTCCAAAGCTTTACAGCAGTGATGACCCACCTTCTGCTTACTGGGTTGTGCAGATCCATCCTGATCCATTTCTGCTATGGTCTTAGCATTGGCAAGCTGGACATGGTGGCTTATTCCTGTAATGTCAGCACTCGGGTGACAGAGGCAGGAGGATTGATGCAAGTTGTGGGCCAGCCAAGGCTATATAGCAAGACTGGTCCAGAAAAGACAAGACAAGCATTGGGTTTTCGTGGCCTCTGTCTCCTTGGTCAGGGTTATGTTGGCTTGTGGTGCCTCTCGTGGAGCCCAGAACCCTGTGCATTTCCATAAGCACTGAGTTCACCCCCAACTTCAGTGCATCAAGTTTAAAAGTTAATATTTGAGAGCAGAGAATAGAGCCCAATGATAGAGAACACATGCTGAGCATGCGTCAGGCCCTGAGGTCAATTTCCCAGCACCTCAAAAGAAATTACCAGGAAATTAATGACCTTACGTTGAGGTTATTAAAGAGCCAAGTGAGAGAAGTTGGCTCTCAGTTCAGCTGCTGGTTCGTCAAAGATACTACCCAGACTCTAGGCAGAGGAGTACTTCTCTCTGCCCACAAATTACTTACAACTCCATAGGAGCCATTGGGAAAAAAAAAAAAAGTACCAAATAAAGATGCTTGTGTTCATCGGCCTACTGTAGTGGCACCTACCTACAATCCCAGAGCTTAGGAGACTGAAACAGGAGGTTTGCTGTTTGCTTGTTTTGTTTTGAAACAGGGTTTTTCTGTGGGGCTGAGCTGTCCTGTGCCTTGTAAACCAGGCTGGCCTCGAACTCACAGAGATCCACCTGCCTCTGCCTATGGAGAGCTGGGATCAAAGGTGTGCACTACCATGCCCGACTCAGGAGGATTGTTTTAAGTACCAGGCCAACCAAGTCTACATAACAAGACCCCATGTCAAAAAGACAAAACCAAAATGTTTATATTTCAGGTAAAAGTATAATTAGTCCTTTTCTTTTGTTCACAGAGATGCTACAGTTTGTCAGCAATCAAGTGGGAGAGTTCCCGGACTTGTTTTCAGAGCAGCTATGTAGCTCCTTCCCTGGAGGTGGCAGCAGTGGCAGCAATGGTGGCAGTGCCAGCAACGGCAATGGCAGAGGCAGCAGTGGCGGAGCCACAGATCCTGCAGTACAGCGGTCTTTCAGCCAGGTTCCATTATCTACCTTCTCTCCCTCAGCCACCTCCTCTCAGGCTCCAGCCCTGCAGGTCAAAGTCTCTCCTACCACACCAAGGGCAACCCCTGTTCTCCAGCCCCGACCCCAGCCCCAGCCTCAGCCTCCAGCTCAGCTGCAGCAGCAGACGGTCATGATCACCCCAACATTCAGCACCGCTCCACAGCCGAGGATCATCCAGCAGCCTGTGATGTACCAGAATGCAGCGACCAGCTTTCAAGGTGATTCAAAAGTCAGGGGAGCTGGTGACTTCCGGAGCCTCTGTGCCAGTGTGCAGACAGACACTGCAGATGTAGCTTCCCTGAGCAGGGTAGGAGATTTTAGTCTGGTCCTGTCTGGACAAGTTTCTGATCATTGGCAGAATGGTACAGGAATACATCTTCTTCCTCAAAGTCTTTAATGTCTGTTAACAGACTTCCAAGTCCAAGCGTGGTAAAGGCCGGGTTGTCCTGATAACTAGAGGTGGGAGTCCTGAATAAAATTAGGAGTGAAACTTACTTAGCCACCAGATCTGAGCATCCACAGATGAGAACTGGTCCCTTGGCAAGTAACTCCTAAGCAAGCACTGTGGAGATAAATTCCATTTTTAAAATAGGTGCTACATCTCTAAATAGTAGCCCACATGGCGGGCATGCAGTGTATGTTGAGTGAATGAGTGGCTGAAGCACTTGTTCTTGCTGTGATGTGCTATATCCTGTGACAGTGGGGAGCCCTGGGTAGGCTCAGTATTGCCTCTCAGTTTGGTGGGTTTTGAGACTTTGGAGGAGGAGGTATAAAACAGAAAGCAGAGACCATGATCCCAAAGCAGATTTTCCATCTAGAAAGGATGGGAAGCAATGAGGCCCTGGGGGGTTGTTGACTCTCAGCGTCTATTAACTCGATTGCGGGCACAGCCATTTGCCAAGTAGCTTCCCTTACATTCGCTCCAGCACCCGGAGTAATAAAACAATTTGTACTCATTCCATCAGATATTGATGCAGTCCTTATGGGACATTCCTATTCTCCAAACCAGCTTGTAAATGGTTGTGCGCATCTTCTCCAGCAGCAGGTGGGAAGCTGAAGTCATTAGGAGACACTCCATCCCAAGTCACACTGCAGCTACAGTGACATTGTGCATTCCTTACCCAAGTAACTTTTTTCTCTTCTTCCCAAAGTCCTGCAGCCTCAAGTGCAGAGCCTCGTGACATCCTCACAGGTACAGCCCGTTACCATCCAGCAGCAGGTGCAGACGGTACAGGCCCAGCGGGTATTGACGCAAACAGCCAATGGCACGCTGCAGACCCTTGCCCCAGCCACAGTGCAGACAGTCACTGCACCGCAGGTGCAGCAGGTCCCGGTAGGTGGCTTGGAAAGGAGCTGGGGAGGCTCTGAACTAGTCCTTGGTTAAAACTCACTAAGCATGCTAAGACATGTCATCGAGAGTGTACACAAAAGAGGGAGGAGGGCTAAGGAAGGAACCTGTGAGTACCATGCACAGATTTGACTGAGCCTCACCTCTGGCATCCTTGGGAAAGGCTGGTGCGGTGACTCTTGACACATACTATAGGTATAAAACTGGAAGGAGGGCCTCAGTAGACATAGGCACTTGTCACCGATTCCCGCATCGGGGAAGGAAGAGCCAGCTCTTACAAGCTTCCCTCCAACAATAGATAGACTAAGTGCATATTTACAAAACAAACAGGTTTTAGGGGTCTAGGGAGATGGCTCAGTGGGTGAGTGTGCTTGCTCTGTTAGCAAAGGAACCTGTGTTTGATTTTTGGTTTTTGTTTGTTTGCTTCATTAAGACGACAAGATCTCTCTGTGTAGCCCTGGCTGTCCTGGAACTCACTCTGTAGACCAGGCTGCCCTCAAACTCACAAAGATCCACCTGCCTCTGCCTCCCAAGTGCTGGGATTAAAGGTGTGCACTGCCGTATCTGTTAGGACCTATTTCTGAATCCCCTAGCACCTGTGTAAAAGCTGGGCATGCCTGCTTGTGCCGGTAAACCCAGCCTTGGAAAGGAGATAGGCAGATCCTGAGAGCTCACTGGCCTGCGAGGCCACTGAAAGGGTGACAGCCAAAATAGAAGCTTCTAGTTCATTCAGAGAGCTTTCAAGGCACTAAGGCAGAGAACTGCTCTGACCTACATATCCTCAGATAGGCACGTCTGCACATACGTGTGTGGTCAGCACACACATGCAATATAGCATATGGATTTACTTAGACTTTCTTACTAACAAATGAATCTTTATTGCACCTTACCATTTTTATTTTGTGTGTGTGTATATGTGGGCAGGTGCACACATGTGGCAATCAGAGGACAGAGGACAGGTGTTGGTTCTCTCCTCTTTGTGAGTCCTGGGGATCAGACTTAGCTCACCAAACTTGGTGGCCAGCACCTTCCCTGATACACTTTCTCAATGGCCCAAAATTAACCTATCTCAGAAAAATAAACACAAGAGAAACAACCAAACCAAACCTGGCCTTACTAGTCTTCCTTCTTACCCTTGCTCCTGGCGCTCCTGAACCTACCGAAAGCCAGCTCTCTCGAAGGTCAGCTCTCTCAGCCTTCGGTTGTGACCCATCCTTGCCTGTTTCTGCCACACATTGTTATTCTGAAAGCTTTGAAGCCTTACAATTCTCTTTAGCTGTCCCCTTCCTCCTCCCCTTCAACCCAGGATGCAAGCTGCACAGAACAGCCAACTTTGGGAATTGTCTGTAGGGGATTTCCTTTTTGTTTGTTGGTTGGTTTCCAGTTTCGAGAAAATGTTTTCTTACTCCTTGATTAGTCTATGCAGCAAGAAACAGATGAAAAATAATGCTCCTCTTTGTCCTCCGTCTAGGTCCTCGTTCAACCTCAGATCATTAAGACAGATTCCCTTGTTCTGACCACACTGAAAACAGATGGCAGCCCTGTCATGGCTGCAGTCCAGAACCCGGCCCTCACGGCCCTCACCGCCCCAATCCAGACGGCAGCCCTTCAAGTACCAGTAAGGGTCGCGCTCTGCTTCCTTTGCTTCAGAGTTTCTAGAGCCCACTGCTGAGTAGATGTGGGGAGCTTAATAGAATATGTCCATCAGATTGTAAATATCACCTCACTTTTAGTTTGTTTTTTCCCTTGAAGCAATGTTGTCGGGGTGTGTTAGAGTAAGTCTTGGGATCCTGTAAGGGACTGGAACAGAACCCCAGATGAGCCCTGCTGCTGGACTGCAGCTCTTCACAGAGCCGGTCTTTTAGGTACTATTGTTGCCATGGGGTCAAAGGACCCTAGAGCCACCAGATGGGGAGTGGTGTCAAGACAGATGAGGAAAGCACCGTCCTTTAGTTACAGGATCCTGGCCACTCCGAGTAAAAGGTTATTTAAGTTTTGGAAGCACTAGTTTTTCTCATAAAAACTGAGAGCTAGAGTTGGAGAGGTAGGTAAGAGCCAAGAACTAGAAAAGTCCAAATGTCCATCCATAGGAGATGCACAACTCCAAGTGCACCTGTAAAGTAAGTGTTCCGAGCAACGTAGAGAAGAGAAGAAGCCAGTCTCAGAAGTTCACACAGTAATTCCATTAGTAAGACGGTCAACAGTTGAAGTGTGGCTGTACTGAGTGACAGAGCAGGGTTATAGGGCAGACTTAGGGGACATTCTGTGGAGTAAAGGGTTATAGGGCAGACTTAGGGGACATTCTGTGGAGTAAAGGGTTATAGGGCAGACTTAGGCACATTCTATATGGCAAAGGGTTTTTGTCTTGACTTGGGTGCTACAAGTTACACGCATATGCAAAACTGCAAAAGTTCTAAAAATGACCCTTGTTCTGTGTAAATTATCCTTTTCTTTGTTTTTTGTTTGTTTTGTTTTTATATAGGGTTCCTCAGTATAGCCCAGGTTAACCTCACACTCAAAATCTTCCTGCCCAAGCCTCTGAGGACTGGGGTTCTAGGCCACCTTGCCTGACTGACAGATTGTTTTGTTTTGTTTTGTTTTGTTTTGTTTTGTTTTGTTTTGTTTTGTTTTGTTGGTTTTTTGGTTTGGTTTGGTTTTTGGTTTTGTTTTGGAGACAGTGTCTTATGTAGCCCTCAGTGGCTTAGATCTCACAGGGATCCACCTGCCTCTGCTTCCCAAGTGCTGGGATTAAAGGTGCACACCCCCAGACCAGACCAGTAAATTATTTCTAATTCTAATTAAGTAAAGCAGGTTTCTATCTCCTTATTAATCATTTGGATATTGAAACCATTTATTGATTAAGAACAAAACTTAGTAAACATAAAAATGAGGCGTGGGAAGCTCTGCGGTGCCCTGATGAGTTGAGAGAGCAGCTCTGAAGGGAAGCATGGGTGTCACCCCACACGCTCTGATGGTCAGGAAGAAATGTCGGGATTTGCTTGTCATTTGAAAAGAGGAAAAAATACGTTACATACTTAGAGAAGAATTTCTCTGGGTCCAGCTAATGTCTTTCATATGTGTGTTCAGAGGTCGCAGACAGTTTGAAAGGAAAACGATACAGAGTTTTTCTAGCACACACCTCTCCTCCCCCTCCCCAGGTCAGAAGTTAAGGCTGAGCTATCTTTTGGTGGTACTGTTTATTACTAGAGATCTTGACAGGAAGATGGGGGGTGGGGCCACAGCTCAGGAGGTCTTTCTCCTCACCTCCTTAGCCCAGGAGGGTCTCAGATGACGTGAAGCACTCCCGGTGATACCCCATGTGCAGGAGCAGGCCACTCTGTGTTGTGAGGTTACTGTAGTTAAACTAACAAAAGGATAATTCTGCCCTTGTTCTAGACCCTGGTGGGCAGCAACGGGACCATTCTGACCACGATGCCTGTGATGATGGGGCAAGAGAAAGTTCCTATTAAGCAAGTGCCTGGGGGCGTAAAGCAGCTCGAGCCTCCCAAAGAAGGAGAGAGGCGGACAACACACAATATCATTGAAAAGCGATACCGGTCCTCCATCAACGACAAAATAATAGAGCTGAAGGACTTGGTCATGGGGACAGATGCCAAGGTAAATACCGAGAAAAGCATTGACTCGTGCCCCAGTGTCGCCTTTGTCTCTGCCATGGAGTTAGGGAAGGTGCAGCTTTAATGAGTGGACACAGAAGTGAGTTAGAGAAACCGTTTTGTTGAATGATCTTGGTGTTTAGCAGGATTACAAATTACTGCCCAGGTATGGTGGCAAATGTATCATCCTAGAATTTGGGAGACAAGGCAGGAGGATTACAAGTTCTAGGACAGTCAGGACTAAAAGTCAGTTTCATGAATGAATGAATTGGGAGGCGTTCAGAGGTGGCTCAGCAGTTAAGAGCAGGTCTCCCCAGAAGACCTGGATTCTGTTCTTAGCACCCACCTGGTTGCTCACAGTGGGCTATGACCCTAGATCTGAGGTCCAGTGTCCTCTTTGTATCTCCTCAGGCACTAGGCATGCAAGAAAGGCAGGCAAAATACTCATAAAATAAAGAATAAAGTAATCTTTAATGAGTAAGTACAAATTCTCATCTAGCTTAAATGGAGTGTTGAGAGTTGATGACGTGGTGACCTCCCAGTACCTTTACTCTGTCACCTGTGCTGTGTGGTGACTGACATGCAGTGGAAGAGGGAGATACCACATCCTGCCTAGTTGCCAGGTATGGGGTGATGTGTATCTTGGAGGTAACTCAGAACATTCTTGACATATTTTTAGTAGTGCTCCCTCTCAGGGGAGAAGTGAGAGTGCAGATCGACTGCACAAAAGCAAAGCAGAGGAAATTAATTTTTTACATATGTCTACTGTTTTCAGTGACTGTGTCTCCTGGGAAATGGGGGAGTTGTATGGTTGTTTAAAACAACAACCCTGTTTTAAAAGGAAGTCCATTGTCTACAAGAGTCTAAGTATAAATTTTAAGTTAAAAAAAAAAAAAGTATATAATTTAAAATAGCTGTCCAGGAGTGCTGTGGGTTTTGTTTTAGTACTGGAGTTTGACAGCATGGTCTCATACATGCTGAGGGAGCAGTCTATCACTAAACCATATTTCCTGCACAGCACTGGGATTGTTTGCTTATTTATTAGCCTGGGTCTCAGTAGCCCTGGCTGGCCTGGAACTCTCAGTGTAGACCAGGCTGGATTCGAACTCAAAAAGATCTGCCTGCTTTTGCCTAAGTGCTAGGATTAAAAACATGTATCACTACACCCAGCCTCCAGTGCTTCTTTTTCTTGTTTGTTTGCCATTTGTTTTTCTTAAAGATTTTTTTAATGCTAGATTATTATATGAATTATTATAGTCAAATATTTATTGTATGTCAATTATATGCCAGGCTCCAGGTTATAAACTCTCAGCATGTATTGTCTCAAGAAGACCTTGCTACCAGCCTATGATTTAGATCCTGTTAGGAGAA
This sequence comes from Rhabdomys pumilio, assembly GCA_030674055.1. NCBI lineage: Eukaryota > Metazoa > Chordata > Mammalia > Rodentia > Muridae > Rhabdomys > Rhabdomys pumilio. The sequence goes on along the minus strand of JANHMN010000012.1, from coordinate 20,458,983 downwards.
GAGTTAGGATTTAGCTCATGAAAGAGTGAAAGAGATAGAACTTCCCACACTCTGGATCTAGTCCCTGGTGATATGTTAGTCTCCACCATGAGATGAACCAGCTCAAGCCAGATCAGAGTCTACAAAGGCAGGTTTAATGGGAACCAGCTCTCCAGCGGGCTCACTGGCCCAAGGAGCAAAGCCAGGAAAGTGGCCAAGGCTGGGGGATGCCGGGGGTGGGGGTAGGGGGATAGAGGGGAAGAGAGCAAGAGAGCATGTATGTGGAGGGGACCAAAATGTCTCCTTTATATAGGAAAGAGTCTCTGGGGAGGGGTATACCAGCCATGTCCTCTAACAGGTAGGGATTGAGGGACGCTGGGAGAACCTAAAGGCCAGGTCTACTTTGGTATGTTAAATATGTGTCTCAGCCCCTTGTCCTGGGTATGAAACCCAACACCTAATACTGTCATCACCCCACCAAACAAGAAAAAAGAAAGAAAGAAGTTCAGAGTTAGGGCAAGTTCTGTCCCAGTTAGCCAGTGATAGAACCAATGTTTGACGCCTCCCAGCTGTGCTCCCCACTCTTGAACTCTGTGCCTCTGCTCTCTCTGTTCCAACATCTTTGTCATCTGTCTTCCTTCCCAGATGCACAAGTCTGGCGTCCTGAGGAAGGCCATTGATTACATCAAATATCTGCAGCAGGTCAATCACAAACTTCGCCAGGAGAACATGGTGCTGAAGCTGGCAAACCAGAAAAACAGTAAGTCTGTCTGTCTGTCCGCCCGAGGGCTGTCTGGGAAGGTCCTAGATGGGCACTGAGGAGTGTGTCAGATGTGGATCAGGCCCCGCCCATGTGGGACTTTGTAAAAATGGGTAGTTTTCTAGGGGGACTTCTCTTTGCAGAGCTCCTGAAGGGCATCGACTTAGGCAGTCTGGTGGACAGTGATGTGGACTTGAAAATCGATGACTTTAATCAGAATGTCCTTCTGATGTCTCCCCCGGCCTCCGACTCTGGGTCCCAGGCCGGCTTCTCACCCTATTCCATTGACTCTGAGCCAGGCAGTCCTCTGCTGGATGATGCAAAGGTAGGAGCTTTTGAAATTTCTCACCCTTGGAATCTCTCATTTGCTGTAAAGAAATAGTGGCCACAGAGAGGTGACCGGACCAGTGGTTTAAAGACTGTAAGGGAGCGGGGACTGAGTACTGTGTGACATTAGCTGTCTGTAAAGTAGGAAACTGCTGAGTATGATGGTCCAGGCCTGAAACCCAGCGTGGGAGAGCCTGATGCAAGAGCATCTTGAGATCCAGGCATCTCCAAAAACTAACCAAACAAACAAACAAATTGTGTGTGGAAGGGGGCAGGATGAAGAAGCCACAGGCCCTCAGACCTGGCAGGTTCTTATCGAAAGGCACCATCAGACTGGGAATGAGGACACAGCGGCTGTCAGGCGGGTGGGCTCTGGGAGCAGCTGGATGCACTCCATTACCTTTCCTGCCAGTAATGGGCCTGGCAAGACCACTTTCTGAGGCTGCTCAGCTAGTTTAGAGCAAGGCCAACTCTTGAAGCTCTCCTCAAGCTCTTTCAGGGGAAACAGCTACAATTTGCAATCTAATAGATAGCAGTCCACCTACCAAAGCCTCTTAAATGGTCCCTGAACAAAAGAGCCCTTGGCAATTGAAGTTTTAATGGAATTAGTTAGCAGAGGCCCTAAGCACTGTGATTTCCCCAGAACCTTTGGAGACACTGGATTCTGTACTGCATCTTAGCATTGGAGTTTCTGACTCCAGAAGCATGTGGACCATTCTAGTATGTAGTTATGTTTATTTGAAGGTTATCTTGTTGCTCTGGCTGGCCTAGAAGCTGCTATGAAGTGAGAATGAACTCAGTCGACCTCCTGACCTTCCCGTTTCAAGTGCTGGGACTGCAGGCATCGCCAATGCCTTTGATATATGTGGTGCTGAGGTGCCTTCCGGGGGCTTGTGCATGCTAACTACATTCTTTTTTTCTTTCAAGACACAGTCTCACTCTACAGTCCTAGCTAGTGGGCTGGAACTCTTATGATCTCTATGTAGACCAGGTTGGCCTAGCACAAAGCAAACATTCTTTTGAAATGTTTTTGTAAATATAATTGTGTTTGTGAATAGTAGTCCCTATGACATTCAGTTTAGAATGTGTGCATTGGGGCTTGGGGAAAACCTTGGCTCTGATTCCCTACCTCACTCCTTGTTAGTTCCCTTGGGCCTCTGCTTCCATTTCTGTCTATAAAATGAATGAGACACAGAAAGCACATTCTAGTTTTAATAAACAAACTCAGTTATATACAATGTTCTTTCTCCCTTTCTGTTTCCCTCACCACTGAGGTTCTTCCTGGTGTGGTGAGCTGAAACCTTACAGTGAGCAAAAGCCAACCTCCTCCTTAAAAAAAAAACCACACTCCTTTACTGTAAAACATTGTTTCCCATCGCTGTTGAGGCGTGACGTAAATGCAGTGAAACGGCCTATTTTAAGAGGCTATTGGGGTGGCTCAGCAAGTGGAAGTGCTGGCCAGGCAGCTTTGAGCACTGAGTTCCAGAACCCACATCAAAAAGCCACATGTGGTGGGTCAGATTTGTAATTCCCTCTACAGAACCCTTAATGCCCCCCACACCCCCACATACAACACTCTGGCTCATGCACACGGCCCAGAGGTTTGAGTTTTTATAGTCATGGGAGCGTCACATCTCTGTTATTGTAGAGATCCATTTTGTAAGAAAGCTGTCCTAGTGCTCAGGAGGCAGAGACAGGCAGGTCTGGGCATTCAAGAGTCAGCCTGGTCTACACAGAGAGTTCTAGGCCAGGCAGAGATAGACAGTGAGATCCCATACTTCTTGCTTTTGTGCTTTGGGGTATAGTCAGTTGGTGATAGAAAGATTATTCCAGGGTTTGAGCAATGGTTTGTGAGATATAGACTTCTTAGTTCCCTCCTGGCTTTGTTACTGTTTGTCTTAATGGTCTTGAGTTTAAACCTCACAGTCTGTTTTCTTGGTGTACAAAGCATCTTGGTTACTTTTCTGTTGTGTGACAAAACACCATGACCAAGGCAACTTATAAGAAATAAAAGGAAGTGTTTAATTGGACTTAAAATTTAGAGGGTTAGGGTCCATGATGAGAACCAAAAGAAAGGCATGGTGGCAGGAATAGCTGGGAGCTCACATCTGGATCTGCAGACAGGGCCAGAGAGTGCACACTGGGTATGGCAAGGACACTGTGAAACCTCAAGCCCACCCCAAGTGACATACTTCTCCAGTGAGACTTTTTCCTCCTCCCCCTCCTCCACAGCCACTGGGTGCCACGTATCAAGTGCTTGGGACTGTGAGGGGCATCTCATTCAACCCGCCACAGAGTGCTGTAAAAACCCAAATGGTAGGGGCCGATGGTTCAATGGTTAAGACCACTGGATACTCTACCCGAGGACCTGGATTCAATTCCAAGCATCTACACAGCAACACATAACTGTAACTCTAGTTCTGGGGGATCCAACATCCTCACACAGGCAAGACACCAATGCACATAACATAAGATAAAACACAAGTAAATCGTTTTAAAATACAAAAAGGACAATCAGAAATGGTAGCTGTTCTAACTCTGAGCTGCTGTTCCGAAGGTGAAGGATGAACCGGACTCTCCTCCTGTGGCACTGGGCATGGTGGACCGGTCTCGGATTCTCTTATGTGTCCTCACCTTCCTGGGCCTCTCCTTTAACCCCTTGACTTCCTTGCTGCAGTGGGGAGGGGCCCACAACACTGACCAGCATCCATACTCGGGCTCTGGCCGCAGTGTGCTGTCACTGGAGTCAGGTAGGTGGGTCCCCTGATGCTGGCTTGGGTTGGGTGGACTGCTGTGACAAAAGGACCCTGTGTAAAAACTACATGATTGTACCTAACTAGTGTAGAAGTAGGAATGGGCTTCCCACCTGCTTGCTGCTGACGGGGGCTAGCCTAGGTTATATATAAGAAATCAAGCCTAAGTTTGCTGGGACAAGCAAAACCAATCTGGAACCTGCTTTGTTACAGTTACATAGAAGGAAATAGGTGGGAGAGAGGGAGGCGCTTGTTTGAGGGGCTGTTTAGCATTATGTCGGGTGTGAGATCAATGTCCTAATTTTCTCTTAACTGGGGTTTTGTGGCACTGAGCTCCATGGTGCCAGGGTATAAAAGGATTCTTGTTTAGGCCTCAGAAGTGTCTACCATTTCCTCTGAAAATGATGCAGAAGGCTCTTTGATCTCACACTCTGGAGTCCTTCAGGTGCCTTGCTGTTCCACAAGGCTCTTCCTGGTAGTCTCAGCCGAGATGCCCCTCTTTAGGTTCTGGGGGCTGGTTTGACTGGATGATGCCAACTCTCCTCCTGTGGCTGGTAAATGGTGTGATTGTCTTGAGCGTCTTTGTGAAGCTGCTGGTCCACGGGGAGCCAGTGATCCGCCCACACTCACGCTCCTCAGTCACCTTCTGGAGACACCGGAAGCAGGCAGACCTAGACCTCGCCAAAGTGAGTTCTGTCATCCACCTTTCTTCACCTTTCTCTATGCTCAGGGAATGTTGTTGAGTCCCCAGTGTGAATCAAGTCCTGTGGGTGCCAGGTGACTGAGAAGAGAGAAGAGGCCCTCTACCTGTGACAGCCACAGGGCAGTGAAGGAGGGCCCTCCTGTGTGTAGATCATGCTGTAGACACAGAATGATCTCTACAGTGGGACAGACAGTGCTGTGAGTCTTGGTGTAAGTGGTGCTGCCCTGGTCAAGAAGGATGGGCAGACAGGCATGGCAATTCAAGCAGATAGTGTTGTGAGAACTGTATTAGCCACTTGTCTCCTTACTGTAACCAAATACCCAGCAGAAGCACCTGAAGGGATATTACTTGAGCTCATAGTTTAGTCCCTTGTGGGAAAGGTTGGTGGCCATGCAGCAGGAGCTTGTGGCGTGGCGTCTCACATCTCGGCAGGTGAGGAAGCACCAGAACTACATGTAGCGATCACTCACAAGAGCTGCCACTAGCAGTCTGTTTGGTCAGCCGTAGGCCCCAGGGTTCCACAGCCAGCTGAGGCAGTACTGCCGGCTGGGCACCATGTATTGGAATACATGAGCCTGTGGGGGCATTCACAGTCAGACTACAGATAAGTAGTCAGACCATTTGAGGATATGTGTGTCTGGCAAAGGAAGATGGCAGTGAAGGCTGGTGGTGTAGCTAGTCTCCATGTGCAGAGAGTTTTAGCTTTTTTTTTTTTTTTTTGGTTTTTCGAGACAGGGTTTCTCTGTGTAGCCCTGGCTGTCCTGGAACTCACTCTGTAGACCAGGCTAGCCTCGAACTCAGAAACCCGCCTGCCTCTGCCTCCCAAGTGCTGGGATTAAAGGTGTGAGCCACCACCGCCCAGCGAGTTTTAACTTATAACTGAGTTAGTTTTTTGTTTTGTTTTGTTTTTGTTTTTGTTTTTTAAAAAAAAGACTTGCTTTTATTTATGTCTGTGTGTCTATGTGAAGGTATGTGCACATGAGTGCAGGTGCCCTTGGAGGCCAGAAGAGGACATCAGATTCCCTGGAGCTGGAGTTACAGGTGGTTCTGAGCCTCTTGGCATGGATGCTGGGAACCGAACTTTGACCCCTCCAGAAGAGCATCAAGTGCTCTCACCCTCTGAGCTATCTCTCCAGCCTTCTGAATTAGGATATCTCTGGTTCTCTGGTGAATCAGGGAAGATTTTTGAGCAGGGAAATTAGCTGAAGGTTTTTATTTGGAATCACTGTGAGGAGAGATGGGATGGGTTCTGTGGCAGCTGGTGACATTGAAGAGGTTAACCATGTGCACTTTTGGAGTCATGTGACACAGAACATTCCTGAGCAATGGCAAATTCAGAGCCTACTCTCCCTCTCAGGCTGTCATGCCTGATTTACTCCCCACCCCCAGTCAGTGCCCAAAGCCCTGGGTCCTAGTGTACAGGTGTGATGTAGGACAGCAGTTCACAGTAATGTCCTAGAGACAAATTTAAGGGTGTTTGAAAACTGTCCTTCTGGTGGCCGTGTGAAGAATAGGTTAAGGAAAAGAGACACTGAAAGGTACAGAAACCAGTTTGGAGGTTCTTAGAATGGGTAGGGTAAGAGAGAGACCTGGAGTTTAACAAGAAGGTAGAAATGAATAATATTTTGAGATATAAATTAATTAACAATGATGTTAACTCAGAGGTGGAAGAGGCTGGAAGGTGCAGAGGTAGCTCTTTCTAGGCTGTTGCCTGGAAACGCTCTGAACAGTGGCCAGGAGGCAACAGCCCTTTGAGGGCTGGTTAGAGTGCTAAGGGAAGCCACATTCTCGCTGGGATAAGAGTTGGACTGAGTGAGGCAAAGAAGCAAAAGCCAAAGACAGCCTGGAAAACAGCCAGGAAAGTGATGCCTGCCGTCCTTTGGTTGCCATTGATAACCTGTCTCAGTTACCAATGTCAGCAGGGTGCCATACACTCCATTAGACCCTCAGCTTGGCAGAGATCCCAAATCGAGGGAGTTTAGCAATTTAGCTGTGAGTTTGCCTTAAAGCTGTGGTTCTTGGGCCTCTGTAGGCTACTGAATCCCAGGCTACAGTCCCAGAGCTGTAACGAAGCAACCCTGAGGTCGAGTACAGCCTACTTCCTGAACCTAAGCATGCTCTTTATCTAAAACTAGTACTTCTTTATAAAAGCTGCTGTGACACCCGGCGATGGTGGCACTCACCTTTAATCCCAGTACTCAGGAGCACTCTGAGTTCAAAGCCAGCCTCTTCACCCAGAGAAACGCTGTCTCGAAAAACAAACAAAGCTGCTCTGGGAAACTCCCAGCACTTGCTCAAAGACAGAACACAGTACAGTTTAATTTAGTAAAAAGGCTGGGGAATTCTTCAGAATGTCCGCAGTGATTGTTTGTGTAGGATGAGGTTACAGGTGCCTGCTTTTTATGTTTTTGTAGCTTTCCAGCATTTCTCAGATTGTCTTTAATGGAAATTATGTTTTATTCTGCTAAGAAGCATGGTTTAGTCTGATAACAAGGTGTAAGGTAGATGTGTGTCAAAACCAAAAGGCAGCGGTAAGGCCAGTGACCATTATTCCTACTTGCTGCTCTGTAGGGTGATTTTGCAGCTGCTGCTGCCAACCTACAAACCTGCTTATCCGTTTTGGGCCGGGCGCTGCCCACCTCCCGCCTGGACTTGGCCTGCAGCCTCTCCTGGAATGTGATCCGCTACAGCCTGCAGAAGCTGCGCCTGGTACGATGGTTACTCAAGAAGGTCTTCCAGCGCTGGCGGGCTACCCCCGCCACTGCAGCCGGCTTCGAGGACGAAGCTAAGAGCAGCGCAAGGGATGCAGCCCTAGCCTACCATAGGCTGCATCAGCTGCACATCACAGGTGAGGAGGGAACAGGCCAGGCTTGCCACACCGCACCGTTCCCGAGTGTCTCTTCCTTGGGTTGCTTTGCAAGAGCTCCATCTTGACTGAAGCCATTTTACATGGCTTTAAACCAGCCACCAGCCTACACTGTCCATAGCCGTATTTTACCATTTCTTCCTTTCTTTTATTTGTAAATGTATTGATTCTGTGTGTATAGATGTGCACCACATGTGAGCACTGCCTGGTGGAGGCCAGAAGAGAGTGTCCGATCCCCTGGAACTGAAGGTACATGCAGTTGTGAGCTGCCATGTGGGTGCTGAGGATTAAACCTGGGTCCTCTGGAAGAGCAGCAAGTGCTCTTAACCACTGAGCCATCTCTCCAGCCTTGAGCTGAACCGTTTCTAAGATGGACCTGGGTATAGAGGCACTTGCCTTTAATCATGGCTCTCAGAGACAGGCAGGCAGATCTCTGTGTTTGAGGCCAGCCCAGTGTACAGAGTGAGTTCCAGGACAACCAGAGCTACACAGAGAAACCCTGTCACAGAGAACAAAACAAAACCACCCCCTTTTCTAAGATGGGCATTATTCACAATTACCATCTCTGCACTCTTACGCATGGCCAGGACGCACATACCTATACTCCTAGCACCAGGAAGGTTCAAGAGTGCAAGATCATCTTTGGCCAACCTGAGCTACATGAGACCTTGTCTCAAAAACAGAAGAAAAAGAGATAGGGCTAGCAAGGTGGCTCGGTTGGTAAGGCAATTGCCACAGAGCATAATGACCTGAATTTCATCCCATTGACTCCACAGCAGGAGCAAACTTAAGTCCCTCAGGTTGTGCCCGTACTTAACACACATGCCATGGCACACGCATACACATACAATAAATCAATAAATGTTTAAAATAAAAAGTGTTGGTTACAATGGCTCTCTGGTTTCCAGCTCAGGAGTTTGGTTTGCTGACAGAACTGAAAGAAACAAGAGGAAAAGCCATTTTCCAGGCCAGGCTGTGATGCACTGTGTTGCTATGAGACATGGAGGAGAAATACTTTGTAGACATTGGACCTGTGGGGTCTGCAGCCCAGAAAATGGGCATGAAAGGGAATCTCTCACTCAAAGAACAGGTGGGGCAGTGTAGTTAAGACAGGAACTGTCTAGCTGGGCATTGTGGCCCATCCTTTAATCCCAGCACTAGGGAGGCAGAGGCAGGTGGGACTCTGAGTTTGAGGCCAGTCTGAGCTACAGAGTGAATTCCAGGTCAACCAGTGGCACATGGTGAGTGCCTGTCTCAGAAAAACAAACAAACAGACCCTGCCTGAGAGGGAGGGCAGTCAAAGGTCAGAGAGGTTTGGCCCTTGGATAAAAGGGGCAGGGTGAGAACAAAGGATTGAAGAGACATTGCTGCTGCTGTATCCACGAGCAGTAAGGTGACATCAGAGCTGCCTCTTGGGTGTGGTCTTGGTACTGAACATTTACCAGGAAATCCCCATCCTCGGCTCTGTCTGCTTTTGTTCTTGATCTTTGCCCCTCTTGTTGCCCTTAGAACATACTCCATTCTGATCTCTGACCAGGAGACTACACTGCTTGGCTTTAGAGTCACAGCTAGGACAGTTCCTATCAGCCGTGTCTACACTCACAGAGCATTCTCTCCCTGGATCTAGGGGGCCTCTGACCCTAGCATGGCTTTCATACTGTGCTCTGTCCTCTCTGAAGAAGAAAGCTTAGAGCTCTGTGGGGAGAGCAGATAGCTCACTAATACAGAGTGACCGCAGGCACTAGGAGTGCCACATGTCCATCGTAGAAAGCAGCTGGGTAAGAAGACCCCTCAGCTGGTGAGGGTAAGAGGCCATGGAGGCCCTGGGGTCAGAGGCTGACCAAAGCAAGAGACTGCACTATATGAAAGCTATGGACAGCTCCAGTGGGTCCTCGGGCCTGTGCCAGGGCACTTTGTCCTCTGACTCATGGTGTAAGCCATCTCCCTACTGATCCAGTGAGTGTGTGACTGGCACTGTTTTGTTCTGTTTCCCTTCTGTGAAGTAGGAGGAGGGAAGGGAACTAAGAGCCACTTGGGGTTTGTGTTGCTTTCATTGTCTTCCTTCACATATTTGGAGATTCAGACCTTTATAAACCAATAGAATGCAGCCGACCCATTGACAGTGCTTTGGGAAAGATGGCACCACACACCAGACTTCTGTCCAGTGACCAGCATCCTAGCTGCTAATCTAAATAATCACATAACCAGAAGCCAAGTTCCAGTCAGTAAGAGAGGCAGGCAACCACATAGCTAGTAACTTGCTGAGCCTGCATCCCATCTGGACCTTTCTAGTCACAAAGACCACTTCTCGTCTCCTCTGGCACCTCTTTGACACAGAGGAGACATTTACTTTGGCTCTTAGTTTGGAGGGTATACTCCATGGTGGCAAGGGGAGCTTTCAGCCACAGAGAGAAAGCAGAGTCAGCCTGGATCTGGAGGTGTGAGTTAACCCTCAGAGGCCCACCCCAATAGCTTCCACCTGTCACCCAAGGCCCCACCTCATAAAGGCTCCACCGCCTCCCCAGGTGGGGCGCTCCACCAAGTGCAGACCCCGAGTTAAAACCCCTGGGTCTGTAGGTGACGGTTTACAGTACTGTATTAACCGTATTAACTGATTGTCCTGGAGAGGCGAAGAGACTGTGACAACATCAGTGTCTGTTTCTGTCCGCCCTAGGGAAGCTTCCTGCAGGATCTGCCTGCTCCGATGTGCACATGGCTCTGTGTGCTGTGAACCTGGCTGAGTGTGCCGAGGAGAAAATCCCACCAAGCACGCTTATTGAGATCCACCTGACAGCTGCCATGGGGCTCAAGACCCGATGTGGAGGCAAGCTGGGCTTCTTGGCTGTGAGTACTGTTCAGTTCCTGTATTGGGTTACTTCCCCATCCCTGTGGTAAAGTAGCTGAAAGGAGGGAGTTTTTTGTTTTTTGTTTGTTTTTTTTTTTCCTTTCTTTTTTTTTTTTTTTTGAAACGGTATGGTCCATCATGGCAGGGAGGGTGTGGCAGCAGGGACAGGCGGTGCCTAATTACATTGCACAGCAGTTAGGAATATAAACCAGGAGCAGGGTCCGGCCTATACCCCTCAGAGTTACCTCTGTATCACTATATGATTCCCAACTAGGCTCCATGACGAAAAAGTTCCACAACTCCCAGAGCTGGGAGACACCAGCTGGGGACCCACTATTCAGACACACAAGTCTGTGGGGGACAGTTTGCAATCAAGCCATCACATTTCTGTCCCACAAATTTCCCTGAGCACTTTCCCATCCTGGAACTGAAAAACAGAATGTGCCCCGCCACTTGAAGGGGTGGGTGGGGGCTTCACTTGTTGTTCCACAATGCTTAGAGCCATGAAGAGGACACAGCAAGATGTCCCCCTTGCTGGGTTTTCAGGCAGAAAGTTTTACGAGAGCATTCTGGTGCACTGAAGAGCCCCAGTTCATAGAAATACATGTCTCTCTGTCTCTGTCTCTGTCTCTGTCTCTGTCTCTCTCTCTCTCTCTGTCTCTCTCTCTCTCTCTCTCTCTGGGGGATTCATTCATAACTCATTTCAGACTCTCATTACATCTCCTGTCTATTTAGTTTATCCACAGACTGTTTTGAGGGAGTGCCTTGCATTGATCTCAGAACTATAGATTCACAAATAACAAGCAGCAGAGCCCTGCATAGATCGCAGGTCAGATGCAAGGTGGGGCGTGGAGCTAGGGAGTGCTTCCCTGTCGCCTGGCAACAGGCCAGCGCTGGTTGTTCACAGCTGGCTGATTCCCAATCATGTTATCGCTAGTTTACAACATCTGCTGACCTCGGGCTTTCTCTTACTCCTGCAGAGACAGGCACATTTCACTCAGTGCCCCACTTTGCATAGATAACTGAACACACTGGATGAATCGAGAATGGGATTAGCTTATCTCCACTTGTTGCTTATCTCCACTAATGGAGGCGGTGCTCTGAGAACAGACGAGAGCATGTGTGTGTAACACCAATCTGTTGCCACAAGTGTATCACTGACAGAGGACTTAGGGAACTCTCCGCTCTGCTCTTAGGACCATAAACGAGCCAGCCATAGGTTGACTTATCCAGCAGATTTTACTTTACTCCTGTTCTGGACCAGGCACTCTTGGAGTGGATAGTGCATAAAAATGTGTTAGCTGGTAGGAGACCCAGGAGGGTTCAGGCTTTCAGAAGGACATATGGGTAAGCTCAAAGACAGGACCATCTCGTCACCTTGGAGCCTCTTACCTTCATTGGCGTCGTCATTGCCGAGATGCAGCTGTGAGCACATCTGCATTACTCAGTCTCTATGATGGTACTCCTGGGGTAAAGGGCGTAAACACCTGAAACTTTAGTACTATTGCCCAGTTTGCATCGATAGTAAGGAAGGGGAAGGAGAGTGGTGGGCATCTGCTGTGACTGCCCCTTTCTGTCCATTCCCTTTGGAGTAGCTGGATTAAGAGTTGGCAGACACAGGGCTGGAGAGATGGCTTGGCAGTTAAGAACACTGCTCTTCCAGAGTTCAATTTCCAGCAATCACATGGTGGATCACAACCATCTGATCTGATGCCTTCTTCTGGCATGCAGATGTATATGCAGCAGAACACTCATACATTAAATAAAAAATTTAAAAATTTTAAAAAAAGAGTTGCAGACAGGCTGGGGTGGTGGTGGCACAGGCTTTTAATCCCAGCACTCAGGAGGCAGGTGGATCTCTGAATTCAAGCCCAGCCTGGTCTACAGAGAGAGCTCCAGGGTAGCCAATACTACACAGAGAAACCTTGTCTTGAAAGGAGGGGGGGAGGAAGGGAAAGGAGGAAGGAAGGAAGGAAGGAAGGAAGGAAAGGAGGGAGGGAGGAAGGAAGGAAAGAAGGAAGGAAGGAGTCAAAGAAAAAATGAGCCAGGTGTTGGAAACAAACAGGAACTCGCCTCTGAAAATAGTTTAGACCAGAAGGTCTCAAACTTTCTAGGTTTGTAGCATTGTCTAACTAATATTTCTATGGTGCCAAAGAAATGCCTTAGAGTTTGTCTGTCAGTGGTAGCAGTTTGGTTCTGTTTGTTTAGTTGTTAGTGGTTCTAGTATCCTGAAAAGTTTTTTTTTTTTTTTTTTTTGGTTTTTCGAGACAGGGTTTCTCTGTGTAGTTCTGGCTGTCCTGGAACTCACTCTGTAGACCAGGCTGGCCTCGAACTCAGAAATCCACCTGCCTCTGCCTCCCAAGTGCTGGGATTAAAGGCATG